>CM060392.1:62740792-63980192 GCA_030545235.1 Helianthus tuberosus | reverse complement strand
ATTTAATATTACAAGCTCGAATGTAATTATCTTTTCAGTATTTTCTGGCAATTGGGTTTGTAATAATATTTTATATTCCAAGACTTCCGCTGTGCTATTCATTGTATGTTTGACTATGACGATATCAATCTTACGTCACGATACTCCCCACCGGGCCCACCGAGCTGAGCTGTAGATATCGGGGTGTGACAGGTTGGTATCAGAGCCAACGTTTGAGTGAATTAAACACTAGCCTTTAGTGTTTAATCTCAAATGACACAGTATCATACTCCTTAGACTTCCTAAGTCTAGACTTAACATAGGAATGCTCTCATCCCTATTAAGTAAACATTGTTTTCGATTTTATGTGTTTTGAATATGTCGACAGGCAAAGAAGCCGTTGATGGAAATTCTCCACATCCGAAGCCAAGAAATGCCAAACTTCGTACCACGGCTAGGATAAGCGTGCTACCGGTTGAAGGAAAGACCTTTATGGACCTATTCCTAAAATCAAACCTATTTAAACTCTTAACCAAACTTCGGAGTCCATACCAGGAGGTCCCTGAGACTCCCATATTGAAGATGATACATGTGGATGCTATTAATCCCTATTTCCTATCTCCGAGTTTTGGAATTCCAGACTTGGACTATACCAGTTAAAACCCAATATGTAATCCATATCATTTCATTAACCATTGAATCCTTGGATTCTATTTCTGCAACGGATTCTGATTTGAAATATTTACATTATTCACTAAGATCTTCAGTGTCGCTACTTCATACGATAAATAAAGAAGAGAAACAATCGGAATAAAGCAAGGGATACATTAGAAAACCCTTCTTCCATTATATTTCTTTTCCTTTAAGTCCCTGTATGGACATTTGATTATCATAGTCCGTTGTGGACATATTATTTCATCATATTTCTTGTAGAGTTACCTCTTCTAATGAGACTTTGTATATACGTTTGTCTATCGTAGTCCCTTCGAGGACATTATATTTCAATAAAGTCCCTAGTTGGGCATGCTATTCCAATATAGTCCTTTCATGGATGTGTGATTTCATTAAAATCCCCTTTATGGATACACTATTTTAAAGTAGTCCCTTAGTGGACTTGCTATTTCCAATATAGTCCTTTCATAGACATCATACTTCAAAATAGTCCTTTCATGGGCATATTATTTCATTAAAATCTTTTATAGACATATTATTTTATTAAAGTTCCTTGGCGAATATAGTAATTCATCATGGTCCTTTCGAGGACATGTCGTTTCACTATAGTTCCAAGGTTGACATACCTTATAGTCCTTATATGGACTTATATTTCTCCTTCCGTCCCTACGTAGACTAGTATTACTTTAAAGTCCCTACAAGGACCCATCTCTTATATATAGTCCCTGTATGGACGTTTGTTTATTTATAATTTCCTATTGAACATATCGTTCGATTTGAGTCCCTGTGAGGACATCTGTTCAGCAAAGCCCCTATTGTGCGTATGCTGTACCAATATAGTCCTTTTATGAATGTGATATTTCATTAAAACCCCTTGGGGGATATGCTATTACAAGATAGTCCCTTTGCGGACACAAGATTTCATTATAGTCCCTTAGTGGATATGTTACTTCAATATAGATCCTTAACAGACGTGACATTTCCTTAAAGACCCTTCATGGGCAAATTTGTTTTAATATAACCCCTATATGAACTTATAATATCTTATAGTCCTTATACGGACTTATATTTTTCCTTATAGTCCTTGTGGACAAATAGGATACTAAAAGTCCTGATTCAGGCACTGTTGTTAATTTTCTAATGATTTATGGGAAGCTTTGAAAATTTTATGTAGGTATTCATTTCGTCCTTTATCAAACAATAGTATCAATTTTATTCAAACTTTATCGATCTGCTAAATAATTTCAAAAGATCTTCTTAATGGTATAACCTAGCCAATATGTCAATATAGACATGCTATGATGGTAAAACCCTCTTAAGACAATTAATCCTTGTTAACATCTAAGAACATGTTAACACTCCTGGCAGTGTGACTTGAGAAACCACACCAGCCGTCAAGATATTTGGACTATGTCCAAGCCTTAAAGCCGATATGATCGAAATAGATCATGGCAACTATCATCAATGTGATGATCAAAATATAAACATCCGTTAGTGATGAAGTGCCTACGGGCTAAACTTGTTGTCCAAAAAGACAACGACAGTTGTTGTGGTCTACGACCCCCTGTCTAAAAATGTTGGACTATGTCCAAGCCTTATAGTCTATAAGATCGATAAGATCATGACTAATATCCTAAATTACGAAAATTATATATATATGTATAAACATCCATTAATGATGTCCATTGATTTGCCTATGTGGCAAAATAAATTGTCTTTCAAAGCAATGACAGAAGTAGTCTATGACTCTCTGCCCAAAAGTGAAGAACTATGTTCAAACCTTAAAATCCCTGATCAAATAAGATTGCGGCTTATATATTAATGTCCTCTGTGACAGGCCTTTTGTGCCATATCCTATATGTCCTTTGCGACAAGGCCTTCGTGCCTTATGGCAATTAATGTCCTTCGTGACAGGCCTATGAACTACAATTAAATGTACTTCGTGATGAAATTATGTTTCATATTTAAAAAACAATCCTTGTGACGAGCCTCAGAGCTATACAAAATTGTCAATATGACAAGTACAGTTTTAACATTGATCCTTGTCTAAAAGGTAATGGACTCGGCCCAAACCCTAATTGCCATTGATGGTCCTCTTGTGACCTAGGCTAAATGTAATTAATATACATACAAATAACATTCATTAGGAATGTTCATAACCTATTAGCCTATATGGTTTAATGATACCATGGCTAGTGTATGATAGGTCGTCAGGATGATGACTGGCTATTGTTATGCAACTAAGCAATTGGTTAATTTGATGTTTAGTATCAAGCTTCGAGTATGGAAAACTCGGATCAGACAAACAACAGTCGCGATACTAATAATGTGACAAATGCTAATGATGCAACAAATGTGAACCTTAATGTTAATGGAGTAAATCTCTAAGCTGTGATAAAGGCAGCTGTTAGAAAGGCTATGAGAAAGGTCATGAAAAGGTTCAAAGGGTCGAACGCTACTTGCTCTAAACACATTCCTCTGCTCATGAGAAGAGCTTTATTCATACTTCGAATGTGAAGAATAAACCAAATAAGATGATATATAGTGAGGAGCCCCGTTCCTCTAAAGGATGTACTTAAAAGTACTTTGTCTCTTGCAAGTCAAGAGACTTCAATAGCGAAAAAAGGGCCATTGATTGCATGAAATTGTTGGATGAAATAGAAACCATTATGTGTATCAGCGGTTATGTTGGGAAGGACATTGTGAGGTATGTATCACAGTCATTCAATGGCGATGCCCTTAGTTGGTGAGGACGTTAATAAAGTCCACAGGAAAGATACCCTTATACAATATGGGATGGTTCAAGTTTATGGACCTTATCAGAAAAACCTGTTGTCTGCAACACGAAATGGAAAAGGTGGAATCAGAATTTTCTGACTCTCACCATAAAAGTTCTAGACTGTCGACAGTATGTTACAGACTTTAATTCATAGTCTGGGATATGCCCTATTCGGTTAACCCATAATCTAAGCGTAATGCACTATATATTGGTGGTTTAGCATCGGAAATAAAAGGGCATATTAAGGCTTCAAAGCTTGCTTCTTATAAATCCACTATGGATCTATCTCAGTCACTCACACTAGGTGGGTTAAGAAGTAAGTCAGTCAAAAACTGAGATTGATGGAAAAAGGAAAAGAAATGAGGATAACTCCCAGAAATCCAAGGAAAAAAAGGGGAAGTCTGGATTCAATAGAAACCAACAAAAGTCCAATAAGAAGCCTGTATGCAAGACCTGCTATAAAAGACACTGGGGACAGTGTCGAATGGAACAAAGGCCAAAGCAGTGTGGCGTCTGTAAAAGAACCGGTCATCAGTCCCACAAATGTAGAAACGTAAAGAATACAGACTGTTTCGGTTGTGGCATTAAGGGCCACATCAGAACTAACTGCCCTACAACTGTCAAAGATGGTATAGCTAAGTATAGAAAGACTAAGACTGGAGACGCTTAAACCCTCCTGATGAATGACAGAGACAATTCATATCAATAATGACACAAGGTACATCCCTTATCATGAATCAATTGCCAAGAATTCTGTTTTGATTCAGGAACTACTAAGTCTTCCATATATCATAAGCTTAGCAAACATTTAGAATTTTTCCCATAAGAAGTCCAGATATTAAGTATAAAGTAAAACTTACCGACGAAAATCATAGGAACCATTTCTTCTATTCTTGTCGGAAAATCTTCGTTCAAAAATCTAAAGTACTCTTTCTTCGGATAGAGTACGAAAATATATGTTATTTTATTTCATTTTCTCATTGATTTCTATCAACTACAAATGCCAGACTGTATGATAAAAGCGCCATATGGGGATTGGCGTATCCTAGTGTGTCCCATAGATTACTTCCATGCCTGATCAGTATGGAGGTTTAATGCATGGAACCACTGAGATATCCCAATGGTCTTATTGTACTAAAGTCAGCTAATGGTATTCAAAGAAGATATCCAGTATAGAAATGTCCAAATAAGTGTCACTAGTTAAGGCATCTATGCATTCATAAAGAGAATATGTCATTTATATGGTACGGATAACGATAGATGAACTAAAGCCTGAGATTTAGAATATCTGTTAGGCCTTTGGATCAGGATCTGTTCGTGTGGAACGTGGATGAATCAACCAGAATCAATGTGCGGAATCCATTGATTATGTCACATAATCATAACAACGCATTCAACGATTAAATCCGTCTGATTTCTATTAGAATAATGATGAAAGTACAGTTGCTCCGGTAGAGAATCAGACTGATAGGGGTTCCTAACAAGTTCAGCCAAAAAGTTCTAAATGACAAGTTCTAGCTTGCTATTTATAGACAAACTCAGGGAGGTTTAAGTGTTGTCCGATCGGGTGGTGATCCGATCGGGTGGTCATCCGATCGGATGGCCATCCGATCGGATGACATCAGTCAACCGACGAACTTCACTTTTACAATTCAACACCGTTCCCTGAGTTGTCGTTATACACACATACATACAATTACATACATATACACAAAAGATATACAAAGTACAAAATAAGACTCAATGCTGACGGAAGCTACAGACATATGAACTAACAGACTCCCCCTTGGATGTAGTTGTAGTTCCTTCCAACATAGTCTTCATTCTTTCCTCTTGCGTCTTCGATCCTTTGCCCTCTGTCTCCTCTGTTCAGCTTTATCTTCCAACATCTTTCGTTTCAGAAGCCTTCCTTCTTCAATCCACCATTTTCTGTATGCTGGATCACCGTCACGCTTTCTGTCCCACTTAGGAATCTTGTTCTCTTCCTTTTCGATCGGTGTTTGATCAGTTGGAGGTGGTTTAACAAGCTTATACCTTCCAAGCTTTGCTGCCTTCTCAGCTATAGCCTTGAATCTCTGTTCGCGCTTGTACTTCTTCAAGAATTCATCGATCTCCAAATCTCTCCACTTTGTCTTCCAATATCTCCCAGAATTTATCTCTTTCGCAAAGCATACATCCATAATCTTCTGATATTGCATTGCTTGCACTTTGTCTCGCTTTTCGTACACAATCTTATTATAGAACAAGCAATCGATGTCTTTCTTTGAGCAGTTAACAAGCCACATAGGATCCAATATGCTGATCCTTCGAGACTTCCCAGTGGACTTGTCAAATAATGAGATCACTTCTTCCACTGTTATTTCATTATATAACCATCCTTCGAAATTTTCATAAAAATCTTGCTCCATTGCTCGAAGCGGCATGTTCTTTAAGCACCTCGGCGGCTTGACATCCAAAGTAATGTTTTTTTCTCCATTCTCCAGAATAGTAACAATCTGTTTTGGATACTGAGGCTTCCAGTCAGGATATCTTGCCTTTGATTGCTCCTTCACATAATCCCATAAGTGTTGGTCGTGTTGCTTCACTTCTAATCCATAGTAAAATTGCTTTATGTTCTTTGTTTGGTCCAACTCATCAACATCCCGCCATGGGAGGGTCTTGATATCTGACAAGAACTCGAAATACTGTACCCCTTGCTCTCGTCTTATAGCATAGACTTTAAGATCTTCCAAATATCCCCAAGACAATATGTCGCCCCATGAGATGTTTGCATCATGTGTAAAGTACTGTAGTGGCCTTATAAACTTCCTTTCCTTTGGCATAACCTTAAACCACTTCTTCCTTTCCTCAGCAAGATTTTCTCTTGGTATAGTTCTTGGTACACCTTCAGTTGTTATCTTTTCAACAATCTTCCTTCTGATTTCATCTTCATTTTGATCTTTAAACATTTCAGCCAGAGAAGGAAACGTTTCATCAACACCAGAGTAATGAAAATCCGTTTCTTCATCAGATGAATCAGATGCCTCTTCAACTAAAACTTCATTGTACTTATCAGCTTCCTGGGCATACTTAAACTCATACTCCCTTTCTGGTGACGGAAGAATCTCATCTTCTATATCGAACTTGAATTTCCCATCGTCTAATCCCAATTCCTCTAACATCTCCGCCCTTGACCTTGGTACCTCTATCTCCCCCTCATACCGAGCATGTAAATAAATGACAGTTGGTTGTGTGAGGAATACCTAGTCGACGTGTTGCTTTCCTGATGAAGAGGACTCCTGTTGATGATCCTCCTCTTGTTCATTAATCTCATCGTTCAGAAAGTCTTCAATCTTTTGTTGCACAGACGGATTTACAATCAACAACCCAGACGAACCCTGATCATCATCATCATTATTACCCTCTGGATAGTTATCTATATAATCAAACAATTCATCATCAATCTTCTCTTCTTCATCTTCTTCTACCTCTACTACTTCTTCATCTTTCCATTTTAACAATAACACTTCTTTCGCCTTCCTTTTCTTTTGTATAACATGCACTCGGCGAACAATGTCATTAAGATCAAAAGATAGAGTAAAAGACTCACCAACAAGCACGAATCCCTTAGGATCTATTCCAGCATCAACCATTTCTACGTCTGCTTGACTCGAAGAACCACCTACTTCTTAAGTCTCAACTATAACACTTTTCCTTCTTTGAGTTGCTTCTTCAGCCAACTTTCTTTCTCTATCAACTCTACGCTCTTCAGCCTTTTTGATTTCAATGTTATTGAAAACAGAATGAACGTCGATGCCTAAATGATGTTCCATTACCGAATATAGCATGGTAAGTTGTTCATCCTTTACCACTCGCTTACATCTCCAACTTCATCGCTTTGAATTCATTCGCCGATGCTTCATGTAGTTCACTAATCAACTGATTTTGCGATTTGTTTATATCATTCATCTTCACCAACTTCACATGCATATTGGAGATTTCTTGTTGCATAACATCAAAGAGCTTTGCATTATCTTCAACATCACCTTCCATTGTCTTTATCTTCTTCTGCTGCTTTATCATGACGGTCTTTATCTCTTCATTTTCTTTCATCAGCTCTTCAAGCTTTTTCTTTAACACGTCACGCTCAGCTTCAGCTTTGGCCTTTTCTTTCTCTAGTTCACCAACTTTCTTCTCCAATGCTTTCACAGCCGCATTATTGAACATATCAAAATCATCATCCAGAATCAAATCATCTTTATATACCCCACTAGCATGAGGAAGATCTTCAAACAGATCTGGAATAACTGTTTTCTTTGGCTGCGAAGATTCAGGAATATCAACATTTACTGGTGGTGGTGGTGGTGGTGGTGGAGGTGTAGAATCCCTTACTTCAGTAATCATAACATCTTCATCATCACCAGCTTTCTTTTGAACCTCAACTTCCGGAACACTTTGTGATTGAACTTCTGGAGCTTTTGGAACTTCGACACTTTGAACTTTTTCAGCTTCATTAACCTTTGAAGTTGTAACATGTTTTTCACTCTTGCCACCTTGATCTTTAGGCACAGAAGCTCCACCTTTTCTTGCTCTAACGTTCCTTGGAATCACACCTGATTGAAATGCTTTTCTTTTTATCCTCAGCTTCTTTTGCTCATCAACTGATGGAGTATAGGTAGAATCTTCTTCGTCAGATCCTTTCTTCTTCTTTGTAGGCTTCTTTTTTGACTCCCCCTTTCACTATACCCTTTACAACAATCTTTGGAGTAGGCTCCTTAGGAATAGGTACAACAGGGGATGTCTTCGGTGTTCTCTTTCTTTTGCCATTTTTTACAAACCACCAACAAAGTTTCTTCTCAACCATTTCACTCATCTTGTCATCTTCATTCTCAGAATCACTATTGTTGTGTCTCCATGCGTCATTCTCAGGTGCAACATACGCTGGATTATTAATCCTGCATATCATTCTCTTAACTCTTGGTTCAGGACCTTTAGCTAGTCTACTAATAGCATCTGCTGTCATATTCCGTAGACCTAATACATCATCGTCATCCTTTTGAATGTCTTTGAATTGATCATCTATCACCATCTGTATGAACCTTGGATACATGATGTATTTTGTACTTCCAGCTCCTACATTCTCTACCAAGTAGTCAAATATCACTATCGATACGTTGTATGGCCTGTTCAGCACCAGACAGGTGATTATGTTCATGATATAATCAGAAGTTTCATCGTAAGCTCCCTTCCTATGTGATAATGCATGTACTACGCAGTGGATCATGAACTTGTAGGGTTTACTGAACATTGTTTTACCCATTTTCCCATTTAAATGCCCTGTAAAGCCCATCCTGCACCATAAACCTTTGCAAAGACGTTCAGGAATAATGGTAGGATCTCTATCAGAATCACCTAACTCCAACACTCGTCTTAAATCACCAACGTTAAACTTAATCTCTAAATCAACGTCCTGTCCATTCTCGTCTTTCTTTCTCACAGTAGAATAAATCATCTTTTCTTTCTCCTCATATCTCACTGAACTCCAAAACCGCCTAACATGTGATTCATATACTATAGTCTTATCGGTTAAGGCCTTAGCAATCTTGCTTTCTCTTAAAAACTTTGCTATAACTTCGAACAAAGTATTGTCTGTGTAATGTGCATCCAGCAGACAATAGATGTTGTGAGATTTATCCCAATCTGATGCTTTTCCCTGCACAAATATACGGTGTTCTCGTTTGAACGAAGTTCGAGACATAAAGTGACAAGTATAAAAATTTGAAAATCTCAAAATTTTTCTAACTCTGGAATTCCCTCTATGCATAGTACTGAGGATCAGATGGCTGTCCGATCGGATTGCCACCCGATCGGATTGCCATCATGTGCAATGACAAGTCAACATAAGTCAAAAGCATATGGATCGGATGCCCACTCGATCGGATTGCCACCCGATCGAGTTGCCACTCGATCCATGTGACAAGCAGGTAAAACCATTAACCAGTCAACATCTTTAGAGTGAATGTCATGGATCGGATGACCACTTGATCGGATTGCCACCCAATCGAGTTGTCACTCAATCTTTGACAACTTTGAACATTGAAAATTTTTGTCGTTTAGTGATGAGGATCGGATGGCTGTCCTATCGGATTGCCACCCGATCGGATTACCACTCGATCACTGACAAAGATTGCACAGATCACAAATCATAGTAATGTGGATCGGATGGCTGTCCGATCGGATTGCCACCCGATTGGATTGCCACTCGATCCTTGGCATGTGATAAACAGTGAATGAGTGCTTTGGAACGGATTGCCACCCGATCGGGTTGCCAAACTTTCCAAGTCACTTTGTGAACAATGAAAGCGCAGAAATCGAGACAAACACTTAGAATATTTTGCAAACATGAAGTGCTATGGAATAGATGGTCACCCGATCAGATTGCCACCCGATCGAGTTGCCCAAACTAATCAACACTTAAACAATTTAAAGCACAAGTTCCAAGGTACTATATAAACAATCTAAGGCACAGATTTCAATGCACAATCACTAAGAAAAGATCAAACATGAAACATGCATTAGATCGGGTGGTCACCCTATCGGATTGCCACCCGATCGAGTTACCACTCATTCCAAAGACAATGAAGAACAGTTAAACATAAAATGAACATTAAAGTATTTTCTAAGCTATCATCAAATTGAACATAGATCTACGTAGAGAATTCAGAGGCGATCACAACCCTATGTTCATCTTGTTCTAACTCTCAGCCATATGACTTTAATTTAACAAAAACACCTCCGACAGCCGACTCGTTCAAACTTCAAATCAACAGATTTTAACAAGTTATGGCACAAATTGAAGCGGTAAACTTGTAGATCTAACACTCGTGAACAAAACCCTATACTTGGATTCTATCAAAACATCCTAGAAATGTCTAGATCTAAGATCAAAGCTCCGAACAGTCTCCGTCATTAAGAACAGTCATCAAAACATCAAATTTAACAGTTCAGATCATGAAAACTTACCTTTCCCATTGAGAAGGTTGAGTATGCCAACAATCCAATGTATTGTGGAAGGAAAAAGTATGAAAATCAAGATCAGAAAGTGAGAGTGTGTGAGAGAATAGGATGGTCGCCCGATCGAGTGAAAAGTTTGACTGAAGTCATTGACCACCTATTTATAGAGTGACCATGCATCGGATGGCCGTCCGATCGGATTGCCACCCGATCGGATTGCCGCCCGATCCAAACACTACTCTTTTGACTTTTTAAGTGTTGACCTTTCGTCTTTTTCCCGTTTTTCAGATTTAGATCAGTTTTTAGAAATCCACTTAAGTATCTAGGTTCAAATTAATGACCCTAGGCACTTAATTTGCCTACCAAGTCCAAGTTAATGACCTTGGTTGCCCCGAAACAAAGCAAACTGACATTTTTTTTAAACCTTTTCAAACATTTTTATGAAAAAATACAAGTTTCAACTTAATGAACTTGCATAGACTTTGCATTTTACCAAGTTTAACAAGATTAGCTCCCAACCCTGTTGTCCAGCTCAGAAACTTCCTGCATCTGCTTCAAAACTGCGAGTCTGAAGATCAGCTTTCTACCTTGGTTTGTCGATAAAACAAAAGCAGAACTGTAAAATCTTTTTAGGATTTTAAGAAAGTTTAAGACTAGAAAACTATGAAATGCAGTAAATGTAAACTATTTACAAACATGTTTTTGGTGAGCGTGTCAGGGGATCATATCAGCTACCGACAAGCTACTAGTACCGTTAAGCTTGATAACATACTCAATATTAAACAATTCACAGTGATTGCCGATATACTGATCCCATTTAAATTTTCATACAAATTTCAATCTGTTCAGGATACGAATTAGTGTTTTAATAGCTTAACTTATACGCGTGTCCCACCTCAGAATATACTCCCGTATCCAGACTTTCTATATTCAGTCTTACAGGTGAACGTACAATAATGATATCTATTAACGGGTAATGCGAGGCCATGAGAGCTCAGGTTATAACTTCCGTTCAGACAGAGAGATGATGGCTCGACTTTCGGTGTGTCCCGTTTGGGATCTTTTCTTCAACAGCACATAATTAGCATTTTTCAATGTTTCATCATTTTTTATGCTGAGGGTGGGCTTTAAGATTAAAGCAGTGCAGAGTATTATACGAGGACTAGGCTATTGCTTCCGCAAAATCAGAAGTCCTGGTATAATACCCCAGATATCATTACGCACATAGACCTAGTATGTCAGAAATAGAAAAATCTTTCAAACAAGATTTCAGGGGTTACCTATATATCCGAGAGATATTCCCCACGTAATAAGCAAGAAATGATTTTAGGTTTATATCCCAAACAAATCTACTAAATGTATAAAAACCTACCGGCATATCATCAGCGAGACTGCTTAACACTTTTTAATCATTACATTTCTTTAGCGTACTGCAACTGTCTAGCTGATGCACTATCATTTCCCCTTACTCATTTTCGGTTTTCTATTGTTTTTGGATTTTGAAATATCTCATGTTTTTGGATTTTTGCATTTTTATTGTTTTTGTATTTTCTAAAAATATTATCTATCTCCCCCTAAATACCAAAACAACTAAAAATACGACAAACCAGTGCAGATTGCTTTTCAACATCATCTACAGTGGTACCTTCATCAATGCCAAGTATCCCCTCCACAACCGACAATAGCTTCATACCATTAAGTTTTAAAAGATATTGAAAACGTGTTCTATCAAAAGCTTTGGTATGTAAGTCAGCTTTTTGTTCGTCGGTGTGGATTTTGTCAATTCGTATCAACTTCTTCTCGAAGCAATCTCAGATGAAGTGATGACGAATTTCAATATGTTTGGTTTTAGCGTGATGAACATGATTTTTTGTTATGTTAATGGCTGTCTCATTATCAACAAAAATTGGTGAAGTAAGAAATTGCAAACCGTAGTCACGCATCTGTTGCTGAATCCACAAGATCTGAGAGCAGCAGCTGCTAGCAGATACATACTCAGCTTCACATGTAGACAAAGCAACAAAGGTTTGCTTCTTACATTGCCACGTGACCAGTCGAGGTCCGAAAAATTGGCAACCTGCAGTTGTTGATTTAACATTAACTTTGCAGCAACCGAAGTCGAAATCAGAGTACCCTTCAAGCGTGAAGTCACCATCCTTTGGAAACCACAACCCCAAGTTTGGAGTTCCTTTCAGGTAGCGTAATATCCTCTTGACGATTGACATATGCGAAGATCTGGGACTTGATTGAAATCGGGCTGCGAGGCAGGTTGGATACATAATATCAGGCCTTGATGCCATCAAATACATCAGCGATCCGATCATGGAGCGATATAACGTTTCATCCACCTTCTCTCCGGTGAGATCAGGGTTTATCCCATGGTTCGTCGCTAACGGGGTGGACATTGGAGCTGTTCCAGACATCCCGAATTTCTCCAGAACATCATGAACATACTTTGTCTGGTGTATGAACGTTCCCTCGGGCAACTGATCGACCTGGAGCCCTAAGAAGAACTTCATTTCACCCATTGAAGACATTTTAAACTTCTGCTTCATAACTTTTTCAAAATCTTTGCAGAGTTCTTCATTTGTCGACCCGAAAATAATGTCATCCACGTAAATCTGGACTATCAGAAGATGGCCGTCGACTTCTTTCGTGAAAAGAGTGGCGTCTACCTTGCCTCGGATAAAGTTGTTGGCTAGCAAATGTTGAGAGAGCGTCTCGTACCAGGCTCTCGGGGCCTGATGCAAGCCGTACAATGCCTTATCCAAGAGATAAACCTTATCCTTGTGGATTGGGTCGGTGAAGCCCGGTGGTTGTTCGACATATACCTCCTCCTTCACTTTGCCATAGAGAAATGCCGATTTCACATCTAGTTGATACACCTTGAATCCTTTCCATGAAGCAAACGCTAGGAAGATTCTGATAGCTTCAAGATGCGCAACAGGAGCATACACTTCAGTGAAATCTATCCCCTCCTGCTGACTGGAACCCTGGACCACGAGTCGAGCTTTGTTCTGAACAATAACCCCTCAGTCATCCCTTTTGCACTTAAACACCCTCTTCGTGTTTATCTTCCTATGACCATCAGGCAAGTCCACCAGTTTCCATACACCCAGCTTCTCAAACTGACTCAGCTCCTCCTGCATTGCGTTGACCCATGAATCTTCAGTTAGTGCTTCCTTGTAGGTTCGTGGCTCAATCTGCGAAATGAAACAGCTAAGTGAAAATTCTGTTTGTAAAGGATCAACTTTAGTATAAAAGCAAGTAAGGCCATGGTCAATCTGGCTTCTGGTGCGAACGCCTGACTGCAGCTCTCCTATAATCAATTCTTCTGGATTGTATGAAAGAGTTCTCAGCATCACCTTGCCAGGAACATCCACCTCGCCTTCCAAATTCGTAACGTTCTGATCCGCAACTTGTTCATTGACAGGAATTGTCTGATCTGAAGATTGGATTTGCTCCCCCTCAGACTCTGAATCACCACGATCAAATGTTGGCTTTTCATCAGATTCTGAATTATCATTGACTGCCGTCTGATTTTCAGGAGCATGCTCACGTTCCGAAGAAGTCGGAATTTGCTGAACTTCGTCATTCTCTCCAGCGTTACTTGGACCAGCTTCATCATCGTTGGAAGTTTGTCGTTGACGTCTAGAAGACCCTGCTGGGAATCTTCCCTGTGATGCTTCATATTCTCTTAAAATGTCCAAATCGTCAAAGAACCCTGACTCTTCGTCTAACTCGAATGAATCCCATAGAGTATCGTAGTTGAATCGCCATGAGTCTGCAGGCTTCTGTGGTGGCATTGTGTAGCCTTGGCACTCAACATGTTGTGCTTCGATGATCCGCTTGAAACTCGGAACAAAGACTCTTCTTAGAGGACTAGCATATCCCACGAAGATACTTTCAATGCTCTTTGATCCAAATTTGCCATCGGGATCCAGAACTGTGCAGGGAGACCTGAACGGTTCCAAATACTCGAGATTAGGCTTACGATTATTGATCAACTCGAAACATGTCTTGTTGTGCTTTTTCACAGTAAGTACCCTGTTGAGAGTATAGCAAGCGGCTGATACTGCTTTTGCCCCGAAATTAACAGGTAACTTGGAATCAGCAAGCATCGTCCTGGCCGTTTCAATCAGCGTTCTATTCTTTCTTTCTGCGACTCCATTTTGTTGTGGAGTATAAGGTGCGCTGAATTCTTGCAGAATACCTTGTCTATCACAGAATTCCTCCATTCTGTTATTCTTAAATTCTGTACCGTTGTCATTTCTTAATCTTCTGATGCGGGTTCGGTACAAATTCTCAATCTTTCTGAAAAGTCTTAGCAAACTCTCAAATGTTTCATCTTTTGTCTTCAAGAACGACACCCACGAAATCTTGAATAGTCGTCTGTGACTACTAAGCAGTAGAGATCGCCCGTTATGCTTTTAACGTTCACAGGACCAAAAGATCCATGTGAAGTCTCTCCAACGGCCTCGAAACTGAGTTCATCTTTTTGCACGGGTGAGATTTCTTTCGCTGTTTACCTTTGACACAACTAATGCACTCCCCCTCAAGATGGAAACTCTTCAAGTGAACACCTTTTACCAAGTCGTTATGCACCAGGTGGTTCATTTTACGTAGGTGGATATGGCCCATCTTCCGGTGCCACAGTTGCGACTCCTTTTCAGTGGCTCTTGACATGAAGCAGTGAGTTTGACCCGTGGTAGTCATGGCTACGCTCATATCCAACACGTACAGATCATTTACTCATGGCGCTCTCATGATGATCCACTCCTCGGGGATGACAAACCCCGGCTTCAGAATCAGACATTCTTTATCCGTGAAGTGTGTCGAATACATTCTATCACAAATTTGAGATATGCTCGGAAGATTGTTCTCTAGCTCGGCGATGTAGTTGACTCTTTCAAACGTGATAATGCCATTTGATAATGTTCCCTCACCAATGATACGACCTCCTTGATTACCGGCAAAACCAACGTAACCTCCGTTAAACCCTCTAACCTTGTAAAGCAGAGTTTTTCTCCCTGTCATTTTCCGAGAAGCTCCCCTATCCATTATCCAACGTGAGATGGATCTCGGAAGCTCCTGCATATGTCACAATCACTTAGTTAGATTTTGAAGCAACCCAAGCCTCTTTCGACTCAGGTAGCTTGACATTGATGTGGGTTGTTGTAGTGTACAATGGTGGGAAATTATTATCATTCATCTTAAGGCTATCTTCAGACCCAATCTCAACCTTTTTATATAAAAATAATTCCTTTTCTGGAGGTTGACCAGATGATTGGTCTTTCTTTGCAACATACTTCTTCTCTGAAGAGGTAGAAGTTTGTTTTTCAAATTTCTCATAGTAATCCAAAGGTACATTCATCTTCTTAATTGAAGATGATTGTTTTGCTGACTCAGAAACCTTTGGTTTTGAAGAACTTGGTCTCTTATCCTCAGATTTTGGTTTCCACGTTTGTTGAGACGAAGCAACCCGTTTGTAAAATTTATCAGTTTTAATTACCGACTTATTTACGGGTTCAGTTTTGACTTTGGTGTTTTCATTTTTCAACACTTTCTTCTCAACAATCATTGGAGCTTTGCCTTTGACATCGTCTTTCTTTTTCGGACTCTCAACAACCACAGACTTAGACTTCGAGTTGGTACACTTTCGTGCAATGTGTCCAACTTGGTTGCATTTAAAGCACGTGCGGGTATCAACTTCCCGACTTTTGCCTTCGGTCTGAGGTTGTGAGGCCTTTTTCTCAAAAAACTCTTTGTTTGATTTCGAAAAGATTTCAGATTCTTGCTTAGAATGTGAGCTTGAGCTTTTTACAAACACTTTCCTTTCTACAAACTTCTTGTTTTGAAAGTTCCTTTTCTGATTGTTCTTACCACCCTGATAACCACCCGACCATCTGTTTTGGTTGTTGTTAAAAAAACGTGGTGGCACAGCATGTTTTTTGTAGTAAGATTTATCTTTTTCAAAGTTCAATTTCCTTTTGGAACTTTTCAAACCCTCAATTTCAGAAACGTCGATTTCAACCAATTTGAAAGCTTTTTCCAACTTATCATCATTCACATTCTCAAGTGGAAATTCAGAATCCGAATACAACTTATCAGAACCAGACATCTTGTACATGACAAGAGTCGGTTCCTCATTTGAGTTGTTTCCGGACTTTGATTTAGGAAGATAGTTGTTTAAAAAACATTCTTCATCTTCAACTGAGTCACTGTCTGATTTTAAAACGTTTTCAACCACATTTTTTACGACTTCAGACTGAACACTGTCTTCATCAGACGATGAAGAGAATGTGACATCGATTGTTTCTGGAAGTTTTACATCATTTGTTTCATCATCATTATCCAACCCAGACTTTTTCTTTGAAAAATTATTCATCACGGGCGGTGGAACTTGATGATACCCTACCCCAGTTCCGTCTGAGTATACATCTTCACCAGCTTTGTTCTTCCCAATTGGTTTGGGAACTATGTGTTGAAGAATAAAGCTCGTAGAGCTGTAACTGTTCAGTTTCAGATTAATTCTTTCATTTTCAATCTTAGCTTCCTGAAATTGAAGCTTAAGATTTGCAATCTCATCCAACTGCTGGTTGATTTGTTTTTCTTTTGACTGAAGGACTCCAGACAGTTGAAGATTTTCTTTCAATGTTTTACCATTTCGTTCATCAGAATCTTTAATTGTTCTTTTCAGTTTCTCATGATTTTCAAAAATTTGTTGGTTTTCATGAATCAACTTTTCATTTTCTTTCCTAAATCGTTCTACATCACTTTTATCCTTTTCAATTTTTTCAGTTAATTCTTTTATTCTCTCATTTGATGCTCTCACAAGTTTATCACGACTTAAGATTTGATCTTCAACCATTTTGACTTTTGCAACCAGTTCTTCAGTCCTTTTGGTGGTGAGATATGCATTTGTGATGCAAACTTTGCAATCTTTCATGCAATTTTTGCAATCACTTTCCTTTTTAGCTTTATCAGTCTTACCTGATTCATTTGTTGAACCACTAACACTGACCTTGCTGGTTGACTCAGACGCAGATTTTGAGTCAACCTCTAGTACTTTTGCTGCAAGCACTTTATCTGCCATCTTTGTCAGGTTCTCTGCGGTCATTTCTTTTGTTGTGTTGATTATCCCATCATCGACTTTCTTTGACTTTAACTCTTCCTCTTCAGCTTTCCTTGCCTGTTCTCTCTCTCTCTCTCTCTCTCTCTCTTCATCCTCTCGCTTCAACTGTTCAATGAGAGTTTCAACTATGAGTGTTCCTGGTTCAGCAATTATGTTGCCTTTCGGGTCCAAGTAGCACTCACGGTCTGGATCCCATCTGTTTGCCTTCTTGACCTCTTTCCAAGCTCGATAGTTTCTCTCCTTCATGGTTTGAGCTACCAGCTTCCGATAGGTGTATTTTTGCTGTTCCGTTCGTGTATCTTTGTATGGTTCAACCTTTGCCATGAACGCATAACCTACAGCATCATCCTCTGGTAAAAACTCACTCCAGTCGAAGCCCTCATCATCATGAATTACTGCTATGGCTCTCGACTTTTCCTTAGGAGTTTCTTCAATTTGTTTCATTCTTGGTGGTTCTTCCCTGATGCGATGATAAACTACCTTTTTATAATAATCATCATGGAATGGATTGGCTGTTTCATCTGAAGCTGCATTCCTGCATTCTCTCTTAAAGTGCCCTTTCTGTTTGCACTTAAAACATGTAACCTTTGACTTATCGAAGCCCAACTTCGTTGAAGGCCCACCGATTGAATTTCTCCCGGTTATCTCCATGAACCTCTGAGCACGTCTGATTACGCTTGCCATATACCAGCGTATGTCAATCAATTCCATTTCCTCGGGATCGATTTGATCATAATCTTCTTTGGTCAGGTTCGTGTTTCCGATCTTCCCAGTGACTAAGCTTTCATAGGATTCCAGGATTGAAGCTAAAAATACCATCTGCTGCTTAGCTGTTTCTTCGTTAAAGTTTTGAGCATTATTCAGATTCACAGCTATGTTGCACTGGAAGACATTTTTGGGAGTATTCTGATGCTGCTGGTTCCCTGAAGCTGATGAAGAAGATCCTCCATGATAACCACTACTTGGAGCAGGACTGCTGCTTTGATTCTCTTGATTTGGCATGCTTGAACTCTCGGCTGAAAACGCAGTTTTTGGTGAAGCAGTCTTAGGTATCATACTACCCCTGTAGTACAAATCGACGTTTTGCTGATACGGGGTGTTGTTGACTTTATTCATCTTTCTAATTTCAAGTTCGTGACTTTCAAACCTCTCTATCAGCCAATCAACAGTCATATCAGACATCTTCATTGTGTTTTTCAACACTAGTGCATAATACTGCCAATCCTTTTCGTCTGGCAGTGATTCCAACAATTTCTCAACTAACTCTTCTTTAGTATATGTTATTCCATATCTGACAAGATCTAATTTGAGGTGACAGAAACGCTCAATCATCTTCAGCACTGACTCATTCTTCATGCATGCAAACAAATCGAACTCTTTCTTCAATAAACGCTTCTTGTTCTTCACTATCTCAGCTCCTCCAATACATTTCTGCTTTAACTTGCCCCAGAAATCTTTTGCATTTTCATAACTAATCAATGAAATGATATCATCCCTAACAGATTGGTGCAATAATGCAATACATTTTTGTTCATGTACAAATATCTCTTGTTCATAATCGTCCAAGTTTTCGTAATCTTTTCTATCAAGATCGAACCCATTTTTCATACACTTCCAGCTTTGATAGGCAAATGCTTTCAACCAGTCTTCAAACCTCCCAGACCATCTGTTATAGTCTTCAATAGCCATGAGCTTTGGCGGTTTGTTGTAAGTACCATACGCGTTATCAATACTTAGTGAATCTGCAATTGCTTTCTTTGGATTTGTACTGGTTGTTGTATTTGTCGAAGCATCTCCTGTATTGTAAGCAAAAACATCGCTGAATGGATTCATGAACTCCTCTCCCATTTTTGAGTACCTGAAAAAGTTTCAAATACTTAGACAAATTTTTAGAATTTTAAAAAATTTCAAACTTATGCACTTGGATCGGATGGTGATCCGATCGAGTGACACAGTCATGAAACAAGTATCATACAAGCAAGAATCGGATGGCGACTTGATCGGGTGGTGATCCGATGAAGTGGTCATCCGTTCGAGTGACACAATATCTAGAAAGCTTTAAACTTCAACCTTTCACCGATCGGGTGGTGATCCGATCGGGTGACAAGATGACGTCAGCTAATGAAAACAAGAAATAACAATGCCAATCCGATCGGGTGGTGATCCGATCGGGTGGAATGGTGACGTTAGCAACAAATATGAAGAACAATCTATGCCAATCCGTTCGGACAGCTGTCCAATTGGGTGGATGACGTCAGCAAGCACGAAACATTCAACGTGGTTTTTGATATATTTGAATCAGATTTTGTTCGAATTTTTCTTTGAAATTTTGAAGGATTAATCTTTGTTCAATTGCGAATCTAATGATGTCAAATTTGTCAAATTTTGTCCGTAAATTCCCGTTCAATTTTGAGTTTCTCTCGTTTTTAAGGTGTAAAAGTGTAAAACACAGCAAGAAATGAGTAGAAGAAGAGAAATTGGTCAAATTTTCGGTGAAATTCGAATGAAATCGGCAAAGAATCGCTGAAATTCCGGTGAATTTGCTGTTGTAGTCCTCGATCAACCTCCTGTGGCTCTGATACCACTTGTTAGACCTTTGGATCAGGATCAGTTCGTGTGGAACGTGGATGAATCGACAAGAATCAATGTGCGGAATCCATTGATTATGTCACAGAATCACAACAACGCATTCAACGATTAAATCCGTCTGATTTCTATTAGAATAATGATGAAAGTACAGTTGCTCCGGTAGAGAATCAGACTGACAGAGGTTCCTTACAAGTTCAGACAAAAAGTTCTAAATGACAAGTTCTAGCTTGCTATTTATAGACAAACTCAGGGAGGTTTAAGTGTTGTCCTATCGGGTGGTTGTCCTATCGGGTGGTCATCCGATCGGATGGCCATCCGATCGGATGACATCAGTCAACCGACGGACTTCACTTTTACAATTCAACACCGTTCCCTGAGTTGTCGTTATACACACATACATACAATTACATACATATACACAAAAGACATACAAAGTACAAAATAAGACTCAATGCTGACGGAAGCTACAGACATATGAACTAACAATATCTCTGTCATCTATGTGTACCTCGATTGTCTTCTCCGTAGAACTACCATGTTTACCTCCTGAGAGGCAAGTAGAGTTAAGATTAACATCCCGCTTAGGGATGCATTATTGTAAAAGATCCATATCGGTTAGTGCCAACAGTAATAGAAGGATTGAAACCCCAATCAAATGAGTTTTTAAGATAAAGGTTCATAAAGCCTAATTCATAATTCTGAGAGATCCGGTATTATTATTTAAGAAAGACGGTTCATTATGCTTATGCATTGTTTACCGCAACCCTATTTAGATAACGATTAAAATCGCCATCCGTTGCCCAGGATCATCAAATTGTTCGACTAACCATGAGGTTAGTTATTCCTTAAGGTTGATTTAAATAGTGATAGGAATGACTATCTCACCCTAAATAAGATATACTATGACAAATAGTTAGTATATAAGCATCAAGGATGCTCCTTTGGAGACCTTGTATAGATGGAATGTCAAACGTCCGTTTGATGGACAGAAGTTTGGTAAGTCCAATTATCTAGATTTAGAGTTACCCTGGAGACAATGGATAAGATTATAAAAATCTATGATCGTCTGAAAGCTGCCAGTAATCGGCAGAAAAATCAATGCTGATGAGAGTCGCAAACCTCTTGAGTTCTCAATAAGGAACAAGAATTCAACAGAAAGTACCACCCTAGAAAGGTGTACTGCATTTTGATGTAACGGACAAGTTAATCTCTAAATATATAGGACCATTCGAGAAAATCGAATATGTCAATATCAATAGCCTATAAGCTAAAAACATACCTAAGGAACTTGATGGTATTCACAATGTGTTCCACACTTGTGATTTCAGGATATGTCTAGCCGATAAATCGATAGCATTATCACATAATGATGTGCAGATTAATGAGAACTTATGGTATATTGAGAAACCCATATTGATTAAGGGTCGGCAGGTTAAGAAGCTCTGAAAAGAAAATATGTACCTATGGTATAGGTCAACTGAGATGTCGTAGAGGCCCGAATATGCTATAAAGGTTAAGTCCATTATAAGAAAAAGAGTACGTCCATCTTTTGAGCAAATCTCGAGGTCGAGATATCTTTTAAGGGGGTGAGGATGTAGCACCTCGTTAAATCACGTCCAATGATGTGTTGACACGTGTACTAAACCCTAATAAAGTCAAACGTTGACTATGAGGGACTAATTTTGCGAAAAATCAAAAACTTTGAATGCGAGAGGACTAAAAGTGTTAAAGTGCTTAAACTAAGCCTCTGAATAACCTTGCACGGTATTCGTATTCGCAAATAAGCCACTTGTTGGTCGAGATGAGCCGTTTGCATAATTATTTAAAAGTTTGCACGTCGAAGCGTTAAAAGCGTCAACATGTTAATTCTTACATCTGAATTACCTTTTAACAAACCGAGTGCTTCATCCCTTTAGAAGAAGAAAAAAAGACCACCACACATGGGGTCGTGCTTCATCAAACTCGCCTCCATGTCACATCCCTTTAGAAAAGACAAAATTTCCCACCACGCAGGAAAAAATCATTTTCCTATATTTGTGAAAAATGCTGTTTTCACAAATTTTCAACAAGGTTTATCCCTACAATTGTACTGTCAAATGAACTTGGGTTTCATCCCAAAGCTTTACTATTATAAAAGTTTGGTGTTTTGCTCTGATCAAAATATTTCCTAACTACGGTCCTGATGTATTCCGCTGCCAAATTAATAAACATCGATACCACTGATACTGTCCTCGCGGCGCCCGCTCCCGGGTAGGGGTCGGGGGCTGCGACATATATGGATTCAAATAAATCATATTTAAGTACGAGTCACACGTTTCCCTACCAAACTTAATACTTTCTTAGCGATACTTATCAACTTAATATTTTCTTACAGTACGTATCAAGTTATTGATCTTCATTATTTTGTGTATTTGTTTGTGATATAAAAGTCAAATTTTCATGTTAAAAGTAAAGATGAAGGATTTTTTGTTTGAAAAGGTTAAACAATAGTTAGCCACACGAAATAAGATATAAGAGTAGGATCAATAATCTATTAAATTTGCTTTGTTAAACCTCCAACATTCAGGTTCTTGAGAGTTGCAGAGGAGAAGTTTTTGAGGAGATTGAAGAAGTTAGAGGTTGAAAAAGAGTGAATTCATGTACAAGAGTGGATGAGATTAGTAATGCAAAATTGGGTGGAAGTAAGTGAGAAAGCTTTAGGAATTAACAAAATCATCAAATTTCAGCTGGTATCTTCGGTTCTTGAAATGAGTATGTCTTTTCTTATTTTATGTTCATTTATAGTTTTGGCTTTCAATTTATTTGTCCATAGGATGTGGATATACAATAAGTAATAGAAATTTTGGGTATTATTAGGGGTGTTTTAGATGTTTTTGTGTGAATATTTTCATTTCAATAATCAGAATTAGAAAAAAATTAAATCTTGCAATCATTTTGATTGTCTTTATTTGAACATGTTTAGCCTGAGGTAAGATCAAATAAAAAGTTAATTTTCCCTAAGTAGGATGAGAAGGAATCTTAACCATTCATTTTTCAAATCAATGGTTAAGATGAAAAGGAGGAGAAAGGAGGAGTGGAAGGGTATCTTCGGAAAATCATATTTTTAGACTTTCTCTCTCCACATACAAGGCACATGCATATTCCACCCTCATTTTTTAAACGTTCATAACTTTTTTATACGACATTATTTTTTCATAAAATTTTCACCGTAAAATCGAGTGTCTTTTTATCTTTAATTTGAGTACCATATTGGTATATAAAATATGAAGACTAAAAAAACCCAGTTAAATGTGTTGTATTTTTATGTTGTATAACATTTTTTTTGTTGAATTTCTATACTATATTTTTGTGCTAATTTTTTTTGAGCTGCATTTTTTTGTCTTAAATTTTTTTTCCTCAATTTTTTGTGTTAGATTTTTTTGTACTACATTTTTTTGCTTAATTTTTTCATGCTATATTTTTTGTACTAGATTTTTTGTGCTATATTTTTTTTATCTACATTTTTTGTGCTATATTTTTTGTACTAGGTTTTTTGTACTAGTTTTTTTGTGCTGGATTTTTTTTTACTAGACTTTTAAATTTTTTTGTTGTATTTTTAAAAAACAAAAGGGGTGACACATGTTATTTTCACTCCTATTTATAAGGACCAAAATGTTATTCATTTCTACTTATTAGGAGTGACACATGTCATCATCACAATCCTTCTTAGGCTACTTAGGCAAAATTCACTTTTTAGTGGATCCTTCCCCTGTTTAACCTTATGTACGTGGAATATATATATAAATTTGTCATGTGTGTGTCGTAGTTGCTATGACCATAAAAGCTACTCGGGAGACCATTATGTATCATATATTGGATTTTAACCATTAGGGATCATATATTGGATTTTAACCTTAAAGTAAAATATTTTTAATGCATAGATTATAAAACTCTAAAGCATCATGTCCATGTGTAATCTCTCTGGCATATAAGGGTCCATATTCCATAACACTTGCGATACATCTTTATTTTCAAGAACTAAAGGGTGGCGCGTCTCCCACGAAAAAAGAGCAAGGAATCGATGGACGTGGATGGAAAGAAGGAAGGAGCTGAAAGATATGAGTTATAAAATGTCCATTACAAAGCGTGTGGTGATAACTTTGTAGGTATCTTAATTAGTGTAAAGATTATTTTATCATATTTGTTTATAACAAGCCTCGATTGTATCATTTGGCATGACGAATCCTATTCTTACATTCCACATACGAGCATCATTATTTCAAACACTCTTTTGTGCGATACGTTCAAGAGTTAAAAGTATTGACGGTGTATATTTTAGTTTTTACTACATTTTTCAATTTGTTACTAATATATTTTCTTTCATATACGTTGTTAATGTTTACAATAGGTTTAATCTTATTGGATGGTATGATATGATTAAAGTCAAAGATATTTCGTTAGGTGATGATTGTTTTTTTAGTTGGTCAACATCGAATGCGAGATTATTGGTTACGAAACTCCAAAGAGCAGAAATATTAAATTAATAGGTTTTCTATTGGTATTTTGTGTTGGGTTTATGTGGTGATCGGTTAAAAGTTTATTTATCAAAACCCGGTTCAATAAATAATAGATAGTTAATTAAGCAAGTTAATTAATAAAAAAACGCAGCGGAAATAAAACAGGTGATCAACAAAAACGAAACCCGACAGGATCCGGTTACATACAAATACGAGCACAGTAAAAAATATATTTAACTACCGATGAGAAAAATATACCTCGGTTAATGACTAACCGGTCGAGACACCGAGGTTCAACGAACAAGTGCTAGTAAACGAACCAACGAAATGCGTCGAACGAGGCGGCGCCAAGCGGCGGCGGACCGCGACAAACAGCGGCGGCAGGGGCGGCTGGCAGCGGGACGGCGGAGGTGGGGAGGCGACGGCGGCGGCCCGCGGCAGGCATGGTGGCCGGTTGTGTTTGGGTGTTGTTGAGAGCATTTTGTGTTCTCTACATTTGTTCATCCTACACACACACACACTGAAAAATGCAAGACCCAAAGACCCATTATATAGATCATGAAGGCCCATGCATTTTCGCCAAGTGTCAAACATGCAAAATTGCATGTGCTTTGATTGGCCACAATATAGGTGCATGACAAGTGGCGAGAAGATCCCTTGCATGTGATGCCATTGGCTGCGATGTAGGTGCGCGACAAGTGGCGATGCAAGAGTGTTCTTGTCCCACTCGGTCCATGTCCCCGTCTCTCAGTTCAATACCCGCTTATGATCATAAAAATAATTATGATATGTCTCGTATATGGTTCGTAATTACCAGTTAAACGGGTTAAGTGGATTTTTAGTTCGTTGCCCAAGGTGTAACTCTTACGGGTCAAGACCCGGTCGGCAACGTTGACTTATCGAACCGGACATAATATCCAACAGCTCCCACTTGGACGGTCTCTGATAAGATCTCAACGCAGACAGCCAGCGGTGTTCTAGCTACACATAGCTGCCCCCAACAGGTCATGACACTTTAAAGTCATTAACCAAGGTATCTTCCTTTTAGCAACGGTTTGCTACACGAAGACAGTAGACTTATGGCAATTCTCGTCATCTATCCTTTCTGTAAAAGACATCAATTGAACAATGAGACATGGATCAGATTCAATCTCACATGGCGTTCAATCATTATCGTTCTCGTTCACAGAATCAAAGTGGTCCAATCAAACACACAGTAAGTTTGGGTAAGGCCTTACACTTCACCAGTTTGAATCAACGAGGGCGCCCAGATGTCTAACTGTTACATATAATGTAAGAGTACAGAATCCCATATTGACTACATACAACTCCCACTGAACTTCAGAACCACTCCCAACCAATGCCTTTATGACTGGCAGTTACGCGACAGCGTTGGACACTGATCAAAGAATAGTCTTTAGTAAACGAAAGTTCTAGTATGTATCTCAGGTTAGAGGATACTAAATGAGTATACCTAAATCAAATACATCTTATGACCATGATCCATGAAGATGATTTGATGCGAGTTACATCCAACGTCATTCATAATGAGGTTTGTGAGTCTGGAAGTCAACTCCTTGAGTCCAAAGTCAGAATAGTCTTAATTCAGAGTCGTTCCCACGAGTCTGACCGACTACGGATAATTTAGAATACAAGATTCATGGATTAAACATACAAAAATCGAACACAGTTGTAAGATTCAAACTTTGCATTTAGCCAGTAAATCAAATGTGAATTCAAAAGGTACAACTGTTTGAATGTTCGTACATCCAAATACTAAATCAAAGCAAATGGTTATCCAATCTAAGACCGATAGCATTCCCATGCTTGTCCTAAGACATCGGTTTAGTGAACGGGTCTGCTGAGTTTTGATCTGTGTCTATTTTGCTTATTAAGATGTCACCTCGTTCCAGTATTTCCCGTATATAGTGGAACTTTCTTAGAATGTGCTTAACCCTGTGATCTGGGCTCCTTGGTTTGAGCAATGATTCTTGTGTTATCACAGAACACCTAGATTGGTTTCTGAACACTTGAAACCACATCGAGGTCATTGATGAATTACTTCATCCAAGCAGATTCTTCCGCAGCATCTGATGCAACTATACATTCGGATTCAGTGGCTGAATCCGCCACCACACTCTGTTTGGAGCTTTTCAATAGACAGCTCCTCCATTGAGAGTGAATACGAATCCTAATTGTGAGCGAAAATCATCTCAGTCACTTTGGAAGTCAGCATCAGTGTAACACCTTACAGTGAGCTCCTCTTCCACTCCTCCAAACACCAAGAACATATCTTTGGTTCTTCTAAAGTACCTCAGAATGTTCTTTACTGCAGTCCAATGGGCAATGCCAGGACTGTGCTAAAAACGACTGGTCATGCTTAAAGCATACGAGACGTTAAGTCTAGTACACAGCATACATGATTGAAACAATCGCTGAAGCATATGGAATTACTTCCATTTGCTTAATTTCAATGTCCGTTGAAGGAGATTGAGATTTGTTCAACACGGTTCCTTTAGTCATAGGAACATCTCTTTCTTGGAGTTTTCATCTTGAAGCGTGTCATCATTTTGTCTATGTACGTTCTTTGACTTAGCCCTAGAAGCCGCTTAGATCTATCACTATAGATTTTCATTCCCAGAATGCAAGTAGCTTCTCAAAGATCTTTCATTGCGTAACAAGATCCCAAATAGTGTTTAACTTCGTTAAGCATAGGGATGTTATTTCCAATGACTAGTATATCATCCACATACAGGATGAGGAATGATATGGTGCTCCCACTAACCTTTCTGTAAACACAAGCCTTATCTTCATTCTTGACAAAACCAAACTCTTTGATCTTCTGGTCAAGGTGAAGATTCCAGCTACGAGATGCTTGCTTGAGTCCATAAATGGACTTATTGGGTTTGCACACCTTAGTTGGATATTTAGGATCGACGAAACCTTCAGGCCGAACCTTATAGACATTTTCAGAGAGATGTCTATTAAGAAGGGAGGTTTTGACATCCATTTGCCATATTTTGTAATCACAGTACGCAATTATGGCAAGCAATATCCTGATTGATTTAATCATAACAACGGGCGAGAAGGTCTCATCATAGTCAATACCTTGAGTTTGAGTGAAACACTTCGCAACTAGCCGTGCTTTATAGGTGTGTATGTTTCCATGCATATCGGTTTTTTCTCTTAAAAAAATCCATTTGCTCCCTACTGCCCGAGATTCGGGGGGTAGCTCAACCAAGTACCATACTTGATTGTTATGCAATGATTGCATCTCGACGTTCATGGCTTTTTGCCATTTCTCAGATTCTGAATCTAAGATTGCAGATTTGTAGTTAGCAGGTTCGTCATTAGACTCAGCTACTAATAAGACTTCGGGACCTTTTAGACGCCATAGACATCTATCAGATTTTTGCGAGTTCTACTACTTCTGCAAACGCTTGTGTTTTATGTCTGACTCATTGGCAACAACTACTTGTTGATCAGACAGTCCGACTACCTTAGCAGTTGTTTGTGGTTCTTGAATCTCTTCAAGATCAACCACATTATTTCCAGTTTCTCGATTAAGAAGTTCTTTCTCGAGAAAGTGTCCCTTCCGTTTGATGGAAATCACATTTGCATCAGGATGGTAGAAATAATATCCGCTTCTTTTATAGTATCCGACGAAAACAATCTTTTCACCTCGAGGATCGAGCTTATCATTAGAATCACTTGTGATGTATTCATCACATCCCCATACTCTAAGGTATTCCAAATTGGGTTTACGCCCATGCCATATCTCATATGGAAGTTTTGTTTACCTTTTAGTCGGAGTCAAATTGACAATGCGGGAAGCGATCATAAGAGCTTGTCCCAAAAGGAGTGAGGCAAGTTAGTTCTACACATCATTGATTGAACCATATCAAGTAGAGTTCGATTTCACCTGTCACTAACACCATTAAGTTGGGGTGTGCCAGGTGGAGAGGGTTGTGAAACTATTCCACACTCTTTTAGATGATTGAGAAATTCAAAGCTGAGGTATTCACCACTTCGATCTGATCGAAGTACTTTTATCTTTCTATCAAGCTGGTTTTTAGTCATCGTTTCTAGACATGGTTCTGAAAGGTCCATATACATCATGTGAATGAGTTCTAGAAGACCATTGATCCGTTCACCAACATCGGTGAAGGGGTGCTTTGTGAGTTTGCCAGCTAAGCAAGATTCGCAATCATCAAAGGAGTCCTGTCTAGTGGATTCGAGAATCCCCTTGGACTAGAGCCTTTTATACGTGCCTTACTTATGTGGCCAAGTCTGCAATGCCATAAATATATTTCATTTAGGCCAGCTTTGTTACGTTTAGAAAGATGATATATGTTATTACTTGTTTAAACATCAACCTCATAAATACCATTTCGAGGTTCAGCCTCAAAATAAAAGACATCATTCAAGTAGGCTATAATAGAAGAACCATTTAAAACGTACTTGAATTGAATCCTTGTTCAAACAGTGAAGAAACTGAAATAATGTTTCTGGTCAAACCAGATGCATATAAACAGTTATTTAAAGTAACCACAAGGCCAGGGGAACATAAAAATGAGTTCCAGGTAGCCTTGTTTCAGTTTCTTCCACTTTTCAGGCTCTTGCAAGACATTAACGATGTGGTAACCACATCTGGTATCAAATACCCATGTGTTGCTAGAAACAGTGAAAAGTTCGATAACATAAATGAGAATATCGGAAGAAGTGCCAATTTTATTGGCCTTGTTCATCTTCAGCTTGGTTAGATACTGTGGGCAGTTTCCCTTCCAGTGCCCATTTAGTTGTATTCAAAGCACTGACGCTCCTAGGAGGGTGTGGTTTTGCAACATGCTTGTTGTTGGTGGCATTTCTGGCAGCGACAACTTTTCTCTTGCCTTTGCTCTTATGTTTCCTTTTCTTGTTATTGGGCTTCTTAACACCACTAGACTTGACCATTAGAACTTGGTTGGTTTTGTGGAATAATCAAGTTTGTTCATCTGGTCAATGTATCCTTTCATCTTTAGCACATGAGTACTGATACATGATTCTTCCAGCATTTTATAGCTTATGAGCTATTTCATGGTGTCATATCGTTCCTGTCGGGCCTGTTTCTGGAACATGCCTTTCAGTTGCTGGATCATGTCATAAGCATCCATATCTTCCATGTTCTTCTGAAGTTCAGGAGACATTGTGGCTTTCATAAGGTAGGCTACCTCAAAGGCATCCTCGTTATGTTTCTCCAGTGCCTTGCGAGCAGTAGTAGAATTACTTTTAGGCTCGGTAGGGACTGGGCCATCTAAGATATACAGCTTTTCCTCCATCTTGAGAACTATTCTCAGATTGCGGTGCCATTCGAGAAAGTTGGTGTTATTCAATTTTTTCTTTTCAAGTATAAACTTGAGAATGAAGGAGTTTGTTTTTCATTAGACATCTGTTATATAAGCAAGGTGATATTAATTAGTATTTTCGATGTATATCTCCTTATTTCGTGAGGTGAGACGATAAGGAATGAGAATCCGGTTAGAAGCTTTTTCTAAAGGCGGCTGGGGCACGCAACATTAGCAAAAGGTTCAAGCGGACTGACAACGATTGTCAATTGTGAGAAAGGCACAACTCCCGGGGTTTATGAGGCTGCGAGGATAACCTATTGTCCTTGCATTGATACGTTTGGCCTCATCTATGCCACTTTTGTTCTCGAGACAGCTGGGGCACGTAAACACGAGAAGAAAAGTAATAGTCGTCCTAAAACGGTCACATGTGGAAAGGTCGGATGTGTCGACGAAGCCCTTGCACCTTGGAAGGATAAACTAGACACCAAGTGTCGTGCTGTGTCTCCAACACTGATGGTTCGCATTATGCCCCAAGTGTTACTAGTAGTAGGATGGCATAGACTATTGATTTTAATTTTTACCAAATAGGGTCGTTATAGTCGGTTTTAATTTAGATATTAAATTTGCGACATAACCAAAAGGACCCTTTCACCTCTCGGGACAATTAGTTTTAGATAACCTATAAAACTAAGTTTGTCGCGACTTGGAATAACCAATTTTAAGTTAATAGAAAACTATTAAGTTAATAGTTTTGGAAAATAAAAACTAGTTTAATTTGCAAAACTTAATTGGTTATTATTTGTTTCAAAAACAACCTTTGTTTTATAACAAAAACTTTAACAAGTTGTAAAAACATTTTAAAACTTGTTTTAATGTGATCGTTTTTACTATTTTAAAACTCCTTTTAAAATCATGTTGGTATTTAGGTTGGTTATGTTATAACAATTTATAAGATAAAAGCAACCACAATAGCAAGATAAATATGTAAATCCATATGGCCAAAATTGTTCGATCTTGCTAGAGCCTAATAGCAAGATCAAATGGGTCACGGGGTCACATCACACAAACAACCACAAGGATGGACTTGAGTGCATCTCGTTGTCTTGAGCAACTCCCACTAACTCCAAGACTCCTCTTGGCATTCGGTTTTGCTTCGGGTCTTCGTATCAACAATATTTAACAAGTAAATACAACAAAGACAAAAAGGGCCTATCTATTACAACTTTGAACCACAAGACGGGCCAAAACCATAAACTAAACTATTACAACTTTGAACCATCTCGGTGGCCAAAAATAATAATTACAAAACCGAATAAAATATACAACCACAAAAAAAGGTCGGGCCAGATTTACATATCGCACAACAATCACAAAATAAAACCGGGCAATGTTTTTGGTCAAGCAAAACAAATAAAATATTGACCAAAATAAAAGTGCCCTTAAAAAAAATACTTAGATCATAAACTTTAAATAAATAAAGTTTGTGTTCTAATTCCGGTTAAAAGGACCGGTACCGACTCGTATGTTGTAACCAAGGCTCTGATACCACTGTTGGGTTTATGTGGTGATCGGTTAAAAGTTTATTTATCAAAACCCGGTTCAATAAATAATAGATAGTTAATTAAGCAAGTTAATTAATAAAAAAACGCAGCGGAAATAAAACAGGTGATCAACAAAAACGAAACCCGACAGGATCCGGTTACATACAAATACGAGCACAGTAAAAAATATATTTAACTACCGATGAGAAAAATATACCTCGGTTAATGACTAACCGGTCGAGACACCGAGGTTCAACGAACAAGTGCTAGTAAACGAACCAACGAAATGCGTCGAACGAGGCGGCGCCAAGCGGCGGCGGACCGCGACAAACAGCGGCGGCAGGGGCGGCTGGCAGCGGGACGGCGGAGGTGGGGAGGCGACGGCGGCGGCCCGCGGCAGGCATGGTGGCCGGTTGTGTTTGGGTGTTGTTGAGAGCATTTTGTGTTCTCTACATTTGTTCATCCTACACACACACACACTGAAAAATGCAAGACCCAAAGACCCATTATATAGATCATGAAGGCCCATGCATTTTCGCCAAGTGTCAAACATGCAAAATTGCATGTGCTTTGATTGGCCACAATATAGGTGCATGACAAGTGGCGAGAAGATCCCTTGCATGTGATGCCATTGGCTGCGATGTAGGTGCGCGACAAGTGGCGATGCAAGAGTGTTCTTGTCCCACTCGGTCCATGTCCCCGTCTCTCAGTTCAATACCCGCTTATGATCATAAAAATAATTATGATATGTCTCGTATATGGTTCGTAATTACCAGTTAAACGGGTTAAGTGGATTTTTAGTTCGTTGCCCAAGGTGTAACTCTTACGGGTCAAGACCCGGTCGGCAGCGTTGACTTATCGAACCGGACATAATATCCAACATTTTGAACTACAAAAACATAATTTCATCATTTATTTATCTTTTCGTTTTATTTATATCAATAGTACGTTGGTTGTTTTATTTATTCTATGAAGAGTTCCATAGTAATTTTTTCGAAGAATTTCGTTATGATCATTATAAATGTATAATGTTCATCGTATCTATACCTCGAAAACATATTATTTTGTTCAACCCGCGAAGTTCGCGGGTATTAGTAATGAAACATACTTTTACATATTACAACAGAAGTTTAGGATGCAGCTGCACATGTTGTGCGCCCTGGTGTGACCACTGATGAAATTGATGTGGTGGTTCATGAAGCAACCATTGTTGCTGGTACGAACGATTATAAGTAACCCCGCCACAACGCAGTGGGGCCTACTTTATTGTCATTTTTGGAGATTGTCATATAATGATGATAGAAATTATGTATTTGACGCATGCATTATTTAACGAAAAGTTTAAATTTGACGATTTAAAGAAGTTGGTCCGTCAACGACTAGACTATAAGAAATATTACCCACTTAATCTTCTTTATAAGATCACATTTATAATTGATCGGTAAGTTTTGTGTATATATATCTTTTATTCTTTTCAATAATTTTAGGCATGGTGAAATTGGCCTTGGACTCTGCTTTGTTAGAATCTGGTGATATAGTCTTTCTAACAAGTTTTAAAACTATGAATTCAAAAGAAAATCTATTCATACTAATAAAAAATATATAACTAGGGGACACATGTCCCATGCAGCAAGTTCATCACAAAAGTTCCAATTTTGACTTTTTGGTTTGACCAATATGCTTTTTTATTCAACATGGAAAGCTTCCAGCAAGTTATGCGAGTGATAAGAGTGTTGATCATCTCAAGAAGTTTAAGCAAGAGAAAGTCATGACAATTTTATAATTCACTATATTTATTTCCTTCTAGGAATAATCGTATAATTTTCTTCGAATCTATACCTCAAAAACATATTATTTGTTCCCCACGAAGTTTGCAGGTATTAGCACTAATCTATATATATATATATATAAATGAGATGGATTTGGGCTAGGTGGCATTTGATTTTGGCCATTTTTGATGATGTGGCAACTTTTGGTGGATGTGGATTTTGAGTTTAGGAGGGAATCATCTCAATTCTCTATACACAAACCAAAATTCTAAAAACACAAACCAAAAAAGAAGTGGATGCGGGATCCGGCAATTTTCGGGTCGGATGTATGGGTTTTCCAAACCCGTGTATGTAAGGCATCTAAAAAACCTAAATTTCTCTACATCCACATTCTTCTCCTTCGCCGCATCATACTTGAAACCCTAAATTCACATCTCAGCTACGTCTTCCTTTGCCTTGAAGCTTCTACCATACGCTTTCCTAAAACCCTAAACTATCATATGCTGCTGCTGCTTCTTCTTCTTCTTCTACTTGCATCTCATTCTCTCTGAATCACTTAGGCTTGAATGGCTTAACAAAGGATTCAAAAATCAAGCTTATTCACTTCCAGGTATGTCGATTCTGTAGTCTATAATTGATTTTATACTTTTTATTGGTTTCGTGACCATAACTTTCTCTAAAATTTTGACAGTTTCATCGACAATGAGGAAGATGGTGATGGCGGTGGCCTGAAGAGGAACAATGGCAACGACATGGGTTAATTTAGGGTTTCTCTTCTCTATCAATTATTCCTTTGTAACGTTGGTGGTGGCCTGAAGAGAAATGACGTCGGCGACAATAGTTGATTTAGGGTTTCTTCAGTTCGGGTAATGTGATCGTTCATTTAGGGATTCGAAAACTGTAAGTTTTCTTCTCCCATTTTACATTGATTTCTTCTTCTTATGAACTTCCACTGGTGCAAATCAATCAGGGATTTTTCATTCTGTTTACGTTTTCAGTATCTAGCGATTGGTGATGTTGATTAACTCCGACAGCAAGAATGATGCCTGGTAATCTAAAGTTCTTCTTTCTCTTTTCATCTTGATTTTTAAGCGGCTTTTGACGCCATGAATAATGTTGCTTAACTGGATGATGCATACGTAATTTGATGTTGATTATTGGATTGAATTATTTCACTAGGGTTTCAGATGTTTTGCTCATTCGATTGAAGAAGAATGTGTATTTGTAGTTTTTATTATTTCCCTTTTTTTGTCTAGGGTTGTTTGTTTTCGATGATGCAATCAATTTTGGATTTATAAGTTGTTCACACCATTGCAAGGTAATTCTCAGTTCCTCGATTGAATGTATATTTGTTCTACTATACATCTTATCATGGAGTTATTATCTATGTTGCAATTTGCATAGGAAACACAGACTTTAAAATGTATATTGTTATCACTAATCTTATTTTTAATTAAAACAGTAAGTATTTACTTTCTAAATGAATGTCATACTGATCTTTTAAATGGGTTAAATGACAATCTGTTTACAATTCCTTGTCCTATTTATAACCTATTTGACTTATTTATCTAAGCCGGCGCGTCCGGGTTAGAGTTGATGTCACAAATAAAAAATGTAAATCATATTTGGGTTCGGGTTCGGGTTCAGGTTTGTCGGTTTAACACACTAACCGATCACCAATGATATACATCGAAAATTAATTTTTAAAAGGTTTTTTTTATGATTGTTTACTTGCTACTTACTTCCAGAAGTGATGTTTTTTTTTGGTGATTGTTTGATTGCTACTTGCTTCCCTAAGTTAGTTTTGATATTTTTTATGAATATGTATGAGGCTCTACTAAACATCACCTTCTTTCAAGTTCAATACCCAATGTTAATGTGTTTTGAGGCTGTTTATATTGATTGTACATATACGTTTTAGGGTGCTTGACTTGATTGAGTATGTATGTGTTTAAGTTAGCCTGCTTGCTTTTATCGAGTATGCATGTATAAGTTACCATGTTCGATTCAATCAATATTTCTCTATTATTTAAGTTTTTTTTTATCTAAGTCGGCGCGTCCGGGTTATAGTTGCTCTATATTTTGTAACAAGTTGAACTAGACTAATAGAGTTATATACGAGAAAAAAACTTTTACTTTCATTAGAAAAAAAGTAAATATATTTAAGTTGTTCGGTATGCTCATAACTTGAGTTCTTTTTAAAGCTTAACCATTCATAATACAATTATATCGAGTATCACACAAAAAAATTCATTGAATGAAGTGTGGTTGTAGGTACCTTACTTAATTTTGGGATATTTTCTTTTAGATGGAATTTCATCATTGTTTTTGTTTCATTATACTTTGTAAGCTTAAACCAGTTATGTGTTGTTTTAATTTGTTATAGAATGGATGGTTTTATAAAAAGAGTTTTTGGGAACTTTGTGTTATCATTTTTTGTTTTTGATTTTAGGCCTTATCTTTATTTCTTCGAGTATTACATATCTATTAAATGGTATGTATTTTTACTTGAATGTGCAATGCTCTTTTGACACTCAAAAATCTAAATTAAACCTCTGGAACATAAGCAAGCTGGTTGGTTTGTTCTTTGAACCTCTGCAACATATGCAAGCTGACTGGTTTGGACTTTACTATTTGGAGTGTTTGGTATGATGGTTTAACGGTCTGTTTAATGGTTTGGAACTTCGAACGGCCCTATAAACCAATATGATACCAAGCTCCTCCCTAATCCGAAGTGTTAAAAAATAAAGGGAAACTCTGATATCTGGTCAAACTTTGTTTTTTGTTTTGATTTTGACATCAAAGTTGGATGTGGTTTTTTGTTATGTTGTTGATTGATACATAAACTGGAACTATATCCAATATTCGAAGAACTGGAAGCATCTTCTTTCCCTTTTGGCCCTTATCGCATTTGGTGATCGTGTTGGTTTGTCTTTCTTTTTAAAATAGTTTCATAGCATTGCTACAAGGATAATGTAGAAGGTACAAGAGCCAAGTGGAATGGCTAGGAGAGTAGTAGTGAGGCCTTTTTGGTTCAATCAACCTTATGATGCTTATGATATATTTTCAACTTGATTCAATGCATTTTCCACATAAATTACAGTTCCAGGTTTCTATTCTTCAACAACTGGGCTTACTTCTTTGTAACACCATGTAAAAACGTGTCCAATTATGCAAAGACACGTGTCCTAAACTCTAAAAGTGTGAAAGATTTAGTTTGAAGGACCAAAGTTGTTAAACAGTGAATCTATGAAACCACAGGGACTAAAAGTGTCAACATGCCAAACTTATGCCTCTGAATGACCTTACATGATGAATATATTCTTAAACCAGTGATTGATTGGATATAAGAAGCCGTTTATGAAAATAATCGGAAGATTATTAAATTACAAGGGTTAAACGTGTCAACATGTCGTTTCTGACCTCTGAGTGACCTTTTAATGAAACCGAGGCTTCGAAACATTCAAATATACTCTTAAGAATAAGTGGTATAAATTTCACATGGTTTCGATATCATTAAGCGTGTTTTCAAGACTTTGGGCCAAAAGTGTCAACTTGATGAAACTTGCTTTCATAGAGGTATTTAACGAACCGGAGCCTAACGAAGTTAGTTTATTCATCCTAGAGCATCAACATACTGACTACAAGGGCCCTACATGTCAACAATGAGGTTAAAAAGGGTTAAAAACGATCAGGGACTGAATCTGCCAACGATGAAACTTGTTTTGCCAGTTAACCCAGTCCACGCGGCCCGCGTAAGACACCCCTTAAGTCTTACGCGGCCCGCCTGAGAGTGCCAGTATCAGAAAAATGTTGACAGGTGCGGGTTTGGCTGTTCCACCGCCTTAGTCTAGTTTGTAACGACCTAGGGAGCTGTAAGTCGGTTTATTACACTAGCTAGGACACCTGGGGTGATCCCAGGGCCTCCAATAACACCTGGAAAGGATCTAGATTCATGAACTTGGCTATATAAGAAATGCTAGTTCTTGAGTTTTGAAACACACTTGCAACAATTGCTACTCTACAACATCTGGAGCTTGCTAAGGACAAGGAGAAGACTTTGAAGTGTAGAAAAGTTTGCTAAGACCTTAAGTAAGCCTCTAATTTCTTGTTTAGTCGTTTAATTTAGCTTAATTACTCTAAAGTCAAACTTATCGTAAAATTAGTTTGACTTTCGTTTTAATTACATGTGGCTTAACCACTGATCAAATTGAAAGTGGTTATAGAACCACATTAGTGTAGGTGATTAACCCTTAAAATGGCACCTCCTAATTATCTCGTTTGACTGGTCAATTGTCGGGTCAAAGTAGTTTGACAAAAAGTCAAACTGGACAGAAATTACAAAAATGATTCTAATTAATAAAACAGAGGTTCTAAATTATATTTTAACATTCTAATGACTTGGTAATCAATATTAAAACATGTTTTATCAGTCCTAACCCGGCAATTAATAGTCTAAGGTCAGTTTATAACCGAAAGTCGCAAAAGCTTGACTTTTGCTTTGACTTTCAGTTCTGACCCGTTCAAGCTTAATTCTCCCATGTTTTAAGCTTCCATTAGGACCCCATTACTTAGTAGTATAACCCCCTGGAGTTATATTGCATGGTGCCTAGTGGTTTGAATTATATGCACTTGATCGTAATTATGCTTAATAATCCCATAAACGCCCTTTTTACCTACAACTGAGATTTTTAGCAATGTGAATGGACTAACACCTTTGCTACTGATATTTAGACATGTCCTGAAAATTTGACATCAATTGGAGGTCTAGAATTGAAGTTATGCTCAATAGCGTAATTAAGGAGTTTTTTATTATTTAAATGGCATAATTAACATGAAGCCTATCTAAACCCGATTTTTGACACCAAACTTCTTACCTACTGATGTAAAATAATATTTTGGGATTTTTAAAGATTTTTAATTATTTTTAGGCTGAGCATAACATAGGATTATAGCTTGATTTCGGTAAATGTCGGATTTACCCTTTTCATGCATAAAATGAGTTTTACATAACTTTTTAGTACCAAACTTTTTGCTACTGATTTCATATGATAAATAAATTATTTTGAACTTTATAAACTGATCAAAAACTCAGATTTCCTATTTTAACCCGAATACCCCTTTAAACCGACTTTTAAGCGTTTTAAGCATCTAGTATGGGTTAAAACTATATTTGGCATATAAAAATTATTACCCACTGATGTTTTAAATTAATTTATATAATTAAACAGTAAGTCAAAGTTTTTAAACTCAGAAGTCTATTTTGACCTTTAAAGCCTATGTAAAATTTCCAAAATACCCCTACGGGACATAGTTTGGTTATATAAGATAATTTTCACATATATAAAGTATCATACTGTTATAACTTATAAAAATACATATTTTTACTGATTTAATCTGACCTGAAACTCAGTTTCACAATTAAACTCTTTTATGGGCATCAAAATTACCAAAATGCCCTTATGGGACTTATTTTGGTTTAAATTACTTTATGGGCATATATGTTAGCATCTTACTGATGTATTAACATATTTTGAGCATAATAATGATTAAGACCTGTATATAATTTATTTGGATACCCGTTACGCGTTTACGCGTTCGGATCGACTTATGTGACTAGTTTACATGAAATAGTCGAAAGGGACTTAACCTTATCAATAAAGTCTCAACTTCCAGAATGTGTTTAGTTTACCCATAATATACAAGTATCCAAGCTTGTAGGGTTTAAACCACATTCTATTCCGGTCTCCGCTTAATCTAGCGTTTAGAACCGTAAGGTTTCTTTCTAGCTAGCCGGTCTAAGTCCTTGACTAAATTAAAGACCCGTTAGCATCCTAATAGGTTAATAAACCTTCTATACAGATTAAATAGCTTCCGGTAGAAGGTGCCTTCAAAAAGCTTTAGGATTTTACTGCTAGCATCAGGTAAATACTTTTAACTTATTTTCCCTTATACGGGCTTGGGATATGGTATTATAATAATACCACTTGGTCGGGTATGAAATCATTTAATCGGATTGTGATTAATAAATTTGCATAACCCGTTTTAATATGTCTTGTTTGATAACATAAACATTGGGGGTTAATCTGACCGTGTCCTGGATATCCTCGGCTCATTTCATTTAAAATGGCCACGACCTATGCACGGGGTGTAGGCATACACCTGACAGATGCAAATGCTAAAATAATATATATATATATATATATATAAACCCACTTGTTGGGGATAACTCCTTTGTGGGTTCTATAAGTGGTGAGTCGGTTAATTACGGTCGGCTTCCAACCGGCCCCAATTGTAAGACAAACATGTAAATCTGTATACAAGATTATATTTAAATAATTGTCCCAAGTTATAAAAGATTTGTGCCATGTGCACTTAAATCAATTTTCTTAAATATTTTCAAAAGAGTCAGTTAATTGTATTTACCAGTGTAAACTGACGTATTTTCTTAAAGACTGATTTGACAGGTACCTCTTGTAATAGGCTGGATCTATAGGGTGTCATTAGAGGATCTTGCAAATCCATGAGATACCTGAAGTCTGTTGTTTTTGTTTCTTGTTACATTTATGATCCGCCTGTGGATCTTATTACATTCCAGTCTGTATATTCATAAACTCGAACACTCAGACATTATGGTTTGTAATAGTTTATTCACCAAGCCTTCCGCTGTGCTATTATATTGTGTGTATTGACTATGATGATATCAACTACGTCACGATACTCCCCGCCGGGCCCACCGGTAATATGTGGAAATATCGGGGTGTGACAGGTTGGTATCAGAGCCAACATTGAGTGAATTAAACACTAACCTTTTGTGTTTAATCTCAATGACACAATAAGCACATTCCTTAGACTCTCGAGTCTAGGCAAATGACCTAGGATTTTACTCTTAACTTTCCTTTTATTGTTTTATTATAGTTACTTGTCTTGACAAGTTATCACTTTGAAGAATGCCACCAAGAGTATGGGGAAAAGGCAAAGGACCCATGCGTGGAGGACCGTCTAGCAGCACGGGACCCTCCCACAGGCGTACACCATCCGACTCTCTTTCCGGCTCCGACTCCAAGGATAATTGGAGCCATAGCTTTGAACCAGCAAGACACTCTGTCTCGCTGGGATCCTCACCGTCTGACCCTCCTTATTTTGGGGTACCTATTCCTATCGAACCCCATCATTCCCCTCTTTCGCAAGGAACTCATCATTCAAACCAATCACACCACTCTTTCCAATCTCATCCTTTTCATCATTCAGATTCCACTTACTCACCTGCACAATTTAATCCAAACGCTTATGTTAACGACTTTTTGGGCTACAACCCTTTGGGACCCGAGGATCACTTTTCTCAGGAAATGGAGATGGATGACGACCCGGACCCGGATTTGCAAACAGGAACACCAGGCCACCCAATAAGTATCTCAAGCGGTTCCCCATTTCAGGGATCACCGTACCATGGGCCTGACTCATTCCAGGAGAGGATGGCTCAGTATGAATGGTTCTTTACACCATCATACCATAACTCCCCAGTCCAACCTCCCTTGGATGAACCAAAACTTCGAGCTGTTACCCCACCACCGTTACCAGTTGAGGAACCACCTCAACAGCCTCCCGAGCCGCCAAGGCGGAGGAGAAATGCTAGAATGTCCATACGTGGGGGACCACGGTTTGCATCTCCTCGTGGCTCAAGTTCGTATCCTCCTATCCCAGAAGACCCTCAGTTGGGTGAACCTTCACACACGGTGCCGGAAGTCAACCTTCCGCCAGTTTCACACGCACCACTACAGCCACCGTTGGGTTTTGACAACCCGATCCCGACGTACCCAGGATCATCTGGGTATAATCCGTCTGGATACCCATCTGACTATGGGACTCATGATCCGTACCTTACAGTTGCACAATACAATCATCTTTACCCTTCTTCTTACCCTCCAGTTTATCCCACTGGATACCCGGCACAGGATTTTCAATACCCGCCATACCAACAACCTCCTCCGTTCCAGCAGTAGCAAACTCAAGAGATTTTTGAGAGGTTAGACAGGGTTGAACATGAAGCCCATGAAACCAAGAAGAAGCACAATGGTTTTGTCAAGGGTCTTATGAACCTTCTCAAGGGCAAGAAGAAATAGGATGATGTTGGGTTGTTTTGTTTGTCATGTAATAAAGTCCCTGCGAGGACATTTATTTTGTTTTCATGTACCAAGTCCCTGCGTGGACTTACTTCCGTTTTAGTAGCCCCTGTGTGGGCAATGTTTTCAGTAGCCCCTGCGTGGGCAGTTTGTGTTGTTTTTCTCAAAGTCCCTTTTCGGGCAACGTTGTAATCGTTTCGTGGTTTTAATGAAGTTAATTTGTTTTTAAATATGTAATTTATTATATCATGCTACTTCATTTCAAATTTTATTTAATCCGCCTAAGAAACTCTTAGAGGTATAACCTACCTAAAATATTAAATGGCTATGATGGTATAACCTTTTTAAGATAATGACTCTCTGTTAACATCTGAAAACATGTTAACAATCCCGAATTGTGCGGTACGAGAAATCACACAATCTTCCTAGTGTACTTGGATTTTTCCAAGCCACTATTTTTAGCCTATATGATCATCATAAATCATGGCTAACAGACATCAATGTGATGTATACACCAAAAACATCCGTTAGAGATGTATGCTTAAAAGCAAAGGTGTAATAATGACAATGATAGTAATATTTATAAACTTCTTGTCAAAAAGGCAATGAACTTTGTTCGACCCTTACAAGGTCACTGAACCAAGAGACCAATGATTATATATTTTAATCACCTCTGGGACAAGCCTAATGTTAAATAAAATGTCTTTTAAGACATTGACAGTGGTGAATTATAATTCCCCTGTCTAATAGATATGAGAGAATATTATATTCTTTTGAATTGATTAATTTATTTAAAAACGGTCTATATGGTTTAATAATACCATGACCATCTAATCATCAATATGATGATTTAATGCATAATTTAAATATATCATCTATGTTTGATATAGTATTCAGAAATGGCTGGCTCGGATGAAGCAAACAGACATCCTACAGAAGGCAACAACACCATGATTAATATCACTGGTGCCGATCTGCAAGCAATGATCACCGCAGCAGTTTCTCAAGCGGTAGATGCTAAGTTTAAAGAGCCTAGTATTATTAGGTCACAAACTCAGTCAAAATCCCATTCTCAACCCCATACTAATAAGAAAAGTGAGTCTCAGCACTCATCTAACCAGGGTAGTGAACCCAAGAGACAGATAGTCCTCAAGCCGACTCCTAGGTACACCAAGGGTTGTACCTACAAGTACTTTGTCTCCTGTAAGCCTAGGGATTTTACTGGAGAAAAGGGAGCGATTGATTGTATGAAATGGTTAGATGAGATAGAGACTGTAATAGCCATCAGCGGATGTGCTAAGGAGGATGTGGTTATGTTTGTATCACAATCCTTCAAGGGAGATGCCCTCACATGGTGGAAAGCTTTAGTGCAGTCTACAGGGAAGGTTCACTTGTATAATCTTTCTTGGGAGAAGTTTGTAGATCTTGTAAAGGACACTTACTGCCCTCAACACGAGGTTGAGAGGATTGAATCAGATTTCCTCACCCTGGTAATGAAGGATCTGGATTGTAGATCCTATGTGACTAGCTTCAATTCAATGTCAAGGCTGGTGCCATATCTAGTCACTCCTGAACCCAAACGCATTGCACGTTTCATCGGTGGTTTGGCCCCCGAAGTAAAAGGGAATGTTAAGGATTCAAAGCCGACCACTTATAGATCCGCTGTGGATCTATCCTTGTCCCTCACTTTGGATGTTGTGAGGAGTAAGGCGAAGAGGGCGACCGATGAGGGGAAAAGGAAAAGAGAGGAAGACAAGTCTCCTCAGTCAAACAAAAAGGGCAAAGAGAACTCTGGTTCCAAAAAGGGGCAGTCAAGTGACAAGCCCAGGTGTAAGACTTGCAACAAAAGGCATTTTGGAAAATGCAACCAAGACCCACAGGCCAAACCATGTGGGATCTGTAAAAAGAAAGGGCACAAGCCTGTTGAGTGCCGAAATATAAAGGATGCAACTTGCTATGGTTGCAATGAAAAGGGGCACATCAAAACCAATTGCCATAAGAATGCAAAGAAGCCCGAGGAGGCAAAGAAGAACAACGCAAGAGTCTTCCAGATGCAAGCAAGGGAAGCGGTGAATGACGAGAACGTCATAACAGGTACCTTCCTCGTCAATAATAATTATGCTAGAGTCTTATTTGATTCCGGTGCGGATAAGTCTTTTGTAGATCATAAGTTCTGTAAGTTATTGAATCTGCCTATTAAGACTCTAGACATAAAATACGAGGTAGAGCTTGCTGATGGTACCTTAGAAACAGCTTCCACTATTCTTGATGGATGTTCTATATCCATTAAGAATCATTCTATCCCGCTATCTCTCTTGCCAATGAAATTGGTTGGGTTTGATATAGTTTTAGGCATGGATTGGTTGTCGCATAACCAAGCCCAAATTGCCTGTGATAAAAAGCTAGTTATTATCAAAACCCCTTCTGGCGAATCCGTCACTATTCAAGGAGACACACAATACGGGTTGCCTAGCAATGTGTCTATTCTCAAGTTAGCGCAGTGTATGAAAAGTTGATGTGTCATTTACATGGTGTCACACCCCTTTCTGCGACGGAAGCACGAGGTGTGATCATGAAAGGTTCTCATTGCATACGAAAGGTAAACATACTACATGCTCGTAAAATAACATCAAATACCATAATTTGAAAACATAAGTTTAGTGTTTACATCACGAGATAGCATAAAACATTGTCTTGATAGTTTACAACTTTATTTAACTTAAACATAGACGACATCCAAGAGCATAAGCAAGACCGCGCGCACATCCACTTCTAGTTACCTGAAAATACATGTGAGTTTTTGGAAAAACGTCAACATAATGTTGGTGTGAATTCATGCAGTTTTTGTATTTCACGTTTGTATACTTTGTATGAAAACATAGTTTGTGTCATGTATAATTCAAGTTTTCATATATAAATCAAGTATTCATGTGTACACCACGTACTCATGTATAATTTAAGTTTACTTGTGTACCCCACGTACTTCAAGTATAAATCAAGTTTACTTGTGTACCCCACGTACTCAAGTATAAATCAAGTTTTAGTATGGTATGAATTTTAAGTAAATAAAGTATTCCTGTAAGTATCAGGATTGTTAATGGGTTGCAAGGCCATTAACATGTGACACGACATAGGAAGTCACCAAACCTTAGGCATTTTTCTAGTTGGCATATTCTGAGACACAAAAGCACTACTCGGTACTCGTCCTCACCAAGAGTGTGGCTGCCGGCACCCGTTAGATCTAACCTTTTGTTCTACGGTCTAGGTATATTGTTGATTAATGGTGCTTATGGTACCCTATTCGTGACACGATTTCTCGTATCATTTCTCAAAACGCATCATACTCGGTACTCGTTCTCACCAAGTGTGCTTCTTGTATTTGTATCATACCATTTGTAAACATTGTAACATTTGTACATGTATTTCACCCCCGAAGTTATAAAACTGAAAACAGTTAAAAGAGAAGGGGGAGCATGAACTCACAACTTTGCGTTCCTTGCGTCGTAAACTTCACCGGATTGCTTATATAGCGTCGTGACCTATACGTGTTTTCTTAACGTTAGTCACTAGACTTGTATCGTACAAGTACAAGTCACTGTCTTTTATGTTTGTATTGTTGTGTTAAAAATATTTTATATTTTTAACCAAGTATCTTACTTATATTATTTTCTCAAAATTTAATATAAGTATCTCGTGTTTTGCACTTTGCACCCGAATTATGTATCTTGTATGTTGCATGTGTATTTTGTGTTTATACTTCTCATGAGTATTTAGTGTATTTTTAAGTCTTAATACACTAGCACGTATAACACATACTATATACACTTAGCACAAAAGTTGGTGATCAAATAATATATATATTTTTCTCAAAAATATATACATACTTAATATCCATTTTTTATTCTTGAAGAAATCCTCATTTCTTATCACCAAAAATTAGGGAAACCTTGGTAATATTTTTAAATACATTTTTAGGGAATAAGTTTCTCAAAAACTTATATTTTTCTAAGTGTTAAAATTTTATAAAAATTTTGACAGAGTTTCCCCTAAAATTGGAGGTTTCCCATGTTTTCAAAACATGTGTTTATTTTCTTTTAAATCAACAACAATTTTTATTTATCAAACTTGTCAAAACAAGCACATATCACAACTTATGAACTTGAAAGTTTGTAAAAATATGTAGTAAGTTACTAACATATTTAGTAGGTCATGTTATCTTTAAAAAAATAAGTTTAGTTTCTTAAAAACTTTATTTTTAAAGAATATGTATTTTCACAACTTCAAGTCATGAATTTCAAAATATTTCTTTGTGGGATTTTCTTTCTACACAAGTGTTTATACACTTGTTTTCTTTCTAAAAATGATTTTAGTTTATACAAGATCCGGGTTTTTAACAATCTAGTATTTTCCACTTGGTTCTTCCGAAAAACCACTTGTAGATCTTTAGATCTACAAGTTTACAACTTCATTTTACAAGAAAACTCATGTTTATTCAAGTTCAAAGTTTCATGTATGGATGGTTTCGTCATCCTTTAAGACTCTAATATTTACATCTTACTAGTTCATGTTCTTGAACATGATCTCGCATGTCTAGATGATGATCCATCCAACTTTTACTAACAAACATCATCAAATAATCACATTTACACAAGATTTACAAGATTTACACACATAACTTCTCTTTATCCACCCTATTCATCTTATGTTCAAGACTTTAATGTAAGTTCTCTAGTGTTCTTAATTTTTAACCATTAAATCACCTATTAACCATCATAAACAAGATCAAGATGATGTTTAGAAGCACTTACTACTAGCACAAGGCTAGGGAAGAAACAAGATGTAAATGTGGTGGATAAAAGAAATCGATGAAGGTCCTTCAACTTCCGAACACACCGAGCCTCGTGAATCACCTTCTTACACCTTCAAGTGGACTTGGAATGGATGAGCTTGGATTGAAGGTGGTGGTGGTGCCTTGGTGGTTCTCGGCCGAGGGTGTTAGAGGGAGAGAGCAAGAGAGTGTGTTGTGGTTGAAGAATGAAGGAGGTGATCTCAATATAACATGTTTAGCTTAGGACCTTTGTGTATTGTGTTTTGAAAGTACACTACATAATTTCTAGGAAACCTCATAAGATCTCATGGCAAGATTATCAAAGATTTAACAAGATTTTTGGTGGGGTTACTACTTGTAACCGTCCACAAGTATGGGGGGGGGTATCTAGTTGGGTTTTGATGATAAGTGAAGTGTTTAGTTAGGAATCTAAGTATACTAGTTAGTGTTTATGTATATTGGACATTATATAATGTGTTAGAGTGTTCGGGCACCCTAACTAGCTCAGAAAAATAAAAACAATGCTTCTAGCATTATTTTGGTGTTCCGGGTATTGTCCGGTTGTTCGGTTAGATACCGATTCGTTAAAGTGCTAAATTACACTTTTTAGTGTCTTTTAAGTACCTTTTTGTAGCACTTTCGATTCCCGACACTTAGGGAAGTATTCTGGATGATAAAACGAAATTCTGCATGATATTTATGTTGTTAAAAGCTGATTTGAGCTGAATTATATAAAATTCTGCACTTAAAGTGCGTTTCGGGTGCTTTTTAGTGCTTATTTTTGAGCTGAATTATATAAAATTCTGCATGATATTTATGTTGTTAAAAGCTGATTTGAGCTGAATTATATAAAATTCTGCACTTAAAGTGCGTTTCTGCACAATATATTAAACCCTTGTATGTACTCTTGGGTTTTAATGTACTCTTGTTGTTGGACCTACACCTAGGCCTCAATTCTAATGGCTGACTGCTTTCTGCAGTGTTGTTGGCAAATTGTGTCTTACCGGTGAGTTTACTAGTATTTCTGACGCAACGCTCTCGTTTATGCATAAAGCAATATTTTGTAGTATACAATGTGCATGAATTCACTTGTTTAGCATGTAATCAGTCAATGTTTGCATTTAAGCACATAATTGCAGTCATTAAATAATAATTAAAGTGTACGGAAATTACCGGTTTTGTGCCAGTTGTCACAGTCTCCCCTCGTTAAAAGAATTTCGTCCCGAAATTCAGGCTGAACTAACTCTCGCAGGAGTCTTCTTGAACAGGTGGGGATACTTTTCCGTGAACTGGTCTTCACGTTCCCACGTGTACTCGGGTCCGTGCTTAGAGTTCCAACGTACTTTGACAAGTTTAACAGTGCTCCTCCTGGTCTTGTTGACTTTCCAGTCTGTAACCTCAACAGGTTGTTCTGTAAATCGGAGGGCGTCATCAATATGTACTTCATCCACCAGGATGATCACGTCTTCTTGTGTTGGACTCTTCTTGAGATTGGATACATGAAACGTATCATGTTCTCCATTAAGTTCTTCCGGTAATTCCAACTTGTATGCCACGGTACCAATTCTTTGCAAAATTCTGAATGGTCCGATGTATCGGGGATTCAGCTTTCCACGTTTTCCGAATCTTACTACGCCCTTCCAAGGTGAGACCTTTAACAACACTTTGTCTCCCACCTCGAATTCTGATGGTTTTCGTCGTAAATCAGCGTAGCTCTTTTGTCGATCTCGGGCCGCCTTAATGCGCTCTCGGATCTGCATAATCTTGTCGATTGTCTCTTGCACAAGTTCAGGACCAACCATACGTTTATCTCCAGCGTCTGCCCAACATAAGGGTGATTGGCACTTGCGGCCATACAGAGCTTAGAACGGTGCGGCTTTTATGCTCGTGTGATAACTGTTATTGTAGGAAAACTCAACTAAAGGTAGATGAGTATCCCAGCTGCCGCCTAGGTCCATGACACATGCGCGAAGCATATCTTCTAACGTTTGTATAGTCCGTTCGCTCTGGCCGTCTGTTTGTGGATGGAATGTCGTGCTTAGATCTAACTGAGATCCAAAGGCTTCCTGAAATGATTGCCAGATTCTTGAGACAAAGCGTCCATCTCTGTCTGAAATAATTGAGATTGGCACTCCATGTCGTGCCACAATTTCCCTTAAGTATATCTCAGCAAGCTTTCCAGTGCTGTCTTTTTCTCGGATCGGTAGGAAGTGCGCAGACTTCGTTAACCGATCGACTATCACCCATATCATATCATGCCCTCTAGGGGTCTTGGGTAATTTCGTTATGAAGTCCATTGAGATTTGCTCCCACTTCCACATGGGTATCTCTGGTTGTTGTAGTAGGCCGGACGGCTTCTGATATTCTGCTTTAACCTTGGCACAGGTTAGGCATTTTCCAACATAAACAGCAACATCGCTTTTAAGTCTCGGCCACCAGTAGTATTCCTTCAAGTCTTGATACATCTTGTCCGATCCTGGATGGATCGAGTATCTCGATTTATGTGCTTCATCAAGGATGACTTCTCGAATACCGCCATAGAGTGGAACCCAAATACGCTTCTTGAAGTATAAGGCTCCATCTTCGTTTGGCACCATGTATTTCAACATACCCCGGAGGTATTCAGCTTTACGGTTTCTTCTTTAAGAGCTTCTTGTTGTGCATCACGAATGCGTGCGGTAAGGTTCGTTCGAATAGTCATTTCCAATGCTCGAACCCTTAGGGTCTTAACCCTTTCTTTTCGGCTTAAAGCGTCTGCTACAACGTTTGCCTTTCCAGGATGGTACTTAATCTCACAGCCATAATCGTTCAGCAGCTCGACCCAGCGTCGCTATCGCATGTTTAATTCCTTCTGATCAAATTGTGTTGTAGGCTTTTGTGATCTGTGAAGATTGTACATCGAGTACCATATAGATAGTGTCGCCAGATCTTCAAGGCGAATACCACTGCGCCGAGTTCCAAGTCATGCGTGGTATAATTCTTTTCATGTACCTTTAATTGTCTTGAAGCGTAAGCGATGACTTTCTGGCGTTACATGAGCACGCAACCCAAGCCTTGTCGTGAGGCGTCGCAGTATACCACGAAGTCATTAGTGCCTTCGGGTAAGGATAGTATTGGTGCATCGCATAGCTTGTTTTTGAGTAGCTGGAAGGCTCCCTCCTGCTTGTTACCCCAGTCGTATTTCTTGTCTTTCTGCGTAAGGGCAGTTAGCGGTTGAGCGATCTTTGAGAAATTCTCAATAAACCGTCGATAATAGCCTGCTAAGCCCAAAAATTGACGAACTTCAGTTGGGGTTTTGGGGGCTTCCCAGTTCTTTATTGCTTCTATCTTGGATGGGTCTACATGAATGCCCTTCTCGTTTACCACGTGACCCAGAAATTGTACTTCGCGAATCCAGAATTCGCACTTTGAGAACTTTGCATAAAGCTTCTCTTTCTTCAGTAGTTCCAGAATAGTCCTGAGGTGTTGCTCGTGTTCTTCTTTCGTTCGCGAGTATATCAGGATATCATCGATAAACACAATCACGAATTTATCGAGATATGGTTTGCATACGCGGTTCATCAGATCCATAAAGATCGCTGGTGCATTCGTCAGCCCGAATGGCATCACAAGAAATTCGTAGTGCCCATATCGCGTTCTGAAAGCAGTCTTTGGCACGCTTTCTTCTTGGATTCTTAGCTGATGGTATCCAGATCGAAGGTCGATCTTGGAATAGTAGCTGGATCCTTGCAATTGATCAAATAAGTCGTCAATCCTCGGTAGTGGATACCGATTCTTGATCGTGAGCTTGTTCAGTTCTCTGTAATCGATACACATCCGCAGTGTTCCATCCTTCTTCTTCACGAACAATACAGGAGCTCCCCAGGGCGAGAAGCTTGGCCTTATGAATCCTTTATCCAACAACTCCTGGAGTTGTGTAGATAATTCTTGCATTTCGGATGGCGCAAGTCGATAGGGAGCCTTGGCCACAGGAGCGGCTCCTGGAACCAAGTCTATATGAAATTCGACTTGTCGTTGCGGAGGTAGTCCTGGCAGATCTTCGGGAAAAACATCAGGGAATTCCTTCACCACAGGAATGTCTTCGAGTTTTGGCTCCACAGCCTTCTTGTCTATAACGTGTGCTAGGAAAGCGACACATCCTTTCCTTAAGTACTTGTGTTCCTTCATGCAACTGATGATTCGAAGAGGCGCGTTTCGTCTTTCTCCATGTACGATGAGGGTTTCATCATTTGCCAAAGGGATGCGAATGATTTTCTCATGACAAATAACCTCAGCTTTGTTCTTGGACAACCAGTCCATTCCGACTACTACATCGAAGCTACCCAATTGAATAGGTAAGAGGTCGATGCTAAAATTTCGTTCACCAAGTTCTAGTGTGCAGCCTCTAACCACTTCGCCCGATTCAATAAGTTTACCATTGGCTAGTTCTATGGAATAAGGAATTTCTAATCTACTAGATTCTATTCCAAGCATGCGTTTAAATTACACAGACATGAAGCTATAATCGGCGCCAGTGTCAAATAATATGGATGCAAAGTGACTGTTAATGAGAAACGTACCGGTGACCACATTAGGGTCCTCGCGTGCGTTCTTTGCTCCAATCACAAATGCTCGAGCCTGAGCATTGTTTCCTTTTGGGCAGTCCTTCATGAAATGATCATTACTTCCACAACTGAAGCATCCTTGGTTCCGCCCTTTCCCGTTACCATTCTTGTTTCCAGCACCATTTCCATTCCGGTTCTTTCCTTTTCCCCAACAGTCTTCTGTTTGATGACCCAACCTTACACATTTGTCGCACCTTGGAATGCGACAAGCTCCTTCATGATGAAACTTACATTTTTGGCATTTAGGCGTGGTGCCTTGGTATCCTTTGTTTGCAAGGGTTTTCGCCTCCTGAGGCGGGTTAGCGTCACGCTTCTTGTTGTTGAAACCTTTGTTGTTACGAGTTGCTTGATTCAGGTTTGCATGTTTCCTTTTCTTGTCACCGGACGACTCAGCATGTGTGTCGGTCTTCTCTGTTGGATTCAACGATAACTTCTTCATACGAACACAATCTTCAGTAAGGCTGACAGCCAGAGTTACAGCCTCGGTGATCGTTTGAGGTTTGGCCGAAGTTACCATGCCACGAAACTCTGGGGCCAGTCCCCAAATGTAGCGTTCAACGCGCTTGAATTCGGGGGTCACCATGTAGGGAAGCACTCTAGACAGATCATGGAACCTTCGAGTATAACCATTAATTTCAGTACCTTCCATGGTCAAGTGCCAGAACTCCCTCTCCAGTCTTTGGAGTTCAACACGAGAGCAATACTTCTCTCTCATTCTTTCCTTCAGTTCATCCCAAGTTAGGCCATAAGCGACATCATCGCCTAAGGTTTGGGCTTGCAAGTTCCACCAAGTCAGAGCTTCATCGACAAACAACCCAGTAGCAAAAGTGACTTGCTGATCCGCGGTACACTTGCTCATGTGGATAGTAGCTTCAGTCTTCTCCGTCCAGCGTACAAATGCTACTGCACCTCCTGTGCCGTCATAGTTCATCGGCTTGCAGTCGAGGAACTGCTTGAAAGTGCAGCCTGGAATTGATTCAACCAATTCACATGTGAGTAATCGAAGAAATAATGAAACAAGGACCGTTCATAAATTTCTTCATGCTTAGTAAATCGTCTTAAGGTTACCTTGAGCTGCGTTGCCTCCAGATGAATCTCCATGCCCGTTACGTCTAGCATTGCTTGGTCCTCCACTATCTTGAGTACGGTTCGCCTTGTACTGGGCGATAGCAGCGGAGATCCTTTCTTCCAGTAGAGCGTTCAGCTCTTCAGCAGTTCTTGGCAGTGGGGGAGGAGGAGGTTGATCATCATTGCGAGCATTCACAGTTTTCCTGGGTGCCATGTTCTGACAGAACATAACACAACATGGTTAGACATTTGTTTGATATCGTCATACCAGACAGTAGTAGCATATATATTCACAGGTATATATACCACATAAGTGACATCAAACAATTATTACTCCAGCAGAGTACTTAGTAGGCTTGCACTGAGGGAATCTATACGTGACAAGACTTGCTGTGGTTTCTGTGCACTGAATTTCATAATTATGTATGCATCCATAATTACGTAACTCCTTGCACAGCCCGCACAGTTCGTTTCATCCTCGTATTTCTTCCTTCAGATGGGCCATCGCCTTCAGGTAAAGTCACGTATACTTGTGACATTCTACTTCTAGTATATGCTAATTATCACACATAATTGCAAGTAATTTCTAGTCAACGACAAGTGCTACTCATGTGCACCCTAAGTCTCGTAGTGTCTTTTCTCGACTCGTGTAGACAGTTTCAGGTAGTGGATGTCGCGGGACGTTTTATGCAATGAAAACTCTTTGAAAAATTGTTTTCGTGAAAGGATCCTAGAGATTGTAGACTAGACTCGAGAAGGAATCCTGGTTCACTACAATCGAAGCTCTGATACCAATCTGTCACACCCCTTTCTGCAGCGGAAGCACGAGGTGTGATCATGAAAGGTTCTCATTGCATACGAAAGGTAAACATACTACATGCTCGTAAAATAACATCAAATACCATAATTTGAAAACAAAAGTTTAGTGTTTACATCACGAGATAGCATAAAACATTGTCTTGATAGTTTACAACTTTATTTAACTTAAACATAGACGACATCCAAGAGCATAAGCAAGACCGCGCGCACATCCACTTCTAGTTACCTGAAAATACATGTGAGTTTTTGGAAAAACGTCAACATAATGTTGGTGTGAATTCATGCAGTTTTTGTATTTCACGTTTGTATACTTTGTATGAAAACATAGTTTGTGTCATGTATAATTCAAGTTTTCATATATAAATCAAGTATTTGTGTGTACACCACGTACTCATGTATAATTTAAGTTTACTTGTGTACCCCACGTACTTCAAGTATAAATCAAGTTTACTTGTGTACCCCACGTACTCAAGTATAAATCAAGTTTTAGTATGGTATGAATTTTAAGTAAATAAAGTATTCCTGTAAGTATCAGGATTGTTAATGGGTTGCAAGGCCATTAACATGTGACACGACATAGGAAGTCACCAAACCTTAGGCATTTTTCTAGTTGGCATATTCTGAGACACAAAAGCACTACTCGGTACTCGCCCTCACCAAGAGTGTGGCTGCCCGACACCCGTTAGATCTAACCTTTTGTTCTGCGGTCTAGGTATATTGTTGATTAATGGTGCTTATGGTACCCTATTCGTGACACGATTTCTCGTATCATTTCTCAAAACGCATCATACTCGGTACTCGTTCTCACCAAGTGTGCTTCTTGTATTTGTATCATACCATTTGTAAACATTGTAACATTTGTACATGTATTTCACCCCCGAAGTTATAAAACTGAAAACAGTTAAAAGAGAAGGGGGAGCATGAACTCACAACTTTGCGTTCCTTGCGTCGTAAACTTCACCGGATTGCTTATATAGCGTCGTGACCTATACGTGTTTTCTTAACGTTAGTCACTAGACTTGTATCGTACAAGTACAAGTCACTGTCTTTTATGTTTGTATTGTTGTGTTAAAAATATTTTATATTTTTAACCAAGTATCTTACTTATAATATTTTCTCAAAATTTAATATAAGTATCTCGTGTTTTGCACTTTGCACCCGAATTATGTATCTTGTATGTTGCATGTGTATTTTGTGTTTATACTTCTCATGAGTATTTAGTGTATTTTTAAGTCTTAATACACTAGCACGTATAACACATACTATATACACTTAGCACAAAAGTTGGTGATCAAATAATATATATATTTTTCTCAAAAATATATACATACTTAATATCCATTTTTTATTCTTGAAGAAATCCTCATTTCTTATCACCAAAAATTAGGGAAACCTTGGTAATATTTTTAAATACATTTTTAGGGAATAAGTTTCTCAAAAACTTATATTTTTCTAAGTGTCAAAATTTTATAAAAATTTTGACAGAGTTTCCCCTAAAAATGGAGGTTTCCCATGTTTTCAAAACATGTGTTTATTTTCTTTTAAATCAACAACAATCTTTATTTATCAAACTTGTCAAAACAAGCACATATCACAACTTATGAACTTGAAAGTTTGTAAAAATATGTAGTAAGTTACTAACATATTTAGTAGGTCATGTTATCTTTAAAAAAATAAGTTTAGTTTCTTAAAAACTTTATTTTTAAAGAATATGTATTTTCACAACTTCAAGTCATGAATTTCAAAATATTTCTTTGTGGGATTTTCTTTCTACACAAGTGTTTATACACTTGTTTGCTTTCTAAAAATGATTTTAGTTTATACAAGATCCGGGTTTTTAACAATCTAGTATTTTCCACTTGGTTCTTCCGAAAAACGACTTGTAGATCTTTAGATCTACAAGTTTACAACTTCATTTTACAAGAAAACTCATGTTTATTCAAGTTCAAAGTTTCATGTATGGATGGTTTCGTCATCCTTTAAGACTCTAATATTTACATCTTACTAGTTCATGTTCTTGAACATGATCTCGCATGTCTAGATGATGATCCATCCAACTTTTACTAACAAACATCATCAAATAATCACATTTACACAAGATTTACAAGATTTACACACATAACTTCTCTTTATCCACCCTATTCATCTTATGTTCAAGACTTTAATGTAAGTTCTCTAGTGTTCTTAATTTTTAACCATTAAATCACCTATTAACCATCATAAACAAGATCAAGATGATGTTTAGAAGCACTTACTACTAGCACAAGGCTAGGGAAGAAACAAGATGTAAATGTGGTGGATAAAAGAAATCGATGAAGGTCCTTCAACTTCCGAACACACCGAGCCTCGTGAATCACCTTCTTACACCTTCAAGTGGACTTGGAATGGATGAGCTTGGATTGAAGGTGGTGGTGGTGCCTTGGTGGTTCTCGGCCGAGGGTGTTAGAGGGAGAGAGCAAGAGAGTGTGTTGTGGTTGAAGAATGAGGGAGGTGATCTCAATATAACATGTTTAGCTTAGGACCTTTGTGTATTGTGTTTTGAAAGTACACTACATAATTTCTAGGAAACCTCATAAGATCTCATGGCAAGATTATCAAAGATTTAACAAGATTTTTGGTGGGGTTACTACTTGTAACCGTCCACAAGTATGGGGGGGGTATCTAGTTGGGTTTTGATGATAAGTGAAGTGTTTAGTTAGGAATCTAAGTATACTAGTTAGTGTTTATGTATATTGGACATTATATAATGTGTTAGAGTGTTCGGGCACCCTAACTAGCTCAGAAAAATAAAAACAATGCTTCTAGCATTATTTTGGTGTTCCGGGTATTGTCCGGTTGTTCGGTTAGATACCGATTCGTTAAAGTGCTAAATTACACTTTTTAGTGTCTTTTAAGTACCTTTTTGTAGCACTTTCGATTCCCGACACTTAGGGAAGTATTCTGGATGATACAATGAAATTTCTGCATGATATTTATGTTGTTAAAAGCTGATTTGAGCTGAATTATATAAAATTTTGCACTTAAAGTGTGTTTCGGGTGCTTTTTAGTGCTTATTTTTGCTTCCGTAAAGTCTATATATTAAACCCTTGTATGTACTCTTGGGTTTTAATGTACTTGTCACACCCTGTCTTTTGCGGAAGCGTACGATGTGTGACTAGTTTGTTATCATTGCATTCAATCATAATAAACAACTATATGATTAAAACGATGTTCATCCATTTAGAAAATTTTGAGTATTACAAACACTTAATTACTTAAGTTTTAAAACACAACCTTCATCTAGGTTACAATTCAACAAAAGTGGATGACATCTAAGCTTGTAGTCTACTTCTAGTTACGACACTTGCGCCCAAGATCCATCCTGTCACCTGAAATACATGTAATTTTGGAAAACATCAACATAAAGTTGAGCGAGTTCATGCGTTCTGTATATCTTGTATGAAAACATAGTTTGTATTTTGTACAAATCAAGTATTCTTGTATAAATCAAGTTTTCTTGTGTACCCCACGTATTAAATGATTGTTTATACAAGAACATTAAGGCACGTGAGGACATAGGGAGCATTAGTATTTTCTCCTTCAAGGCATGTGAGGACATAGGGAGCATTAGTATTTTCTCCTTCAAGGCATGTGAGGACATAGGGAGCATTAGTATTTTCTCATTCAAGGCATGTGAGGACATAGGGAGCATTAGTATTTTCTCCTTCAAGGCATGTGAGAACATAGGAAGCATTAGTATTGGCTCCTTTAACTGTGTCGATTACCCTCGACTGTGTCGATTAACCTCGACTGTGTCGATTTCCCTCGACTGTGTCGATTTCCCTCGACTGTGTCGATTAACCTCGACTGTGTCGATTTTCCTCGACTGGGACACCGAAGCACTCAAGAGGTCACATAAGGACCATGAGTGGGGCTCGGCCGTACCCGTTAGATCTAAACCTCGTCCCTAATTAGTGAATGTTTTTAATAGCATCTCAATATCTAGTTTAAGCTCACATGACCTAGTATTTTCTAGGCATTTCTTAAAGCACATCATACTCGGTACTCGTTCTCACCAAGAGTGCTTCTCGTATTTTTACCATTTGTAAAAATTGTAATATTTGTAACATGTATTTCACCCCCGAGAGTTATAAAACCAAAAACAGTTAAAGAAAAGGGGGAGCATGAACTCACAACTTTGCGTTCCTGCGTCGTAAACTCCACCGGATTTGCTTATCTAGCGTCGCGACCTAAACGTTTGTTATTAACGTCAGTCACTAGACTTGTATCGCACAAGTACAAGTCACTATCTTTTGTATTTGTATTGTTGTGTTAAAAATATTTTATATTTTTAACTAAATATCTTACTTATATTATTTTCCCAAAAATTAATATAAGTATATCGTGTTTTGCATTTTGCACCCGAATTATGTATCTTGTATGTTGTATGTGTATTTTTGTGTTTATACTTCTCATGAGTATTTAGTGTATTTTTAAGTCTTAATACACTAGCACGTATAACACATACTATATACACTTAGCACAAAAGTTGGTGATCAAATAATATATATATTTTTCTCAAAAATATATACATACTCGACACTTAGACACGCAAATTACTACTTATGTCATTTCAACTTAAATATCCAAAACTGGGCTGTTTTCGGGCATTTTAATAAAATAGTTAACTTATTTCAAAAATTCCCAAATTTTTACAGATTATCTTAAACGATCCAAATATTATTGTGTAAAAATCTCGGGATCCAATTCATTACCAATATTTTATAAAAATTCATTTTCCGGACTGAAATCAGATTTATCTTTTTCTGACTGCAGTCCACGGAATAATTTATTTAAAATTCATCGAGAGTCCAATTTACGAAATTCCAGTGAGAGAATTACAAATACATCGGTGGTCATCTACAGTACAAATTTTATGATTTAACTCTACACAGAAATCAAGTTATGACGGAAAACAGGACGCATATTTTCAGCAGAAAAATGCAGCTCTAGCTGCTGTTACGAAAAGACACTTTAAAAATAGTAAACGGAGTCCAAAAATTATGATTCCAGTGTCATTAGAACCGTATTTCATAATAACATGTTACAAACTCAAGAAAATCAGTTTTTTTGTTAAGTTGTGATCTGGTTACAGCCAGTTAAAGGCGGCTGAAATTGCAGATCAGCATGTTTTTTGTAGTATAAGTGCCATTAAAAGTACACTTACGACTACCATTCATTCTAATAATGATTTATCTCGTAACATAAGTTATTTACAGCAGATTATCACTTTTATATCTCAGATTTATCATGCATTATCATATTTCATCATCATTTTAACACTACTTTATCATATGTTAGATGATGTGCAAGACTTTGTTTAAGGTTCTTTAGAGTTCTTATGTTTTTTATCATTAAGCATCATTAACCACCTAAGTAACAAGTAAAATACAAGGATCTAAGTGCTCACCACTAGCACAAGGCCAGGGGAGTTCGAGTGCATAAAAGTGGTGGATAAAAGAAGATGAGAGTGGTCCTTCAACTTCCGAATGTTCCAAGCTTCGTTAGTCACCTTCTTACACCTTCTAGTCACCTTAGAATGCTTGGAGGTTGAATGAAAATGGTGGTGGTAGTGTGGGTGTAAGTGACCGAGAACAAGGAGGAGGGGAGGAGGAAGGAGTGTGGTGAAGATGGTGAGATGAAATGAGGTTTATGTCCTAGTGGATTGTTCTTATATCTACCAACAATTGTTTAACCAATGGTTTCCATGTCTTCTAGAGTACAAGCACAATCCATTAATTAATTCACAAAATCTTACAATTAGGCATGTGAGCCGATTTCACTAGGATTTGGGGAGGGGGTCTAGTTGTAAATGTGAACCATGTAGTTACTTGTAATCATATACCAAGTATCTAGTTAGTGTAGTTAGTTACTAGATATTCTAGTGTGTGTTAGGGTGTTCGGGGATCATGACTCGCTCAGTAATAATAAAATAGTGCTTCTAGTAATATTTTGATGTTCCGGGTAATGTCCGGTTGTTCGGTTAGATACCGGTTCGTTAAGGTGCTAAATTGCACCGTTTAGTGTCTTTTATGTACCCCTTCTGTACCCTTTCTATTCCCGACACTTAGGGAAGTATCCTGGATGATAAATCATAATTTCTGCATAATATTTCAGTGTCATATTGCTGATTATAGCTGAATTTAAATAAATTATGCGCTTAAAGTGCGTTTCGGGTGCTTTTTAGTGCGTAATTTAGCTTTCGTAATGCCTATATATAAACCCTTGTATGTACTCTTGGGTTTTAATGTATTCTTGTCGTCGGACCTACACCTAGGCCTCAATTCTAATGTCTGACTGCTTTCTGCAGTTTTGTTGGCATAGTGTGTCTTACCGGTGAGTTTACTAATATTTTTGACGCAACGCTATCATGAAGTAATTCTTGTAGTATATCAAGTTCATGAATTCACTTGTATGGAATTCAGAAATTTATTTGTCTGGTAAACTAGATCATGTACAGTCATTAAAGCACAAATTACTGTTCATCTAGTGTACGGAATGTACGGAAAAGTGACGGTTGTCACAGTACTCTTGTTGTTGGACCTACACCTAGGCCTCAATTCTAATGTCTGACTGCTTTCTGCAGTGTTGTTGGCAAATTGTGTCTTACCGGTGAGTTTACTAGTATTTCTGACGCAACGCTCTCGTTTATGCATAAAGCAATATTTTGTAGTATACAATGTGCATGAATTCACTTGTTTAGCATGTAATCAGTCAATGTTCGCATTTAAGCACATAATTGCAGTCATTAAATAATAATTAAAGTGTACGAAAATTACCAGTTTTGTGCCAGTTGTCACACATGGCACAAGTGACTGTAAATGATCCGAAGCCTAAAATTGAAGATATTCCAATTATCTCTGAATATCCTGATGTCTTTCCTGACGAATTACCTGGATTACCTCCTGAGAGGCAAGTAGAGTTCAGGATAGACATTCTCCCAGGATCAGCACCTATAGCACGAGCTCCTTATCGTCTAGCACCTACTGAAATGAAGGAACTCAGAACTCAATTAGATGATTTATTGGAAAAAGGTTTTATACAACCTAGCTCTTCGCCTTGGGGAGCTCCAATATTATTTGTGAAGAAGAAGGACGGATCAATGCGTCTATGCATTGATTATCGTGAGCTAAATAAAGTAACGATCAAGAATCGTTATCCCTTGCCCAGGATCGACGATTTGTTCGATCAACTCCAAGGGGCAAGCTACTTCTCGAAGATTGATTTGAGATCTGGGTATCATCAACTCAAGGTTAGAACTGAAGATGTACCTAAGACGGCCTTCAGAACGAGATATGGACATTTTGAGTTCTTAGTGATGCCTTTTGGGCTCACTAATGCACCAGCAGCATTCATGGATCTCATGAATAGAGTCTGCAAGCCATATTTAGATAAATTTGTCATCGTCTTTATCGATGACATACTTATCTACTCTCGTAATCAAATTGATCACGAGAAGCACCTTCGATGCATTCTAGGATTACTTCAACAGGAGAAGCTTTATGCTAAATTCTCCAAATGTGAATTCTGGCTTCGTGAAGTCCAATTCCTTGGACATGTTGTCAGTGAGAGTGGAATCCAAGTTGATCCCGCTAAGGTAGAAGCCGTAATGAATTGGGAAGCACCCAAGACTCCAACCGAGATACGTAGCTTTCTGGGTTTAGCTGGATATTATAGAAGATTCATTGAGAACTTCTCAAGAATAGCTGCACCATTGACTTCTTTGACCCGTAAGAATGTTAAGTTTGATTGGGGTCCGAAACAACAAGAATCCTTTGAGATTCTTAAGAAGAAATTGAGCAATGCTCCAGTGCTAACCTTACCTGATGGAATTGAAGAGTTTGTCGTATACTGTGATGCTTCACACACCGGTATGGGTTGTGTGCTTATGCAGCGAGGCAAGGTGATTGCCTATGCATCACGACAACTAAAAGTGCATGAGAAGAATTACACCACCCACGATTTGGAGTTGGGTGCCGTTGTATTCGCACTAAAGTTGTGGAGATATTATTTGTATGGAACTAAATGTGTAATCTATTCAGATCACAAAAGTCTCCAACATTTGTTCAATAAAAAAGAGCTTAATATGAGACAACGCCGTTGGATGGAAACCTTAAATGACTATGATTGCGAAATTCGCTACCATCCTGGTAAAGTGAATGTGGTCGCAGATGCTCTAAGTCGAAAGGAAAGAGTTAAACCAATTAGGATTAATGCCAAGAGCATTGAATTGAAGAATAGTCTGAATGACAGACTATTAGCAGCACAGAAGGATGCTGTTTTAGAAGATAATCTTCCAAATGAAAAGTTAGGTATAACTGCTGAACAGTTAGCACCTGGGAAGGATGGAATTCTCAGGATGAATGGAAGAATTTGGGTTCCTATTCATGGAGGACTTCGAAAGGTAATCCTCCAGGAAGCCCACAATTCCAAGTACTCAGTTCACCCGGGAGGTGACAAAATGTATCATGATTTGAAAGCTAATTATTGGTGGATAGGTTTAAAGAGATCTATTGCCACACATGTAGCTAAATGCCTGACTTGTGCTCAGATTAAAGCTGAACATCAAAAGCCTTCAGGTCTGCTTCAACAACCAGAACTCCCTATATGGAAGTGGGAGATGGTGACTATGGACTTTATAACCAAGTTACCTAAGACAAGGCACGGAAATGACACCATATGGGTTATTGTTGATAGACTGACTAAGTCAGCACATTTCTTACCCATCAAGGAGACTCATAGCTCCGATAAATTAGCCCAATTGTATGTAGATAAGATTGTAGCTCTACATGGAGTACCGGTAGCTATTATCTCTGATAGGGATACTAGATACACCTCACATTTTTGGAAAAGTTTCCAACAATCTTTGGGCACGCGTTTGAATTTTAGTACTGCTTACCATCCTCAGACTGACGGACAGAGTGAGCGTACAATTCAAACTTTGGAAGACATGCTTCGTGCGTGTGTTATTGATTTAGGGGGTAGTTGGGATGACCACCTGCCATTAATAGAGTTCTCCTATAACAATAGCTACCATACAAGCATTAAGGCTGCGCCTTTTGAGGCATTATATGGTAGGAAATGCAGAACGCCTGTCTGTTGGGCAGAAGTAGGAGAAGCTCAGTTGTCAGGACCTGATATAGTCCTCGAAACAACAGACAAGATTGTCCAGATTCGTGATCGCCTAAAAGCTGCCAGGGATAGGCAGAAAAGTTATGCTGATGAGAGGCGAAAACCTCTAAAGTTTGAAATAGGCGATAAAGTTCTATTGAAAGTGTCACCCTGGAAAGCTGTGATGCGTTTTGGTAAGAAGGGTAAGTTAAGCCCAAGATATATTGGACCATTCGAGATTATCGAATGTGTCGGCAGTGTAGCTTATAAGCTAAACTTGCCTGAGGAGCTGAGTGGGATTCATAATGTGTTTCACATTTGTAATCTCAAGAAATTCCTAGCCGACGAATCACTGGTTATGTCTCATAAAGACGTACAAATGGATGAAAGCTTGAGATTTGTTGAAAGACCTATATCGATCGAGGATCGACAAGTTAAAAAGCTCCGAAGAAAGCATGTACCTATAGTAAAGGTCAAATGGGATGCCCGTAGAGGTCCCGAATATACGTGGGAAGTTGAGTCCACTATGCGACAAAAGTACCCTCACTTATTCCAGTAAATCTCGGGGTCGAGATTTCTTTTAAGGGGGTGAGGATCTAACACCATGTAAAAACGTGTCCAATTATGTAAAGACACGTGTCCTAAACTCTAAAAGTGTGAAAGATTTAGTTTGAAGGACCAAAGTTGTCAAACAGTGAATCTATGAAACCACAGGGACTAAAAGTGTCAACATGCAAAACTTGTGCCTCTGAATGACCTTACATGATGAATATATTCTTAAACGAGTGATTGATTGGATATAAGAAGCCGTTTATGAAAATAATCGGAAGATTATTAAATTACAAGGGTTAAACGTGTCAACATGTCGTTTCTGACCTCTGGGTGACCTTTTAATGAAACCGAGGCTTCGAAACATTCAAATATACTCTTAAGAATAAGTGGTATAAATTTCACATGGTTTCGATATCATTAAGCGTGTTTTCAAGACTTTGGGCCAAAAGTGTCAACTTGATGAAACTTGCTTTCATAGAGGTATTTAACGAATCGGAGCCTAACGAAGTTAGTTTATTCATCCTAGAGCATCAACATACTGACTACAAGGGCCCTACATGTCAACAATGAGGTTAAAAAGGGTTAAAAACGATCAGGGACTGAATCTGCCAACAATGAAACTTGTTTTGCCAGTTAACCCAGTCCACGCGGCCCGCGTAAGACACCCCTTAAGTCTTACGCGGCCCGCCTGAGAGTGCCAGTATCAGAAAAATGTTGACAGGTGCGGGTTTGGCTGTTCCACCGCCTTAGTCTAGTTTGTAACGACCTAGGGAGCTGTAAGTCGGTTTATTACACTAGCTAGAACACCTGGGGTGATCCCAGGGCCTCCAATAACACCTGGAAAGGATCTAGATTCATGAACTTGGCTATATAAGAAATGCTAGTTCTTGAGTTTTGAAACACACTTGCAACAATTGCTACTCTACAACATCTGGAGCTTGCTAAGGACAAGGAGAAGACTTTGAAGTGTAGAAAAGTTTGCTAGGACCTTAAGTAAGCCTCTAATTTCTTGTTTACTCGTTTAATTTAGCTTAATTACTCTAAAGTCAAACTTATCGTAAAATTAGTTTGACTTTCATTTTAATTACATGTGGCTTAACCACTGATCAAATTGAAAGTGGTTATAGAACCACATTAGTGTAGGTGATTAACCCTTAAAAGGGCACCTCATAATTATCTCGTTTGACTGGTCAATTGTCGGGTCAAAGTTGTTTGACAAAAAGTCAAACTAGACAGAAATTACAAAAATGATTCTAATTAATAAAACAGAGGTTCTAAATTATATTTTAACATTCTAATGACTTGGTAATCAATATTAAAACATGTTTTATCAGTCCTAACCCGGCAATTAATAGTCTAAGGTAAGTTTATAACCGAAAGTCGCAAAAGCTTGACTTTTGCTTTGACTTTTAGTTCTGACCCGTTCAAGCTTAATTCTCCCATGTTTTAAGCTTCCATTAGGACCCCATTACTTAGTAGTATAACCCCCTGGAGTTATATTGCATGGTCCCTAGTGGTTTGAATTATATGCACTTGATCGTAATTATGCTTAATAATCCCATAAACGCCCTTTTTACCTACAACTGAGATTTTTAGCAATGTGAATGGACTAACACCTTTGCTACTGATATTTAGACATGTCCTGAAAATTTGACATCAATTGGAGGTCTAGAATTGAAGTTATGCTCAATAGCGTAATTAAGGAGCTTTTTATTATTTAAATGGCATAATTAACATGAAGCCTATCTAAACCCGATTTTTTACACCAAACTTCTTACCTACTGATGTAAAATAATATTTTGGGTTTTTTTTAAATATTTTTAATTATTTTTAGGCTGAGCATAACATAGGATTATAGCTTGATTTCGGTAAATGTCGGATTTACCCTTTTCATGCATAAAATGAGTTTTACATAACTTTTTAGTACCAAACTTTTTGCTACTGATTTCATATGATAAATAAAGTATTTTGAAATTTATAAACTGATCAAAAACTCAGATTTCCTATTTTAACCCGAATACCCCTTTAAACCGACTTTTAAGCGTTTTAAGCATCTAGTATGGGTTAAAACTATATTTGGCATATAAAAATTATTACCCACTGATGTTTTAAGTTAATTTATATAATTAAACAGTAAGTCAAAGTTTTTAAACTCAGAAGTCTATTTTGACCTTTAAAGCCTATGTAAAATTTCCAAAATACCCCTACGGGACATAGTTTGGTTATATAAGATAATTTTCACATATATAAAGTATCATACTGTTATAACTTATAAAAATACATATTTTTACTGATTTAATCTGACCTGAAACTCAGTTGCACAATTAAACTCTTTTATGGGCATTAAAATTACCAAAATGCCCTTATGGGACTTATTTTGGTTTAAATTACTTTATGGGCATATATGTTAGCATCTTACTGATGTATTAACATATTTTGAGCATAATAATGATTAAGACCTGTATATAATTTATTTGGATACCCGTTACGCGTTTACGCGTTCGGATCGACTTATGTGACTAGTTTACATGAAATAGTCGAAACGGGCTTAACCTTATCAATAAAGTCTAAACTTCCAGAATGTGTTTAGTTTACCCATAATATACAAGTATCCAAGCTTGTAGGGTTTAAACCACATTCTATTCCGGTCTCCGCTTAATCTAGCGTTTAGAACCGTAAGGTTTCTTTCTAGCTAGCCGGTCTAAGTCCTTGACTAAATTAAAGACCCGTTAGCATCCTAATAGGTTAATAAACCTTCTATACAGATTAAATAGCTTCCGGTAGAAGGTGTCTTCAAAAAGCTTTAGGATTTTACTGCTAGCATCAGGTAAATACTTTTAACTTATTTTCCCTTATACGGGCTTGGGATATGGTATTATAATAATACCACTTGGTCGGGTATGAAATCATTTAATCGGGTTGTGATTAATAAATTTGCATAACCCGTTTTAATATGTCTTGTTTGATAACATAAACATTGGGGGTTAATCTGACCGTGTCCTGGATATCCTCGGCTCATTTCATTTAAAATGGCCACGACCTATGCACGGGGTGTAGGCATACACCTGACAGATGCAAATGCTAAAATAATATATATATATATATATATATAAACCCACATGTTGGGGATAACTTCTTTGTGGGTTCTATAAGTGGTGAGTCGGTTAATCACGACCGGCTTCCAACCGGCCCCAATTGTAAGACAAACATGTAAATCTGTATACAAGATTATATTTAAATAATTGTCCCAAGTTATAAAAGATTTGTGCCATGTGCACTTAAATCAATTTTCTTAAATATTTTCAAAAGAGTCAGTTAATTGTATTTACCAGTGTAAACTGACGTATTTTCTTAAAGACTGATTTGACAGGTACCTCTCGTAATAGGCTGGAGCTATAGGGTGTCATTAGAGGATCTTGCAAATCCATGAGATACCTGAAATCTGTTGTTTTTGTTTCTTGTTACATTTATGATCCGCCTGTGGATCTTATTACATTCCAGTCTGTATTTTCATAAACTCGAACACTCAGACATTATGGTTTGTAATAGTTTATTCACCAAGCCTTCCGCTGTGCTATTATATTGTGTGTATTGACTATGATGATATCAACTACGTCACGATACTCCCCGCCGGGCCCACCGGTAATATGTGAAAATATCGGGGTGTGACATTCTTCCATGCTATGTGGTGGGCCTATCATGAATAATGATTTTCACACAAAGAAGAAGGTAGAATAGTGGGACAAACGAGCTTTAATGGACCAAACTAACTCGACTAACGACATGACAAACTTGATGAGATGAACTTTAGCGAATATCTACAGACCGGCTTTAAATGTTATATTTCTATACTAATATGACTTTTTTAGTTACTATTTACTAATATGACTTTTTTGATGGTGTGTGTTGTTATTTTGTATCAGCTAGCTGGAAAATAGGAGCAATTCTTTTTCTTAAATGAATTTACATCGAACTATTTGATGGCAACTTACATTAAACCACAGGTAACATATTTTGGAATTGATGCTTAAAATACGTATGATAATCCTTATGCTAACTTGAAACCATACTTGAAGGTATCACTCCTTCCAGGAATACTTGAAGGTATCACTCCTTCGTGGAATTGTGATGGGAGGTGATGCAAGCGCTTCAATACACGGTAATACCAAGTAACAGTTGTTACTGATAATACGGTATTTCTTCTTGCCATATGCATCCACCTGAGCATCTACTTTTGCATTATGTAGTGGTTTCTATAAATTTGATAGCATCATTTGGCAGGTTTTTGGATGCCAGAGACTGCATTAGGGTTATTCCCAGATGTAGGTGTCTCTTATTACTTATCAAGACTACCTGGATTCTTTGTTCAATTGTTTTTTTTTTGTTTTTTTTTTTTGTAGTCATTTATTTTTGACGTTTTTTATTCTCAGACGTCACTGATGAGAATCTGCCAGAAGTTTAAACTTCAACCCATTTCTGGGGTATCTTTTTATCTAATATATTTCATCTAAATTTATTTGTTGCATTAATGTAATTGGTCACTAAACTTTGTTTAGGTGTTTGCACTTTTTATGGTTTGATAAAAAGCAAATAGAGCAATACGTGTACGTATATATAGAGAGATAGAAAGAGACCGAAAAGAGATAAGCTTAACCGACAGTGGAGAAAGTAACTATTTGGCAAGCTAAGTCTGAAATGGAAGATCTAATGGCCGATTCACATTGGGAAGATGGATCAAGTCCTAATTTGGCCTCTGAGAACAATCATCCATGCTATATAAACAAGGAAATCAATATAGAGTTTGATTCATCATGTGGTACAGTTAAGCGGAAGACATGTAGTGACGACCCTCGTGAGCTAAGTTACAGACTACTTAAGCTACACAGCGTATAAAAATGTTGCCATTCTTTCAAAGTAAGTTTTTCTTTCAGCTGCAAAATGATACCAGTAATATGATTATTTTTTGCATCAGATCTGTATTATTGAGTGTTCTTAAGATTATATTGTTTGTAAAGTTCCTCATTTAGTTTTTTGGCGATTATTTTATAGTGATAGTGTTATATTTTCATTGCAGAAAGGTGGTCCTTATCTCGCTATATATTGTTGGGGGTTTATGTTTGTTTCGTCTATCGTCATGATGACAATTTACTCGGTATTAATTGCACCTTTTTTTTTAAGTTTACACTGGTAGGGATTTTAGGCCTAAATCTTTTTTATTGTTCGCTTAAATATTCTCTTTTTAGAAATTTCTTCTGTTACGTTGACAAAATAGCTACCAGAATGCGAGCTTATGACAAAAATTGAGCCCCTTGCTTCCTCCTTTAATTTCCCATTGAAAAAGTTGTTTGTTTTGGATGGATCTACAAGGTCGAGCCGTAACAATGTAAGGATATTTATTTAACCGTAATTGTATTGTTCTGTTCTCATACGAAAAATGATAGTTCTTCAACCTCATGGATTTAGAATGCCTTCTCTACAGCCTAATTTCTTGAGTATGTATGGTTAAAATTTTAATAAGGGTCAACTGAAGTTTCGTATTATAATTGAACTAAACGGAGCAAAGATGAATAAAGTTATAAAAGATTATTTTGTTCCAAGGGCGTTTTGGTCAACTAACAAAGTTGATCTTGGAATAGTAAGTTACGAATTATCTGTTGGTTTACGGGTCTTTAGATGGTTACATTCTCATTGAGATCTTAAGTATACATTATCTTGAATATATTTTACTAAGTTTTTTACTTGTATATATTTATAACTATTATTAATAAGTTAGTTATTTTTTTTATCATAGTGCTGCAGGTTACCTGAAAATTTTCCGAAGGAAATCGAGTTTTCATTGTAGATTATATGCATGCAACAAGTAAGTTTGTTTTTTGTATGTTTCCATTCATATGGTGAAGCTTGCCTTTCCGTTTTGTTAGAGATAGACCATGAGATATTGTGGAGCTTACTAGTAAACGGTGTTCTATTTTCTCTATTTGTTACCCGCTTTACTCTTTATGACAGTTTACAATACCATTATCACGCTTAATAGTGCTCTCTATCAACGATAGAGATGAGTATATGTGTCTTGAAAACTATTTAGGGTTTTGATTTCTATGGTACAAGTTCTAGGATTGATGCATATACAAGAGGTATTGAAGCTTGCTAATTATAAGTTACCATTTACATGAGTAATAATTGTTGTGCTTGTGACATTAATTATATAATCATTTGATATTTAAAGAGTCAATTGTGACAGTTACATGCTTTACAAGTAAGTCCAAAATAAGTATTAGGTAATAAATATTGTTTAATAAGACAGTTTGCTAATCGTGTTCTCATCAGGTTGAGGAAATGGATCATATGTTGTACCAATGTCAGCCTTTTTTGGTGTATCGCAAAGGTTACTGGTTTCATGTAACATAGACTTTACTGGAAAGATTTCGATAAGAGAGATGACGGAGTTGTGCACGGGGATAAGCGGTAACAAAGAAAAGAAAAAAAATTATGCTATCCATCGTTTACTATGTTGATTTGAGTCTATGAAAAGCGAGAAACGAGTTGGTGTTCAACAAGCTATAGAGTCCGTAGATCAAATCAATGAAGTGTAGGTCCCCTATTCGTGCAGATCGTAACAGAATCGTCGATCTAACCTAGAGTGCGGAATCCCCTAGATCAGATTTACAGAAAACGTGTAGAAATAGAACTCACTATAAACTCGATCTTTATTGATTATCTTCAAACGATTACAATCAATCAAGATCCCAATTCGTCCAAGCTTTTCTCTTTTACGAATTCTCTCCAAGATGATTAAGTGATTAGAAGATTAACCTAAACCCTAATGCTAAGCTTTGTTTATATAGGACAAAGCTTTGCATATGGGCTAGGTCATGGGCTAGGCCCATTTCGCCTACCATCCCCATATGTGGGTTTGGTTTGGCCTAATCACTCTTAATTAACTATTACAAAGCTAAACCCGCTAACCGTTTATCGTTTTACTAATTACAAGATATCCAAAGACCAAATCTAAGCTGTTGTCACAAATATGCACCAACAAACTCCCCCTTGACAATAGCTTGCAAAGGTAACTTCAGTCTTCAGAATCTCACAGTCTTTTGGTCTTTGGATAGCTTCAGCTTTAACAGCTTCTGTCAGTAACAGACTCCCCCTAAGCTGATGCATCCAATCACCAAATCTTCAAAATCGTTAGCACTTGAGTACACTCCAGTTCAGCATTCGAATAGCACTCTTCAGACTCTTCATCTTTGTTTGCAATGTAGAAAGGAGGTTCTACCATGCATCCAATCAAACTCTCATCTTCACAAAAACTTCTGAGCAACACACTGCTTCAATCTGTATACTATAAAACAAACATCTCGAGAAACCATAAGAATTTTTTCAACATAAGTTAAACAAATTATTATTATCCAAGAGATTAGTTAAACTGTATAACAGATTAAGCACTTTCCAATTCAACACCAACACGCACAAATTTTAAACAAACACCTTATAACCTGCATGATTTAAAAAAAATTTAACCCACTTTCTAACACTGTCTCCCCCTATCGGTAACAACTCCTCCAAGAATAACAGTTTCTCGTACATTAAGAATTTTAACGGAAAAAGACACTATTTTTGTATTTTTATATTTTGAGAAAGCAAATAAATAACAAAAAGCAGTAAACACTCTCTTTTTGTGAGAATCACCGGTAAGAAGATCATATCAGCATAATCAAACTGTTTTCACACTATTAGATAATTCTTTATTTAATTTTTCGTGAAAAGCAGTTCAAGACGATTACCAGTATGTTTGTCCATCTAAACAAAATGCATGAACATTTCAAGTACCCTTACCGTATGATACGTTAAGATAATTTTAATTCTGATATATTAGCGTGTCCCACTTCAGGATATACCCCCGCGATCAAGGTATGCACAAAGATTCATCGTAGTATGTGAGTATACTGAATTCATCCGTTTTGTTTTTCAACGTTTAGATAATTGGTGATCAGGTCAGTACTTCCGTACAGCAAAGTGACCAAAATATCTAACGAGGGCTAAGACAAATACCATTTTTTGGTACGATTTATGCATTTTGCACTTTTTTGAATGACTCTCTATGAGAGCTTCTTCATTTTCAGGGTTTCGGCAATTTTAGTTCTTTTAAGATATCCTGGTTGTGCCTAGGTCAGCATGTATCTAGATGCAGCAGAAGGGCAACCCTGATATCCCCAGATGAAATAACAGTATAAAGACCCAAAACCTCAGATTTTGGCAATCTATCAACGCAAGATTTAAGGTCATTAAACCATACACCACTGATGTGTTCCCCACTCATACTCAGTGCATTTAGGTTTATATCACATTGGTAAGTTGATTATTTCATGCTTTGGCCTACTGGTACATCATGTGATGAAGCTGCTATCACACTTAAGCATTTTAATTCAGTTTGAGTGTGACAGTCTAACTTGCTGATGTACTATCATTTCTTCTTTTTCACACAGTGATAACTCATTTTTTATTTTCTATTTTTTTTATGTTTTTGATTTTTCAATGTTTTTGTATTTTTTATTTTTAAGAAAGCAGTAAACTATTTACAAAATTCTTATGAAAAACCAGTTATTCAGGATTCCTCATCCCGTTGAGTTCGACTAAGTGTTCAAAGCGAGCTCGATCAAAAGCTTTAGTGTAAAGATCAGCAAGGTTATCTAGTGTGTCGACTCGGTGTAATTTAATGAGTCTCTTTTCAGCACAATCCCGTATAAAGTGATGACGTATGTCAATATGTTTAGTTCTACTGTGCTTTACGGGATTGTTTGTGATTGATATAGTGGCATTATTATCTATCATAATAGGAGTACGAGTGAAATCCAAACCGTAATCGCGCATCTGCTGTTGAATCCAGAGAACCTGAGAGCAGCAGCTACCTGCAGCAATATATTCAGCTTCACACGTAGATGTAGACACACAGGATTGCTTCTTGCATTGCCAAGACACGATCCTGCCTCCCAAGAACTGACAACCACCTGTTGTAGACTTTCTGTTTGATTTGCATCCTCCAAAGTCTGAATCAGTGTAAGCAACGAACCTCAAATCACTATCAGCTGGATACCATAACCCAAGTTTAGGTTTCCCCTTCAAGTAACGAAGAATACGCTTCACTGCTTTCATGTGTGACTCTTTTGGATTCGCCTGATATCTGGCACACAAGCATACTGCAAACATGATGTCGGGTCTTGAAGCAGTCAAGTACATTAGAGAACCAATCATCTCCCTATATTGAGTAGGATCAACATCTTCAGTGCTTTCATGATCAGGGCCAAGATTGTGATTTTCGCAAATGGGTGTGTTGAAAGTAGAGCAATCATTCATTTTGAACCGATCCAAAATGTCATACACATACTTCGTTTGATGAATAAACATCCCATCCTCCTTCTGTTCAACTTGTAATCCCAGAAAGTATGATAGCTCACCCATAGCGCTCATTTCAAACTTGCTCTTCATCACCTGTTCAAACTCTTTACACATGTTCTCATCAGATGACCCAAAGATGATGTCATCCACATATACCTGTACCAGCAGAAAATCTTCCTTCTTCCTCTTTATGAACAGTGTACTGTCAATCTGACCTCTTTCAAAACCATTCTTGATCAGATGTGTAGACAGTGTCTCGTACCATGCCCTGGGAGCTTGATGTAACCCATACAAAGCCTTATCAAGTTTGTAAACTCGATCTGGATAGTCTGGATCAATGAACCCATCTGGTTGTGAGACATACACCACTTCTTGGACTTTCCCATAAAGAAATGCACTCTTCACGTCTAGTTGAAAAACTTTAAAGCCCTTGAAAGAGGCGAAAGCCAGAAACAAACGAATTACCTCCAACCTTGCCACTGGTGCAAACACCTCATTGTAATCTATTCCTTCTTGCTGATTGAACCCTTTGACAACCAACCGAGCCTTGTTGCGCGTGACAATTCCTCTTTCATCTTTCTTGCACCTAAATACCTATTTAGTGCCAATCTCTCTTTCACCTTTAGGAAGGTCCACTAACTCCCAAACCTTCAACTTCGCAAACTGGGCCAATTCCTCTTGCATAGCTTCAACCCATGAATTGTCTTTAAGAGCCATATGAATGTTCTTCGGCTCCTCTTGGGAAATAAAGCAACTATACAAGCACTCGTTCACAATCCCAGTCTTCTCAATCGAAACAAATAACCCAGAATTCGCTGCTATGCTTCTTCTCGTCTGAACACCTGCAGTAGGATCTCCAAGTATCATGTCAACCGGATGATCTCTATTTGCTCGTGTAGTAGCAACGGCATCGACTTCTAGATTATCACCCAGGTTTGATCCAATCTCCCCCTGAATATTCTGATTCGCAAACGGATTAATGAACTCCTCCCCCTGAATAGGTTCAGAGTCACTATCGCTTGAATTAGGATCAGCAGCACCTTGGGAAGTTTTCGGAGCATCTGACATATCAACATTCGATCTAGGCATGAACTCGCCTTCATCGTCTTCACCAATCACTGTTTGAATCAGTTGAGAATCATCTGCATCAGAAACCTCAGGAATATTAAATGATTTAAACACACTTTCATAATCATATAATATAGCAGGACCACTCGTTGATTGTTGAGGTTTGTATGTAGTAATTTCCACATTGTAAACAACCTCAATTTTACCAGTTTTGAGATTAAAAACCCTTTTATTCGGTGTGCCAGGCACTTAACCTAGAAAGTAGCCTTCGTCAGCCACCTCACCGAATTTTTGTTTATCTTTATTTCGCACAATGGTGCAGGGTAATCCAAATGGTTCAAAGCCTGTTAAGTTTGGTTTCTCGTTAAACATAAGTTCATGACAAGTTTTGTTAAAACGTTTAACGGTCAACACTTTGTTTAGGACGTAGCAAGCTGTAATCATAGCTTCTCCCCAGAAAAGAACTGGTAGCTTTGAATCTGAAAGCATCGTCCTAGCGGCTTCAATCAATGTCCTGTTTTTCCTCTCAGCGACTCCATTCTGTTGAGGAGTATAAGGAGCAGAATATTGATGTTCTATTCCCTTTCGAAGACAATAGAGATCCAGAATCCGATTCTTGAACTCCGTGCCATTATCACTCCTTATTCTCTTAATCCTTGCATCATGGACATTTTCCAATTTTGTAAAAAGATCTATCAGCATCTCTGCTGTCTCATCTTTTGTACCTAAAAAGAAAACCCATGAATAACGTGAGTAATCATCAGTGATAACTAGACAGTAGTACTTTCCACCTATGCTCCTCACGTTCACTGGACCGAATAAATCCATGTGAAGTAATTCATAAGGGGCATTAATGGAATTTACTGCTTTAGACTTATGAGGTTTCTTGTGTTGTTTTCCCTTTTGACATGGAAGACAATTATCTTCCACGTGAAACCTCTGCAATGGAACCCCTTTCACTAGCTCGTTTTTGATGATATAATTCATTTTGCGGTAGTGAATATGGGCCATGCGTCTGTGCCACAACATAGATTCAGCTTCAGATGCTTTTGACAGTAAACACGCCACCGCAGCAGTTGGATCCTTGGCACCCATGTCCATGACATAAGTATCATTTTTCCTTGGTGCACGCATAACTATCCAATCGTCCGGAATGACCAAACCCGGTTTCAACACCAATGCCTCAGTATTTGTAAAATGGACCGAGTGACCCTTGTCGCAGACTTGTGACTCGCTCATCAGATTATGTTTAAGCTGCTCAACATAGTTCACTTTGTCCAAAGTGATCTTCCCATTCGTCACTTTTCCTCGTCCAGTTATCCTACCACCTTTAGCAGCAGCAAAATTAACATGTCCACCATCATAATCTTCAAATTCAGAAAACAATCTCGCATCCCCCGTCATGTGCCTGGAGCAGCCACTATCAACATACCATAAGTTGATAATCCTCCTTAGCAGCTCCTGCACACACCAACCAAAAGATTAGTTAGATTGGGGGACCCAAGCCTTAATGGTCTTGGGTCTTCCAGATTCATCAACTACAGGAACATCCATCCAGTATCCATCACTCCTAACTGGAGTCTTGGATCTTGGACCTGTTGATGGAAATGGGGAATGATTTCCATAAGGTCTCTGGTCCTGAGGGTACCTATTTGTGTTTGGACTATGTGACCTTTGAAAATTTTGATTTTGATTCCAAGAACCTTGATTGTAATTTCTAAAGCCATTGTTATAAAAAGTTCGACCACCATTATTTTGGTATCGATTTTGATATTGGCCTTGACTTCTGAAATTATTTGTGTTTTGATTGTTCATTCTAGGTGAACTACTTCTAGGTCTTTCATATCTGCCTGATGTAGATTCAGGCTGAAATCTTGGTTGATTTCTTTGAAAACGAGGAACTTGTGGAATTCCTTTTTCAGCCTTATCTACACCACCTGCAACACCCTGTTGTTGCTTTGGAGCAGATTTCTTTGGAGAATTTGAGACTTTCTCCTCATTATCACCTTTCTTCTCTGGTGATTTCCCTCTTTGATTCTCACTAACTTGTGCTTCAATCTTTTTGTTAGGACAGCAGCTAGCTACATGTCCCTTTGTGTGACATTTGAAGCACGATCTCTTTTTCGAAGACTTCTCAACTGAAGCCTTTGAACTAGATTCTGGTTTTAATGATGATGCCTTAGAAGGATTTGGTTCAGTTTGCTTAGTTTCAAGATTTTCTATGTTTTTGTTTTTAGCAAACTCTACATTTGATTCATTTTCAATAACAGCGGTTTCGTTTTTCATGTCACTACCTTGAACAAAATTAACCTTTTTAACAAAAGTTTGATTTTTCTGTTTAGGAGGTGAGTTTTTCTTTTTCAAAACTGGTTCCCTGTTATTATCCTTCTTAGCATCATTATTTTCAGACACATCACCTTGACTGGATGTGAAACTACTTGGTGATGTTGACAGAAAGTCTGTGAACTCTTCTTCATCAGGTAGGAATGTATAGTCATGACTAAGAGGAGGTCGGACTTCATTGAATCCCTTGAATCCCACACTGGTCTTGTCATTACTCTTCTTTAACCCACCCATCATATGTTTCATAACAAAAGTAGAATCCCTGAATTGACCTAATTTCTTTTCGAGTTCAACAATGTTAAGTTGTGCATCTGACAACTCTTTGCATTTTTCAGAAATTTCTTTTGTTTTCTCAGCCATCATGTCATGAGCTAAGTCTATGACTTGAAGTTTTTCATTTAGTTTGCAGGTTAAAACTTCAATTTCAGCTTCATAGCCTTTTATCTTTTTCAAATATGATGACTCATTTCTTTTAGCAAAGAAATTTGATTCTTTTACGTTAGATATTTCGCTCACCAGACTTTTGTTTTGAGTTGACAACCTGTCAACTTCACCCTGTAATTCACGACACTTTAAACAAACAGAAGTAGCAGCGTTACTTACCTCTCCTGTTGATTTGTCTGAGTTGGCCATAAGAGCAGCAAGTTGAGCTTCCATTCTTTTGATGATTTCATCTTTCGTTTCATCTTCCCTTTCAGCTCAGACTTTGGCTTTTCTTTTTCAGCATCTGTTGTCTGATCAGTCTTATCTACCTCAGCTTCACTTTTCTTCTTAACCTTAGCATCATCTACTGTAGCTTCACCTTCATCAACTGGCACAATCTCTGCCATGAATGCCTGAGTGACATTCTCATCATTTTCCAAGTGAATACTCCAGTCATATGAACCCTCTCTTGCAGTAGAGATCAACGCCCTTGAGTTAGAGTTGTTTGTTGAACTTCTATTGTTTGAACTCTGACTCGAAGTCTCATGCTTTTGTTTCTGACATTCCCTAGCGAAATGACCATAACTTTGGCAGTTAAAGAACCTGACTTTTTCCTTGTCAAAACCAACACACTTTCCTACAAACTTTCTTCCAGTTCTGTTCATGAACCTCTTCACACGTCTCGAAATCATGGCCATCTGCCATTGCAAATCCATCTCTTCTAGATCATCAGGGTCAATCTGATCATAATCTTCATCTAAAGTGGCAGGATCAGATATCTTCCCCTGAATGTAGTTCTCATAAGAAGCAACAAATGAAGCAAGTAGAGCAAGATGTTCTTCAGCAGACTTCACACTCATTGGCATCGACTTTGTACTACTACTTTGCTTAGCAGCTGATGATCTCTTAACTCCTGTTGATCCTCCTGAAGCAGCTACAAAACACACATCACCATCCTCATTTACTATGACCTGCTCATTATCACACGAAAGAAACGCAGTAGCAGAGTCGCTAGAAGCATCATGAGATGAAGAAGATGTAAGCCCATTGTAAATCCCTAGATCTTGAACCTGATCATATCCAGTGTCCTTCTTCTTCATGCTGAGCTCATAAGCTCTTAGCTTTCCAACTACTTCTTCCAGTTCCTTTGTTTCATAATCAGCTTCTCCCTTTATCATGAGAGTGTAAATATCCCATTTAGTAGGTAGAGCATCCAGCAGCTTGTCATTTTTCTCTATGTCAGTATAGCAATCTACATCATAATTGTCCAATTCTGACATCAGATGGTAGTATCGAGTGATGACGTCCTCAAGTGACTCATTTTTCATGTACTTGAATACAGCAAACTGCTTCTTCAGTAGATCAACTTTGTTTTTCTTCACATCAGTATTTCCCTCATATCTCTTCTCTAGTGCATCCCACATTTCCTTTGAAGTAGTGTACTTCTTAAAGGTATGTTTGATGCTATCAGGTAGGGACATCTTGATAGCAGCCAAGGCTCTCTTTTCAGCCTCATACATCTTCTTATCATTCTCTTGTATGTTCACATAGGCTGTGACACGAGGTCTGCCTTCAAAGTCATGTGTAAGGTTTGTGTACCCGTCAACAATACAGATCCACATGCGAGTGTCCTGATATTCAATGAAGGATTGAAATCTATCCTTCCATGTCAAGTAGTTCTCCACCTTCATCATCTTAGGTGGTTTGTTGGTTGTGCCAACCTCATGTTCCATCCTTAAGAGTTCGTTCAATTTAGTCATGTTCGACATTTTAACGTAATCAGACTGATAAAACCGTACAAATTTTTACCAAATTATACCGTTAGATTCGCCTCGTGATTATACCGTTAGATTCGCCTCGTGATTACGATTCCAATTTTTTTTTTGTCATAAAAATCCAAGGAATTCAACGGTGCAAACGGTTTCCTGAGATCAGTTACGGATGATTTTCTAAACGTGTAGGAGTGAAATTTTTCTTACGCAAGCCAGGAAAAATTCCACCTCTCGTCCGAAATGGTTCTAATTCCGAAATGGTTATCAGGAATAGTTCTTTATCCGAAATGAACACTAGCTGATCCGAAATGGACTAATCTTATCCAAAATGAAACAATCTGATCCGAAATCGACACCCTTCAATCCGAAATGATCCGAAATGCAACTAATCTGGTCCGAAATTCAACAGTCTGATCCGAAATGGTTGAATTCTGGTCCGAAATGCAACCTGTTTATCCGAGATGATCCGAAATCAAATGTTCCTGGTCCGAAATGCTTGATTTTAATCCGAAATGCAATTCTGATGATTCGAAATGCAGTCCAGATGATCCGAAATGCAAGCAGAAGATCCGAAATGCTTGTTTCTGGTCCAAAATTGGTGCTGTGTATCCGAAATTGGTAGCAGAAACCCTAAAACAGCCGTCAAAACACGTCCAAAAATCCGATTTTCTGCAGAAAACGATTCTGAACCAAGCCAATCAAGAGCCGAACGCTCTGATACCAATTGTAGGTCCCCTATTCGTGCGGATCGTAACAGAATCGTCGATCTAACCTAGAGTGCGGAATCCCCTAGATCAGATTTACAGAAAACGTGTAGAAACAGAACTCACTATAAACTCGATCTTTATTGATTATCTTCAAACGATTACAATCAATCAAGATCCCAATTCGTCCAAGCCTTTCTCTTTTACGAATTCTCTCCAAGATGATTAAGTGATTAGAAGATCAACCTAAACCCTAATGCTAAGCTTTGTTTATATAGGACAAAGCTTTGCATATGGGCTAGGTCATGGGCTAGGCCCATTTAACCTACCATCCCCATATGTGGGTTTGGTTTGGCCCAATCACTCTTAATTAACTATTACAAAGCTAAACCCGCTAACCGTTTATCATTTTACTAATTACAAGATATCCAAAGACCAAATCTAAGCTGTTGTCACAAATATGCACCAACATGAAGAAATTCAAGCACAGGCTTTCAACCGGTTGAATAGGAAAGTCCAGAAAATGTGTTCATTTTTTATTTAAATTGTCTTCACTGAACAATGTGTTCATTTTTATTTAGTAGTGCTGGCACCTGCTTTGAGGAATTCATTTATTCATCTTGTGAAACTTCATGGTGAAAATAAAAGAAATTATAGAACTTTTCTTGAATGGCCTATTGTACAACTGGAAATGAAGGGCGTGTAACAAAAAGGCAAGAATTATTGCTGGGGGTGCAAATGAGGTGTTCAACTATATTTTCAAGGGGTGCGGTCGGGTTTTTTTCTTTAAAATTCACTAATTTTTTTTGAAGAGGTGCGGCCGCCCACCTTGGCCAAAGGGTGGGTCCGCCCTTGCAAAAAGGGTAATAAGAAGTCAACATATTGAGAAGTTGGACTTTTTACGAATACCACCATCCTTTTACAAATCCCACACTTATTATTTATGTAAATTTCTTTCTCGAGCCCGTTTGCGACTCTTCTAGCGACTTTGGATTTTGTATTTGAAATTTAGACCTTTAAAAATGGATTAATTTCAAGTATTTAAAAGTGAGTAAGCCATTAGCTTGGGTTTAAAATTTGTGCCTTTAAAATCGTTTAAACTCCAAGTATTAAAACTGATTGGGGCATGTATACGAGTCTTTAATTAATCGATCGAATATTATCAGCCATGGGATTTTGGGTTTTGAGGAATATGTTATTACGATGGTTTGTGTAAGAATTTATGTTTTAGGGAACCGACTTTATTTTCACTCACCAAAGGCTTAAACTTTTGAAAAAGTTGTACCAAAAGAGCATCGAAATGAAGTAATGATGCGATACCACATTTCATACATCATAGTTGCGTGTGTCTGATGCAGGACTGCCTCGACAACCAAAGTGGTAATCTTTAATGAATCATTTGATTATGTTGAAACTCAAAATTTGCAGGTATCTTGATAGTTTGATCTTTTGGGTTCATTTTATGATATTAGGTCCATGAATGCTCTTGAGGTCATGTGAATTAAACAACTCAACTTCAATAAGTTGAATACTAATCAATATGTGTTTTGATTTGAAAAAATAACATTATTAATTATTAATTCAGTTAAGACTTAAGACTTAAGACCAGTAGCATTTGAAAGTAATAACTTATTCTTTATATCTGAGATTAGCAAAAAGATAAAAAATTGTTTTTTTATAATTAAATAAGAGTTAAATAGTTTTTACCCAAACTCTGCCGTTTTGTATTGGATTTGTTTCTTTGGTTTATATCGTAGTGATTTGCACATTAACAACCTCATGTTAGATAAGCTATTTAATAATAATGAAATGGTTTGATAATTATGAATTTAATTCTTAATTTATACAGTAATAATAATACTAAAATCAGGTGTAATTTTCATTTAGAGAATAAATGTTGTTAATGCAACAACACAAACCAACTAATTGTAGACCACCCCACGTTATATGAGGTTGACTATGGTGGTCGGGTTTGGTTTAGCTAACAAATTCAGTTTGATTAAGTGGTATTACATACACACATGCTTTTCTTTATTTATTTTTACTGTAAAAGTGAGGTGTGGCGTGGAGTTTTTGAATGGTTTAGTGTTGGAAGAAAAAGTAAGTTTGTAATGGTTGAGGTTTGGAATGATGTGGCGATTGATGTGACGGGTTTGGATTTTGGGCTTTAACCAGCGTTTTGCATGCTCTTAGTATGAGACTGATTATGATAGATGCTTTTAGTATGATAACTGATATCTGAAGCACCTTATGTCAAGAGAAGAGATGCTTCCAACAACTCATAAAATTTTGAATAAAAGTAGAGTTGCATTTGTCTTTAAATTTAATTGTCCAACTAATCTCTATTTGAAAATTATTTTTAATTTTGAAGACGTTAACATTTAATTAATATACCTTATTAGTCACGCATTAGTCATTATTTAAAATATATATAAAATTGTGTTTAAGAAAATTTAAATATCCGATCCGCGAGTACTCGCAGGTTATAACCTAGTATCATATATAACAATTATTTTAGGATTCCATTATCCAAGAAAATAGGAGGTAAGTGGGTACTTTGAATATACCATTCAGTATATCATAGAAAAACTCTACGACATCAAAAAAAAATATATTTCCTCCATATAAATACATCAAAAAAAGAGGGCGGCTAGAGGGTCCACTAAAATATATACATCATACGATCAAGGCCAAAAAAGAAAAAAAGTACTGTACACTAGAAATCAAATTGATGTGAAGTCTGTTGAAACTAAAGCTTTTTTTTTACTCGCTCAATGGTTTGCCCAAGTAAGAAGAAATTTTATATTTAATCTATTAACTAAATGAAATTTTCTGGGTACAAATTGACACCCATATTTAGTATAATGTACACAAACATGTTTTAACATAATAGGTTGTTTTTCTTTCCGAATTGTGTTCTTAATGTTCAACTTCAGATTTTCATAAGTCCATGCGTACAGTATGTTTATGATCAGTTTAAACGTAATTTTTTTTTCAAAAAATAAAAAAAAAACATATCATTTCTTAAGACCGCGAAATTCGCGGGTATTAGCAGTAGTTTATAGTATATAATATGAACTCTGCATTGGGAGTTTTGCAATTCCATGCATCCCTTTTATACATGCATTTTCCTTTTAGCTAACATTTCACACAAAATAAAGCAATTTTCAAAAGTATTTTAATTATCTTTCTGTTTTCTGTTTTCTTTCTTTTCTTTTTTACGATTTTCTAATTATGTGTACGAGTGTTTTACGAATTTTCATTTTTAATTTTTGTTTTCTAATTTTGAATCAACTGTACATACGTGTTTTTAGTAATTAACACGTGTATATATTGTTATGGTAATTTTATGACTTTTTTTTGTTTTACTTAGCTTGCTACGGTATGTGCCGCGATCAAATTCCCGCAAGTATCTACGGAAACACGTTTTCTCTTTCAACGTTTTCAAGCGAAGAACAATTTGATTTACCGCAGCGTAAGGCGCATAAACATTTAACACCTCACAAGTCCAAATTAACTTTTTAACACCTCATTGCTATGTTTACCTGGTACATATTTGGCTGGTAAACGGTAGATTGTTCCTTAAATGTAACAAATTGGGTCTTTCAATTTTTGAAGAGTAAAAAGTAACACATCTTATTTGTGGATATTCTTATAAGTAAAATTATTAAAAAAATGTAAAGTAAAAGGGAAATTGGATTTAAATAATCCGAACTTTCACCTGTTGGCCAATAACACTCCGAACTTTCAGTTTGGCCAGCAGCACTCTCAACTTTCATCCTATTTTCCCAAAACACTCCCAAACTAACATATCACTAACCAAGTTAGTTTTTAAGTTTTATTTATTACACAAACAGTCCCTGTAGTTATAATTTACTAGTTTTAAGTTTTATTTATTACACAAACAGTCCCTGTAGTTATAAAAAAAATCATAAAAATAAAAAAAAAAAATCTAAAAATTCAAAAAAATTCAAAAAAATTCAAAAAAATCATAAAAATTCAAAAAAAATCAAAAAAATTCTAAAAAAATCAAAAAAATTCTAAAAAAATCTAAAAAAATCTAAAAAAATAAAAAAAAAATCATAAAAATTCTAAAAAATATCAAAACAATTCTAAAAAAATCATAAAAAACCGTTTCGACCCGTACCGTTTCGACGCGAACTGTTTCGACGCGTACCGTTTCGACCCGGACCGTTTCGACCCGTACCGTTTCGACGCGAACTGTTTCGAACCGTACCGTTTCGACCCGGACCGTTTCGACCCGTACCGTTTTCGACCCGTACCGTTTCGACGCGAACCGTTTCGACGCGTACCGTTTCGACCCGTACCGTTTTCGACCCGTACCGTTTCAACGGTACGCGTCGAAACGGTCCGGGTCGAAACGGTACGGTTCGAAACGGTCCGGTTCGAAACGGTACGGTTCGAAACGGTCCGGGTGGAAACGGTACGGGTCGAAACGGTCCGGGTCGAAACGGTACGCGTCGAAACAGTTCGCGTCGAAACGGTACGGGTCGAAACGGTTTTTTATGATTTTTTTAGATTTTTTTTGATATTTTTTAGAATTTTTATGATTTTTTATGATTTTTTTTTATTTTTTTAGATTTTTTTTTTATTTTTTTAGAATTTTTTTGATTTTTTTTGAATTTTTATGATTTTTTTGAATTTTTTTGAATTTTTAGATTTTTTTTTATTTTTATGATTTTTTTTATAACTACAGGGACTGTTTGTGTAATAAATAAAACTTAAAACTAGTAAATTATAACTAGAGGGACTGTTTGTGTAATAAATAAAACTTAAAAACTAACTTGGTTAGTGATATGTTAGTTTGGGAGTGTTTTGGGAAAATAGGATGAAAGTTGAGAGTGCTGCTGGCCAAACTGAAAGTTCGGAGTGTTATTGGCCAACAGGTGAAAGTTCGGATTATTTAAATCCAATTTCCCAAAGTAAAAACATAAACTTGAGATTTACTAACTTGTGTTTTTGTTATATATTTAAAGGGTCAAGTATATAGAATTTAATGTTAGCTACATATAAAATTGACTAAAAGAATTTGTCCAGTGTGTTTCAAATAAGTACCTACAATTTCATAACCTACTTTATTAAAGTTTTTACTTCTTTATTAAAGTTTTAACGTGTTATTTTATTTTAATATTTTATAATATATATCAAGACAATGATTATATTATTCCGACACCCATATTAAAATGTAATGATATACTTTGTAGTGCTGTTAGTTACGTTAGTTAAGTAATTCTAAACAAAAAGCTGGTTTGCCCGAGAGGTTAAGGGGGAAGACTTAAGATCTTCTGCACATAAGTGCGCATGGGTTCGAACCCCATAGCCAGCAACCTAATTTATAGAAAGAATGCTAAAATTATAATAAGACTACTCATATTTTTAAGTGTCATGATGAAAAAAATTCATCAACCTAATTTAGGTATATTAAAATTCGATCTATAAAGTTGCATAAGGTATATCTACAACTTTGATGAAGTGACTTGCTAAATTTGTAAAAACTCAAACTTGAAATTTCATAAGCGGTATTTTAAGATACCTAAAAAATAAGAACTTCCCTTATTTATAGAAAGACCCTTAAAACGAGGGTGGTTTAGTCTTTTAAACACTACTTATTTTTTAGCCCCTAAACTTATTACACTAAAATTCCTGAAATTTTAACAAAATTATAGATAATTAGTTACAATTCACACCTCCACAACAAAATTATAATTTTTTTTTACGTATTCTTGACATATCTTATAAACTATACTGTTTCAAAAAAATCCAAAGATAGCATGGCGACCTACACATTTTTGTCGACGTTTCGGTAGTTGTCTTGTTCAATATCGACACACGGATTAAAAGGTACAAGTCGATAATGCTTTAATGTACAATTAATTAATACTTGTGATCTAATGCGCCTAATCTACAAAGATGTGCTCCATCTATGCAAACAAAAACATAAAGAATTAAAAGTACCGTAACATAAAATGAAGGTATTATGTGTCATATTTTATTTTATTAAAGCTGCCTAACATTTATACTTAGATATATCTTATAAAAACATCAAAACTAACCACAACAAACTTCCTAAATAAAGGGGGTGGCAAATCTAAAATTAAACCCTAATGCACTTCTAAAGTTACTACTATAAATACATAGCAGGACACCCCTATATCTATTGCTAAACAAAGTTAAAAAATGGATCCAGTTCTAAATTCCATTGTTATGAAAAACCAAGCATGCGAGATTGAAAATTCTAATGTCAGTTCTGTTATATCGTAGCAGTGAATAATTTTTTTCTTTTATTTACTTTTATGTGGATGTTAACATATTTGATTTTTGAGATTCAGTTGCATGATTAACATGCCAATTTAAACAACCCAGTTGTCAAACAAGCTTCTAAGGTATTGATTTTGCTAGTTTTAAAGTATTAGTATTGCGTATATCTTTCATATCAACATGTTCGTTATGTTATTATATGCGTGTTTTATTGCAGGATGATGGCGATAAAAGTGTTGATATTATTTCTTATGGTGCAACGTTTAGTCCATACAAGTTGTAACACCACGTAAAAACGTGTCTAATTATGTAAAGACACGTGTCCTAAACTCTAAATATGTGAAAGATTGAGTTTAAAGGACTAAAGTTGACAAACGATGAAAATATGTATGTGAAGGGACTAAAAGTGTCAACATGCCAAACTTGTGCCTCTGAATGACCACACACGAAGAATATATACTCAAACGAGTGATTAATTGGATATGAGAAGCCGTTTATGAAAATAATCGAAAGATTATGAACTACAGAGGTTAAATGTGTCAACATGTTAATTCTTACCTCTGAGTGACCTTTTAACGAACCCGAGGCTTCGAAATATTCAAATATACTCTCAAGAATAAGTGATATAAATTTCACGTGGTTTCGAGATCGTTATGCAAGTTTCCAAGACTTTGGGTTAAAAGTGTCAATAGTAAGAAACTTGTGTTTATGGTGATCTTTTAACGAAACCGGGCCTAATGGAGTTTGGTTATACTCCCTTGAACCTCTACAAACTAACTACAAGGGTCTTTTATGCAAAAAATAAGGTTATATAAAGTTTATAAGGACCAGGGACTGAAACTGCCAAAGTTAAAACAAGTTTCACCTGAACAGGAGGTTGTCGCGGCCCGCGTAGACTCCCTTTGAGTCTTACGCGGCCCGCGTAAAAGTGCCCAGCGCAGAAAACTCATGCCAGCTGCAGGTTTCAGCTCAGAACCGATTTAAACTCATTCCAATTGATACCATGGGCTGTTTGTCGGACTTGTAATACCACTAGGACACCTGGGGTGATCCTAGATGCCTCCAAAACACCTGCTTTGATCTTGTTTCATGGCAATCAAGTATATAAAGGCACTTAAGTGTTATGGTCATTTGCTCATTTCATTTGCAATCACTCTTACACTCTCATCTGGAGTCTCCTGGCCAAGAAGGAAGTTCAAGATTGTAGAAAAGATAGCTAGGACCCTATGTAAGTGTCTTAGCCCTCTCTTAGTTCAGTTTATTAGTTTAAAAACCGAAAAGTCAAAGATATCGTAAATTGACTTTGACTTTCGGTTTAATCACAAATGGTCCAGCCACTGTCTGAATCAAAAGTGGTTATGTGACCATAATAAGGTAGGTGATTAACCCTTAAAAGGGCACCTCCTAATTATTTCATTTGACTAGTTAATTGTCGGGTTAAACTAATAAGTCAAAAAGTCAAGCTGGACAGAATTTTTAATAATGATTCAAACTAATAAAACAGAGGTTATAAATTATATTTTATCATTCTAATAACTTGGTAATTAGTATTAGAACATGTTTAAACATGTCTAACCCGACAATTTTCAGTTTAAGGACGGTTCATAACCGAAAGTCGCAAAAGCTTGACTTTTGCTTTGACTTTCAGTTCTGACCCGATTGAGCTTAATTCTTCCATGTTTTAAGCTTTCATTAGGACCACTTTATGCAGTAGTATAACCCCCTGGAGTTATTTTACTTGGTCCTTAGTAGTTTGAATTATATGCACATGTCCGTTATTATGCTTATAAATGCCATATTTGCCCTTTTGTCATATAAATGAGATTTTTAGAAATGTGAGTGGACAAAAACCTTTGTTACTGATATATAAGTATGTCCCGAAAATTTGACATCAGTTCTTGGTCTCAAACAGAAGTTATGCTCGATATCGTAAATTGAAGCTTTTTATTAATTAAATTTTGATATCTTGCATAAGGCGTGTTTAAACTTGGATTTTGACCCAAAACTCATTACCTACTATTAAGATATTATTTTTAAGGATTTTTAGGATTTTTGGTCAGATTATAATCTGATCATATCATGGAGTTCTTGTATAATTCGGTAAATGACGATAATACCTTTTTCATGCATAAAATGAGATTTACAAATGATTTGAATGCCAAACCTTTTCCTACTGATTTCATACATTAAATAAATTATTTTGAGCATTTAAAACTGGTCAAAATCTCAGATTTACATAAACATCTTAATTATCATCAATTGGCGAGTTTTACACTAATTAGGTGCATAGTATGGTTTAAAACCATATTTAACACCTAAGACTTGTTACCTACTGAATTCTTAAACAAATTTCAATATTATTACAGTAAGTATAAGTCATGAACTCAGACTTCCAAAAATGTCCTTAAAAGCATATGTGAAATGACCAAAATGCCCTTTCGGGGCATAGTTTGGCCATAAATGGTAAACCTCACATATATGTAATATCTTAGTGATGTAATGTGATAAAATAAATATTTTTACTGATTACTAAAGACCAGAACATCAGTTTATTACAAAATCTCTTTTATAATCACTAAAATGACCAAAATGCCCCTACGGGACTTAAATTGGTTTTAAACATTTTTTGGGCATATATGTTAACATCCTACTGATGTATTAACATATTCTAAGCATAATAACATTTGAGACCTGTATATAATTCATTTGGTTACCCGTTATGCATTTATGCGTTCGGATCGGTTTATGTGACTAGTTTACATAAAATAGCCGAAACGGGTTTAACCTTATCATTAAATCTTCAAATTCTAGAATGTGTTTAGTTTACCCATATTATACAAGTATCCAAACTTGTCGAGTCTAAACCACATTCTATTCTGGTCCCCACTTAATCTAGCGTTTAGAACCGTAAAGTATCTTTCCCACTAACCGGTCTAAGTCTTTGACTTAAATAAAGACTCGTTAGTATCCTAATAGGTTATTAAACCTTTCATACAGATTGAGTAGCTTCAGTAGAAGGTATTTTCATAAGGCTTTAGGAATATACGGCTGAGTTACTTCTTCACATCTAGCTCAAGTAAATACTTTTAACTTATTTTCCCTTATACGGGCTTGGGATACGGTATTATAATAATACCGCTTGGTCGGGTATGAAATCATTTAATCGGATTGTGATTAATAAATTTACATAACCCGTTTTAATCTGTCTTGTTTGATAACATAAACATTGGGGGTTAATACGACCGTGTCCTGGATATCCTCGGCTCATTTCATTTGAAAATGGCCACGACCTATGCACGGGGTGTAGGCACACCTGACAGATGCAAATGCTAAAATAAACCCACATGTTGGGGATAACTCCTTTGTGGGTTCTATTAGTGGTGAGTCGGTTAATCATGACCGGCTTCCAAACCGGCCCCAATTGTATGACAAACATGTAAATCTGTATACAAGATTATCTTAAATATTTGTCCCAAGTTATAAATGATTTGTGCCTTGTGCACTTAAATCAATTTTCATAAATGTTTTCAAATGAGTCGGTTAATTGTATTTAACAGTGTAAACTGACGTATTTTCCAAAGACTGATTGACAGGTACTTCACGTAAATAGGCTGGAGCTACTAGGTGTCCAATAAGAGGATCTTGCAAATCCCTAGATACCTGGAGTCTGTTATTTCCGTTTTCTTGTATTTTATTTTATGATCCGCCTGTGGATCTTTATTACAACCAAGTTTGTATATTCTTTCATTTGGACACTCAGACACTATGGTTTGTAATAGTAATTATTCATCAAGCCTTCCGCTGTGCTATTATTTTGTGTGTATTGACTATGATGATATCAACTACGTCACGATACTCCCCGTCGGGCCCACCGGTAATATGTGGAAATATCGGGGTGTGACAGGCTGGTATCAGAGCCAACATTGAGTGAATTAAACACTAACCTTTTGTGTTTAATCTCAATGACACAATAAGCACATTCCTTAGACTTCCGAGTCTAGGCAAATGACCTAGGATTTATTCTTAACTTTCTTTTGTCGTTTATGTTTTGTTTTGATAGGTTTATTAATCGAAAATGCCGCCGCGTGTACGAGGCAAGGGAAAGGTCAGATGAGGGGAGGACCATCAGGCCATGCGGGACCTTCTCACATGCGCACTCCATCCGCATCTTTTTCTAGCTCGGATTCGCGTGACCATTGGGGTCATTCTTTTGAGCCCTCGAGACACTCGGTCTCGTTGAGTCATCACCCTCGTTTCATCCATCTTTTGGGCCGCCTATTCCAGACGAGCCCCAGCATTCCCATCATTCACAAGATTCACACCATTCCCACCATTCGCACCATTCCTACCACTCTTTACACTCCCATTCTTTCCATCACTCTGATTCCACTTATTCTCCGGCCCGGTTCAACCCAAACGACTATGTCAACGAACTACTGGGTCATAATCCATTAGGACCCGAGGATCACTTCTCCCACGACATGGAGATAGATGACGATCCTGATCCAGAGCCGCCAACCGTGACACCAGGTCACCCCATTAGCATCTCCAGCGGTTCTCCATACCAAGGATCGCCATATCAAGGGCCCGACTCATGGGCCGAAAGGTGGAACCAATATGAATGGGAATTCACCCCTTCATTTCATAACTCTCCTTCTCAACCTCCTTTGGATGAGCTGTATCTTCAAGCGGTTACTCCACCACCTCTACCCGTTGAGGAACCACCTCAACAACCACCACAACCACCTCCCGAGCTGCCGAGGCGAAGGAGGAATGCACAGATGTCCGTGCGAGGGGGACCAAGGTTCAGTTCCCTTCAAGCTTCAAGCTCATACCCTCCTATTCCTGATGACCCACAATTGGGTGGACCCTCGCATGCGGTGCCGGAAGATGATCCCCCGCCAGTTTCTTTTGCACCACCGCCACCGCCAGTGGGTTTTGAAAACCCGATACCGACTTACCCAGGTTCGTCTGGGTATAACCCATTTGAATATCCAACTTCTATAGATTATGGATATCAAGCTCCTGCCCAAGATCAATATCTTACGGCAGCACAATATAATGCACTTTATCCTTCATCTTATCCTCCAGTTTACCCCCCAACTGGATATCCAGTGCAAGGGTATCAATACCCACCTTATCAACAACAACCTCCTCCTCAACAAATTCAAACTCAAGAAATTCTTCAGAGGTTGGACAGGTTGAGCGAAAAGCGGACGAAACCAATAAGAAGCATAACAGCTTTCTCAAGGGCCTTGCAAACCTCATAAAAGGCAAAAAGAAGTAGAAGTTGTTTACTTTATTTTGTATTGTACTTTCAATCAAGTCCCTGCGAGGACATTTTATTTTATGTACTTAGTCCCTGCGTGGACTTATTTTTTTTTATGTAATCCCTGCGTGGACAGTATGTTATTTCAAGACTCATTTAGGGTATTCTTGTAATAGTTTAGTAGTTTAATGGAATTTCTTTTTGAGATTTTAAATATGTATTTTATTACATCATCGTGCTATATCATTTCAATTTTAAATTGATCTGCCAAAGAAGTTCTTAAAGGTATAACCTAGCCAAAATATTAATGGTTGTGATGGTACAACCTTTTTAACACAATAAACTCCCTGTTAACATCTGAAAACATGTTAACATTCCTGGTTGTGCGGCTCGAGAGACCACACAAGCTTCCAAGTGTACATGGATTCTTCCAAATCACTTTCATAGCCTATATGATCAATGTGAATCATGGCTAATAAACATCGATATGATGTATACACCAAAACATCCATTTGAGATGTATGCCTATAAGCAAAGTTGTACTAATGACAATGATAGTTTTATTTTATAAACTTCTTGTAAAAAAGGCGATGAACTATGTTCGACCCTTAAAAGATCATTGATCCAAGAGATCATTGGTTATATTTTAATCGTCCTTGTGACAAGGCCTTTTGTGCCATCTAAATGTCCTTCGAGACGAGCCTTGTGCTATATTAAAATGTCTTTCATGACATTGACAGTTGTGATTTATATCCCCTGTCTAATAAATAAATAGGATTATATCCTATTGATTGCTTATAATGGTTCAGTCGTAGCCTAGGCAAATCATGATCAAAATTGATTTATACTTATTACCTAAAATGGTCTATATGGTTTAATGATACCATGACCATCTAATCATCAATACGATGATTTATTATATAATCTAAATGCTTAATTATTTTTTGATTTAGTACTCAAATCATGGCTGGCTCTGATGAAGCAAACAGTCATCCTGAGGCAGGAAACAATAATACCAGGATTAATATCACTGGTGCTGAATTACAAGCGATGATAACCGCAGCGGTTGCTCAAGCTGTGGATAATAAGTTTAAGGAGCCGAGTAATGTTCGGTCCAAAACTCATACAAAGTCCCTATCTCATTCGCATACACTGAAGAAGGATGAGTCTCAACACTCATCTAATCAGAAAAGTGAACCACAGAGGCAGATTGTCCTCGAACAGACTCCCAGGTACACCAAGGGTTGTACCTATAAATATTTCGTCTCCTGTAAACCGAGAGATTTCACAGGAGAAAAGGGAGCAATCGACTGTATGAAGTGGTTGGATGAAATGGAAACTGTGATTGACATCAGTGGATGTGCTAAGGAAGACATCGTTAAGTTTGTGTCTCAATCCTTCAAGGGCGATGCCCTAACTTGGTGGAAAGCATTGGTGCAATCCACTGGAAAGGTTCCTCTGTATAACCTTTCGTGGAACAAGTTTGTTGACCTTGTGAAGGACACTTACTGTCCTCAGCATGAAGTTGAAAGAATAGAAACTGACTTCCTCACTCTGGTGATGAAGGATTTGGATTGCAGGTCCTATGTGACCAGTTTTAACTCCATGTCGAGGCTTGTACCGTACTTGGTCACCCCAGAACCCAAACGCATTGCACGTTTTATCGATGGTTTAGCCCCTGAGGTGAAAGGAAATGTCAAGGCTTCTAAGCCTGCTACTTATAGATCTGTTGTAGATCTATCTTTATCCCTTACTCTCGATGTTGTAAGGAGTAGGGCAAAGAAAACCACCGATCAAGGAAAAACGAAAGAGGGAGGAAGACAAGTCCCATCAGCCGAACAAGAAGAACAAAGGAAACTCTGGTTCCAAGAAAGGGCAGTCAGGTGACAAGCCCAGATGCAAGACTTGCAACAAGAGGCACTTTGGAAAGTGCAACCAGGACCCACAAGCTAAACCTTGTGGAATCTGCAAGAAGAAGGGGCACAAGTCTGTAGAGTGCCGAAACATCAAGGATGCGACCTGCTACGGTTGCAACGAAAATGGGCACATCAAGACTAATTGCCCTAAGAATGCTAAGAAGCCCGAGGAGGCAAAGAAAACCAATGCTAGGGTTTTTCAGATGAATGCAAGGGAGGCGGTGAACGACGAGAACGTTATAACAGGTACCTTCCTCATTAATGATATTTATGCTAGAGTTTTATTTGATTCAGGTGCTGATAAGTCTTTTGTAGACCATAAGTTTAGTAAGTTACTGAATCTGCTTATTAAGACTCTAGACATAAAATATGAGGTAGAGCTTGCAGATGGTACCTTAGAAACAGCTTCAACTCTTCTTGATGGATGCTTTATATCCATTAAGAATCATTCTATCCCACTATCCCTCTTGCCAATAAAATTGGCTGGGTTTGATGTGGTTTTAGGCATGGATTGGTTATCGCATAACCAAGCCCAAATTGCCTGCGATAAAAAGCTAGTTAACATCAAATCCCCTTCTGGTGAATCGGTCACCATTCAAGGAGATACACAATATGGTTTGCCCAACAATGTGTCTATTCTCAAGGTATCAAAGTGTCTGAGAAGCGGATGTGTCATCTACATGGCACAAGTGACTGTTGATGAACCAAAGCCTAAAATCGAAGATATTCCAATTATTTCCGGGTATCCTGATGTCTTTCCTGATGAATTACCGGGATTACCTCCTGAGAGGCAAGTTGAGTTCAGGATAGACATTCTGCCAGGATCCGCACCAATTGCACGAGCTCCTTACCGACTAGCGCCTACTGAAATTAAAGAGCCCAGGACTCAATTGGATGACTTACTGGAAAAAGGGTTTCATACAACCCAGCTCTTCGCCTTGGGGAGCTCCTATATTGTTTGTAAAGAAGAAGGATGGATCAATGCGTTTATGCATTGATTACCGTGAGCTAAACAAGGTAACGATCAAGAATCGTTATCCTTTACCCAGGATCGACGACTTATTCGACCAGCTCCAAGGGGCAAGCTATTTCTCGAAGATCGATCTAAGATCTGGGTATCATCAACTCAAGGTTAGAACTGAAGATGTGCCTAAGACAACGTTCAGGACAAGGTATGGACATTTTGAGTTCTTAGTGATGCCTTTTGGGCTCACTAATGCACCAACAGCATTCATGGACCCCATGAATAGAGTCTGCAAACCATACTTAGATAAGTTTGTCATTGTCTTCATAGACGACATACTTATTTACTCTCGTAATCAAGTTGATCACGAGAAACACCTTCGATGTATCTTAGGATTGCTTTGACAGGAGAAGCTATATGCTAAATTCTCCAAGTGCTAGTTCTGGCTTTGCGAAGTCCAATTCCTTGGACATGTGGTGAGCGAGCGTGGTATCCAAGTCGATCCCGCTAAAAGAGAAGCCATTATGAACTGGGAAGCACCAAAGACACCAACAGAAATTCGCAGCTTTCTGGGATTAGCTGGTTATTACAGAAGATTCATTGAGAACTTCTCAAGGATAGCTGCACCATTGACTACTCTGACCCGCAAGAACGTAAAATTTGATTGGGGTCCAAAACAACAAGAATCTTTTGAGATTCTTAAACAGAAACTGAGCAATGCTCCGGTATTGTCATTACCTGAAGGAATTGAAGAGTTTGTTGTGTACTGTGATGCGTCACACACAAGTATGGGTTGTGTACTTATGCAGCGAGGCAAGGTGATTGCCTATGCATCACGACAACTAAAAGTGCATGAAAGGAATTACACCACCCACGATTTGGAGTTGGGTGTCGTGGTATTCGCACTAAAGTTGTGGAGACATTATCTGTATGGAACTAAATGTGTGATCTATTCGGATCACAAAAGTCTCCAACACCTATTCAATCAAAAGGATCTTAATATGAGACAACGTCATTGGATGGAGACTCTAAATGATTACGATTGCAAAATTCGCTACCATCCTGGTAAAGCGAATGTGGTCGCCGATGCTCTAAGCCGAAAGGAAAGAGTTAAACCTATCAGGATTAATGCCAAGAGCATTGAACTGAAGAATAGCCTGAATGAAAGACTATTGGCTGCACAAAAAGAAGCTGTTTTGGAAGCTAACCTTCCAAATGAAAAGTTAGGTGTAACTGCTGAACAGTTAACACCTGGCAAGGATGGAATCCTTAGAATGAATGAAAGAATTTGGGTTCCTATCCATGGAGGACTTCGAGATATAATCCTCCAGGAAGCTCACAATTCCAAATACTCAGTTCACCGAGGAGGTGACAAGATGTATCAGGATTTGAAAGCTAATTATTGGTGGATAGGTTTGAAGAAATCTATTGCCACACATGTAGCTAAGTGCCTGACATATGCTCAGATTAAAGCTGAACATCAAAAGCCATCGGGTCTGCTACAACAGCCAGAACTTCCCACATGGAAGTGGGAGATGGTAACCATGGATTTTATAACCAAGTTACCTAAAACAAGGCATGAAAATGATACTATATGGGTCATAGTTGATAGACTGACTAAGTCAGCACATTTCTTACCCATCAAAGAGACTCATAGCTCCGACAAGCTAGCTCAGTTGTACGTGGATAAGATTGTATCTCTCCACGGAGTACCGGTATCTATTATATCCGATAGAGATACTAGATACACCTCTCACTTTTGGAAAAGTTTCCAACAATCTTTAGGCACTCGTTTGAATTTTAGTACTGCTTACCATCCTCAGACAGATGGACAGAGCGAGTGTACAATTCAAACTTTGGAAGACATGCTTCGAGCATGTGTTATTGATTTGGGCGGTAGCTGGGATGACCACCTACCTCTGATCGAGTTCTCCTATAATAATAGCTACCATACTAGCATTCAGGCTGCGTCTTTTGAGGCATTGAATGTAAGGAAATGCAGAACGCCTGTTTGTTGGGTGGAAGTAGGAGAAGCTCAGTTATCAGGACCTGATATAGTCCTTGAAACGACGGACAAGATTGTCCAAATTCATGATCGCCTAAAAGCTGCTAGGGATAGCCAGAAAAGTTATGCTGATAAGAGGCGAAAACCTCTAAAGTTTGAGGTAGGCGATAAAGTCTTACTAAAAGTATCACCCTAGAAAGGAGTGATGCATTTTGGTAAGAAGGGAAAGTTGAGCCCGAGATATATTGGACCATTCGAGATTATCGAGTGTGTCGGTAGTGTAGCTTATAAGCTAAATTTGCCTGAAGAGTTGAGTGGAATTCATAATGTATTCCACATCTGTAACCTAAAGAAATGTCTAGCTGATGAATCGCTAGCAATGTCTCATAAAGACGTACAGATTGATGAAGCCTGATGTTTGTTGAAAGACCTACATCGATCGAGGATCGTCAGGTTAAAAAGCTCCGAAGGAAGCTGTGACAACTGTCAAATTTGCATGCATCCGTACAATTATTAAATGTTGATTAGTGCTTAAGGACTGTGCTGATTTACAATTTATGATTTGAATTGCTTTCTGATTACTGCATTATACTTACATGTGCATCACACACTGCAAATGACACATCATTGACTGCATGCAAAGATATTGACATAAATGATGCACAAAGCACAGTTAGCACAGTTAGCACAGTTCTCAGACAAACCAGGAAAATGCTGACGGAGTTCAGTACATAGACAGACGTTGTTTTGAGACACAGTATGAGCCAGAAACTAAGTACTACACTAGTATAGAGTGTAGGGAAGTAAGGACCACAAAACTGCTTTTCTAGGAAATAGTTTAAGTGCCGGAAAGTGCCTAAAACTCACCCAAAGTGCCGAATTCAGTATAATTCAGCAAAAATCAGCTTTTTAACAAGCTAGTATCATGCAAAAATATGACTGAATGGTCCTGAAATGCTTTCCTAAGTGTCGGGAATTAAAAGTGTCACAAAAGGGTACATAAATAACACTAAACGGTATAGTTTGACACTTTAACGAACCGGTATCTAACCGAACAACCGGACACTACCCGAAACATCAAAATTATACTAGAAGCATTGTTTTAATAATTCTGAGCTAGTTATGATCCCCGAACACCCTAACACACTATATAACATATAATACACTTAAACACTAAACATTACACTTAGAATCTAATCATCTAACCTAACTATCCATTAAACACCAACCAAGACCCCCCCCCCCCCTCATGTTGATGGTCACAAGGTGGCCCCACCACCAAGATCTTCCTTGATTCACTTAGATTGCTTAGAGATCTTGTTTGGTACTTATGGAACATATTACATAATGGATAAAACTATAAGATGGTTATAAGTATTGGATGAAGGATTAAGATGTCATTATCTCACACCCACTTACACACACAAGCTCTATCTCCCTCTCTTGCTCACTCACGGCCGTGAGCCACCACCCACACCACCACCACCTTCATCCATTGTTCATCCAATCCAAGTTCATCACAAGGTGCTAGAAGGTGTCTAAGGAAGTTTGGAGCTTGTGGATCTTGAAGGACCTTTCTCATTTGCTATTATCCATCACATTTGTCATCTTCAACTTCTTGTGTTCATCCCTAGCCATAGAGCTAGTAGTAAGGCCTTTATAATCCCTTGTTACTTCTAATTTTGTTGGTTAAAAGATGATGAACATTGTTAATCTTGAAGAACACTAAGGAACATAATCATGAAACTTGAACATAAGCTTGATATATGATGGAATCTTGATGAAACTAAGTTATTTATGTTATGAATGCTTGTTGATCATTGATTTGTTTGTAAAGATGATGTTGATCATCATAGCATCTTGCTAAATCATGATTAGAAACACAGTTTACAAGATGAGAAAAGTAAGAGGTTGTAGGATGAAAGATCATCCACCCCTAAATCATGAACTTGAAAAGAATACTTGGTTTCTTGAAAAATAATAATCAAAGTGAGTTAATAATCATATTGATCTAAGATTTATGGATGGCTTTCCAAAAAGAACCATGTTTAAAATATGATTTTTAGTAGATCTTGGTTCTTACTTAAACATACACTATTTTGGTGGTAAAACAAGTGTATAAACACTTGTGAAACAAGAAGATTTCATAAAGAAATGTTTTTGTAAAACATGTTTACAAGTTGTAAACACCTAAATCTTTCAAAAATGAAACTTTTAAAGAAGTAAACACATTTTAAAGGGTAACTAACCCTACTAAACACACTACCAAGTTACTACAATTTTTTATGAAAGTTCAAGTTCATGATGTTATATAAATCACATGATTATGGCAAATTGGTAAGTGTAAGTTGCTTAGGGTTGATTGTTGATTGTTTGTGATGATTTTAAAAAGAAAACGATATGCTTTAAAAGCATGGACACCTCCATTTTAGGGGAAACTATGGCAAAAGTTTCTAAAAATATAAACACTTAGAAGAATAATTTCAAACAAGTATTTATAAGTGTATTTTAACCATGGATTTTCTACATAAACTTTGCCATAATTTTTGTTACAAAAATACAAGTATTGGAGGTAGGTTTTTTTTATAAATAAAAAAATGGATAAATATATATTTAGAATATATATTTACATTAAAGACATGATGTGTGAGTAATTGTATACCTTGTGTAAAAGTTATATTATTTTAGGGTCAAAGTAATATAACTTAACAAAATACCAAGAAATTAAAATCCAAAATATTACCAAAAATCACGAGGAATAAATACACAAGTTACACACACAATATTAGGAACCGAACGAAAGAATGTAACTTACAAAATATTCTGGAAAATACATTTATAAGTATATTTTTGGTGAATAATATTTTGGACACAAGAAAGGAAAATATGATTTTTCCAATTATTACAAAGTTATATCATATTTTTTACAAGGAGAAAATATATTATTTTGGGAAGTAAAAATATATTTTCTTGTAATTTTTAGAAGATATACTATTTTTGGGAAAAATATATATTTTCTCGGATAAACTTGTAATATATTATTTTTGAAAATATATTGTTTGGGAACTACAAATATTTTTGCCAAGAGAAAAATTAGGAATAATTTTTCTAAGGAATACTTCTTGAAATATATATTTTAGAAATATATATTGGATGCTTATTAAAGACAATACACGCCGGAATACGACGCCAATACATGGCAAGTTATACAAATACAAGAATACGAATACACATGTATGAGATACCCCCATCTTTGGGAAGGAAATACGGATATAAATACTTGAGAAGTATTATTACGAAAATATTGTTTAACAATTATTCCAAAATTTATAAATATATTTTAAAGTTAAAATAATTATTATTTTAACAAGTAATTATAACTTAGAATAATAATGAAGACACTTTGAAACGTAACTCAAAGACACTAGTCATTACTAAGTCAAGACACGACCCGCTCGTCTAATGGACCGTAGTACGCATGTAGATAGTCGTGTGTTCTAGAGGAAGCTTTGAGTTACATCGGATACAAGGAACGCAAAACTGTGAGTTCATGTCCCCCTTTTCTCTTAACTGTTTTCGGTTTTATAACTCTCAGGGGTGAAATACATGTTACATACTGATTACAAACAATTACAAATGGTATGGTTTGCTAAGGAATGTACTGCTAGATCACGTGAATGGGTAGGCGATTAACTTAAGACCATTAATCCTTGTATAAGGACCGAGGGGCATGAGTGATAGATCTATTGGGTGTTACGAGCCCCACCCATGGGCCTGCGAGTTGGCCGCATGTGGTGACTATGTCGTTTCGCCGGAGGGGCCGGTACGAAATACGCATACAGGATTGAGTGCTTCCTATGCCATGTCACTTTTATTAATGTATTAGCTACACATTAATTGATCTGTTTTTCCTTGTTGCTTCATACCAGTTTACAAGTACATACATACATACATACGTACAAAGGTTTTCAAGGATGATTCGTGCGCACATACTAAACACATGAACTCGCTCAACTTTTGTTGATGTTTTCAAACTACATGTATTTCAGGGAATTAGTAAGTGGATCTGGCGGGCGTTGGAAGTTTTATGCTGTGATAGGAATAAAGATGTCATCCATGGTCTTTGGGTTTGGTCAGTGTGTCTTATTCCTGGATGAGACACGTCTTCCAAACTTTAGTTACATCCAATATCTTTTGACGAGTCCTTAGTGAACTCATAAACAAGTTGTATGGTTTGTAAAACTTGAAATTTGAAGTCTACATTTTAAACAATGTTGTTATGTTTTAAACTCATTTAATGGATGACAAATCTATGGTTTTATCATATAGTTGTTGTTATGATTGAATGCAATGGTATTAAGAAAGTCACACCATAATCACGCTTCCGCAAAAGTCAGGGTGTGACAGCTTGGTATCAGAGCTTCGATTGTAGCGAACTAGGATTCTTTCTCGAGTCTAGACTACGATCATCAGGGCTCTCACGAAAATGTTTTCATAACATACTTTCATTACCTACATGAAACGCCTAGATCCAAGAAACAAACATTTTTACAAACAAAAGGCACGAAACACATTTCAAAGTTTATGCTTATGATTCAGTCTGAGAGACTGGAAAGTGTAGTCTGAGAGACTAGGGAGTTCTGTCTGAGAGACTGGGAAGTTTAGTCTGAGAGACTAGGAAAGATAGAAAGTTTCATGAAGAATAATATGAATACATGATTACATGATGAATTGTCCTTGTTTGCAATATACTAAGTGTTGGTGATTGCTATGAATATACATGCTATGATTATTAAGTACCGACACACATGTCACCTTCTTCCGAGGGCGAGGAATCAGACATTGACGACCCTACGGCCACCGCCACAGATAATGAGATTGTACCTGCACCAGAGATATTTGCGTCAGACACTGAGAGTGATCCTGATATGATGACCGAGGACGAGGACGACTTCCAACCGTCCGCGCTGCCAGAATTTGGTGATGATTTACCCTTACTGATGGTTTCCCTGACGAGAATCCTTCTGTCATTCTTGTTTCGGTCCATGACCACCTTATCATCTGGACACCCCGATGGCGAGCACGTCATGGCTCTGATCCTCGATGTCGTACCTCTCGTGGTCATTCCTCCCGAGGATATGCCTTTTGACGATTTGTTTGATGATGACGTTGATTTGTTTGTTGACAATCCTCCTGTTGACGCCCAGGGTGATGGAAAGATAGCTGAGGATGTCATTGCTATTCTACCTCCTGAGATTCCCGCCATTGAAGTATCCTCTGCTTCCATTTTGCACTCGATTTCAGACTCCTTTGAGTCTGTGACATCCGCAGCCTTACCGACGGCCGGATTGCAACTTTTTACTATTGACTCAGGCAACGACACCGCTATGACTACTGCACTATCACCTGCTCGAGATCCCACACCTTCACACGACCCAGAGCCAGCTCCTGTTCCTCTTGGGTCAGCTTGATGTTGCACCTGCTGATCCTAAGCCCTTGCTTAATTAAGACCCTATTTCTTTCGGTTTACCAGACATTGCACCCCTTATACCGGACCCAGTACCTGCACCTGATGGTCTTCTTTTTTTGCTGGGATATTTGTTCCTGCACCCGCACCCGCTGATGTTGCTCCTTTCCTCCTGTGGAGTCTGACGTCCAACGCACCGGTTTGCCTATTGCTTTCTTTCAAGACATACCTGCACCCTATCCAGGGGAAGGTACCTTTGGCCAGCACCTGCGTGACGGTCTTTTTGTATCAGCAGCTTTTCCACAGATCCTTCAGGCTATACTGTTCATTTCTTCACCGTTGGACGAGCCATTCCGATGGTTCCTATCATACCCTATGCTGATTTCAGACCCCTACCATCCCTCACATTATGGAAGCTACACACGGGATGAGTTGCTCCTGTTACTTCAGCTACAGTTTGAGGTTTTGAGTTATAGAGTTTTGGAGCTTGAGCTGACATTACGTCCTCCACCCTGACAATGCCAGTATACTTTGATCCTCCACATTCATCATTGTCTCCTTTTTGCACTCTCACCTGCTGCTATTACACCTTCTTAGGTTTTGATGCTCATTTCTTTACTATCAAGCAGCAGATCAGATACTTACTGCGCCGTATATTCAAACTAGAGGAGAAAGTCGCACATGTTAGCAGTTTGCTTTTCTTCACTCCTCCACCTCAGACACCAGTATAGTTGGCTTTTGGTTTTATGCGGATTGCATTACTTTTGGGAAAAGACACTACTAATAAGCCGAGATTGTAGAGACTTTTGAAGACCACTTTTGACCCCGCGATTTTGGTACACTGATAAACTTATTGGACGAGGGTAGGGTGACCCTGTGTCCCTTTTGATGTAATGCACTTTGTAAACAACGTGATTGTGGTCGGTAAACAATGAAAGCTCAGTCGCCATGTCCTCACTAAGCACGTTGTTGATTTGCATGATTGTACTATAATTGTGATGTTATATGATTACTTGTTATAACAACTGCGTATATACACATGTAAATACACCTCCTAGGCCTTATTCGTTAAGTAGAAGCTTATGCGCTTGTGTCCTTAATAAGACCTGACCTAACCGTTCTTCTTCTTAGAAGATGTCGCTTCAAGGGAACACCGATACCAACAACCCTCTGCTGACGACAGAGGCGGAATTACAAGAGCGCATATCACAAGCCATCGCACAGCACGAGGCCCTTCGCTCCGAGCGCAGCGGAGGTACCACAGGAAATAACCCACCCAACGGTAATGTTTAGTCACTTAAGACACATTACAAAAACGTTTGGATATTTCCAAGTGTGCTTTGCTAATGCCTCTAGTGAATGATGTTGCTTATATCGCAGGCTGCACCTACAAGCAGTTCTTGGGCTGCAAGCCCCTGGATTTCGACGGCACTGGGGGTGCCTTAGCCTTCATGCGCTGGGTTGAGAAGACGGATTCTGTTTTGCGGTTGAGCAAATGTGCCCCAGAGCAATAGGTCACGTACATTTCCGGACTGCTTCAAGTTGGGGCTCTGTCATGGTGGAACCTCCAGGTTCAGACGTTGGGAGAGAGTGCTGCGTATGCTTTGACATGGGATGAACTGCAAGAACTAATGCATAAGTAGTACTGTTCGAGAACAGAAATCCAGAAGTTGGAAACTGAGTTCTGGAACTTAAAGATGGAAGGTCCAAAGATAGCTGAGTACGTGCAGAGATTCCATGATCTGGCCCGTGTTGTCCCCTACATGGTAGATCCAGAGTTAAAGAAGATCGAACGTTTCATCGGGGGATTGGCGCCTCAGATTCTAAGCCTGGTGACAACATCTAAACCTCCAACAATTAACGCAGCTATTGACTTGAGTGTGGTGCTCACTGAAGAAGCGATTAGACTAGGAAAATTTTCAACCTCTGAGGAGAAAGAGGAGACTCATGTGGAGTCATCTAGAGATAACAAGAGAAAGTTCAGAAACTTCAAGCAGGGTACTCAGACGAATAACAACAACAAGGCCAAAAAGGGAAAATAGTACATGGGTAAACTACCTAAATGCGACAAGTGTCGACGTCATCATACCGGGCGATGTAAAAATGGGAAGTGTGACAACTGTGGCAAAGTGGGACACTGCAAGGAGACGTGTTGGCATGAGACGAGACTTGGAAAGAGAGGTCAAGGGTGTTATAACTGCGGTGACATGGGGCACTTTAGGAAAGATTGCCCAAGGGAGATTAAACAAGATCGTGGGAAAAATGCCTAACACCAGAGCTACGGAAGCACGCCAGGATCCAAACATGGCCATCGTTACGTCTCATAGTAGTCAATGTTATGCGTCTGTGCTATTTGACATTGTTGTCAAATTTTAGCTTCAGAATATACTTTTTTTAGTAGCAAGTAAGATAGATATCCAGTACTCGATAGAACTAGCTTAAGGGAAGCTTCGACGTGGTAATTGGGATGGATTGGTTGTCGAGCAATCAAGCGGAGATTATTACCCGCACCCCGATGGCAAATGAAGAAACAATCGTGATTCATGGAGCAGGATACGCCCCTACAGATTATCAGTCATTGAAGACACGGAAATATTCGCACAAAGGATGTGTTGCCTTCTTGGCTCGTGTCGTGGACAAGGGAACCAAAGAACCAAAACTAGAAGATATCCTTGTGATAAGGGAATATCCTGAATTCTTCCCCGAAGACTTGCCAGAATTATCACCTCAACGACAAGTCAAATTTTGCATCCATTTGATTCCAGGCGCCGCGCCTGCAGTCAATGCACCTTAGCGACTTACACCTTCGGAGATGCAAGGATTGTCAGTGTAGCTTCAGTAGTTGATAGAGAAGGAAGATAACAGACCAAGTTTCCCGCTTTGGGTAACCCCAGTTCTGCTCGTCAAGAGAAAGGACGATAGCTTTCGTACGAACATCAAACTACCAGGAACCGAACGAGCTAACCAACAAGAGTCGGTGACTCTTGCTAAGGATTAACGAATTACTTATTTAACTAACTATGAGGATCCAACTACTATTTCACGACTAATCGATGATCGAGTGTCATTAGCTGTGAATTCAGGAAGAAAGTATACCGGGGAAATTGTGGGACAATAACTTGTTTTAAACGTACACAAAAATGGTGTTTCCTACATGATGCACAAAATAGTTTACACAGAATACGAAACTTTGAGAATCTAGAAAACATGTACTTAGGACCTTTGGGAACCCAGGTCCAAACTCGTAAAGGTTGCTTAGGAACCACACCTGTTAACTCAAACAAACCCCATTATCATGACATATATGCTATTTTAGTTAACCCAACAGAAAGTGCTCAAATTTCTTTTGTTGAAATCTCCCCTTTTGCTTCTAGCGAGTAGATGTTTGCATCTTTACTCCCCATGATGGTAGTTGCATCGCGTTAATTTTCTTCGTTGAGAGCGAACACACATTTGCTTCGGTACTTGATCATTTCATCATTTTAAGCAAATACTCATTGGTTCATTGCTTATATGTCACGCATGCACCATTTGCTACGCATGTGGTTTCGTTTCGAATAAACGCTTCATTGAAGTTCAAATATTATTTTGCTAAAGCTAATTATTGGTTTAACCTACATTAATGTAATTGTGGGCTTCCTTGTTATCAAGTCAACACACTTTCTTGAAACTTCTTTTCTTTCAAGTTACATTCATGATTTATCTTCGTAACCATGTTGAGATTCCCTTGTTGGTACATACGTTTATTATCAGATTGCGCTGAAACCAAGTTCAATTGCTTGAACTTATCCATTTCGCATATTCAATTTAAGACGCCATATGATGTATTGGGAGCATCATATTCAAACATTTTTGCAAAGGTTCTTTTGTTTCGGGTCGTGGTAGACTTGATTGGTCTACGACTCCACTAAAACGTTTATTGATTTCAATACCTTACGATGATACTTTCACAAAATTGAAGCTTGCGTTAATTTGGTTACGCACCTCATACACGGATTTAATCATCTATTTATTTGCTCTAAATCCGTTTTGTTTATCACAATTAAAGCGGTCCCAACACAGTTGTGTGCTAAGGAAATGGTACATAGATTCATTTCATAGCACGGTGTACCTCCTAACGATTCTTTCATGGTCGATCGAATGCCTTGCGGTACTTATTACTTTTTCATCTTCGATCGGAAATAGTGGTTCTTTGATGTTCCGTATTCAATAGGAAACTCTATGACATTGTGTAAATCAAATTTTCAGAGTTGTTTCAGTGCACTTTCCTTTGATTTCAAGCACGGTGAACTTGTTCGGTCACCACTATTGTTGAAATATGTCAATCACGACACCTCGTGGTGTCCTTACAAATTTGTAGCTTGTGCTAACCATGGTCAATCGTTCCACACAAAACTACACATACTTTTGATTGACTTGTCATTTAAACATTCCTAATGCAACTACGAATTAAGACAATGATACACCAGATTCGCTTGTATTTCATTCGGTGAAATTTCGCAATTCAAGAATGTCAACACACTAATCCTTACCATTTATTTATTCGAAAGTTGACAGATCACTTTCATATCCAAGTTGTTGATTTTGAGTTCATATAGCAGATGCTATGGTTTGTGAAAACTCGTTTGCATATTGTAACCGATTGTTTGAGAATCCATTGGTCAAAACTCCTTTGTTGCACCCCTGTTAACTAAGTTACGCTAGATTATACATCTATACATCTCGTGTCCTTTGACATCAAAAGCTAGAACACATACCTTTTAACCATTGGGTTCTTGTTGTTGAAATACATCCTTGGATTCACCTGATGTGAATAAGATTTGATTCGGTTTTGGTGGTTATCTACCTCAGTACTATTTTTATTCATACACGCATGATGTAACCATAAGGAGTTAAGGTAGTACAAATTTCGAGGATGAAATTTTCTTAACAGGGGGAGAATGTGACAACTGTCAAATTTGCATGCATCCGTACAATTATTAAATGATGATTAGTGCTTAAGAACTGTGCTGATTTATAATTTATGACTTGAATTGCTATCTGATTACTGCATTATACTTACATGTGCATCACACACTGCAAATGACACATCATTGACTGCATGCAAACATATTGACATAAATGATGCACAAAGCACAGTTAGCACAGTTATCAGACAAACCGGGAAAATGCTGACGGAGTTCAGTACATAGACAGACGTTGTTTTGAGACACAGTATGAGCCAGAAACTAAGTACTACACTAGTATAGAGTGTAGGGAAGTAAGGACCACAAAACTGCTTTTCTAGGAGATAGTTTAAGTGCCGGAAAGTGCCTAAAACTCACCCAAAGTACTGAATTCAGTATAATTCAGCAAAAATCAGTTTTTTAACAAGCTAGTATCATGCAAAAATGTGACTGAATGGTCCTGAATGCTTTCCTAAGTGTCGGGAATTAAAAGTGTCACAAAAGGGTACATAAATAACACTAAACGGTATAGTTTGACACTTTAACGAACCGGTATCTAACCGAACAACCGGACACCACCCGAAACATCAAAATTATACTAGAAGCATTGTTTTAACAATTCTGAGCTAGTTATGATCCGCGAACACCCTAACACACTATATAACATATAATACACTTAAACACTAAACATTACACTTAGAATCTAATCATCTAACCTAACTATCCATTAAACACCAACCAAGACACCCCCCCCCCCCTCATGTTGACGGTCACAAGGTGGCCCCACCACCAAGATCTTCCTTGATTCACTTAGATTGCTTAGAGATATTGTTTGGTACTTATGGAACATATTACACAATGGATAAAACTATAAGATGGTTATAAGTATTGGATGAAGGATTAAGCTCTCATTATCTCACACCCACTTACACACACAAACTCTCTCTCCCTCTCTTGCTCACTCACGGCCGTGAGCCACCACCCACAACACCACCACCTTCATCCATTGTTCATCCAATCCAAGTTCATCACAAGGTGCTAGAAGGTGTCTAAGGAAGTTTGGAGCTTGTGGATCTTGAAGGACCTTTCTCATTTGCTATTATCCATCACATTTGTCATCTTCAACTTCTTGTGTTCATCCCTAGCCATAGAGCTAGTAGTAAGGCCCTTATAATCCCTTGTTACTTCTAATTTTGTTGGTTAAAAGATGATGAACATTGTTAATCTTGAAGAACACTAAGGAACATAATCATGAAACTTGAACATAAGCTTGATATATTATGGAATCTTGATGAAACTAAGTTGTTTATGTTATGAATGCTTGTTGATCATTGATTTGTTTGTAAAGATGATGTTGATCATCATAGCATCTTGCTAAATCATGATTAGAAACACAGTTTAGCAAGATGAGAAATGTAAGAGGTTGTAGGATGAAAGATCATCCACCCCTAAATCATGAACTTGAAAAGAATACCTGGTTTCTTGAAAAATAATAATCAAAGTGAGTTAATAATCAGATTGATCTAAGATTTATGGATGGTTTTCCAAAAAGAACCAAGTTTAAAATATGATTTTTAGTAGATCTTGGTTCTTACTTAAACATACACTGTTTTGGTGGTAAAACAAGTGTATAAACACTTGTGAAACAAGAAGATTTCATAAAGAAATGTTTTTGTAAAACATGTTTACAAGTTGTAAACACCTAAATCTTTCAAAAATGAAACTTTTAAAGAAGTAAACACATTTTAAAGGGTAACTAACTCTACTAAACACACTACCAAGTTACTACAAATTTTTATGAAAGTTCAAGTTCATGATGTTATATAAATCACATGATTATGGCAAATTGGTAAGTGTAAGTTGCTTAGGGTTTATTGTTGATTGTTTGTGATGATTTTAAAAAGAAAACGATATGCTTTAAAAGCATGGACACCTCCATTTTAGGGGAAACTATGACAAAAGTTTCTAAAAATATAAACACTTAGAAGAATAATTTCAAACAAGTATTTATAAGTGTATTTAACCATGGATTTTCTACATAAACTTTGCCATAATTTTTGTTACAAAAATACAAGTATTGGAGGTAGGTTTTTTTTTATAAATAAAAAAATGGATAAATATATATTTAGAATATATATATTTACATTAAAGACATGATGTGTGAGTAATTGTATACCTTGTGTAAAAGTTATATTATTTTAGGGTCAAAGTAATATAACTTAACAAAATACCAAGAAATTACAATCCAAAATATTACCAAAAATCACAAGGAATAAATACACAAGTTACACACACAATATTGGGAACCGAACGAAAGAATGTAACTTACAAGATATTCCGGAAAATACATTTATAAGTATATTTTTGGTGAATAATATTTTGGACACAAGAAAGAAAAATATGATTTTTCCAATTATTACAAAGTTATATCATATTTTTGACAAGGAGAAAATATATTATTTTGGGAAGTAAAAATATATTTTCTTGTAATTTTTAGAAGTTATACTATTTTTGGGAAAAATATATATTTTCTCGGATAAACTTGTAATACATTATTTTTGAAAATATATTGTTTGGGAACTACAAATATTTTTGCCAAGAGAAAAATTAGGAATAATTTTTCTAAGGAATACTTCTTGAAATATATATTTTAGAAATATATATTGGATACTTATTAAAGACAATACACGCCGGAATACGAAGCCAATACATGGCAAGTTATACAAATACAAGAATACGAATACACATGTATGAGATACCCCCATCCTTGGGAAGGAAATACGGATATAAATACTTGAGAAGTGTTATTACGAAAATATTGTTTAACAATTATTCCAAAATTTATAAATATAATTTAAAGTTAAAATAATTATTATTTTAACAAGTAATTATAACTTAGAATAATAATGAAGACACTTTGAAACGTAACTCAAAGACACTAGTCATTACTAAGTCAAGGCACGACCCGCTCGTCTAATGGACCGTAGTACGCATGTAGGTAGTCGTGCGTTCCAGAGGAAGCTTTGAGTTACATCGGATACAAGGAACGCAAAACTGTGAGTTCATGTCCCCCTTTTCTTTTAACTGTTTTCGGTTTTATAACTCTCGGGGGTGAAATACATGTTACATACTGATTACAAACAATTACAAATGGTATGGTTTGCTAAGGGATGTACTGCTAGATCACGTGAATGGGTGGGCGATTATCTTAAGACTATTAATCCTTGTATAAGGACCGAGGGGCATGAGTGATAGATCTATTGGGTGTTGCGAGCCCCACCCATGGGCCTGCGAGTTGGCCGCATATGGTGACTATGTCGTTCCGCCGGAGGGGCCGGTACGAAATACGCATATAGGATTGAGTGCTTCCTATGCCATGTGACAACCGTCACTTTTCCGTACATTCCGTACACGAAATGAACAGTAATTTGTGCTTAAATGACTGTGCATGATCTGGTTTACCAGACAAATAAATTTCTGAATTCCATACAAGTGAATTCATGCATGATATATGCTACAAGAGTTACGTTATGATAGCGTTGCGTCAAAATATTAGTAAACTCACCGGTAGGACACAATGTGTCAACAGAACTGCAGAAAGCAGTCAGACATTAGAATTGAGGCCTATGTGTAGGTCCGACGACAAAAGTACATTAAAACCCAAGAGTACATGTAAGGGTTTAATTTATAGACATTGTGAAAGCAAAAATAAGCACTAAAAAGCACCCGAAACGCACTTTAAGTGCATAATTTTGTATAATTCAGCTCAATTCAGCATTTAAACATATGAATATTATGCAGAAATTTCGTTTTATCATCCAGAATATTTCCCTAAGTGTTGGGAATTGAAAGGGTACAAGAAGGGTACTTAAAAGACACTAAAAAGTGTGATTTAGCACTTTAACGAACCAGTGTCTAACCGAACAACCGGATATTACTCGGAACACCAAAATAATGCTAGAAGCATTGTTTTTATTTTTTCTAAGCCAGTTAGGGTCCCTGAATACCCTAACACCCGCTATAACGCATAACATACTAATAACCGAGTTAACCTTCACACTTAGCTAACTAATATCCTAACTATTAGTTGGAATCGAACCAAGACCCCCCCCCCCCCTCTCTAACCGAACCGTCCCCAAGGGGGACACCCCTTGTACTTTGATGATTAATTTAATCATCCTTGTTCCATATCAAGATAACATAGAGACTCTTGGTTAATGACCATACTAATTGTCTATAAGTTCCAAGCTTAACACACTTAACATTTCCATCACACAACTCAACTTCACAACTCTCTCTCTCTCTCTAAGAGCTCTCGGCCGAACACCCCTATACATCCATCCATTTTTCGGTTTTGATCTTGCAAGTTCCAAACTCATACAAGTGTTAAGGATCGCGTATAAGGAAGCTTGGTGCACTCGGATTGCGAAGGACCTCTTCTCATTGCTTTTATCCACTCATTCTTCGACTAGATTCTTCCCTAGCCTCGAGCTAGTAGTAAGTTGCTTGAAACACACTCTCGATCTATTTTAAAGTGGTTAAAATAAGATATGACGGTTAAAACTCGTGAACTTGCAAGATGAAGTGTTAAAAGTCTACTAAAATGTTAAAAATGATGGATAAAAGCTATAGAGTTGTGTAAAACTTGTAAGACTTGTTTTGTTGTGATTATTTAGTGTTGATCTATGATTGTAATAGCTCGGATCATCATCTAACCCGGATTAGTCATGGTCAAGGATCATGGCATAGAGTTTGTTTAAGTGTACAAAGGGGTTAAATGATGAACACTACTACACATTAAGCATGAACTTGTGTAAAATCAATATTTCTTATGAAATAGAGTTGTAAACTAGTAGATCTACGGATCTACAAGCGGTATTTTCAAAGGACCAAGTGTCAAGGGAATCTTATTTTCTAAAACCGGATTTTACTTGAACAAGAGTGATTTTTGTAAACACACAAGTGTGTAGACACTTGTGTAACACAAAGTTTTGACAAAAGAACTATTTTTGTAAATATTGACAAGAAGTTGTAAAGATGTAACTTCTTTAAAAACGAGACTTTCAAGTAACCGAATTGATCTATACAAAGATCCACTAAAAATAATGGAAAGATACTACATATTTTGGAAAAACCACAAGTTCAAGTATTTTTGCGATTATATCTATTTTAACTAGTTGAATATTGTTTATTGCTGATTGAGGAAATTGTTGACTTGGATTTTAAAAGAAAATGATACGCTAGTAAGCGTGGCCACCTCCAGTTACAGAGGAAACTCTGGCGAAATTTTTCCAGAAAATAACACTTAGAATATTTTTGGTGACAAGCGTTATGAATGTATTTTTGACTTGTTTTCCAAACAAACTTCGCCATGATTTTTATTACAAATCACCAAATACCGGAGGTGGATTTTCATAAATAAAAATTGTTAAATATATACTTAGAATATATATTTATCGCTTGTGTGATTGTGTGATTATTTTGTGAACTAAGTATATATTATTTTTAGAATAAAAATAATATGACTTGGAGATACTCGTAACGAGTAAAAATACAAAAGAATACACAAGCAACCTATTTAGACAAAATACATAATTCGGGTGCAAAGTGCAAAACACGAGATACTTATATTAATTTTAGAGAAAATAATATAAGTAAGACACGTAGTTAAAAATATAGAATATTTTTAACACAAGAATATATACAAAAGAGAGTGACTGTACTTGTGCGACGCAAGTCTAGTGACTAACGTTAAGAAAACGCATATAGGTTACGACGTTAATTAAGCAAATCCGGTGAAGTTTACGACGCAAGGAACTCAAAGTTGTGAGTTCATGCTCCCCCTTTTCTCTTAACTGTTTTCAGTTTTATAACTCTCGGGGGTGAAATACATGTTACAAATATTATAATTTTTACAAAGGGTAAAAATACAAGAAGCACTCTTGGTGAGAACGAGAACCGAGTGCAATATGATTTGAGAATACGAGAAGCACTCGTGGTGAGTGCAATATGATGAGCTTTAAGAAAAGCCTAGAAAATACTAGATCAGGTGAGCTTAAACTAGATATTGAGATGCCATTAATACTTACTTAGGGACGAGGGTTAGATCTAACGGGTACGGCCGAGCCCCACTCATGGTCCTTTTGTGACCTCATGAGTGCTTCGGTGTCCCAGTCGAGGGAAATCGACACAGTCGAGGTTAATCGACACAGTCGAGGGAAATCGACACAGTCAAGGGAAATTGACGCAGTCGAGGTTAATCGACACAGTCGAGGGTAATCGACACAGTAAATGAGCCAACACTAATGCTCCATATGCTCACCTGCCTTAAAGAAGAAAATACTAATGCTCCTTATGTCCTCACATGTCCTCACGTGCCTTAATGTCCTTGTATAAACAATCATTTAAAACGTGGGGTACACAAGAAAACTTGAACGATAATTGAGTACGTGGGGTACTCAAGAAAACGAGAATTATATTTGAGTACGTGGGGTACTCAAGAAAGACTTGAATTATACATGACACATACTACGTTTTCATACAAAGTATAAAAATGTGAAATACAAAAACGCATGAACTCGCTCAACTTTATGTTGATGTTTTCCAAAATTACATGTATTTCAGGTGACAGGATGGATCTTGGGCGCAAGTGTCGTAACTAGAAGTAGACTACAAGTTTAGATGTCATCCACTTTTGTTGAATCGTAACCTTGTCAAAGGTCGTGTTTTGAAAACTTAAATAACAAGTGTTTGTAATACTCAAATTTTCATAAATGGATGAACATCGTTTTGATCATGTAGTTGTTTATTACGATTGAATGCAATGATAACAAGCTAGTCACACATCATACGCTTCCGCAAAAGACAGGGTGTGATAGTTTGGTATCAGAGCTTCGATTGTAGTGAACTAGGATTCCTTCTCGAGTCTAGACTACAATCACTAGAGTTCTCTCACGAAAACATTTTACAAAAAGGTTTTCATTGCATTCACGAAAGCGCCAAGATCCACGAGTCAGACACTTTTCAAAAAGTGACAAGGCAAGGACATTAGTGTGGAATACCTTTAAAATAAGGTGCCAACCAAAGCATAGTCTACATGGGTTAGACTTGCCAAAAACAAAATGACCCCCCAAAAACGAGAGTTATACGTGATATAATGCATTAAATTGCTTGATTATGCTAAGTAGCATATATGTTATTGATATACATACATACAAATAAGTGTACGGAATGATTATTGACGTGAATAAATATACTTTCGACTCCGACTCCTATTACTGTACGTGACTCGCACGATGAAGCTACCGACCTCGCGTCCTTTGCAAAGCTCATGGCTGGGAGTGATTACCAAACAAGATGCTGAGCTTGCTTCCGTAGGAGATGGCTGCTCTTCCCTCTCGATCGTGAAGATGCCTAACTACGGTGATGACGACGAGGCAGAGGGGGCAACCTTGAACGAATTCTCAATCAACGGGACGAGATCCCTGCGGCTTATGAGAAGCGAGATTGACGACATACTTGACCAGAAAAGGAAGATGAAGTATTCATCTTGAAGGTGCCCCTCCAACTACTAGGAATTCTCTCTATTCCTACTTCACCTAATCATCGTGCCTATTCGCGCGTAACAACAACGAGTGTTAGCGCGTGGACCACTGCAATGGTCCTTTCCATGACAAGAGGTATAAGGACAATAGTGTCCCCTCCTTGATTGATCATCTGCTTGGACGAGAGAAAATTGGGGTAACTGTGCAAGACAATTTATTATTACGGGGGCCCACGTAATAACGACTTGTAGTGCACAGAAATCCTGGTGGACTCTGCGGGTCGAGCTAATGAAAACCATACAAAATTAATCTATAGGTGTCCTCACCTTCATCTGGTAGAACAACACATAGATCAGTGCTTTAGCACGTTAGAAAGTAGGAAGCCTGTCTTAGCCTACTTCGTGACTGACACTTCTACCTGCATACGAGACGTTTGTGAAGACGATGTTTAAGCAAGAGAAGTGGAATGACATTCAGGAAGAATCAGTGACGATACACTTCCTATCACCTATACACAAACAACCCCATCAAAGGGGAAATATACGCACCAGTAAAGCTAAAGACCTAAGAAAACCAATGTAGCAGGAAATAACTGAAACTTGAATGACCAAGGCGATGTAGCCTCGAGTTCATTTCAAACAATAAGCCAAGTTGGCAAGCCTATGTGAAGGCTCAATGACTATTTCCTCGCTTATACACTGATTATATATACGTGTGAAATTGGGTGATTACATAATGGCTTATGGTGCTATGTATCTCATAGACAATTGGAATGTTGTCTAACCTACTTCATACCATTTTGGCAGAAGAGAATGCCGCCCAGGCGAGACACAAACACCAGTACGCTGCCAAGAACAGAAGCCGAGCTGCAAGAACGCATCTCACAGGCGATTGCTCGACATGAAGCCCTCCGCTCTAAGCACAGTGATGGCACTACTGGAAATAACCCTCCAACTGGCTGCACCTATAAACAATTCCTGGACTGCAAGCCATTAAATTTTGATGGCACAGGAGGTGCCGTTGCATTTGTTCGTTGGGCAGAAAAGACTGACTCCATCCTAAGAATGAGTAACTGTTCGCCCCAACAGATTGTTACCTATATCTCGGGGTTATTCATAGATGGCGCTCTCTCCTGGGGGAACCTTCAGGTTCAAACCCTTGGTGCAGATGCTGCTTATGCACTGAGCTGGGATGAGCTCAAGAAAATGATGGAAAGGAAATACTGTTCCAGGGCTGAAATCCAGAAGATTGAGGTGGAGTTCTGGAATTTAAAAATGGACGGACCGAAGATTCCTGAATACGTCCAACGATTTCACGACTTGTCTAGGGTCATCCCCTACTTAGTCAAACCGGAATTTAAAAGGGTTGAACGATTCATTTGGGGACTTGCACCTCAGATCAGGAGCATGGTTACTACCTCAAAGCCCTCAACCATTGCAGAGGCTATCGACATGAGTGTCACTCTTACTGAAGAAGCTCTACGTGCGGGAAATTTTTCGGAATCGGAGGATAACAAGAAAGAGACTCATGTGGAGTCGTCAAGCAACAAGAAGAGGAAGTCCTCAAACCTAAAGATGAGCACCCAAGTCAACTATGGAAGCTCTAAAGCAAACAAAAGAAAGAAAGTGAATCCGCCACATAGCAGGAAAACCGTTGGAGCCACTAATAAGGCCGGAGGTAAAGTTTACTCGGGGACTAAGCCAAGGTGTGGGAAATGCAACTTTCACCATGAAGGTCGATGTCCGAGGCCTAAGTGCGGAAAGTGTGGTAAAGAAGGGCACAGCAAGGATGCCTGTTGGGCGAAGGACCCAGATGGAAGAAATAAGAGAATACCAGGTTGCTACAAATGTGGTGAAACAGGGCACTTTAGGAAAGATTGCCCTAGGAAGAAACAAGCAAGGAAGGGTTTTCACGATTGAAACTCGTGAAGCACGCCAGGATCCAGATGCGGTTACGGGTACATTCCCTATTAACCAACCTAATGCATCTACTTTTAATTAATACTGGCATCAACATTAACCTTGCATGCTTAAGAACGTAAGAAACTGCTGGGCCTAGTTTCGAGTAAAAATAGACGCCCCGTATTCTTTAGAAATGGGCATAAAGAAGGCTAGTTTAAACAGTCGAAGCAATTGAGGATTGCATTTAGGGACTCAGAAGGCCGGAACCTTCTGTTACCATTGACTCGCGAAGTCATAATATGAAAGGCAGCATGGATCAGAAATCCAAGTATACAGCTGAAGTTGTTCGATATGAGAAAATCAGACACATCCCTCATGCGGATGATGAAACCCAACTTTCCTGCAATAGGTGCAAGGATGCTAGACCCCACAAGGCGGCAGATCTACGACATCCCTCATTGGTCGAAGAGGCATAGAAACGCCTCCGAGTAGACTGCAGAGCCTGAGAACATCTCCGTGACGGAAGATGTCCCAGTAGCCTTTTCGGAAGACTTGCCAGGAACGCCTCTCTGTAGCGACAAGAGGAGTTCAGGATAAATCGCGTGCCAGGAGCAGCACCAGTGACGAATGACGCCCTACCGACTAGCTTCACCAGCGAAGCATGAACCTCTGATATAACTGCAAGGGCTGCCAGGCAGAGGAAATTAAGGACGTAGCATCCTTAGTTAAGGAGACAAGGAGAAAGTTGGTAGTCTCCACTTTACATAAACTTCAGAAAATTGAGAATCAGAATCCTTTGCCAAGGATCAACTTGAGGACAAGATGTCCTCCACTGTGAATACAAGAGGAAATATCCCTAAAACGACCTTTAGGACTCGCTTCGAGCATTACGAGTTCCTTGTCGTACCATTTGGCTTAACACATGCATCGACAATATTCATGGACCTCATGAATCGAACGTGTAAGCCATGCCCGGATGGATTACGATCATACTTATTGGCTACATGCTTATATGGCCAACGACCAAGGAAGGTCGTAAACAACAGCTGCAATTTACCTTGCAACTCTTAGAGAAAGCACAATTATGTGCAAGATGACAAAAAGCGGATTTCAAATTCGCAAGGTGAGAACCATAACCAAGAACGAAATTCATGCCAACCCTGCAACCAAGAGCTAAGGAGCTAGAGTTGCAATTATGTGACGTCTCTCGACAAAGTCTCGATTGTACGTCGATGCAACGAGACCACGACATTGCACACGCGGCACATTGATTAAGGAATCACGAGAAGAGATCTTGAGATAGATACAGTGATTGCGCGCCGCAACTGGACGTCATTACCTGAAAGAAAACGTTGCACGATCTTTATTGATCACAAGGGTTGCAACACACCGATGATCGTAAGAACTCGAATATGAACTGAGCTGCTGAACAATGCAGACTGTATGAACACAATACGTTCTTGTGTGATAAACTTTGATGAAAAGTCGAAACACTCACTTGCCCTTAGTGGAGTTTTCCTACAACGGTGTCTATCACACCGTCGTCTAAGCCGCTTCGTGTAAAGCTTTAGACGGAACATAATGAGTAAATTCCCGTCATGTTGAACGGACATGAGAAATAAACAATCAACTGGCCCGAGATGGCCCAGGAAAACTAGAGGCCAGATCCTTCAGATATGTAATCATATCAGGACAGCCCGTAGAATACAGAAAGATTACGCCGATGAGCGGCAGAAATCGAAAGAATTTGAGACAAGAAGTATGGCTTTGATGAGAGCCTCGCCTAGAGAAGGCGTAGTGTGATTTGGAAAACGAAAAGGTATAATCCCCGGTGTAGGGATCAGAACCATTGCTCACAAGATGAAGCTCCCAGAAAAAGATCAGTAGTGATCGCGACACATTCATGTGTCTAGTCTGTAGAGGAGTCTGACTTAAGGAACGGTCGTTGTTCCCACAAATAAGATTCACGTCAATGACAAACAACAAGAATTACTATAGAAACCTGTTAAGGTTTTGGACCAAGAGTCCGTGATACTATAGAAACCTATTAAGGTTTTGGACCAAGAGTCCGTGATACTATAGAAACCTGTTAAGGTTTTGGACCAAGAGTCCGTGATACTATAGAAACCTGTTAAGGTTTTGGACCAAGAGTCCGTGATACTATAGAAACCTGTTGAGGTTATGGACCAAGAGTCCACAAGATACAGAAAAGACATGATTGATCTACTTGAGTGTGATAGAACTCACGACATGACCCAGAGATTTCTTGGGAACATGAAGACAAATCATGAATCTAAGTGACCATATTGGTTTCACAACTCCCCTGCGACCGATGGCATCGCTTGAATTTCGGGACGAAATTCTTTTAACGGGGGGAGACTGTGACAACCGTCACTTTTCCGTACATTCCGTACACGAAATGAACAGTAATTTGTGCTTAAATGACTGTGCATGATCTGGTTTACCAGACAAATAAATTTCTGAATTCCATACAAGTGAATTCATGCATGATATATGCTACAAGAGTTACGTTATGATAGCGTTGCGTCAAAATATTAGTAAACTCACCGGTAGGACACAATGTGTCAACAGAACTGCAGAAAGCAGTCAGACATTAGAATTGAGGCCTAGGTGTAGGTCCGACGACAAAAGTACATTAAAACCCAAGAGTACATGTAAGGGTTTAATTTATAGACATTGCGAAAGCAAAAATAAGCACTAAAAAGCACCCGAAACGCACTTTAAGTGCATAATTTTGTATAATTCAGCTCAATTCAGCATTTAAACATATGAATATTATGCAGAAATTTCGTTTTATCATCCAGAATATTTCCCTAAGTGTTGGGAATTGAAAGGGTACAAGAAGGGTACTTAAAAGACACTAAAAAGTGTGATTTAGCACTTTAACGAACCAGTGTCTAACCGAACAACCGGATATTACTCGGAACACCAAAATAATGCTAGAAGCATTGTTTTTATTTTTTCTAAGCCAGTTAGGGTCCCTGAATACCCTAACACCCGCTATAACGCATAACATACTAATAACCGAGTTAACCTTCACACTTAGCTAACTAATATCCTAACTATTAGTTGGAATCGAACCAAGACCCCCCCCCCCTCTCTAACCGAACCGTCCCCAAGGGGGACACCCCTTGTACTTTGATGATTAATTTAATCATCCTTGTTCCATATCAAGATAACATAGAGACTCTTGGTTAATGACCATACTAATTGTCTATAAGTTCCAAGCTTAACACACTTAACATTTCCATCACACAACTCAACTTCACAACTCTCTCTCTCTCTCTAAGAGCTCTCGGCCGAACACCCCTATACATCCATCCATTTTTCGGTTTTGATCTTGCAAGTTCCAAACTCATACAAGTGTTAAGGATCGCGTATAAGGAAGCTTGGTGCACTCGGATTGCGAAGGACCTCTTCTCATTGCTTTTATCCACTCATTCTTCGACTAGATTCTTCCCTAGCCTCGAGCTAGTAGTAAGTTGCTTGAAACACACTCTCGATCTATTTTAAAGTGGTTAAAATAAGATATGACGGTTAAAACTCGTGAACTTGCAAGATGAAGTGTTAAAAGTCTACTAAAATGTTAAAAATGATGGATAAAAGCTATAGAGTTGTGTAAAACTTGTAAGACTTGTTTTGTTGTGATTATTTAGTGTTGATCTATGATTGTAATAGCTCGGATCATCATCTAACCCGGATTAGTCATGGTCAAGGATCATGGCATAGAGTTTGTTTAAGTGTACAAAGGGGTTAAATGATGAACACTACTACACATTAAGCATGAACTTGTGTAAAATCAATATTTCTTATGAAATAGAGTTGTAAACTAGTAGATCTACGGATCTACAAGCGGTATTTTCAAAGGACCAAGTGTCAAGGGAATCTTATTTTCTAAAACCGGATTTTACTTGAACAAGAGTGATTTTTGTAAACACACAAGTGTGTAGACACTTGTGTAACACAAAGTTTTGACAAAAGAACTATTTTTGTAAATATTGACAAGAAGTTGTAAAGATGTAACTTCTTTAAAAACGAGACTTTCAAGTAACCGAATTGATCTATACAAAGATCCACTAAAATAATGGAAAGATACTACATATTTTGGAAAAACCACAAGTTCAAGTATTTTTGCGATTATATCTATTTTAACTAGTTGAATATTGTTTATTGCTGATTGAGGAAATTGTTGACTTGGATTTTAAAAGAAAATGATACGCTAGTAAGCGTGGCCACCTCCAGTTACAGAGGAAACTCTGGCGAAATTTTTCCAGAAAATAACACTTAGAATATTTTTGGTGACAAGCGTTATGAATGTATTTTTGACTTGTTTTCCAAACAAACTTCGCCATGATTTTTATTACAAATCACCAAATACCGGAGGTGGATTTTCATAAATAAAAATTGTTAAATATATACTTAGAATATATATTTATCGCTTGTGTGATTGTGTGATTATTTTGTGAACTAAGTATATATTATTTTTAGAATAAAAATAATATGACTTGGAGATACTCGTAACGAGTAAAAATACAAAAGAATACACAAGCAACCTATTTAGACAAAATACATAATTCGGGTGCAAAGTGCAAAACACGAGATACTTATATTAATTTTAGAGAAAATAATATAAGTAAGACACGTAGTTAAAAATATAGAATATTTTTAACACAAGAATATATACAAAAGAGAGTGACTGTACTTGTGCGACGCAAGTCTAGTGACTAACGTTAAGAAAACGCGTATAGGTTACGACGTTAATTAAGCAAATCCAGTGAAGTTTACGACGCAAAGAACTCAAAGTTGTGAGTTCATGCTCCCCCTTTTCTCTTAACTGTTTTCAGTTTTATAACTCTCGGGGGTGAAATACATGTTACAAATATTATAATTTTTACAAAGGGTAAAAATACAAGAAGCACTCTTGGTGAGAACGAGAACCGAGTGCAATATGATTTGAGAATACGAGAAGCACTCGTGGTGAGTGCAATATGATGAGCTTTAAGAAAAGCCTAGAAAATACTAGATCATGTGAGCTTAAACTAGATATTGAGATGCCATTAATACTTACTTAGGGACGAGGGTTAGATCTAACGGGTATGGCCGAGCCCCACTCATGGTCCTTTTGTGACCTCATGAGTGCTTCGGTGTCTCAGTCGAGGGAAATCGACACAGTCGAGGTTAATCGACCCAGTCGAGGGAAATCGACACAGTCAAGGGAAATTGACGCAGTCGAGGTTAATCGACACAGTCGAGGGTAATCGACACAGTAAAGGAGCCAACACTAATGCTCCATATGCTCACCTGCCTTAAAGAAGAAAATACTAATGCTCCTTATGTCCTCACATGTCCTCACGTGCCTTAATGTCCTTGTATAAACAATCATTTAAAACGTGGGGTACACAAGAAAACTTGAATGATAATTGAGTACGTGGGGTACTCAAGAAAATGGGAATTATATTTGAGTACGTGGGGTACTCAAGAAAGACTTGAATTATACATGACACATACTATGTTTTCATACAAAGTATAAAAATGTGAAATACAAAAACGCATGAACTCGCTCAACTTTATGTTGATGTTTTCCAAAATTACATGTATTTCAGGTGACAGGATGGATCTTGGGCGCAAGTGTCGTAACTAGAAGTAGACTACAAGTTTAGATGTCATCCACTTTTGTTGAATCGTAACCTTGTCAAAGGTCGTGTTTTGAAAACTTAAATAACAAGTGTTTGTAATACTCAAATTTTCATAAATGGATGAACATCGTTTTGATCATGTAGTTGTTTATTACGATTGAATGCAATGATAACAAGCTAGTCACACATCATACGCTTCCGCAAAAGACAGGGTGTGACATGCCATGTCACATTTATTAATGTATTAGCTACACATTAATTGATCTGTTTTTCCTTGTTGCTTCATACCAGTTTACAAGTACATACATACATACAAAGATTTTCAAGGATGATTCGTGCACATATACTAAACACATGAACTCGCTCAACTTTTGTTGATGTTTTCAAACTACATGTATTTCAGGGAATTAGTAAGTGGATCTGGTGGGCGTTGGAAGTTTTATACTATGATAGGAATAAAGATGTCATCCATGGTCTTTGGGTTTGGTCAGTGTGTCTTATTCCTGGACGAGACACGTCTTCCAAACCTTAGTTACATCCAATATCTTTTGACGAGTCCTTAGTGAACTCATAAACAAGTTGTATGGTTTGTAAAACTTGAAATTTGAAGTCTACGTTTTAAACAATGTTGTTATGTTTTAAACTCATTTAATGGATGACAAATCTATGGTTTTATCATATAGTTGTTGTTATGATTGAATGCAATGGTATTAAGAAAGTCACACCATAATCACGCTTCCGCAAAAGTCAGGGTGTGACAGAAGCACGTGCCTATAGTAAAGGTTAAATGGTATGCTTGTAGAGGCCCTGAATATACGTGGGAAGTTGAGTCCACTATGCGACAGAAGTACCCTCACTTATTCCAGTAAATCTCGGGGTCAAGATTTCTTTTAAGGGGGTGAGGATGTAACACCACGAAAAAACGTGTCCAATTATGTAAAGACACGTGTCCTAAACTCTAAATATGTGAAAGATTGAGTTTAAAGGACTAAAGTTGACAAACGATGAAAATATGTATGTGATCGGATTAAAAGTGTCAACATGCCAAACTTGTGCCTCTGAATGACCACACACGAAGAATATATTCTTAAACGAGTGATTAATTGGATATGAGAAGCCGTTTATGAAAATAATCGAAAGATTATGAACTACAGGGGTTAAATGTGTCAACATGTTAATTCTTACCTCTGAGTGACCTTTTAACGAACCCGAGGCTTCGAAATATTCAAATATACTCTCAAGAATAAGTGATATAAATTTCACATGGTTTCGAGATCGTTATGCAAGTTTTCAAGACTATGGGTTAAAAGTGTCAATAGTAAGAAACTTGCGTTTATGTTGATCTTTTAACGAAATCAGGCGTAATGGAGTTTGGTTATACTCCCTTGAACCTCTACAAACTAACTACAAGGGTCTTTTATGCCAAAAATAAGGTTATATAAATTTTATAAGGACCAGGGACTGAAACTGCCAAAGTTAAAACAAGTTTCACCTGAACAGGAGGTTGTCGCGGCCCGCGTAGACTCCCTTTGAGTCTTACGCGGCCCGCGTAAAAGTGCCAAGCGCAGAAAACTCATGCCAGCTGCAGGTTTCAGCTTAGAACCGATTTAAACTCATTCCAATTGATACCATGGGCTGTTTGTCGGACTTGTAATACCACTAGGACACCTGGGGTGATCCTAGATGCCTCCAAAACACCTGCTTTGATCTTGTTTCATGGCAATCAAGTATATAAAGGCACTTAAGTGTTATGGTCATTTGCTCATTTCATTTGAAATCACTCTTACACTCTCATCTGGAGTCTCCTGGCCAAGAAGGAATTTCAAGATTGTAGAAAAGATAGCTAGGACCCTATGTAAGTGTCTTAGCCCTCTCTTAGTTCAGTTTATTAGTTTAAAAACCGAAAAGTCAAAGATATCGTAAATTGACTTTGACTTTCGGTTTAATCACAAATGGTCCAGCCACTGTCTGAATCAAAAGTGGTTATGTGACCAGAATAATGTAGGTGACTAACCCTTAAAAGGGCACCTCCTAATTATTTCATTTGACTAGTTAATTGTCGGGTCAAACTAATAAGTCAAAAAGTCAAACTGGACATAATTTTTAATAATGATTCAAACTAATAAAACAGAGGTTATAAATTATATTTTATCATTCTAATAACTTGGTAATTAGTATTAGAACATGTTTAAACATGTCTAACCCGACAATTTTCAGTTTAAGGACGGTTCATAACCGAAAGTCGCAAAAGCTTGACTTTTGCTTTGACTTTCAGTTCTGACCCGATTGAGCTTAATTCTTCCATGTTTTAAGCTTTCATTGGGACCACTTTATGCAGTAGTATAACCCCTTGGAATTATATTACTTGGTCCTTAGTAGTTTGAATTATATGCACACGTCCGTTATTATGCTTATAAATTCCATATTTGCCCTTTTGTCATATAAATGAGATTTTTAGAAATGTGAGTGGACAAAAACCTTTTTTACTGATATATAAGTATGTCCCGAAAATTTGACATCAGTTCTTAGTCTCAAACAGAAGTTATGCTCGATATCGTAAATTGAAGCTTTTTATTAATTAAATTACGATATCTTGCATAAGGCATGTTTAAACTTGTATTTTGACCCAAAACTCATTACCTACTGTTAAGATATTATTTTTAAGGATTTTTAGGATTTTTGGTCAGATTATAATCTGATCATATCATGGAGTTCTTGTATAATTCGGTAAATGACGATAATACCCTTTTCATACATTAAATAAATTATTTTGAGCATTTAAAACTGGTCAAAATCTCAGATTTACATAAACATCTTAATTATCGTCAATTGGCGAGTTTTACACTAATTAGGTGCATAGTATGGTTTAAAACCATATTTAACACCTAAGACTTGTTACCTACTGAATTCTTAAACAAATTTCAATATTATTACAGTAAGTATAAGTCATGAACTCAGACTTCCAAAAATGTCCTTAAAAGCATATGTGAAATTACCAAAATGCCCTTCCGGGGCATAGTTTGGCCATAAATGGTAAACCTCACATATATGTAATATCTTACTGATGTAATGTGATAAAATAAATATTTTTACTGATTACCAAAGACCAGAACCTCAGTTTATTATAAAATCTCTTTTATAATCACTAAAATGACCAAAATGCCCCTACGGGACTTAAATTGGTTTTAAACATTTTTTGGGCATATATGTTAACATCCTACTGATGTATTAACATATTCTAAGCATAATAACATTTGAGACCTGTATATAATTCATTTGGTTACCTGTTGTGCATTTATGCGTTCGGGTCGGTTTATGTGACTAGTTTACATAAAATAGCCGAAACGTGTTTAACCTTATCATCAAATCTTCAAATTCCAGAATGTGTTTAGTTTACCCATATTATACAAGTATCCAAACTTGTCGGGTCTAAACCACATTCTATTCTGGTCCCCGCTTAATCTAGCGTTTAGAACCATAAATTATCTTTCCCACTAACCGGTCTAACTCTTTGACTTAAATAAAGACCCGTTAGTATCCTAATAGGTTATTAAACCTTCCATACAGATTGAGTAGCTTCAGTAGAAGGTATTTTCATAAGGCTTTAGGAATATACGGCTGAGTTACTTCTTCACATCTAGCTCAGGTAAATACTTTTAACTTATTTTCCCTTATACGGGCTTGGGATACGGTATTATAATAATACCGCTTGGTCGGGTATGAAATCATTTAATCGGATTGTGATTAATAAATTTACATAACCCGTTTTAATATGTCTTGTTTGATAACATAAACTTTGGGGGTTAATACGACCGTGTCCTGGATATCCTCGGCTCATTTCATTTGAAAATGGCCACGACCTATGCACGGGGTGTAGGCATACACCTGACAGATGCAAATGCTAAAATAAACCCACATGTTGGGGATAACTCCTTTGTGGGTTCTATAAGTGGTGAGTCGGTTAATGACCGGCTTCAAAACCGGCCCCAATTGTATGACAAACATGTAAATCTGTATACAAGATTATCTTAAATATTTGTCCCAAGTTATAAATGATTTGTGCCTTGTGCACTTAAATCATTTTTCATAAATGTTTTCAAATGAGTCGGTTAATTGTATTTACCAGTGTAAACTGACGTATTTTCCAAAGACTGATTGACAGGTACTTCACGTAAATAGGCTGGAGCTACTAAGTGTCCAATAAGAGGATCTTGCAAATCCCTAGATACATGGAGTCTGTTATTTCTGTTTTCTTGTATTTTATTTTATGATCCGCCTGTGGATCTTTATTACAACCAAGTCTGTATATTCTTTCATTTGGACACTCAGACGTTTGTAATAGTAATTATTCACCAAGCCTTCCGCTGTGCTATATTATTGTGTGTATTGACTATGATGATATCAACTACGTCACGATACTCCCCGCCGGGCCCACCGATAATATGTGGAAATATCGGGGTGTGACACAAGTCTAATCTTTAACGTGAATTTAGTGAAGAGGTAATTTTAAGGTTTATTTAATCCTTTTTTTTTAACTTTTGTGTTCAATTTTAAGGATCAGAAGTTTGAGACTCAAAGGAAGAGATCCAAGAGACTCTCTGAATGAAAATGGAGTGAGGTTATTAATTTAGACGATTCTGAGGACAATGACAAAGAAGAAGAATTAGAAGATACTGCCGATTCAAGCACAAACCAGAAAACCCGATTAAAAATACCTCGAGTGTCAATTCCGAAGCAGAACATATTTTATGCAATCTAATATGAAATCTATCAAGTGTTTTTATGTTTTTTTTTTCAGTTTCAGTTGTTATATTTGATCTGGACGTATGAATAAAGTTTATTTTATATTTGAACTTTATTTTTGGTGTTAATATAATACAGTTATTGACCATATTAACAAAGTTCAAAATAAAGTTAGTATCCTAAGTTTACAAGTCAACTGAACTTATATAAGTTAATATCCTAAAGTTGCAACAAATAGATATTGCAGTTAGATATAGTCAAGCTGAAATTATAAAATATTGCAGTTATTCTTGATATTAATCTAATAATTTGTATTTCTTAATTAAAAAAATAATAAAGTAATAAACTTTAAAGCTAAACTAAAAAACAGAACTTACTATGATATAAAGTTAATAAAGATATAAACTCTTAACATCCTATTTTTTATAAAAAAAAATGTTTTTAAAAATTATATAGAAATATAAATTTTTTATATATATAAAAATGAAATTTAACAATTAAAGTTAAAGGTGTAAAACATACTTACAAGTCAACTACTACTTTTTTTATAAAAACAAAAATTTTAAACTTAAAGTCTATTGTATGAGTACTATATGGATATTTAAAAAAAGTTATGAACTTTAAAGAATAAAATTATAAACTTTATCATTTAACCAACAAAATAAACTTACTTTACAACTATAACAACTTATCTTTTATTTTTTGTCATTTGATTATTATTTTTTTTATTAAAAAACGAAACTTTACATGTGTAAAACAGTTTTTTTACTTTATTTATAACAAAACATTTTGTTTTTATAAAAAAATAATTCTTTTATAAACATTTTTATAACAAGTAATATAAATAAAATATTTCAGAAATTTACAATCTTTACTAGATAAATACTAATTGTGTTGCAAGTTTTTAGGAATTATAAGTTCAACTATATTGTTATAGATAATATTAGTTAGTTTCAAAAGAATTCTTTACGAACTTGACTAAATACGTAGAAGATTGTGTTGCATATTTTTAGGGATTATAGGTTAAAAGTAGACTCATATAAATAAGATTAGTTAAGAACTAAAAATCTGAACTTAGTATGATATAAAGTTATTAAAGATATAAACTCTTAGCATCCTATTTTTTTTTTATAAAAACAGTTCTTGAAATTTATAAAAAATATAATTTTTTTATATCTGTAAAAAAATGAAATTTAACAACTTAAGTTAAAGGTCTAAAAGATACTTACGAGTCAAATACTATTTTTTATTTTTATAAAAATAAAAATTTTAAACTTAAAGTTTATTGGATGAGTACTATGTTGATATTTAAAAAAAGTTATGAACTTTAAAGAATAAAATTATACTTTATAATTTAACCAATAAAATAAACATACTTTATAATTATAACAACTTATCTTTTATTTTTTGTCTTTTGATTATTAATTTTTATAAAAAAAACAATATTTTTTGTCTTTTGATTATTAATTTTTATAAAAAAATAAAACTTTACATATGTGTAACACTTATGACATATATCCACCACAATAATGTTATCTAAATATTATACGAATAAAAAAACTACCAGAAATGAGTGCCGCAATGCAAAGTGTCGCCTCCGACGCATCGCGCGGGCACCCTACTAGGGAGAATATATACATTTGTATATGAAATGATATGAGACTATATACATTTGTTTATAGAATGATAAAAATTAATTATATGAGATTTTATAATCATATGTATGAGTGTTTTACGAATTTTCATTTTTAATTTTTGTTTTCAAATTTTGAATCAACTGTACATACGAGTTTTTAGTGATTAATTTTTTTCCCCCAATGAAATAAACACGTGTATATATTGTTATGGTAATTTTGATGACTTTTTTTTTGTTTTACTTAGCTTGCTACGGTATGTGCCGCGAAATCTAATTCCCGCAAGTACCTATGGAAACATGTTTTCTCTTTCAACGTTTTCAAGCGGAGAACAATTTGATTTATCGCGGCGCAAGGCGCACGAGGTTAAAACCTAGTTTCTATATAATTGACACCGCATAAACTTTTTAACACCTCATTGCTATGTTTACCTGTTACGTATTTGGCTGGTAAACGGTAGATTGTTCCTTAAATGTAACAAATTGGGTCTTTCAATTCTTGGAGAGTAAAAAGTAACACATCTTGTTTGTGGATTTTCTTATAAGTAAAATTATTAAAAAAATGTAAAGTAAAATCATAAACTTGAGATTTACTAACTTGTGTTTTTGTTATATATTTAAAGGGTCAAGTATATAGAATTTAATGTTAGCTACATATAAAATTGACTAAAAGAATTTGTCCAGTGTGTTTCAAATACCTACAATTTCATAACCTACTTTATTAAAGTCTTAACTTCTTTATTAAAGTTTTAACGTGTTACTTTTTTTTAATATCTATGTATACTATCAATAAAAGAAGAAAATACACTGATATAAGAAAAGCTGAGGTGACAGCCATAGAGGTTGTCCAATAATTTTCAAAGCTGAGGTGGCAGCCATAGAGGGAGCCATAGTGACATCATAAATCTTAATATACTAGTAAGGTGCCCGCGCGATGCGGCGGGTAACATAACGCTTAGGTTGGTGAAATTGGGGGTGCGCATGGAACGGTTCCCATAGATCAGTTATGCTTACTGAACTGATGCTTCATGCAATCAAGGATTGTTTATCTGTTAAAAATCTAAGCATTTTATTACTTCTTCACAATAAAAACTAAAACGGGGGGCAATAAAATACAAAATGATTTTTTTTTGTAGCTTCTTCCATCATATGGCTCTACAAAGGCAAATGATTTGTTTTAAATACCAATCAACAAAACGACATTTTCTATTGGAGGTGGCAAGTTCAACCTTATCACTCACTAAGGGGTTGATCAATCAAATGCATAAGACAAAAACACCCAATCTACCCGCTACCACGCTTGTACCCATTTCCTCTAGCGGTTATTTTTGTTTATTTAACCCATTCAACCCGTTAGAGATTAACACCGAAAAAATTAAATTAATGTGTTGAAACTGATGACTCTAATTCTGGGGTACTGTTCAAAAATTTAAAACTATTCTAAGATTTCTCAAATGAAAGGTTTATAATAAAAAATTAACAAGATTATATGAATAAAAATATTATTACCTACAAAGACTGTACTGCAATAGGTAAGAAGCCTTTTTGAAGGACGACAATGGAGGACAATGTGATAAGCTACAAAACACATATCAAAAAGACGTTAGCAGAAAAGTCTAAGTATAATCGATAAGAAAACAGCCACCAATGGCACAAACATGAGAATAAAACAACTATGCTAACATATACTTTAAAAAAAATATGCAAACTAAAAATTAGAGACAACATTTTGCAAACACTACATCCAAAATATAATGGTAAACTAATACATAATGCAACAACCCATATACTCGTTTACCTTCAATTGTAGATCCTAAAATCACTTAAAATCTTGGTAAACATTAAGCATAACCAAATCAAATCACTTAACGTCGATTACGGGTCAAAACCTTAACCAAAACAACCCAAATCAAAAGCTAGCAACTTTCATATAATAGCAGCCCTGTACTGGTTCAAAACAGCCTCACAACTTGCTTCAAGGCTACAAACACACATCACGTTTGTTGCCTAAGGCTTAGCGGGTTGACATTCATCAAAACCGAGTCAAATACATTCAAAAATCACCTTGTAACTGCTGTAAATCGTGACTCCAATACAGAACACTGTAATTAAAAAAAACATTTAGTTAGTAAGCTTCATGGTGTTTCGAATTAGATACAATAGCGAATTACTCCCCAATATCCCACAAATGTTGTCCACATGTCTATTTTAGTTTGTTTAAAATAATTGTCAACATGCAAAATTGGATAGATATAATCCACTAATTATACCATTCTACCTTTAATTACTCTTCTTGCTAAAATCTTGGAAATTTCCCAAGACAATTGGCATCTTAAAATGAAGATATTAAGTAGCAAAAACATCAAAATGCTTGACTATTTTAAATACCGTATTGCACTTTGATCTTTACAAGTTTCTCAATAATTAGAGCATACTACCATGAACAAAACAAACTGTAGAAAAAAAAAACTTTTACAACAGTCAGGATACCTTGCTGGGTTCTGCCTTGGCTGGAAACAATTCAATCGCCTTGAATCCATCAGAATTGCTTTTTCCTCCGGATTATCAATAATCGTACAAAAAAAATCCAATCGTCTTGCCTCCTAAAACCACACAAATTGTACAACGAAACCCGTAAGTGTGTGAATAAAAAAAAACAAAACCCTAACCCTAGTGTTTGCAATCAATTAAAAACTGGAAAGAAGAATTCAAAAGGAGTAATCTAGATTGTTCCTAAAGAGACGAAACTTAGAGTTCCTCAATCTTCTTATGTTCAGCCTCATGCATCTGCTCGTTGTCTATCCTCAAGAGACTGCCGGTGTGCCATAATTGTTCAAAAGTTTCAAACCACAGTTACTGACTACAAAAAAAGAATAAGATGCACACATATTTAAGATCGTAGAGTTTGCAGAAGTCGATCGAAGTAAAAAAAAGAATTGAAAATCAAAGGTCATTTTCAGACATGGACAACACCACCGGTCGATGTAGAAAACGAATCCAGAACACCGGCCGTTGTCCAGTTCGGTGGTTATTAACCATTTAAACAACCCAAAAGTCGATTAGGGTCTAGAGGTTTACCTTGGTCGGAGATGCACCTTCCATCTATGCCGGAAACGCATTGATGTTCTTCTTCTTTAATTCAAGGGTGAATAGAGAGAGAGAGCAGATCCAGATCCTAATTCACAAGAATATGAGAGAGAGATGTCAGTTTGAAATTCGAAATGATTATCCCGCCTGAAGGGTTTGAAGGGTTTTATGACTTTTTTCAAATTGGATCTGTGCGTGTTTAAAGGGTTTTGTGACTTTTTCCAAATGGGCTTTATCTGTTGGTATTCCAAAAGAAAAGGTTATAATGAAACTAACTAATAACTTGATCTTAACAAATTGTTTTATCAATTTCATAATTTTTCATTATGCATGTCCCATATTAATTCCTGGATGAGATGGCAAAACAATTCGAAAACAGTTTACTTCTACTTTTTCCAAATTTAATAAAAGAATAATATTATTAAATTGATAATAATAACAACATAGGAGTTAATTCAATGACTTGTATTTGATTATCATGTACCAGGAAACTTGGAGGAATATTGTGGCTGGTAACTTTGTGTCTCGTGTCAATATTGCGGCTGGTAACTTTTCAATATTGCGGCTAGTAAAATTATGGAATATTTTATAGTTTATTAATGTCGTTCAAAACAAAAAACTTGTACAGAGTCACTTAAACATTCAATATTGCAGCTAGTAAAATTAGGGAATATTTTAGTTTATTAATGCCGTTCAAAACAAAAAACTTGTACAGAGTCAGTTTGTTAATGCACGGTAGCTAGGTAATGGTCAAAGCGGGCTTGGGTAAAAAACAAATGTTGGCTTTAATCAATTGTACATTTACACATCGGCTATTTGTACTTTATGAACGCGCGGCGAAACTAAAAAAGACAACTATCGAAACGTTTAAAAAAATGTGCCGATCGTCATGGTACCTTCGGATTTTTTTAAAACATTACAGGTTGTAAGATATCGCAGGAATACGTTAAAGAATTAAAGAGGGGGGGAAGTGTAACTAATTACCCATAATTATGTTAAATGTCAAGGATTTAAATGTAATAGATTCAGGGACTAAAAAATAATTATGGTTTAAAAGACCACTTTACCCTCATTTTAGGGGTTTATTTATAAATAAGGGGGGAAGAAGTTCTTAACTTTTAGGAATCATTCCCTCCTGCATTATAATATAGTATAGATAAAACACTTTAAAATTCCAAGCTCTGGCCCACAATCAGCTTTTCAAAGATCTGCCCCCATACAAAAGGGCAAAGGTCTGCGCATATTCAAAAGGGTAAAGGTCTGCCCACATACAAAAGGGCAAAGGTCTGCCTACATTTAAAATTCAAAATCTTGGCTCCAGATTCAAAATTCAAACCTACATATAAAAAGTTCTTTTTAATTTCTCTGAGCTTATTAACTCTCAACTCTCTCTCTCTAAAACTCACTTTCTCTCTCTCAAATCCAGACCTCTCTCTGAGCTTATCAAGGGCATGTTTGGCTAAGCTTATTATAGTTAAAAAAGACTTTTGGAAAAGGACTTTTGGGAAAAGGACTTTTTGAAAATGAGTTTTTAAAAAAGTGTTTGGATTAGCTTATTGATGTAAATGACTAAAATGGGCATTCTTTTAGATATAAGGGGGTAAAGAAGGGGTATATTGGTAATTTGTAGTTTGAAAAGTTAAAAGCTGGCCAAGAAGTCACAATATTGTGACTTCTTGAAACCTCATTTTTCTTCTTTGCAAAAAGCCATTTCTAAAAGGACTATTGGCTTAGCTAAACACAAAAACAACTTATTGGCTTTTTGATAAGTCAATAAGCAGTTGTTTTGAAAAGCTTAGCCAAACATGCCCCAACTCTCAAATCCGGAGCTTCAATATCGTCAATGAAATCGCCGTTCATCTCATCGGCAGCTGGAATATGGAAATCTTCATCTATTGTTGGTTGAAATTGGTTGAAAATACACGAATTGTTAGGAGATTTGTTGGTGGATTGATACGGAATATGATGAATGTCACAAAAGAGTCCCACTGAATTACTACATCAGATGCCACAACAAGATCAATAAAAGTCTTGAAAAACAACAGTTAGGTGAGTTCATTCGTTCAAAGATTCAATCTTTATTGATTTTTAATGAATACCCAATTCAGCTTTTGGATTAAACTCAAATACCCTTTTGATGGGTTTTGATAATTTTGTGAAATTAATCTGGGCAATGTTACTGTTAGTCGCTCTGTTTAGAATCCGATTAGGGTTTGATGTTGAATTTGAATTGGGGGTAGTCTTTTTCTGTTTGTTTGATTGTTGATTAAACCCTTTATGAAAGATTTGTAAATTTCATTTTTCAGATGCTCCAACAAGATCAACAAAAGTCTTGAAAAACAACAGTCAGGTGAGTTCGTTCGTTCAAAGATTCAATCTTTATTGATTTTTCAGATGCTCCAACATACTGTATGAAGTTATTTTTTCTCTATACCTTTTGTTATTATTAATACTATTTCATATAGTCCCTCTTTGATTTATTTTTTGCATAATAGTTATCGGTCTACTGTCGGTACAAAGGATTGTTGAGGAAATATTCGTAAAGTTGAAGCTGCAGCCTTCCTCCACTTCAGATGACATATACTTGGACTGGCATCTATTGGAAGAAGATATTTGCAGTCGTAGTAAACATGCGTCTTTGAAAATGTTTGAGGATATCGATACCTACCATATCAATGCAGACATCAGTTCTTATGATAGTCTGGTTTTGGAGTTTGTTTTATCTGATGCATGCTCAAATGAGCAAACGATAAAAGAGAATACCAAGGTTTTGAACATCGAAAGGTTTGGAAATTTGATGGAGCATGTCGTTAGTGGTAAAATTTATTCAAGTGAAATATGCAAGAAGCATGTGGTTAACAAGGCTCACCAGTTTGTTGAATCAAAGTCACGGTTTGATGATCTTGACTTTTTCTTGAACCCTTTACAGGCTACTTATGTGAAAAAGCAAAGGTCTGTTGATACAATACACGAAACAGATGTTGTCCTTCCTATGGTTTTGGAAAACGATTTGATTGAGACACATGATGCTGGAAGAAAACATCAGAGCTTGGAGAACGCAAAGCATATGCATTAAGGTTGATGCAATCTAACATAATCAATTTTTAATCAATTTTGATTTTTTTATTCACTTTGATTGGCCGGAACGCAAAGTATATGCATTAAGGTTGATGAGAGGGCAGTTCTTTCATTGGCCGGAATGTAATTATTAATCAATTTATAATCAAACTAATTAACAATTCTTGTGTGTTTGTTGATCCTGGCCGAAGAGTTTTACGATGCAATTGTTGCTGACTCATCATCATCTTCAGACGATGATGAAGACGACAGTGATGCTGAACTTGACAGCAAGGTTTGCTGCTTTCTTTCAATTTTTTTGGAAATGTATATGTATTGTAAATATTAGTAATTGTACTTTTTGACCTTATTTGGGCCAGAGAGTGAAGCTGAAGAACGTTTCATGGCTGTTGCCAACTTGGCTTTAAAGGCGAAGAAAGGTAGCCAACAACCTTAAAAACAATTTTCTATTTACATTTTTTAAATTAGTGTGGTTTATGATTATTAATATTGTTTGGGTATTATCAGCTATGGAAGCCAATAATGAACTAGATCATAGTGTGATGACTCAGTCCTCTATCTATGTATTAAAAACTTACCAACTTGGATGATGCGTTTAACATGTTCGGTGAAATGCTGCATAGACGACCACTACCATCTGTTGTTAAGTTTACCCAGTTGTTAAATGTTGTTTCCACAAGGAAAAGGCTTTGACAAAATTAACCGATTGCAAGTCGTTACTGGAGTTATCTCAGTAGGAGAATGCCAGAGGACTGAGCAGTTGGTCCACAGTAGTAAGAACTTTTCTCTGGAGTTATCAGAATCACAGCACTTGATGGAAAGTTTACGTGCAGAAATTGCTAAATTAAACGAGAATCTTGATTTGGTAACAGAAGAGAAAACCAGACTTTAAGAAGAAGTTAACCGTTTGAGTGTTGAAAGGGAGGAGGCTTTGACCGATGATGCAGATGATATGACTGAGAAGAACAAGGATTTAGAAGAAAGTACTGAGCTGGCGTCCCATGTAATACGTAAAGTTTTTGATAATCGTCAGAAACTTGTAGACAATTCGGGCCCGTATACAAAACAAAGTGAAGACAATACTGCAAGTGAGCAGCTGGATCATCTCGAAATTAGCGATTACGACGTCTTTATTGAAAAACTAATAATGATTCTGCATGAATGGGAGTGCTGAAAGTTTCAGACGATGATGCATCCGTTTTTACCATTATAAATAAAAATGGAGTAATGCAATCGGGTTTTGATTCATTGTACCCTCGTCAAAGTTACACGATGAAAGGTAGCAATCCAAGGAGTAATGTAAGGTAAAAAAAGTAAATGTTACAAAAACCTTTCATGTGTGTTTAATGGTTTATAATTGTACTAATTTTACTGTCGTTTAACAGAGATTATTGCCCAATGTTGTTCGCTCAATGGCAAGATGCTGTTACTCGGAAGGATACAGTGAAAACCTTCACTTTTCAAGATTTTATGGAGGTAAGTAACTCGAATCAAATATGTTATTTATTATAGATGTTAGGAAAGCTTTTTAGCTTTTGATTTATGATGTTAATGTTATAATGATCAAAGTGATTACCCAAGATTATAGATCAAGATGGTTATTTTTTGTGGGTTTTACTTATTATATAAGAATCTTGATTTTTTTTTGCTTTTAATTTCTGATTAATGTCACAATGATCAAAATGATTATCTAAATTCCTATAATAAATCTGTTTAAATCTAAAGATTCAGCCAATATTATCCAAGAATCTTGAAAGTTTGTTGCATATGATTAAAGTAAGTGTCTTTTTGTAAGAATTCTAAATGCTTTTTATTATGATTTACTTTCTGTAAATTTGTTTTGTGAGGAGATAATGCCCATGTTGTTTTCCTGTAGATCTTCTTACTTTCTGTAAATCAGACGTTGCAGAACAAGCAAGATTGATGGCTGACGAAGTTTTTTTATCAAAAAGATTAGGTTTAAACACTGTTGGGTTAAAACAGTGTTTTAACCCGAGAAAAAGTGAAACCACTGTTTGGGTTAAAACAGTGTTTTGAAACCACTTTTGGGTTAAAACAGTGTTTGAAACCACTGTGATGGACAAGTTGATATTGGCCTAAAGGTAGGAGGTGATGGTAGGAAAATCGGAAAATGATGGGCAAGTAAATTCATTATTTGATATTAAATATGCTCGAGATTTTAAAATTTTATAATTAGTTGATTAGGCATTAGTGATTAAGTAATATAGAAACCGGTCAAGTGGGTCGAATGGGCCAAACTCTAGCCTAAGTGTACTTTTAATACATTCAACCTCTTAGATCATATTGTAGTTATACATAGGGAATTTCATCATAAATGGCCGAAAAATCGGTATCATCAAACTAGAATTACGATAGAGAAGTAGGAATACGAGTAATCGGTTTTCGAATTTTGACATAGACATTACAAATTTTGTAAATTTCAGATGTAGGCAGGCCGTTCAAGTGCAGTTTGTACGTCTCGCAGCTTCAGTTATCCTGTTCGACTTGGATTCAGACAAACTTCAATAACCATAAACAACGTACTCGACACAACCCCAATGTAAGTCAAGATCCTTATCGTATTTTGTTAATCTGTTATTTATAGCTCATCTTCTGTACTTATATTTGATGTTTATGATGTTTTGATGATGATTTAGAGGAATGTAAAATTGTATGGTAAGAATTTGAGGCAGCAGATGCAGCAGTGCATGCTGCTGCTGCCATCAATCATTGCAAAAACGTCTGGAAAGTCGAAAGAATTCCGGCCGGGTTTCTAATGATGAAGCGAAGCTAGCGTCTTCAGTTGTCTCAATAGCAACTGCTTCTTCTGTTGCTAAAGTGGCTGCAGTTGCTGCTAAAATCGCATCAGACGTTGCAGAACAAGCAAGATTGATGGCTGACGAAGTTTTTTTTATCAAAAAGATTAGGTTTAAACACTGTTGGGTTAAAACACTGTTTTAACCCGAGAAAAGTAAAACCACTGTTTTGCTTTAAAACAGTGTTTCGAAACCACTTTTGGATTAAAACAGTCTTTGAACCCACTGTTGGGTTAAAACAGTTATTGAAACCACTTTTGGGTTAAAGCAGTGTTTGAAACAACTGTTTGGTTAAAACAGTGTTTGAAACCACTGTTGGGTTAAAACAGTGTTTGAAGCCACTATTCGAGCTGCTGCTTTACTAATTATTTAGACGCCTCTTTATTTTTCCTACAGGTATCTGTGCATATATATTAACGAAATTGCAGGTTTGTTCTTACAGTGTCTTTTTTGTACTTTGATAAGCAATTGTTGGATAAAAATTGTTACTTTATATTGCTTTTCAGAACAATTTGGATGACGGAATGATGGATTTGAGCGACAAAGACATGGGAAATCAAAGGGCTCAATTGAATGATAGTATAATCAATTTTCTCAGTTCTCAAAAACAATAATCATTCATAGTAAGTTGTTCTATTTCATTTTTGAATAGCTTCTGTCTTTCTGTCTCAAAAACAATAATCAGTCACAGCCATGGCGTCTCCCTCATGTGCAGGAGATGATAGACAATAATGATAAGTATGATGATGTTTATTGAAGTGTATACCCATCTTATGAACGGAAAAAAGCAAAATATATGACCAATTTGTTGTTCTATTCTCAGTGGTTATTGTGTGGATATACGCTCGCTTACTCACTGTTGTTGGGGCCTACAAGAACGCATCTGACAAAACTCAACTAAGTTGTAAAACTGACCGTGCTGGAATCATAGGGGCTGCCCTTTGGTATATCTTCTCTGTCAATTGTTGTTTTTATATCGGTTACATTCTACAATTTTATTTGAAAATAACTTGATCTATAGGATATGTTTTCCTTATCCGTTTCATTGGGGAACTAAGTTGTTTACTGTTGGTCTTTTATTTTATATGTATTTATAGATAAATTGTTTATAGTATTTTATAAATGATTAACAATAGCAAGCCAGAGAGAAGTATAATTTAGACAACTCCAGCTAGAGTTAAGTAGGTATGATTTTGTGCTTTTAGTTCTTGGTTGTGTTATACAACTCCACCCGTGTTTGCACACGGGTCTTACTACTAGTACTATATAATAAAAGAAACCATTTGGAGGACACTTGTCATCATGTTAGGCCATTTCTTATAGATAATTATTATTTTAGTTTAATCTCTTTTAATTAATAATTAATTATGGATGACCCTCATACTAAATATTATTTAGTTTAATATCTTATGAATAATTATTATTTAGTTTAATCTCCTTCTCATTTATAATATTATTTATTTGAATTAATTATTACTTTTATATTTATCTATTTACTTCAAACTCAAACTTAGTTATCTAATTTAATCTTAACTATATATTTGAACGTTTTGGTTAGTTTGGTATCAAATAGATTTTACGAATCTATCTATACTTTCTATAAAAGGAGAAATCCCAATGACATAAGAAAAGCTGATGTGTCAGCCAGAGAGGCTGTCCACCAATGTTTTTCTTATGTCATTATTACATCATAAATCTTAGTATAAAACCACTTTAAATTTCAAACCACTGCCCAACATTCAAGCTCTGGCCCACATTCTTTCTTCAAAGCTCTGCCAACACACAAAAGGCAAAGCTTTGCCCCACATTCAAAATTCAAAGCCTCTCTCACATTCAAAATTCTGGCTTCACGTATATAAGATACATCAGGCTCCACATTCAAAATTCAAACCCCACTTTCAATGCATCTTCAGAAAATTCTCAAATCAATAATCACCATATCCAAATTTTTTCTCTCGTAATCTATTAATCTAAGCATTCGTACTTTCTTTCCACCTCTCTCCAGCCATATCCAAAGCCCTAATTTTTTCTCGTAATCTATTAAATATAAGCATTCGTGCTTTTTTTTCTCGCAATTTTTAGAGTTGTTAGTTATGGATGGAAGGTTATAGCAAAAAGAAAAAAAAGTCACTCCCAGTGGTGCTCATTAATATAATCATAAAATCATATTGGTTGGATAAAACAATGTCGATCATTAAAACGTTTGATTTGGTATGAAGAAAGCTACAATCTGTTAACAATATCCAAAGCCTATTCATCTTCATCGCTGCCGATCTTCTCTGCTTTGAAAGTGTGGTCGCATCTAGAGATTCGGTAGTTTTGAACGGAGACATTGACGCCGTTAACGTCACTTCTACTGGATCAAATAGATCTAAGGAAGATAGCGTTGCTGATATGTTCGATCGCGCTCTTGAAGAAAGGAGTTTACCGAGAACGATGATGAACAATCTGATGGTTAGTTAGATCTGATTTTGTTTCGTTTTTGTTTGTGAATTGGGTTGTTTGTTGTTAGGTTTAGTCGATTGTGATTTTTGATTTAGTTTGAAATTGTTAAGTATGTCCTATGAGTTATAATTTTGCGAGTTGTTTTTTTTCCGAATCAAAGAGCCTGTGAAAATGTCTTTCCATGTTCAAATTGTGATTTGAAAATATCTAAATACATGAGTTGTTGGTTCATTTGTGAGAAAGTCAAGTAAGTTACACATGAATTGTATGATTATGATATGATGAGTTTATTTTTATCATTTACACATGAATTGTATGATTATGATATGGACAAATACGGGTAAATCAGTCGTGATCCAGTTTCAGGTTATGGAAGAGGGAGAGAAAAACGGGTAGAAAGTAACAACGGCAGTTTCGTCAAATACGGGATAGAGTGTTGACTTACGGTAACTTGCTTGTCTCATTTGTTCATCAAAAATTGAGAATTTTGAATGTACTTATGTATATAAATTGGCGAACACTAAGGTGACTTACCAAAGTGAGTTTTTTTACAAGAACAAGGACCATGTCGTTGCAGAGCATCAGGCACTCCTAACTGCTTCAAAATGCTCATTTTTATCAAACTTATTCCCACCCGTAACAGAAGAATCTAAATCATCCAAGTTGTCATCAATAGGTACATTTATCAAGGTTTAATTGCTTTCTTTTTCTAACTTAATTTGTTGTTCTAATTCAAGGAGTTATGGAGGCAATCAGAATGAGTTATGTTTGGTTTCCTACACGTAAGCCATTCAGTGAATTTGTAGACCGGTTTAAAATCCTTGCTCCAGATGCTGTAGAGAAAAGGTAGTTGTACCAACTGTTAGTGCGTGATTATGAACTGATTTTTGATAACTTGTGAAATTTACTGAGAAAAAGATTGAATCTTTATGTATGAACAAGTTATATTGAACTGATATTTGATAATTTGTGAATTTTTCTGACAAAAAGATTGAATCTTTATGTATAAAGCAGATGAACTAAACTGATGTCATTTTCGTCCCTGAGGTTTGGCTAGTTTTTTAGGAGTGGGTTTTGTTTGGAATTATGTGTTCTTTTGATCTTGATTGATAGTGCAAAACAAATTTGCAGGATATTCTTCAAATTCTATCAGCTCTGCGTTGTGCAAAGGACATCCAGGCAGAACTTGAAACACATGTCAATGAAGAAAATTTCTTTAAGGTGCACCTTTTTTCCAAAATCATTTTTACGTCATTCAGTTTAGTCATTCTATTGAGTTTGCAGCTTAATACTGGGTTGGTTGACCGTACAGGCATTCCAGGTCCTATCTGAGTGTCTTCAACTTTTGGATAGCTTATCAGACCTTTTGGCTATACAGGAAATGAGTCGTGGCGTAGAGGTAAGAATTTCATTGAAAGCTGGCAGTATACTTTACTGTTTGATTGTTTCGTTCAACTGTTGACTCACTTCTTTGTTACATTGTAGATTTGGCTAGCAAGAACTCTACAGAAGCTGGATTCACTTCTATTGGGAGTGTGCCAAGATTTTCAAGAAACAAGCTTTTTGACTGTGAGTATGTTGACATGTTGTTAACTGTTAAGTAGTTCTGTTACTTTTTTGATGATCAGTTCAGTTAATAGTTTGTCATAATCTTTGTGCTTTTTATGCTCTTTTACTTTGTGAAATATGAAAATTGTTGCCACACTTGCAGGTGGTAGATGCTTATGCATTGATCGGTGATGTTTCTGGTCTTGCTGAAAAGATACAAAACTTCTTTATGCAAGAGTTTATATCTGAAACCCATGCAGTGCTTAAGAGCATTGTGCTAGGGGTATGTTACTGTCACTTATGGAGTGTTTTTATAAAAAGAGTAAAATGCTATTTTCGTCGCTGTATTGCCAGTTTTGCGACTTTCGTCCAAAATATTGTTTTTCAGCCTTTTGGATCCAGATGCGGAAAAACAAATCTTTGGATGAAAGTCGCAAAACTAGCCAAACCTCAGGGACGAAAATGACATTTTACTCTGATAAAAATAAACAATGATATCACATTTCAGTTATAAGTCAGTCCCATATTGTTGAAACCTATAGCTGCCTATCGTTTTTGTTGATTGACTAATTAAATGTGGCAGGATCTCGAAGCATCTGAAATTCAAAGTACCAGGTATGTTTCTTGTATTTTCATAAACTATTTATTATTTGTCCTACGTAAAACTACCCATCATTTGTCAATTGTTATTATCCTATATCTCAGATTTACATACAATGATCTTTGCACTCGAATACCTGAATCCGAGTTTAGAAAGTGTTTATTGGCAACTCTTTCTGTCCTCTTCAAGTTGATGTGCTCATATCACGTAATTATGAGTTTCCATTTAGAGTATAAGGTTCGCTTCATGTATCTATATGTATATATATATATTTTTTTTGTAATTTTCTTGATTCTTTTTAAATTCTAAAGTCTCAACCCTCAACTACAACTGGTTCTTTATTATCGTTGTCAGGCTTCGATGGGACAATTTTCAAATGAGGTGCAGAAACAAGGTGATGAAACAGGTTCTTCCAAAAACGTTCAACAAGGTGATGATCAACGAAGGTAACTTCTTCCTCACGTATCTCTTATCTCCTTCGTATGTATCTATTTCAATTTCAAACCCTAATTCTTCGAATATTATATTTACTGTATCAATCACAGTTCGATCAATGGAGGCTCAGGTATCCACCGGTTTGTTCGATTACAAACAAGTGAAATCTTAGGTAAACCTCTGTTTCTTGTGAAACATGTATTTGGCAAAGGTCTGTTTTATGTTTTGAAACCTCTGTTTGTTGTGAACAGATTTTAGAAAATAAAACAGTGGTTGATACATCTGTTGACTTTGGTCAACAGATGGATGAAAACAGATGTTTGAAACCACTGTTGGGTTAAAACAGTGTTTTGTGGAAAAACAGATGTTTGAAACCACTGTTGGGTTAAAACAGTGTTTTGTGGAGAAAACAGTGGTTGCTTTTTTTGCAAACAATAGTTTGACTTTGGTCAAACAGGCTTTGGTCAAACAGTGTTTTAACTTTGGTCAAACAAACTTTTGAACCACTAAGAATCATATTTTTGCAAATAGTTGTTTGACTTTGGTCAAACAGACTTTGGTCAACAGACTTTTTTTTTGCAAACAGTGGTTTGACTTTGGTCAAACAGTGGTCAAACAGCGTTACAAGAGTCAAGCCAGTGTTTTAACTTTGTGTAGATGGTGGTTTGGGATTACTTGCTTACGAGTACGCTTCAAATGGAATTGGAGTGTCAGCGGAAAACCAAAACTTATGGGCTGGGCTGAAAAATAAGATGATTTTAATGTAAAACCATCTTTCATGGTCAGGTATGTGTGTAAATGGAACAATCCTTTGATGTACACTCAACATATATTCATTATTCAATGTAAAACTATCTTTCTATTAATAATTTATTTGTAAAAATAAGAGAAAACATTGTACTTGAATAGAATAAAAGAGACCTTAGGTTTTTTAATTTTATAGGATTAATTACATCTTATCATTTAAAAAAAATTAACTTTGAGTAACCCGTGTAACATACGGGTACTTAAACTAAATGAACTAACGAATGGACACTTTATTTAATTTATATCAGATACAGGAACTTGAAGAGCGTGAAGGAGTTGATATACAAGAGAGGTTATGGAAAGCTCAACAAGAAGATGATTCCTTTGACGCCTGTTTATACTTTATAACTACTTTTTAATCATTTCCATCATAAAATGTATTATGCATGGTTTTCTAAAAGCAACCCGTGTTTGCACACGGGTCTTACCGCTAGTACTATATAATAAAAGAAACCATTTGGAGGACACGTGTCATCATGTTAGGCCATTTCTTATTGATAATTATTATTTTAGTTTAATCTCTTTTAATTAATAATTAATTATGGATGACCCTCGTACTAAATATTATTTAGTTTAATATCTTATGAATATTTATTATTTAGTCTAATCTCCTTCTCATTTATAATATTATTTATTTGAATTAATTATTATTTTTATATTTATCTATTTACTTCAAACTCAAACTAAGTTATCTAATTTACTCTTAACTATATATTTGTACGTTTTGTTTAGTTTGGTATCAAATAGATTTGACGAAACTTAAAATAAAATTAACTAATATTATTTATCATTTATACATTTACAGAGTTTTAAATAAATGGTTAAATTTATTAAGAATTCGTTAACAAATTTTGCTACAAGAGAACTTACATTAATTAAATAGATAAATAAATGAATAATGACCTAATATTAAATTTTAGCCTACTTTATATTTTGAATACCATTATTCTATTTTACTAATAAAATATTATCCTAAATTTTAAATTGTTAATTTAAAATATTTTTAAATAAAACAAATTAGTTATCACGAAAACCAAACTTTGTATTAATATATTAAATATTTTTATTTTTACTATACAAAATTACATTTACTCAACCCGTGTAATACATGAAGTTTTTAAGATATAACTTTTTATTATTTGAATACGCATATTTTTAAAGATGTAACTTTTTTTATTATTTGGTATATAAAATTACATTTATTCAACACGTGTAATAAATGAGGTTTTTAAAAATGTATTCTTTTATTATTTGGTAAACAATATTACATCTATTCAACCTGTATAATACACGTGGTTTAAAAAATATAACTTTTTTATTTGGTATATAAAATTACATTTATTTAACCTATACAATATGGTTCTTATAGATATGACTTTTTATTATTTAATATATAAAATTATATTTATTCAACCCGTGAAATAAAGAAGGTTTTTAAAGATATATTGTTTTATTATTTAGTATATAAAATTTATTTATTTAACCCGTGTAATACATAGGGTTATAACCTAGTTTATAATATATATCAAGACAATGATTATATTATTCCGACACCCATATTAAAATGTAATGATATACTTTGTAGTGCTGTTAGTTACGTTAGTTAAGTAATTCTAAACAAAAAGCTGGTTTGCCCGAGAGGTTAAGGGGGAAGACTTAAGATCTTCTGCACATAAGTGCGCATGGGTTCGAACCCCATAGCCAGCAATTTTTTTATTTTTTTTCCTGTTTAATATCATAGAAAGAATGGTAAAATTATAATAAAACTACTCATATTTTTAAGTGTAATGATGAAAAAATTCATTAACCTAATTTAGGTATATAAAAATTCGATCTATAAAGTTGCATAAGATATATCTAAAAATTTGATGAAGTGACTTTCTAAATTTATAAAAACTCAAACTTGAAGTTTTTCTTTTAGTTATATAAGAATATATACATTTGTATATGAAATGATATGAGGCTATATACATTTGTTTATAGAATGATAAAAATTAATTATATAGCGCTCCATATTAACAAAAAAAAGTTTCCATGATAACACGTAAACAAAAAAAAAAAACCATCTGGTGCATGGTCTTTACACATGTAACGACTGAGTGCAGTTTATGATTATTATTTTTTTTTGGCTAGCCAAACGAAACCCACTGTTTTCAACTCAAAGAAACAGAGCCAGCAACTAAGATACAGAACACCCCAACAAAAAGCAAAGCCAAAAATAAACAACATACAAACAAAAAACAAGCTCTCACTAGCCTAAATCGAGGTTATCAAAGTTGTTCCAACTCTCCAAAGTTAAACCTGCCAGCCCACCCCTTTTTTTCATCCACCAAAAGGATTCTTCTTTAATCCCTTCCACGACCATAATAGCAGATGTGTACTTATGCTTGAAAATTCTATCATTCCGATTTTTCCATATTCTTCACAGCGTCAAAAGAAACAACGAATATATGACCCGTTTCCTTTTACCCATCACCATTTGGTTTCTCCCATGATTCAGGATTTGCTCCACAGACACAAAGGACGAAGGGATCGGAACTTTTAACCAAACACAAACCATCCACCATATGGTTTTAGAGATCGCACAGCCCACCAGTAGGTGATTTGCAGTTTCTTCCTCAATCCCACACATCGGACATAATCCGTTACCGAAGAAGACGCATCTTTTAGCAAGACCTGCCGCAATCGGAATGTTTCCATCGACCGCTCGCCAAGCAAAATAATTGATTATTAACAAGAGAGAATTCTTGTACGAAGTGTAGAAGACAACCATAATCATTGACTTCACAAGATCCTCAAAAACTAGGCGGTTACATTTTTCGTAATTATGAGGTTCAAACAAATGAAGAAATAAATATAGAAAGGGTATTTTGGTCCTGTCTCACTAAAACTTCTCCCCCCTAGCATTTAATTCTCTTTAATTCAAGCAGCATATTCTTATAATTTTCTTAAAAAATTACATGATTTTTTAATACTCATTACGTGATTTTGAATGCCCAGCATATAACTACGTGATTTTGAATACCCATCATTACGTAATTACGTGATTTCATTATAGTATGTGAAACCACACTAAGTGATTACATAATTACGTAACAATAGTTGACTATGTATTATTACGTGACTACGTGATTTTGAATACCTATTTCGTGATTTCATTATATTATATTTTATGTGAAACCACACTGAGTGATTAAGTTACAAGCATAACTGTAATAACAACATTAATATTTATATACATACATATATATATATATAGAGAGAGAGAGAGAGAGAGAGAGGATAAGAATCCGTTAGGAACCACTCTTTATTACGAGAACCGCGAAAACTAGTGTGAACACAACAAAAAATACCTAAAAAAATAAAAAAAACACACAAAAATAAATTTTTTTTATAAAAATCGCTAAATTTCGTCGCAAAAAAAAAGCTGAACAACAGTACCGCTATGCACATGTGCAACGGTACTGTTGTTTTCTTTTTTTGTTTTTAATGACGAAATTTAGCAATTTTAATAAAAAAAAAATATTGAACAAAAAGTACCGTTGCACATGTGCATATGCAATGCACACTTGCACCTTGTTCAATTTTTTAAGTGACGAAATTTAACGATTTTTAATAAAAATATAAAAAAAAAAACTTTTTTTAGCATTTAGTTGTGAGGTTTAGCTTTATGGTTTAGTTTTTAGCATTTAGCTTAGGTGGGGTGGCGGGGGGGGGGGGGGGGTTAGGTTTTTTGGGGTGGTAGGGGGGAAGGTTTTTTAGGTTTTTGGAGGGTGGGGTTGTGTTTTTTAGGTTATTGGGGGGGGGGGGGGGTGGGGGTGTTGGTGAAGTATAGTTTTTTTTGGGAGGGGGTGGGGGTGTTTTGGTTTTTGGTTTGTGGTGGGGCGGGGCGGGGGTGGGTGTTTGTTGGTGCATATTTCGTACGTCTGCAAATAGTTAGATAGAGCGTGTGTTGAATATTGTATAGATTAGAGAAAGTTGGACATGTTTTAGTATTGTCAAGGGATGGACAATAGAATAGTCCAAACCCCATCCGGTCGAATAGATATTGGATATTGTAAAGTCCATCCGGACGGATGAACACTAGCTCATTCGGACCGGATAGGCTGTTGCCTATAAATAGGGAGTTTGGATTCCCATTTGGACAAGCTTTTGGTTCCTAGAGGGGACATGCTGTCCAACTGGTCTCATGATGTTGTAACTTTCATATATGAATAAGAGACCAGATTATAAGTGACTGCTCGGTGTCGTATCTATCTTCTACTCCTTTCTTAGTAATAATAACGAACCGAACACGTCGTATCGGGACCGAGGCTCCGTCAAACTCGCCTGTTCCTTGAATCACAAGTGGTATCAGAGCCATGGTACCGATTTAATCGATCTAACAGTCGGTTAAATCACCAAAGCTCATCAATTTTGGGTTAAACGGGAGTTTTGACGTTAAAACACAGAAAATCATCAAAATAAAGGTCAATTCACGGATGGATTTTGGAATTGAAGACATCAATCTGTTCGGAATTGATCCGCGCATAATCCTGTGAAGTTTCATCATGAAATTCACATAAATAAAGATTCTGGATCGAAAAAACGTGATTTGGAGTGTTCTTGAGCTGCTAGAATATAATTCTTCGGATGACCATCCGAGCGGATGATCATCCGAACCATATAAAGTGACTTTCACCCGGATGACCATCCGAGCGGATGATCATCTGGACAAGTAAACCCATTCGATCGAATGGTCATTCGAACCATAAACTCATTCGGTCGGATGAAGACACTCAGGTGGCTAACTGTCAAGGTGATCCAAGATCAGTCCATCCGGACGAATGGACCTATTCGATTCGAACGGATGAACAAAATGCCCAAAAAAAATAAAAAAGGCATTTTTTGATCGCAACGATGAGGAGAGTCTCCAGAAAAAAATTGGTGATTGAAATTTTTTTCGGGTTTTTAACGACCAGGCTGGGTTGTTCGGGGACACCGTCTGGGACTTCAGTGAATATATTTCATGATGCGATCACGGATTGTGGAAATTAGTGGGATAGTCATGATATTGGTGCAGAATGTGTATCATTCAGGTTATCTGACTATTTATGGGACAAAACGTAAAATCCGCAATGATGAAAAACTGACATTTTGAGGAAAATTCTCATATTTTCGGTATAGTCGAGTTTTTCACAAGATAAAGGAGGAATGAATTGCTCAGTTTGAGGGAGAATTCAGTAATAGAGACATCAGAATTTGCAAAAATGGGGGGGGGGGGAATAAAAATTTTCAGATGTTCCAGCATTTTTGAAATTCGTGACGCTGCAACTGTATTCTGGTGGTTTCGACTTCAGATTGTCAGGAGGAATGTGAATCTGATCGTGGATGAAAGCTTCCGAGATCAAGATGATCCGAGGTGTTGATATCTGACCGTGGACGAAAGCATCGGAGATCTGTGAGTGATCGTGGATGATAGCTTCTGAGATCTAGATTATCCGAGGAGATGAATCTGATTGTGGACAAATGCTTCAGAGATTGGATTACATTACCAGATGATTTGTTTTCCATTGAAGATTTGCTGATTGTGGAGAATACCGTTTACACGGATCTGTCATTCTTATGGTGCGTTAACGTTGATCACGGTAAACGGGATATCAGATCTTCAGGGGGAATTACGGATTTGAAGTTAACCAGTGGGGTATTTGAAGTTTCTATCAATTGCCGGTTGAGTTTTTGTACATTCTTAGATCGAGTAGGCGGAATGCGAGATCGTGGTGCTGAAATGATATATCAAAAACTGAGCTCGGATGCTGTAAAGATGAAACAGAGGATGCTGCATTGATTAGTTTCAAATTGGTGATTGTTCGTGAAGGTTGCAGTTTAGCAAATCAAAGGGGAGTCGTGAACTGTGCAAAAGACCTGAAGATTCATTTCAGGGGAAATTGGTGCTTTACTCTGTCAAAGCAAACCCGAATCATCAATCGAGGGGGAATCTATTGAAGATTTCAAGATGCCTGATTGAAGTTGCAGAATTATTGAAGATTGTAGAATATTCAAACACAGCTCAAGGTTCTTAAAGTGTTAGAGACGATTCGACAGTGACAGCCGAGGGGGAATCTGTTGGTGCATATTTCGTACGTCTGCCATTGTGCGAATAGTTAGATAGAGTGTGTGTTGAATATTGTATAGATTAGGGAAAGTTGGACAGGTTTTAGTATTGTCAAGGTCCATCCAGACGGATGGACAATAGAATAGTCCAAATCCCATCCGGTCGAATAGATATTGATACTGTAAAGTCCATCCGGACGGATGGTCATCCGGACGGATGGACACTAGCTCATTCGGACCGGATACACATGCTGTCCAACTGGTCTCATGGTGCTGTAACTTTCAGATATGAATAAGAGACCAGATTATAAGTGACTGCTCAGTGTCGTATCTATCTTCTATTCCTTTCTTAGTAATAATAACGAACCGAACACGTCGTATCGGGACCGAGGCTCCGTCAAACTCGCATGTTCCTGGAATCACAGTGTTTAGGTTTTGGGTAGTGGTGGGGTTGGTTTATTTTATTATGTTCACATTAGTTCTCGTGGTTCTCACAATAAGAAAAGTGCTCAAATGAACCCTACCCTATATATATATATATATATATATATATATATATATATATATATATATATATATATATATATATAAGATAAGGATCATTACAGAACACTAATTATTGCGAGAACAAAAATAACAATTCTAAATCACTAAATTTTGGGATTTAAGGTTCATATTTCTTAAATTTTATGTTTCTTACATTCATATGTGTATTATATGTACATAAAAAATTATATATTTTTCCCTACACATAGTCTACATACATGTAGGTAATTTAGCCTACACATAACCCACATGTATGTAGGTTATTTAAAAATTGAAGATTTTTCATATTGTATTTTAAATTCTAGTGTGAGAAATAATAAATCTTACATTTATAACATTTTCATTTACTTTTTAGGTTTTTAGTATTGAAAAAACGAGTAATTCTTTTTGTTCTGCGTGTTCTCGCAATATTTAGTGTTTTGCATAGAACCTTTCTATATATATATATAGGATAAGGATCCGTTAGGAACCACCCTTTATTGCGAGAAGCGCGAGAACCAGTGTGAACACATGGCAAAATTGTAATTATGTGATATTTATTACAAAACACGCACCCCTCTTCTCACCACTTTGTTCATGATCTACAACTTTTAATTATTAGGGTTTCATTCATCAGATCAGATTGTTATATACATTGACGACGACGGCCGACGGCGTTCACGTAACTCACCGGAGTTCACGGCGGCGACATCCGGGCACGGTGTTTCCAGCGGCATTCACAACGAACAACTCACCATTTACACCCTATACATGACATCCCCTGATTCATCACGTGTCGATCCTCACACATCTCTTGTTCCTCCTCATGCATTCTCTGATAATCCTCATCATACATCTGATGCTGACATTGTTGGTCCATATGTCACACCCTGACTTTTGCGGAAGCGTGATTATGGTGTGACTTTCTTAATACCATAGCATTCAATCATAACCATAATTTGACGTGCTGTCATGGTACACACAAATTTAATCCAAATAACAACTAATAGATAGTGGTAAATGGGTATCGAACTCAGGGAGTATGTGGAAATGTGTTGATTTTATAGCTTTGCAATTAAACTACAATTAACCTAATTTGCAGAAATTAAAGATCAATGATTTGGATTGTTTATTTTAGAAAACTAACTTATCAATTACTACTAATCAAGATTGGATTTTTACTTCAGATTATGAGAACAATGACCATCTTAGGATTCAGTTTCTTTTAACACTTGTGCGAAATTCCAACTAGAAAGAGTTAGATAGACATAACTCGTGTATAAACAATTGTTGTGATGAAAGGGAACAAAGTACTCAGATTATATTAATGCGAGGTCGTTTCCCGATGATCAATCAATCAATATCCAACCCTAACCCTTCCCGTGATATCCCGATTGCCAACGGCACCAAGAACGTACGAATTAGACTAGAATTGCAATACCAATTAACAAGCTACAATCAATTACTCATACACCATGATAATCAAAGCAAACACAATGCTATCATTCTAGAAATCAAGGAACAAACACACAAGAGTTTAAAGAAACCTTCACCTAAGATGATCACCACAAGTTTAGCCGGACATTGTTCGGTTGATCATCATAACATCCAAATTCAAGTTCATACAAATAAAAAACAAGAACCAAATGTTTAGAATTGTTTAGAACAAGGTAGAACCAGCCAAAATCGCCCCCAGGATGCAGAGAAAACGTCCAATCATGAGATAATGTGAAAAGCCACCGCAAAAACTGTTTTAATGAGGCAGTTACAAACTTTCCATCATCTCCACCGTAAATTACGGTACCACCGTAAGTTACGGTGGACCAAAAAGTGTTACGGTGAGTTGAGCCTGTGGTACGGTGGAGAAATATGCAGGTTTCAGGGCCACCGTAATTTACGGTGGCCACCATAAATTACGGTGGAGCCCAGATTCTTGGGTTTTGTTTCTTCGTTCCTTCCATGCACGACCCGTTCCTCTCCAAACCGTCCAAAGCAGCGTTTTATCCTTTTTTAGCTCCCGAACTGCACCTGAAACATAAGCAACCGTAGTCATCTAATTCGAGATAATTACGCGATTAAGTGAAGGATAAATTCGTCTTTTAACATCATTAAGGGTTGTCCTATGGACCACCCGTCACATCCCCACACTTAACCGTTGCTTGTCCCAAGCAACTCATCAAACCATTTTCAAACCAAGCCATCACATAAACCAAGCATAAACATGTAGTCCTTTTACTAACCCCTTCTTAACACCCAAATTACGCACCCCTTGCTATGTCTCTCCTCTCGGCAACAAGTAAGCACTAACAACTATGAGCTATACACACAAAGGCAAATGGGCGGTTCACAACTATAGGCTTGTACCTAAATCGGTCATTCTCCTAACAAGTGCCAAGCATGAATGCAAATCAAAGGGACTTTTAAGGTTGTAACGTGGCTAGGTGTACGGGTAGGAAATGGAATATATATGTAGTAGCGAAAACTTAACCCGGTCTTTTTATTACACAATAAAACAACAAATAACTACCAAACTTAAGCTTCTATGTACACGACAACTAAACATCATTTCTTTTTCATTTTTCATTGCTTTTTTTTTTCTTTTTTTTCTGATTTTTTTTTTTAGAGAAACATAGCAAACATTCATCATAACATCAAATAAGATTACATACTACTAAACACCCACTAACACTAGAAGACCGAGTCAAGTTGGGTAAATTTTTAGGTAACTAGCTAAGGGGTAACAAACGATAGGCTTTTAGGCACAAAATTGGGCAACTAAATGTCCAAACCCCCGCCCCTCTCGCAACCATGCTCATATATATAATTTATGAGGTCCAACCCCCCAAATCCCACACTCGCACATACTAAAGACGAGGCTACCTAAATGCCCTTATCCTTTTCGCATTCATATCCAACTAAGGACTCAAACCGTATTAAGGCACAAGTTCTAATGCACCCCCACCCGTTACCACTCTCATCAAAGACAAGTATTATTTATTTACATGTGTGGCTTCAACTCTCACCAAGAATAAAAGGTATTAAGGGTTGCCGGTGCATCATTTGGGGTTAATTGGAGGTGTTCAAATTCTCACATTGTTTCGCTTGATTTAATTTTTTTTTCAAAAACCTCAAAAATTTCCCCCTATCCCCACACTTGGGATACATTGACCCCAATGTATGGTTTTAGGAGGATTTGATCGCTTAAAACTCTTTCACACCAACTGAAAGCTCAACACTCAAACCACAAATTTCTTTTTGGTATTTTTTTTAATATTTTTTTTATGTTTTTCTTCTTTTTAAACATTACACCACCAACTCTTCCAACCCAAACATAACATCGCAAACTAACACCACCCAACCACCTGACCATAAACATAATAAACCAAACAAATATTCACAAAATGTACAAGAAAGAGCACGACCTGACTAATAGTAGCGCGGTTGAGGCGGTCCAAAAATGGAAGACATCATCTTGTTCCATTCTCCAAAAGCAAATGCACCGCTACTACTCCCACCTTGTTGCGGAGCTCCTTCTTGTTGGCGCGGGTCGATCCACTGTGAATGATAGAGCGGCGGGGTCGGATACGATACACTACCATTGTAAGGTAGTAGAGACGCATAATCCACATGTTGTGGATCCACAACCACCGGCCGCCCGGCGTGCCAATCTGCATGCATTCTTCTTGCTTGGTCATCATGGTATCGATTATTCATTTCTAATTCATGGGAATACGCGTGTGTGCGATTCCACGCCTCTTGACGATCGAAGTTATGCTTCAAAGACCGTTCCATGCTAGCACTCATCATCGTTTGTTGATCAAATAAAGTCCGCTCCGACCCCGACCATGACTCAAAAACGGGTGTCGGAGGACGTTGGTTCTCGATAACCTCTTGCATAGTGCCATTGTAAGCCCAATTCGGCTCATAGGAACGCTCCGTGTAATCATAGAAGGCACCACCATAACCCCTACCTAGGCCCCCTTGGCCCACATTCACATTCTCACCACCATGAGGTTCATCCACATAATCATCATCACCACTCGGAGCTTCCGCATCACTTTCCGGTTCATCCTCTTCACCTGGTAGAAGGTCCCTTGCACCCACTTTCAATGCTCTCCATCTCTGCCCCTCCGACTTGAGCTTATGATACCTTTCCGATTGCGTGTAAGTCCAACCAATCCCCATCTTTTGTAAAGTAAAAGGTTGATGCCTTTTTGCTGCCCCTTTATCCTCTGATGTGATTGCCTTTTGCTCCTTCATCAATCCCATGATAATTCGGCAATACGGGATAATATCTCTCCCCAACTTGTTTCGGCAAATCCAGAGGTGGTTCATGATCAAATATCGGATTGGAAAACGCGGAGACCCATTGAGTAACGAATAGAGGACGGGTACTTCCGGGTACCTCACTTGCTCCTTATCTCCTCTTCGTGGAAGAACATTTAAAATGCAAATCGCTAGCAACAACTTTGCTTCTATCTTCAAATTCCTCCGGTACAAAATTCCACTATAAGTACCGGGCAAAAACAACGCTGCTAGCATATCATTCCACCGAGGGTGCTTCTCCGGTTTTATCAAAAGGTCATCAAAACTAGGGATCATGTAGTCACGAGCCGGTAGACTATCGTACCTTGCCAACTTTCGTAGTGTATCAAAAGACATCTCTACCGGAATCCCATTCACCTCACCCGTCAACTTCATTTGCGACGGCCTATCATATGTGTTGCACTTGAGGGTTGCCATTTATTCTTGAATTTTGGTCATGTACAAGTTCTTGTTATCCTTATCATAACAACTGAGAGCCGCCTCCCATCCTAAGGCGCGGAATTGGGCAAACACACCAAACGGCCCAAATTCAACCTCTCGAACTTCCCTTTCGCAAATAAACGCTGCAGCCCTGTTTTTTAACCGGTTCATACTGTCATGAAAAAGTGTTGGTTGCCAATGCTCCGGCTGTTCATCCAATGGACCCGATTCCCATCTTGGCTTTTCAGTCGGGTCCAACTCTACCATCTCTTCATCCTCGCTTTCACTTTCACTAACTCTTCCCAAGTATTACCTCTTCTTTGGTTGCTGTTCCGGCTGTTTGCCTTTGCCTTTAGACGAAGAAGACGAACTAGATCCTGCTCTTTCCTTCGTTCGTACCATTTTCCTACACACATTGCAAAACAAACAACACAACCAAACACAAAAAGTTAGATCCTTTTTCTCCAAAACATCCCCACACTTGCTTGTTACTATGGTTGTAGATGTTAGTGAACCAAGAATTTATAAATCTTTTTCAAAAATTGGGCATGGTGTCTCTACAATGTAGAGATTCCCAAAAAGTTCACTACTTTACATTAAACATACATCTACAAACCATAACAATGTTCAAGTAACTATTTTCATGACAAAATCTAAGAACAAGCAAGTGGGTATGAACAAGTAATACAAATAACCTTACTTTCCACAATGCATCATCAAAAGTAACAAACAAACATCACATACCTTGATTTGAAGATGCTAGAACACTCGTGAAACAAAAACTTCAAAAACCCCTAAAATTTTCGGACCTAGGGTTTGGGATTCGGACCAGAAAGCTTCGTTTTTTTCGCAAATCACTTCTCAAAATCAGCAAGTATGTGAAAAATTAGTCAAGATAGACCTAGATTTCACTTGATTTGGTTAAGAATTGAGAGAGATATGAAGGATTGAAGCTTGAAGAAGGTTATGGAATTTGAAGATCTTGTGGGTCTTAGATGAAAGTGATAGATGATGTTAGTGGTGAGGGAAGAAGCAGAAAATCGTGTGGATAGGAGAAAGTTCACGTGACTTATTATATATATATATTTATGTAAATGCTACACCCGAATCGTCCTTTCAACTCGCCAGGTCCACCGTAAATTACAAACCACAACATGTTAAAATGAGTTCACAAAGACTCGACAAAAGACCTTAAATAAAACCGAGTTTAGAACCATGTATCTCGTCCAGGATTAAGATACGTCTCCTAAACCCTAATGACTTTGGATGAAATCTTTTATTCATGACGCAGCTTGAAATACATGTAGTTTAAAAACATCAACAAAAGTTGAGCGAGTTCATGTGTTTGTCTGTGTATATGAGTAACCTTTAAAGTATGTCTGTATGTATGTAAATCCTGGTATGAAGCAATAAGGAAAAACAGATCACCAATGGTTTGCAAGGCCAATGGTATGTGTGAAGTGATGCAGGAAAACTCAAACCTAGCGGATTTTGCCACGGATTTAGTATGTGGACATAGTCACCACATGGGCCACCCTGGTCCTCATGGGTGTGGGCTCGCTACACCCAAATAGATCTATCACTCATGTCCCTCGGTCCTACGACGAGGATTAATGGCCTTAAGTGTTGTACCCACCACTCACATGATCAAGCAGTAACCTTCCTTAGCTAACCATACCATGTATAAAACGTTTGTAAACAATTGTAACATGTATTTCACCCCCGAAGTTATAAAACTGAAAACAGTTAAAAGAAAAGGGGGACATGAACTCACTGTATTGCGTCTTCGGTACTCGTAAGTCAAATCCCTTCAGCAAACACGACTACCTACAATGTACTAGGGTCTATTAGACGAACGGGCCGTTCCTTGACTTAGAATTAACGTTTGTGAGTTACGTTTCTGATATCATTCCAATTTATATAATTATAGTCAAAATAATTAATATTTCAACTTAAATTATATTTGTAAATTTTGGAATAATTGTTAAACATTATTTTTGTAATAATACTTCTCAAGTATTTATATTTATATTTTCTTCCCAAGGATGGGGGTATCTCATACAGGTATATCCGTATTCTTATATTTGTTAAGTATTCTTATACTTAATTTCTAATTAATTATTCCGGAATAAATATCCAATATATATTTCCAAAATATATGTTTTTAAGAAGTATTACTTAGAAAAATTATTCATAATTTTTCTTTTGGCAAAACTATTTGTAGTTCCAAATTAATATATTTTCAAGTCTCACTTTAGAAAATATATATAAACTTATTTTATCCAAAAATAATGTATTTCAAGTTTATCCAAGAAAATATATATTTTTCCCAAAAATCATATATCTTCTAAAAAAATATTCTAAGAAAATATATCTTTACTTCCCAAAAATAATATATTTTCTCCTTGTCGAAAATATGATATAACTTGGTAATATTTGGAAAAATCTTATTTTCCCTTTCTTGTGTCCAGAATATTATTTACCAAAAATATACTTGTAAATGTATTTTCCGGAATATTTTATAAGCTACATTATTTCGTTCAGTTTCCCAATATTATGTGTGCAACTTGTGTATTTATTCCTTGTGATTTTTTGTAATATTTTGGATTGTAAATTCTTGGTATTTTGTTAAGTTATATTATTTTAACCCTAAAATAATATAACTACTACACAAAGTATACAAATATTCACACACATGTGTCTTCTAAGTATATCTATCTAGCCACTTTTATTTATAAAATCCAACCTCCAATATTTGTATTTTTGTAACAAAAATTATGGCAAAGTTTATATGAAATCATGGTTAAAAATATACTTGTAGATACTTGTTTAAAAATATTTTTCTAAGTGTTCATGTTTTTAGAAAATTTTGCCATAGTTTCCCCTTAAAATGGAGGTGTCCATGCTTTCAAAGCATATCATTTTCTTTTAAAATTATCACAAACATTCAACAATTTAATCAACACTTACCAAGTGCCAAAACAATGCTATTTACATAACAACATGAACTTGAACTTCCATAGAAACTTGTAGTAACTTGGTAGTGTGTTTAGTAGGTTTAGTTACCCTTTCAAATGTATTTACTTCTTTAAAAACCTCATTTTTAAAGAAGTTGGGTGTTTACAACTTCCAAACACATTTTCTAAAGACGCTTCTTTATGTAATCTTTTTGTTACACAAGTGTTCCTACACTTGTTTAACCATTAAAAACAAGCTTGGTTTATGTAAAAACCAAGTCTTTGTAATTCTTGTTATTTAACTTAGTTTCTTGGGAAAACTAGTTTTGAAATCATCCAAGTTTATGACTAGTAACATGTTACATGCTTCATCATTCACAAAATCATTTTTATTTTCTAGTTCATGCAAAACATAAAGTATGATCATCTTGGTCTTTCACAAGATCATCACCTTAACTTACTAGATCATGTGTTTAATCACAATCTAGTAGGTTTCATATGATGTCTATCATCATAAACACAAACAATCAATCATCAAGAAGCAAAACAACACTAAACCATATGTATTCTTATGTTATTAAGCTTATGTTAAAGGTTCATCTTCATGCTCATTAGTGTTCTTGTGATTAACATCTTACATAATCTTTTAACCAACTAAATGAGAAGTAAATTTAAGTTACAAGAGGCTTACTACTAGCACAAGGGCTAGGGAAGAACACTAGAAGATGAAGGTGACAAATGTGATGGATAATAGCAAATGAGAGAGGTCCTTGAATCTCCTCGATCACCAAGCTTTCTTGTATGGCTCCTTACACCTTGTGTACACCTTAGAATGGATGGAAGTTGGATGAAGATGGTGGTGATGGGTGGTGGTGCTTGCAGCCGTGAGGGAGCAAGAGAGGGAGGAGAGAGTAAGTGTGTTTTTGTGTGTGAAAGATAATGACATCTTAATCCTCCATGTTCCTTTATAATCCAACTTTAGAGTATTAACCAATGTGTAATGTGCTTCCAAAGTACAAGTCAAGATCTCCAACAAATCAAAGTGAATCAAATGAAATCAAGGTGTGGGGCCACCTTGGTGACCGTCCACACAAGGGGGGGGGGGGTCTTGGTTGGGTTGTGATGGAATGTTAAGATATTTAGTTAGATTCTAAGTGTGGTGTTTAGTGTTTAAGTTAATATGGTGTTATATAGTGTGTTAGGGTGTTCAGGGCCCATAACTAGCTTAGAAACGTTAAAACAATGCTTCTAGTGTAATTTTGATGTTTCGGGTAGTGTCCGATTGTTCGGTTAGATACCGGTTCGTTATAGTGTCAAACTATACCGTTTAGTGTTCTTTGTGTTACCTTTTGTGACACTTTTAATTCCCGACACTTAGGAAAGCATTCAGGACAATTTAGTCATATTTTTGCATGTTACTAGTTTGTTAAAATGCTGATTTTTGCTGAAATATGCTGAATTCAGCACTTTATGTGGGTTTTAGGCACTTCCGGCACTTCAACTATCACTTAGGAATGCAGTTTTGTGGTCCTTACTTCCCTACACACCATACTAGTGTAGAACTTAGTCTCTGGCCCATACTGGGTCTCAAAACACTGTCTGTCTATGTACTGAACTTCGTCAGCATTTTTCTGAGTTATCCGCTAACTGTGCTAACTGTGCTTTGTGCATCATTTATGTCAATATGGTTTGCATGTAATAATGATGTGACAGTATGCAATATGTGATGCACATGTAAGTGTGATGCTGTAATCAGAAAGCAATTAATTGTAATTCAGCACAGTCATTAAGCACTAATCAAGATTAATTAATTGTACGGATACCTGGATTTTTTACAGTTGTCACATTCTCCCCTTGTTAAGAAAATTTCGTCCTGAAATTTTAGTTCTGCTACTAGCTGCAGGGGAGTTGGGGAACAGATGCGGGTATTTTGCTTTCATGCGATCCTCACGCTCCCAAGTGTACTCTGGGCTGTGACGCGCATTCCATCGAACCTTGACGAGTTTAACACTACTCCTACGTGTCTTGTTAACCTTCCAATCAGTAACCTCAACAGGTTCCTCGGTAAAGTGGAGTGTGTCGTCAATGTGAACTTCATCGGCAGGAATGACAACTGTTTCTTGAGTTGGACTCTTTTTCAGATTAGATACATGAAATGTATCATGGACTCCGTTCAGTTCTGCGGCTAGATCCAACTTGTAGGCTACAAGACCAATCCTTTCCAGGATTTTGAACGGTCCAATATATCGCAGGTTCAACTTTCCACGCTTCCCAAAGCGTGCTACCCCTTTCCAAGCTGAGACTTTTAGTAAAACCATATCTCCCACTTGAAACTCCAAAGGTTTCCTTCTTTGGTCCGCATAGCTCTTTTGTTGATCACGAGCCGCCTTGATGCGCTCTCGGATCTGTATGATCTTATCAGTCATCTCTTGAACCAATTCAGGACCAACAAGCTGTCTATCACCCGCGTCTGCCCAGCATAACGGTGATCGACACTTGCGTTCGTAGAGAGCTTCAAACGGTGCAGCTTGAATGCTTGCATGGTAACTGTTGTTATACGAGAACTCAACCAAAGGTAGGTGAGTGTCCCAACTGCCACCCAAGTCCATTACGCAAGCTCGCAACATATCTTCTAGCGTTTGAATCATTCGTTCGCTCTGGACATCTGTCTGTGGGTGAAATGTAGTGCTCAGATTCAACTGAGAACCAAAAGCTTCTTGGAAGGATTGCCAAATCCTTGACACGAATCTTCCGTCTCTATCGGATATAATTGAGATAGGCACTCCATCTCATGCAACTATCTCTCTGAGGTACAGCTCAGCAAGCTTGCTAGTGTTATCCTTTTCCCTGATCGGCAGAAAGTGTGCAGATTTCGTCAGACGGTCTACGATTACCCAAATCGTATCATGACCTCTGGGTGTCTTTGGAAACTTCGTTATAAAATCCATTGAAATCCATTTCCACATGGGTATTTCAGGTTGTTGCAGAAGACCTGAAGGCTTCTGATATTCGGCCTTTACCTTGGCACAAGTCAAACATTTGCCAACATACGTTGCAACATCACCTTTCAATCTCGACCACCAATAGAAATCCTTCAAGTCCTGGTACATCTTATCTGCTCCGGGATAGATCGAGTACCTTGATTTGTGAGCTTCATAAAAAATAACGTCTCTAAGACCACCAAAGAGGGGAACCCAAATTCTTCCCATGAAACACAATGTTCCTTCCTTATTGGGTACTAACTGTTTCTCCATTCCACGGAGATATTCATCCTCAAGATTCTTTTCCTTAAGAGCTTCTCTCTGCACGGCACGAATGCGCAATGAGATGTCTGTTTGTATAATCATTTCCAAAGCCCTAACCCTTATGGGCTTGATTCTTTCCTTCCGACTCAAGGCGTCTGCTACTACATTCGCCTTTCCTGGGTGGTACTTGATTTCGCAATCATAATCATTTAACAACTCAACCCATCGTCGTTGTCTCATGTTAAGCTCCTTCTGATCAAATATATGCTGTAAACTCTTGTGATCAGTAAAGATCGTGCATCGGGTGCCATACAAATAATGTCGCAAAATCTTTAATGCAAACACCACTGCGCCTAATTCCAAATCATGCGTAGTGTAATTTTTCTCATGGACCTTCAACTGGCACGAAGCATAAGCTATAACCTTCTATCGCTGCATCAGCACGTAGCCTAACCCTTGACGTGCGGCGTCGCAATATACCACGAAGTCGCCAGAGCCTTCGGGTAGGGACAAAATTGGTGCATCGCAAAGCTTGTTCTTCAGCAACTGAAAAGCTTCCTCTTGTTTATCTCCCCAATCGTACTTCTTGTCCTTCTGAGTAAGGGAGGTCAACGGTTGAGTGATTTTAAAAAAATCCTCAATGAATCTGCGATAATACCCTGCCAAACCTAGGAACTGTCGAATCTCGGTTGGCGTCTTCGGAGTCTCCCAATTCTTGATCGCCTCGATCTTTGTGGGATCCACATGAATTCCATCTTCGTTTACCACGTGACCGAGGAATTGAACCTCACGCAACCAGAACTTCGCACTTTGAGAACTTCGCGTACAATTTCTCTTTCTTAAGCAGTTCTAAAATACTCTTAAATGTTGCTCATGTTCTTCCTTCGTCTTTGAATAAATCAAAATATCGTCGTTAAACACAATCACAAATTTATCGAGATATGGCTTGCAGACTCTATTCATCAAATCCATAAACCCTGCTGGCGCGTTTGTCAAACTAAACGACATAACCAGGAACTCGTAATGTCCATATCGAGTCCTAAAGGCAGTCTTTGGAATACTCTCCTCTTGAATTCTCAACTGGTGATAACCTGATCGAAGGTCGATCTTGGAGTAAAAACTCGAACCTTGTAGTTGATCAAAGAGGTCATCAATCCTTGGCAAAGGATATCGGTTCTTAATGGTCAACTTGTTTAGCTCTCGGTAGTCGATACACATGCGGAAACTACCATCCTTCTTCTTAACAAACAACACTGGAGCTCCCCAAGGCGAGAAGCTTGGTCTGATAAATCCCTTGTCCAAAAGTTCCTAAGTTGTGTCGACAACTCTTGCATTTCTGAGGGTGCAAGTCGATAAGGTGCCTTAGCTACAGATGCGGCGCCTGGAACAAAGTCAATGTGAAACTCGACTTGTCGCTGCGGCGGAAATCCTGGCAAGTCTTCGGGGAAGACTTCAGGATATTCCTTCACAACTGGGATGTCTTCCAGCTTTGGCTCAGCGACTTCCTTGTCCACAACGTGTGCCAAGAAGGCAACACATCCTTTCTGCAAACATCTTTGAGCTTTCAAACAGCTGATAATCCTTAGAGGCGTATCGTGCTTTTCTCCATGCACCACAATTATTTCTCCATTCGCCATCGGAATGCGAATGATCTTTTCGTGACATACGATCTCCGCTCGGTTACTTGATAACCAATCCATTCCGACTACCACGTCAAAGCTTCCCAACTCGACTGGCAGAAGATCAAGCGTAAACTCATGCTCCCCAAGTTCTATCACGCAACCTCTAATGACTTCATTCGCTTCTACTAGCTTTCCATTAGCTAGCTCTATCGAGTACGGAATATCTAGCTTACTAGCTACCAACCCAAGTATATTCTTAAATTCTAGGGATACAAAACTATAATCGGCACCAGTATCAAACAGTACAGATGCAAAGTGTTGGTTGATAGGGAACGCACCAGTGACTACGTTCGGATCTTGGCGAGCTTCCCTAGCTCCGATGTTGAAAATCCTTCCCTGAGCTTGATAGATTCTCGGGCAATCACGCTTGAAATGCCCAACGTCTCCACAATTAAAGCAACCTGGTCCCCGACCATTTCCATTCCCATTACCACCCTGATTGTTATTCGCTCCACGGTTTCCATTACCAGCTGGGTTTCCATTGCCACCACGGTTTCTGTTACCGCCATTTCCTCCTTGGTTGCGGTTTCCATACCCATTTCCACCACGGTTACCGTTTCCATTCCCGCTGCCATAACCTCTCTGGCCACCATTTCCACGACCAGTACCAGCCCAGCACGTCTCCTTCGAATGACCAACCTTTCCACAAGACTCACATTTCCTAACTCTGCACTGGCCGATATGATGGTACTGGCACACATCACATTTGGGCAGAGTGCCCATATATCCTTTTCCTTTGTTTTCAACACCAGTCTTGAGTTCAGCTGGTGGGTTCACATCCTTCTTCTTGTTAGCACTGCTGGTACCTTTCTTAAAAATTGAGAACTTCCTTTTGTTCTCACCTGATGACTCAACGTGAGTCTCCTTCTTCTTTTGGTCAGAAATCGAGAACTTGTTCAACCTGATTGCTTCTTCAGTTAGTGCTACACTCAGATCAATAGCCTCAGTGATCGTGGTAGGCTTTGACGTCATCACCATGGTCATGATTTGGGGTGCCAATCCCTAAATAAAACGCTCGATGCGCTTGAATTCCGGATCAACCATGTAAGGAACAACGCGAGATAGGTCGTGAAATCTCTGCACATATTCAGCAATCTTCGGACCATCCATCTTGAGGTTCCAGAATTCAGTTTCTAACTTTTGGATCTCGGACCTTGAATAGTATTTCTTGCGCATGAATTCCTTCATTTCGTCCCATGTTATGGTATATGCAGCCTCTTCTCCCAAGGTCTGAACTTGGAGATTCCACCATGATAGCGCTCCATTTAAGAACAATCCAGAGATGTAGGTGACCTGGTGCTCTGGCGCACACTTGCTCATTCTTATCACAGAACCAGTTTTCTTCGTCCATCTAACAAAAGCTACGGCAGAGGCTTACAGTCTAAGAACTGCTTATAGGTATAGCCTGTACAAGCAACATCATTCACAGGAAGCATTAGCGAACGCACATGGAATATCCAAATGTAACGTAATGTGTCTTTAGTGACTTAAACATTACCAAGAGGTGGGTTACTCCCCGAGGTACCTCCGATATGTTCAGAGCACAAGGCCTCGTGTTGTGCTATCGCTCGTGAAATCCGTTCTTGTAGCTCAGCCTCTGTTGTGGGCAGTTGGTTGTCTCTTCGAGGAGGCATCTTCTAGAGAAGTTTGTATAGGTCAGGTCTTACGCATATAAGTATGTAACATTTATCAACGCAAGTAAACACATAACATCACATTCATATTATCAATGCATAATTCAACAATGTATATAATGAGAATGTTGCGATTGAGCTTTCATATATCATCGACCACAAATACAGTTTTACATGTTCTACAAATGTACCATATCACATCAAAAGGGACTACAGGGTCACACTACCCATGTCTAAAATATCCATCAAACTACAACAGTCATAAAATCAAAAAGTGGTATTCAAAAGGCTGTGCAAGCTGGGCTCAATAGCGACACTCTCATCAAAAGTAAGTGACCTGCATAAAACCAAAAACCGGCTATGCTGATGGTGGAGGAGGAGGAGGTGGAGGAACAAATAGCAAATTGCGCACATGCGCTAACTCCTCCTCAAGAGCATAAACGCGATGCAACAGATAACTAATCTGCTGCTCCATGGTAAGAAATCGGATGTCAAAATCTGGGTATGGCAGAAGAGGAGCAGGTGGAGTCGCGAAAGGTGACTGACATGTACAAGGTGGAGGACGTGGAATCCTCTCTAACTCCATGACTCTATGACACAAAATCTCCTAATGAAGCTGCAAGGATAGGAGTAGCTCATCCCTCGTGTAGCCAATAAAGTGGGAGGGATGGTATGGATCAAAAACTGGCATAGTGTTTGGCGGAAACCATATGAGTGGCTCGCCTGATGGTGCAGAAGCAAAATGAGCAGCAGGTGTGAACTGTGGCATGAAAGGAAAAGCTGCTGACACGTGATGAACATGTCCAGGCTGCTGGCTGGACGGACCTTCCCCTGGACGGGGTGGAGGGATATCCTGCAAGAATGTGATCGGCAGGTCAGTGCGGTGTATATCAGACACATGCGGGTGAAACAGGGCAACATCAACAGGTGCATGTGTAGGTGCAGGTGGGGGAGTAACAGGCTCAACAAAAGGAGGCATATCGTCATCATACTCTATCCACCCATTGCGGGTGAATGCATATCTGGGGTCTATCTGATCTGCAAAAGCAGCATGGTCAGCGGGTGCAGGTATAGGGTCCGGTAAAAGTGGTGCAACAACAGGTATGCCAACAGGTACAGGGTCATGGTCAGGCAGAGGATCAGGAACAGGTATAGGCTCGGGTGCAAGCATAGGCTCAGGGTCGGCCGGTGCCAACTCAGGATTAGCGGGTATCTGTGACAACTGTGTTCGGTAATCGATGTACGATGTAAAACAATGATGATTATTAATGAAACAATGTGCTTTGGTGTTATTATATTTGTTTTGGTGTTTCTACGTGTGTATTTGTGTTTGGTGATTTTTCAATTCGATTCGATTCCGATTGCAAGCTTTAAATCGCGTTCTGGAAGGTTATACGCAAACTGGTGCGTAAACGCAGTCAGTATAACGCGAAAAACACTCCAGAATAGTGACATAGGCTTAACATACCTTAAATAACCTCCACATAACTTAGAAATAAGTTTTGGATGGTTTGGTGTGTCGAAAACAAGTTTGTTCGATCGCAGGGACTATATGTGTCAAACTGTGAAACTATGCCGATTTGTATAGTAACGAACATTTTGGAAGATGATCATAAGTTAAACATACCCTAAATAACCTTTACATAGCTTAGAAACAGGCTTTGAGGGGTTCGGTGTGCTAAAATAAACTTTATGCTCATTCAGGGACTAAAAGCGTCAAAGAGTGCATAAGTTTGCATTTTCGCGCATAACTTACGTTCTGAATACATCCGGACCTCCAAAAATTTATGTAAGCACTAAAATATTTTATTTTAGTGTTTGGCATAAGAAAAATCTATTCGTCGCGCAATTTGGATCGTTTTTCGCGCTTATGCGCATTCCGTCGTAATTAAGCGAACATCGTGATCGTACGACCAAACGAACCAACATCCGGCATATTTTTGAGCATGTTTCATGTTCCCTATGCTTTAACATCCTTTTGAAGCTTAAAAATGGGCTTGACGGGTGTTAGAAGTGCCAAAACACGACCATACGCGCACAGGGACCAAAACTGCCAAAACTGAAACTTGATGGTCTGCAGGGTCCTTACGGATCGTAAGAGGAGGACCATACGGTCCGTAAGCATGTCCTAGATCAGCAGAAGCTTCCTTCCAGCCTGTTTCCAGCTGTTAAGCACTCAAAACCCACTTCCACATGTCATTTCCTGATAATAGGGGGCCATTTGATGCACATGGTGTTGTAAACAAGTGTAGGGATGAGATTGAAGCACGGTTTTCGAGGAACGATCTTAACGGTTCAAGGAAATCTATAAATACCCCTCACCCTTCACTTGCAAAACCCACAACTTGATCTGATTTTTGGCCTTCTAAGTTAAAGTTATTACTTCATACCTGAAGGTAAATCGGATCAAGAGCTTGTGGGGACCTTCTGTAAGTGTTCTTTCGTTCTTTTCATTCGTTTTAGCGTTAAAGTCAAACTGCGTTTGACTTTCTGCATTGACCAGTTTATGGTCAATGTGAAGTTCGTTTGAACTTCATAACGTGAGCGTAATCACGATGGTTATAGTCCCTAGTGACTATACCTACTGATTACCACGTTATCTAGGCTCAGTGACGAGTCGAAGTTTCGGCCAAAATGCGTATTCTTGCGTATTTTGTGACCAAACTACTCTTAGGTATCAAAACCATTTGTTTTGATACCAAACTTGTTTTCTAACTTAGGTAAGCATGTTTTAACATGCTTAGCTCGTCACTTTTTAGTTTAGTGCTTGTGTAGAGTCGTAAGTCAAGCGGACTAAACACCCGCTTAGACTTTCGAACACGACCCGTTTGGTTGATCATTAGGATCCGACCAAACATGTTTAGTGACCATAGTAGCATAGGGAATAACCTTCCGAGGTTATACCTTATGGTCACCTAGTTTAGGTAGTTGTATGATAAGTAGTTTATATGCCTTAGGTAAATTACCAAAATACCCTTTTCATGTATAATTGGTAATTAAGCTTATGTAACCTAAAATTTTGTCACATAACTAATTATACAAACATGATTAAACATGTAATGGCATATAATACTTGTCATGGGACTAGTTAGACGTCTCGAACGCGCTTTGCGCGCACGACGCGTTAAAGTAGCGTAAGCTACCTTAAAGGGTCGCGATGGGTCGAAAGCACTTAGGTTAGGTTTCATTTAGGAGGTAGGCTTTGTTAAACCGTATCACATGAGTTCCAACACTCATTTGGTTTACAAGACCTCATTCTGTCCGATCTTCCGATTTAGGCATCTATTGTTTGACTAGTGATTCAATTACTAGGTGCTGCTTGATTTCTCTGATTTACTCGAGTTTTTTGAAGTACTAGTGATTGAGGATACCTTGCACTACATGTGAGTACATAGTTCCCCTATTTTACAACTTTCAATTGTTTTGGGGTGATTCATATGTACAAAATGTTTTCAAGGTTTAAACGATGATTTCAAAAATGAATAGAACGATTTATACTAAACTATTAACGATTTCGATAATGTGAACGCACTTGTTGGTTGTAGTTATATAACGATCGACATTCATTAGCATTGATCAAGCCGACCAGTATTAGGTTATGGTACCAGAGGATATGACAAATCCCGTTATTGCACTATACCCATGGTTATGTGTGGGTGTTGTGGGTAACGACTGAATCTGATGATTGTTAACTTACCCTTTGGAGGTTTGTTAATGCAAGAACGATTTGAACGATGAATGAGTCACAAAGGTTTGAATGTTATTAACGAGACGACCATATATAAGTTATCACAATTAAAACGAGGACGATTTAAACGATTTAAACGATCTAAACGAGTAAACGATTTGGGAACGATTTGGAAACGATTTGGGAACGATTTGTAAACGATTTGGAAACGATTTGGAAACGATGTTAAACGATCTGGATAAACGATTGGTTTTTGGCTAGTGTTTAGATAACGGGACGGGTGTAATGTGGTGAAAACATGGTAGATACGCCGCTGGTACTTCTTATATATAAGTGTTTTCAACATATTACATACCGTGGTGTTATTTAGTTCACTTGGGTAAACGATATTGAAACGATGTCACTCAACGATGTTTTCGAAATAATATACGAGTTTTGTTAACGAGTTTATACGAGATGTTTTACAAGATGGTTTTCTAAAAACAAAAAGCTTTTGGGTTAAGAATCATGGCTACGAAATTTTATAAATTATAACCATCTTGATTTGAGTTGGTTAATCATGTTGCAATATTATACACTTTTTAAAAAAACAAGGTTTTCGAGGTATTGCAATATATGTAAACAAGCCATGATTCCGATACTCTTATAAAACCTATGTACTCGCCAGCATTTCTTTGCTGACTTTGTTTTTACATATGTTTCAGGTGTTGTTGCTTGATTGACGTTCTAGGATGCATGCGTCACATAGGATCTGGACGAGGCCTTAGTGACATAAAACGATGATAGTCGATATAAAACTTGTTTGTTATGTGTTAAAACAATGTTAATGTTTAATATTATCAATAAAACGAAACACTTTTTGTATCCATGGTTATGAAACGATAATTCTGTTACAACACCCCCTGACGTTTCCGCCACGCTTTGTTGTTTTACGTGGTCGGGGTGTGACAGAAGAGTTGGTATCAGAGCCAATGGTTATAGGGAATTAGGTTATTAGTAATTCTTTGACCTAGACTATAACTTCTAGGACCCCAACGCAAGTTTATTTGCGTTTAGATTTTTAAAACAAAACCGTCACCTATCCTTAGGTGATAACCACAACGAGAACACAATTTTTGAATCCGCTTTGAAAACTAATCGTCTGTTATAGGATGATTGATTACTAGGTTTTGAACCCTCTATTATATGGTTTTGAACCCTTTAAGTTTTCAAAATCTCGTCAAAGTTTGTGTCTAAATAATGTGAACACGTGCAAACTGGAAGAGTGAGTGCCTGTACTCTGAGTTTTCTGTCTAAGGCTAGAGTGTTCGTACAAATCCACATAATCGGACCAGTCACTCTTACCTGGGAACTCTTGGGGTGAGTGTTCACTTATAGGCGAGCATGTCTTCGCGATACATTATTCTTGACCTATTTACTTTGACTAGTCACTGCGTGTCGTTAGTTTGTTCGAGGTAACAAACGAATGATCGCCTCTCTTGCGTTTTGTCGATATCTCTTTTGCTTTTCAACCTCACTCGATTCTCCTGTTTCCTTGTTAGACAATGCCTCCTCGACGTGAAGCACAATCTTTCACTATTGAAGAAATCGCAGCCCTGGTCTCTCAGCAAGTGGCTGCTGTGCTTCCCGGTGTTGTGACCCAAGTCCACGAGATATACAACAACAATAATAACAACAACAATGCGCCGTGTAACTTCAAGAACTTCAATTCTGCGAAGCCGCTTAAGTTTTCTGGGTCGCAAGGAGCAACTGCGCTCCTGCAGTGGTTTGAGAGTATCGAGAGCACATTTAGACATGTGCAGTGTCCGAATGCGCGTAAGGTTGAATTTGCTTCGAGCGTGTTTGAGAAGCGAGCGCTTACCTGGTGGAATGGTATTATGCGCGACAGGGGTGCCGAAGTGGCGTTGGCACAAACATGGGAAGAGCTTCGGGCTCTCATGATGAAGGAGTTTTGTCCCCGTCACGAAACTCGGGCTTTGGAGCGAGAGTTTGACGATTTAAAGCAAGATGGGACTGAACACCGTGTGTACACGGATCGTTTTGAAGAACTCAGTCTATTGTGTCCCACCATGGTTACCCCTCTGGATAAAGCAATCGAGAGATATATCGATGGTCTACCCGATTCTATTCTGGAGATTGTGACCGGTGTTAATCCTACTACCCTTCGTCAAGCAATCGAGTTGTCTGCTACCCTGACTGAGACTCAAGTCAGGAAGGGTAAACTCACCCGCAAGGGTGATAAAAAGAAGGCGACTGATTCAGGGAAGGACAAGAAAAAGGGTAAGGAAGGAGAGACGTCGAAGAAATCGAGGAAGCGAAAGGGTGCCCAGAATTTTGCTGTTACAGCACAGACTGCTCAGAACCCGCAGAACCCACCGGCTCAGCCACCTGCAAAGAAAGCGTATGCTGGTACCGCACCTCATTGTGCTCGTTGCAACGGTCATCACGTTGCACAACAAGCTTGCAGGCAATGTACGACGTGTGGTAAACTTGGGCATTTGGCCAATGTTTGTCGTTTGGGACAGAATCAGGTTGCTCAAGTTCCAGCTCCGGGTCAGGGGAATGCTGTGAGATTCCCACCGGGTTCATGTTTTAATTGTGGAGAGTATGGTCACTTCCGCAACAACTGTCCGAGACTGGTGAATGCAAACGCGAACCCGAATGCGAACGTCAATGTTAATGTGAATCCCGCTCGTGGGCGAGCGTACAATTTAAATGCAAACGAAGCGAGGGCTGACAACGAGGTTGTCAATGGTACGTTTCTTGTTAACAATCGACCTGCGTCTATTCTTTTTGATTCTGGTGCCGATAGAAGTTTTGTTTCGTTATCTTTTGAGCCTTTGCTTGCGATACCTAGAACCAAACTGAGGAAACCCTTATCTGTCGAAGTTGCTACTAGTAAACCTCTTGTTCTCGATTCTATTATTCGTAATTGTCAGTTAAACCTTGATAACCATCTTTTTCCTATTGACCTCACACCGATGCAACTTGGGAGTTTCGATATTATCATTGGAATGGATTGGTTAACCAAACACCACGCTGAGGTGGTTTGTTTCGATAAGATTGTTCGTATTCCTTTGTCTTCTGGCGATGTTCTGGAAGTTCGTGGCGAAAAACCATCAGATGGTTTGAAGCTTATGTCGTGTATGGAAGCCCAAAGGTATTTACGAAAAGGATATGTTGCTTTTCTGGCACATGTCACCGAGGAGAAAAGCAAGAGCAAGAGCAAGAGTATTCAGGATATTCCGATTGTTCGGGATTATCCGGAGGTGTTTCCTGATGAACTACCTGGTTTGCCTCCAGTTCGTTAAGTCGAGTTTCATATTGACCTTGTACCCAATGCCAACCCGATTGCAAAAGCACCTTATCGTCTTGCACCGTTGGAGATGCAAGAGTTATCGAAGCAGCTTCAAGAGTTATCTGATAAAGGATTCATCCGACCGAGCTTTTCACCTTGGGGAGCTCCTGTCCTCTTCGTGAAAAAGAAAGATGGATCTTTTCGAATGTGTATCGATTATCGTGAGCTTAATAAGCTCACCATCAAAAATCGATATCCCCTACCTCGAATTGATGATCTCTTCGACCAGCTGCAGGGTGCTTCATGCTTTTCCAAGATCGATCTGCGTTCTGGGTATCATCAACTTCGTGTTCTCGAAGAAGATATTCCCAAAAATGCTTTCCGCACAAGATATGGGCATTACGAGTTCACTGTCATGCCTTTTGGTTTGACAAATGCTCCAGCTATCTTTATGGACTTAATGAATAGGGTCTGCAAACCTTATTTGGACTAGTTCATTATTGTGTTCATCGACGATATTCTCATTTATTCAAAATCTCGAGCCAAGCACGAGCAACACCTTCGCTTAACATTGGAACTCCTGAAGAAAGAACAACTTTTTGCTAAATTCTCCAAGTGTGAATTCTGGCTTAAAGAAGTTCAATTCTTGGGTCATATAGTCAATGAGCAGGGTATTCATGTGGATCCATCCAAGATTGCTGCTATCAAGGACTGGAATACACCGACGATGCCTACATAGATTCGATCTTTTCTTGGTCTTGCTGGTTATTATCGTCGATTCATTTCAAATTTCTCGAAGATTGCGGTTCCACTCACTGCTTTGACTCAGAAGAATAAGCCTTTCGAGTGGGGACCCAAGCAAGAAGAAGCGTTCCAAACGCTGAAGCAGAAGTTATGTAATGCTCCTGTTCTATCTCTGCCCGAAGGAAGCGATGATTTCGTTGTCTATTGCGATGCGTCCAACTTAGGCCTTGGTTGCGTCCTTATGCAACGAGGTAAGGTTATTGCATATGCATCTAGACAGCTGAAAGTTCACGAGAAGAACTATACGACTCATGATCTTGAGTTAGGAGCTGTGGTTTTCGCGCTTAAAATCTGGAGACACTACCTCTATGGAACAAAGTGTGTGGTTTTCACAGACCACAAAAGTCTCCAGCATATTCTTAATCAGAAAGAGCTGAATATGAGGCAACGACGTTAGGTTAAACTCTTGAACGACTATGATTGCGAGATTCGCTACCACCCTGGTAAGGCGAATGTTGTAGCCGATGCGCTTAGTCGAAAAGAACGAGTCAAGCTTCATTCTGTTCGAAATCTATCTGATATTCAATATCGTGTCCTTCAAGCTCAACAATTTTGTGTTTCACAAAATTTGATGGGTATGGAATTACCACGTCAACTTGAGCTTAAGCTCGAAGCGAAAGACGATGGTTTGCTCTATTTTAAGGATCGATTGTGGATTCCGAAACAAGACAATCTTCGCACCTTGGTAATGGACGAATCTCATAAGTCTCGATATTCTATCCATCCTGGTGCTGATAAAATGTACAAGGATCTTCGTACTCGGTGCTGGTGGCCTGGTATGAAGAAGGATGTTGCCTTGTATGTATCGAAATGTCTAACTTATCTCAAAGTCAAGGCCGAACATCAATGACCTTCTGGCTTGCTTGTACAACCAGAGATACCGGTTTGGAAGTGGGAGAACATTGCGATGGATCTCATCACTAAGTTACCGCGTACGTCTAAAGGTCATGATGCTATCTGGGTTATCATCGATCGATTAACGAAATCAGCTCATTTCATTCCAATTCGCGAGGATCTATCTGCTGATAAACTTGCAAAGATTTATGTTGATGAGATTGTGACACGACATGGTGTGCCCTTGGATATCATCTCCGATCGTGATGCTCGATTTACATCTCATTTCTGGAAGGCCATGCAATCTGCTTTGGGAACCCAACTGAATCTAAGCACTGTTTATCATCCCCAAACAGATGGCCAATCTGAGAGAACGATTCAAACTTTGGAGGATATGCTTAGAGCATGCGTGATAGACTTTGGTGGTAATTGGGATTCTCATCTGCCACTGATCGAGTTCTCTTACAACAATAGTTATCATACTAGCATTAATATGGCACCATTCGAAGCTCTCTACGGTCGAAAATGTCGTTCACCTGTCTGTTGGAACGAGACCGGTGAAGCTCAGCTTACTGAACCTAAGCTCGTTCTGGAAACAACAGACAAAATCAAGAAAATCCGCGATAATTTTGTGACAGCTCGAAACCGTCAAAAGAGATATGCGGATTTGGGACGCAAGCCCTTAGAATTTCAAGTCGGAGATCGTGTCCTACTCAAGGTTTCACCTTGGAAGGGAGTCGTGAGATTTGGAAAGAAAGGAAAACTTGCACCTCGATATGTGGGACCATTTAAGATTGTGGAAAGAATTGGAAAGGTTGCCTATCGTCTAGAGCTACCTCCAGAGCTTGGAAATATTCACCCGACTTTTCACGTGTCCAATCTGCGAAAATGTTTAGTTGACGCTGATCTACACATTCCTCTTGACGAGATTCGAATCGATGAAACGATGCACTTTGTCGAGAAACCTGTGGAGATAGTGGAACGTACATACAAACAATTGAAGAACAAACGGATTCATTTGGTTAAAGTTCGCTGGGAATCCAAACGTGGCCCAGAGTTTACTTGGGAACATGAGGACCAGATGAAGACGAAATATCCGCATTTGTTTTCACAAGCTTCCTCAAGTTAAAATTTCGGGACGAAATTTCCTGAAGTAGGGAAGACTGTGACAACTGTGTTCGGTAATCGATGTACGATGTAAAACAATGATGATTATTAATGAAACAATGTGCTTTGGTGTTATTATATGTGTTTTGGTGTTTCTACGTGTGTATTTGTGTTTGGTGATTTTTCAATTCGATTCGATTCCGATTGCAAGCTTTAAATCGCGTTCTGGAAGGTTATACGCAAACTGGTGCGTAAACGCAGTCAGTATAACGCGAAAAACACTCCGGAATAGTGACATAGGCTTAACATACCTTAAATAACCTCCACATAACTTAGAAATAAGTTTTGGATGGTTTGGTGTGTCGAAAACAAGTTTGTTCGATCGCAGGGACTATATGTGTCAAACTGCGAAACTATGCCGATTTGTATAGTAACGAACATTCCGGAACATGATCATAAGTTAAACATACCCTAAATAACCTTTACATATCTTAGAAATAGGCTTTGAGGGGTTCGGTGTGCTAAAATAAACTTTATGCTCATTCAGGGACTAAAAGCGTCAAAAAGTGCATAAGTTTGCATTTTCGCGCATAACTTACGTTCTGAATACATCCGGACCTCCAAAAATTTATGTAAGCACTAAAATATTTTATTTTAGTGTTTGGCATAAGAAAAATCCATTCGTCGCGCAATTTGGATCGTTTTTCGCGCTTATGCGCATTCCGTCGTAATTAAGCGAACATCGCGATCGTACGACCAAACGAACCAACATCCGGCATATTTTTGAGCATGTTTCATGTTTCCTATGCTTTAACATCCTTGTGAAGCTTAAAAATGGGCTTGACGGGTGTTAGAAGTGCCAAAACACGACCATACGCGCACAGGGACCAAAACTGCCAAAACTAAAACTTGCTGGTCTGCAGGGTCCTTACGGACCGTAAGAGGAGGACCATACGGTCCGTAAGCATGTCCCAGAGCAGCAGAAGCTTCCTTCCAGCCTGTTTCCAGCTGTTAAGCACTCAAAACCCACTTCCACACAGTGTTGTAAAAGTCGCTAGGCGGTCTCTAGTCGGCCGACTGGGGAGTTGGGAGTAATCGGAGTACTCGGAAAGTACTCGGGGAGTACGCGGACATGGTAACTATAAAGAAAATTAATTGTTATATATTATACATATGTTAAAATAAGCATAATTCATGTCAACTGAATATAATTTAAAATGAAACATGTTTAAAGTTCAAATATTCTGAATACAAGTCAGAGTAATCCGAGTACTAGGCCGAGTAATCCGAGTACAAGGCCGAGTAGGCCGATTTTGACCGATTTTGACTAATTAAAAGTCAACAAACCACGTTGACCGCCTAGATCGACTAGGCCGACTCTTTCCGACTATGTTCGACTATGCCCGACTAGGCGCCGACTAGGCGCCGACTAGGCGCCGAGTTTGACCGAGTTTGACCGAGGCCGACTAATTGAGTCCGCCTAGGAGGAAGTCGCCTCGGAGGGGTTCCGAGGACCGAGTACTCGCCGAGTACTCGGCCTTGGAATCCGACTTTTACAACTCTGCTTCCACATGTCATTTCCTGATAATGGGGGGCCATTTGATGCACATGGTGTTGTAAACAAGTGTAGGGATGGGATTGAAGCACGGTTTTCGAGGAACGATCTTAACGGTTCAAGGAAATCTATAAATACCCCTCACCCTTCACTTGCAAAACCCACAACTTGATCTGATTTTTGGCCTTCTAAGTTGAAGTTATTACTTCATACCTGAAGGTAAATCGGATCAAGAGCTTGCGGGGACCTTCTGTAAGTGTTCTTTTGTTCTTTTCGTTCGTTTTAGCGTTAAAGTCAAACTGCGTTTGACTTTCTGCATTGACCAGTTTATGGTCAATGTGAAGTTCGTTTGAACTTCATAACATGAGCGTAATCACGATGGTTATAGTCCCTAGTGACTATACCTACTGATTACCACGTTATCTAGGCTCAGTGACGAGTCGAAGTTTCGGCCAAAATGCGTATTCTTGCGTATTTTGTGACCAAACTACTCTTAGGTATCAAAACCGTTTGTTTTGATACCAAACTTGTTTTCTAACTTAGTTAAGCATGTTTTAACATGCTTAGCTCGTCACTTTTTAGTTTAGTGCTTGTGTAGAGTCGTAAGTCAAGCGGATTAAACACCCGCTTAGACTTTCGAACACGACCCGTTTGGTCGATCATTAGGATCCGACCAAACATGTTTAGTGACCATAGTAGCATAGGGAATAACCTTCCGAGGTTATACCTTATGGTCACCTAGTTTAGGTAGTTGTATGATAAGTAGTTTATATGCCTTAGGTAAATTACCAAAATACCCTTTTCATGTATAATTGGTAATTAAGCTTATGTAACCTAAACTTTTGTCACATAACTGATTATACAAACATGATTAAACATGTAATGGCATATAATACTTGTCATAGGACTAGTTAGACGTCTCGAACGCGCTTTGCGCGCACGAAGCGTTAAAGTAGCGTAAGCTACCTTAATGGGTCGCGATGGGTCGAAAGCACTTAGGTTAGGTTTCATTTAGGAGGAAGACTTTGTTAAACCGTATCACATGAGTTCCAACACTCATTTGGTTTACAAGACCTCATTCTGTCCGATCTTCCGATTTAGGCATCTATTGTTTGACTAGTGATTCAATTACTAGGTGCTGCTTGATTTCTATGATTTACTCGAGTTTGTTGAAGTACTAGTGATTGAGGATACCTTGCACTACATGTGAGTACATAGTTCCCCTATTTTACAACTTTCAATTGTTTTGGGGTGATTCATATGTACAAAATATTTTCAAGGTTTAAACGATGATTTCAAAAACGTATAGAACGATTTATACTAAACTATTAACGATTTCGATAATGTGAATGAACTTGTTGGTTGTAGTTACATAACGATCGACATTCATTAGCATTGATCAAGCCGACCAGTATTAGGTTATGGTACCATAGGATATGACAAATCCCGTTATTGCACTATACCCATGGTTATGTGTGGGTGTTGTGGGTAACGATTGAATCTGATGATTGTTAACTTACCCTTTGGAGGTTTGTTAATGCAAGAACGAGTTGAACGATGAACGAGTCACAAAGGTTTGAATGTTATTAACGAGACGACCATATATAAGTTATCACAATTAAAACGAGGACGATTTAAACGATCTAAACGAGTAAACGATTTGGGAATGATTTGGAAACGATTTGGGAACGATTTGGGAATGATTTGGGAACGATTTGGAAACGATTTGGAAACGATGTTAAACGATCTGGGTAAACGATTGGTTTTTGGCTAGTGTTTAGATAACGGGACGGGTGTAATGTGGTGAAAACATGGTAGATACACCGCTGGTACTTCTTATATATAAGTGTTTTCAACATATTACATATCGTGGCGTTATTTAGTTCACTTGGGTAAACGATATTGAAACGATGTCACTCAACGATGTTTTCGAAATAATATACGAGTTTTGTTAACGAGTTTATACGAGATGTTTTACAAGATGGTTTTCTAAAAACAAAAAGCTTTTGGGTTAAGAATCATGGCTACGAAATTTTATAAATTATAACCATCTTGTTTTGAGTTGGTTAATCATGTTGCAATATTATACACTTTTTAAAAAAAACAAGGTTTTCGAGGTATTGCAATATATGTAAACAAGCCATGATTCTGATACTCTTATAAAACCTATGTACTCGCCAGCATTTCTTTGCTGACTTTGTTTTTACATATGTTTCAGGTGTTGTTGCTTGATTGATGTTCTAGGATGCATGCGTCACATAGGATCTGGACGAGGCCTTAGTGACATAAAACGATGATAGTCGATATAAAACTTGTTTGTTATGTGTTAAAACAATGTTAATGTTTAATATTATCAATAAAACGAAACACTTTTTGTATCCATGGTTATGAAACGATAATTCTGTTACAACACCCCCCGACGTTTCCGCCACGCTTTGTTGTTTTACGTGGTCGGGGTGTGACAGTATCGGCTCGAGATCAGCAGGTGCATCAAAAGGCTGATCGTCGGGAACAAAGTCAATCTCAAATCCAGGCTCATCATCAAACTCAAAGTCATGGTCAAAGTCGTGTGGAATAACAGGTGCAACAGACAGGGCTGTGTCAGAATCAGAGTCAGTGGGGTAACGCTGCAATCCCAGTGCATGCAAAGTGGTGGATGACACAGACTCGAAAGAATCAGGTCCGGAATGATCAGATGAAATCTCAACGATAGGAATCTCAACAAGTGGAACTACTATGACATCGTCGGCTGGAACTCCATCTCCCTGAGCAGCATCAGGAGGACCATCAATGAAAAGATCGACATCATCATCAGACATGTCATCAAAAAGCAAATCCTCGAGAGGAAATGCAACAAGAGGCAAAGGGGCGAGGATCGGAACCATGGCATGCTCATCGTCGGGATGTCCGAGGATGAGATGGTCCTGGTCTGGAATAGGAATAAGAAAAGGATCCTCGTCGGGTAACCCATCAGCATGCGGTACAATGTCGCCAAAGTCAGGTAATGCAAAAGGCTGGAAATCATCGTCATCATCACTCTCAGTGTCAGAGGTAAAAATCTCAGGGTCTGGGACAATCTCATCGTCCGACACAATGGCCATAGGGTCTACAGTATCTGACAGTCCACTCTCAGATGAGTACATGGTGTCTGTAACAAAACAATCACAACATATGCACATATATCAACAATCATCAAATAAGCATGTAAGTAGTAACAATGCAAGCATGTATTCATCCTAGTCTTCCCAGACTATCCCACCCAGCCTCTCAGACTGCCCCAACTAGTCTCTCAGACTAACTTCCCAGTCTCTCAGACTTAATTATGAACATAAATTTTGTAATGTGTTTCGTGTCTTTTGTTTGTAAAAATGTTTGTCTCCTGGATCTGGGCGTTTTGTGTATGCAATGAAAATATGTTGTGAAAAAAATTTCGTGAGAGCCCTAATGATCGTAGTCTAGACTCGAGAAAGAATCCTAGTTCGCTACGATCGAAGCTCTGATACCAAGCTGTCACACCCTGACTTTTGCGGAAGCGTGATCATGGTGTGACTTTCTTAATACCATAGCATTCAATCATAACCATACTATATGATAAAACCATAAGATGTTCATCCATAAATTAAGTTTGGAAAATACCACAACATACTTGTCTGAAACATAGACTCCAAAATTAAATTACAAACCACAACATGTTTAAATGAGTTCACGAAGACTCGACAAAAGACCTTAAATAAAACCGAGTTTAGAACCATGTATCTCGTCCAAGATTAAGATACGTCTTCTAAACCCTAATGACTTCGGATGACATCTTTTATTCATGACGCAACTTGAAACATGCAAACACCCGCCAGATCCACTTAATTCCCTGAAATACATGTAGTTTAAAAACATCAACAAAAGTTGAGCGAGTTCATGTGTTTGTCTGTGTATATGAGTAACCTTTAAAGTATGTCTGTATGTATGTAAATCCTGGTATGAAGCAATAAGGAAAAACAGATCACCAATGGTTTGCAAGGCCAATGGTATGTGTGAAGTGATGCAGGAAAACTCAAACCTAGCGGATTTTGCCACGGCTTTAGTATGTGGACATAGTCACCACATGGGCCACCCTGGTCCTCATGGTGTGGGCTCGCTACACCCAAATGGATCTATCACTCATGTCCCTCGGTCCTACGACGAGGATTAATGGCCTTAAGTGTTGTACCCACCACTCACATGATCAAGCAGTAACCTTCCTTAGCTAACCATACCATGTATAAAACGTTTGTAAACAATTATAACATGTATTTCACCCCCGAAGTTATAAAACTGAAAACAGTTAAAAGAAAAGGGGGACATGAACTCACTGTCTTGCGTCTTCGGTACTCGTAACTCAAATCCCTTCAGCAAACACGACTACCAACAATGTACTAGGGTCTATTAGACGAACGGGCCGTGCCTTGACTTAGAATTAACGTTTGTGAGTTACGTTTCTGATATCATTCCAATTTATATAATTATAGTCAAAATAATTAATATTTCAACTTAAATTATATTTGTAAATTTTGGAATAATTGTTAAACATTATTTTTGTAATAATACTTCTCAAGTATTTATACTTATATTTCCTTCCCAAGGATGGGGGTATCTCATACAGGTATATTCGTATTCTTATATTTGTTAAGTATTCTTATACTTAATTTCTAATTAATTATTCCCGAATAAATATCCAATATACATTTCCAAAATATATGTTTTTAAGAAGTATTACTTAGAAAAATTATTCATAATTTTTCTTTTGGCAAAACTATTTGTAGTTCCAAATTAATATATTTTCAAGTCTCACTATAGAAAATATATATAAACTTATTTTATCCAAAAATAATGTATTTCAAGTTTATCCAAGAAAATATATATTTTTCCCAAAAATCATATATCTTCTAAAAAAATATTCTAAGAAAATATATCTTTACTTCCCAAAAATAATATATTTTCTCCTTGTCGAAAATATGATATAACTTGGTAATATTTGGAAAAATCTTATTTTCCCTTTCTTGTGTCCAGAATATTATTTACTAATAATATACTTGTAAATGTATTTTCCAGAATATTTTATAAGCTGCATTATTTCATTCGGTTTCCCAATATTATGTGTGCAACTTGTGTATTTATTCCTTGTGATTTTTTTAATATTTTGGATTGTAAATTCTTGTTATTTTGTTAAGTTATATTATTTTAACCCTAAAATAATATAACTACTACACAAAGTATACAAATATTCACACACATGTGTCTTCTAAGTATATCTATCTAGCCACTTTTATTTATAAAATCCAACCTCCAATATTTGTATTTTTGTAACAAAAATTATGGCAAAGTTTATATGAAATCATGGTTAAAAATATACTTGTAGATACTTGTTTAAAAATATTTTTCTAAGTGTTCATGTTTTTAGAAAATTTTGCCATAGTTTCCCCTAAAAATGGAGGTGTCCATGCTTTCAAAGCATATCATTTTCTTTTAAAATTATCACAAACATTCAACAATTTAATCAACACTTACCAAGTGCCAAAACAATGCTATTTACATAACAACATGAACTTGAACTTCCATAGAAACTTGTAGTAACTTGGTAGTGTGTTTAGTAGGTTTCGTTACCCTTTCAAATGTATTTACTTCTTTAAAAACTTCATTTTTAAAGAAGTTGGGTGTTTACAACTTCCAAACACATTTTCTAAAGACGCTTCTTTATGTAATCTTTTTGTTACACAAGTGTTCCTACACTTGTTTAACTATTAAAAACAAGCTTGGTTTATGTAAGAACCAAGTCTTTGTAATTCTTGTTATTTAACTTAGTTTCTTGGGAAAACTAGTTTTGAAATCATCCAAGTTTATGACTAGTAACATGTTACATGCTTCATCATTCACAAAATCATTTTTATTTTCAAGTTCATGCAAAACATAAAGTATGATCATCTTGGTCTTTCACAAGATCATCACCTTAACTTACTAGATCATGTGTTTAATCACAATCTAGTAGGTTTCATATGATGTCTATCATCATAAACACAAACAATCAATCATCAAGTAGCAAAACAACACTAAACCATATGTATTCTTATGTTATTAAGCTTATGTTAAAGGTTCATCTTCATGCTCATGAGTGTTCTTGTGATTAACATCTTACATAATCTGTTAACCAACTAAATGAGAAGTAAATTTAAGTTACAAGAGGCTTACTAGTAGCACAAGGGCTAGGGAAGAACACTAGAAGATGAAGGTGACAAATGTGATGGATAATAGCAAATGAGAGAGGTCCTTGAATATCCAAGACCACCAAGCTTTCTTGTATGGCTCCTTACACCTTGTGTACACCTTAGAATGGATGGAAGTTGGATGAAGATGGTGGTGATGGGTGGTGGTGCTTGCGGCCGTGAGGGAGCAAGAGAGGGAGGAGAGAGTAAGTGTGTTTTTGTGTGTGAAAGATAATGACATCTTAATCCTCCATGTTCCTTTATAATCCAACTTTAGAGTATTAACCAATGTGTAATGTGCTTCCAAAGTACAAGTCAAGATCTCCAACAAATCAAAGTGAATCAAATGAAATCAAGGTGTGGGGCCACCTTGGTGACCGTCCACACAAGGGGGGGGGGGGTCTTGGTTGGGTTGTGATGGAATGTTAAGATATTTAGTTAGATTCTAAGTGTGGTGTTTAGTGTTTAAGTTAATATGGTGTTATATAGTGTGTTAGGGTGTTCGGGGCCCATAACTAGCTTAAAAACGTTAAAACAATGCTTCTAGTGTAATTTTGATGTTTCGGGTAGTGTCCGGTTGTTCGGTTAGATACCGGTTCGTTAAAGTGTCAAACTATACCGTTTAGTGTTCTTTGTGTTACCTTTTGTGACACTTTTAATTCCCGACACTTAGGAAAGCATTCAGGACCATTTAGTCATATTTTTGCATGTTACTAGTTTGTTAAAATGCTGATTTTTTTGCTGAAATATGCTGAATTCAGCACTTTATGTGGGTTTTAGGCACTTTCCGGCACTTCAACTATCACTTAGGAATGCATTTTTGTGGTCCTTACTTCCCTACACACCATACTAGTGTAGAACTTAGTCTCTGGCCCATACTGGGTCTTAAAACACTGTCTGTCTATGTACTGAACTTCGTCAGCATTTTTCTGAGTTATCCGCTAAGTGTGCTAACTGTGCTTTGTGCATCATTTATGTCAATATGGTTTGCATGTAATAATGATGTGACAGTATGCAATATGTGATGCACATGTAAGTGTGATGCTGTAATCAGAAAGCAATTAATTGTAATTCAGCACAGTCATTAAGCACTAATCAAGATTAATTAATTGTACGGATACCTGGATTTTTGAGAGTTGTCACACCATATGCCGATAATACAGTTTATAGTCACAAGATACCTACAAATACAGAACATCAAGAGTTGCAATTCATTCAATTTGTGACTAAAGGTATTATGTTGACTGTAAATGATGTATATACTTTATAAATCATTATATTTACTGCAAATGATGTTGTATTAAATTATATGCACATGTGCATTATGTTGATTGCAAATGATATTGTATTAAATTATATACACATGTGCATTATGTTGAAAATTAGACTATGTCGTTGATGTATGGATTATGAACAAGTGCCTTATGGATAACTATCCAATTAAGTACATAATGGCAGCAAACAAATGGTCTTGGGTGGCAGACAACTACAAAAAAATAGGGGAGGTGACTATGTGGGATTGGCAATGGAAGAACAAGCCGACAACCGGGGAGACATGGGTGGAGTTTATCCAGCTTTTGGCGTTGCTGAGAGACACCAGAATGAAGACGGGTCAATATGGGTGGGGTTGGCACTCGGAAAATAAGTCGACTTTTAATGTTAAAACCGTTAGAGAGGATTTGTGTGTCACAAGTGGGGGCCTGTCGAGTGGCTTTGTAATGACCTGGAACGGCTGGGCTAAACCTAAAGCCAATATGTTAGCATGGAAAGGCGTCAAAAGGCAGGTTACCGACAAAGACGGAGCAAAAAACACCAGGCGTCGAAGGCAGGAAAAAGAGCAAAGGAAATATGGTAGTGTATGTTGAGGGCATCAACACAACTAAGGTTGAACAAACAAGTGAGGTGAAAAATCAACTCAATGAAACGGGTGACGATCTAGTTGTGGTCGAGAATCAAAGTGCAGATTGTAACACTCAGGAAGTAAAATACAAAAAAAGGGAAGGGCATGAAGAATAAAAAGAGGAGTGGTAGAAATAAATGATGTTATGAATCTTTGGATACATGATCCCCTGTTGCTTTAATTTGCTTTTGATCGTTTTTTTTTTTTCTGTTTTTTTTTCCAGCTAAGATTTCCAAGTTTCTTGTCAAGGCTTTAATTTGTAATTTTACAACGGCTGGGAAGATCACGTCTTTTGAGTTTAAGAATCATCGCTTTATGATGTGCGCATATATATATATAATGGAAACGTCATTAAAGTGTTCATCACCTGAATGTATTGAATATCTTCTTGAAAGATGCAAAAATAACTTGTGGACATGTAGGTCATTTTCACCCTGTGGGTGGTCTCAGTCATCGATGGTTGGTTCGAGTTTTTGACCCTTGTGTATAAGCAGAAAATGCCATCGATTTTGAACACTCAATCTCCTGTGATACCACCTCAACATCAACCGCAACAACATCTACAAATTTAAATTAACAACGGTTACAATTCATACGTTTTGAGATTAAAGGCATTATACATTTATACGTGTTTCGTAGTTTACACTCACATGATTCGTTATTATATCCCTTAAAGTGTGTTTCGTAGTTTACTCTTACATGCTCCATTATTCTCTCATCAAGTAAATCACATTTATTTACAATCATACCATAATAATGCACATGTGCATTATTTTGCCAATACCCCATAATCCATGTTTAATTATTAACCATTTTATTTTTAATCATTGAATATTAAACAAACAATTGGTTTATTACATAAGTTACTTATATTTTCATACATCACGTAATCCTGCACATGTGCATTATGTTGCCAATCATCCGTAATCACCACAAAAATAAAATGTTAACCAACAGTACATAATTGTGCACATGTGCATCACATTATTAACACCTAATACTCATCACTAATAAACATTAAACAAAGAACCGTTATTTTTTACATTCATTACTTTTATTTTCATATATTACATAATCATGCACATTTGCGTTATGTTGCTAACAATCCATGATCATCAAAAATAATCTGTTAACCATTAGTACATAATGTTATGCACATGTGTATCACATTACCAACGCCCCGTAATCATCACCGAATAAATGTTGAACAAGTGCGTACACATGCCACATACTTTATTAATTAGAATGTTATATGTTTTACTTTTTATGTATATATGAACAATTACAAGTGTTGTACTTTCTACACTACAGGAACAATTACAACTATTTTACATTCTACACCTAATGGCACACTATATTGGATACCCTATGTTGAATATGAATACAACCATACGGTCATCAGTATCAACCGTCACCGTTATCGTTGATCTTGCCAACTTTTTGTTCTTTACCGCACGCACTCCATCACCTCCCTTTTTTTTAATGTTTCTTCTTGAGTTCGCTTACTTACCCGCCTTTTTGTGTTTATTTCTTATTGCGCACATGCACGATATATTTAATGTGTTTATATAATGATATCATTTAACATGAATTTAATAAAGGGATGCACATGTGTATAAACTCCCAACTGGATCATCAAACATTAATCAACCTTTTTTTACCTTTTTTGTTTAACCATGCGTAATCATATTCCATTCCATCAGGCATTTTATTTGACCTTTCATCCCTTGGTTTCAAAAAAAAAAGTTACCTTCTTTGATGTTCTTCCATTGTTGATATACAATAATAAACAAACCAAAATAAAATAAAAAATTAGGATCAATAAACATGAATTATCAATTAATATGTGCGTTAACATTAACTTTATCATCACCATATACATTATGCACATGTGCATCAACATAAACGACCTTATTAACATATTATGGCATAATTATGCACATGTGCATCAGCATGAATGACCTTATTAACCCATTCTGTCAAAGTATGCAGATGTACATAACTATGCACATTTGCATCCATATGCCTACCCTTATTAACTTACTCTAGCAAAATATGCATATGTGCATAACTATGCACATGTGCATTAACATTACTGACCTCATCAACAGGCTTGCTTCAATAATAAACCTTATCCTGTACCAAATCAAAATTCGTATTATCACTAACCATATATAACATTAATCATCAACAAATCTATTATGGTAAAATATGCACATATATATAACTGTACATATGTACACAATCATAAATGACCTTGTTAACCTAATACTGAATAAACAGCTTCTAACTTTTTTGTTTAACATTCGCATATTCGTCTTCCGTGTTGCGTCCGAGTGTTGTATTATGCATTCTTGATGACCCTTCATCCCTTGACTTTAATACAAATGTTACTTTTTTCGATTTTGTTTCCATTGATTATCTACAATGAACATGTGGATAAACATTAAATACCTTACTAACCTATTATGACAAATTATGCATATGTGCATAACTATACATCACACCAAAATACAACTAAATACCTTATTCAATGGCATGTGCATCAACATTAACTACCTTATTCACATGTTATTGCACAATATGCACATGTGCATATTGACTTATTATTACAATCTATGCACATGTGCATAACTACATACAACAAAAAAATTACCATAATAGCCAATTCAGTTAAACCTATGATGTCAAAATATGCACATGTGCATAACTATATATCACACAATACAAAACAAAGTTTGAATTTACAAATTATCTATCATATAAAAGTACAAACGACAAATTATCTATCGTATAACAGTATAAACGAATTGTATAAACTTGCAAACGGTGTCTCGATTTATATGACAGTATCTATATTACAAATCCGTCAACGATTCCGACGGCGATTGATTCCCGACGATATCGTCGTAGTGACACACTCATTGAATCATCTATTCTTATAATCACCGGACGAATTTTGGGAACTAACCTCGATTATATGACGAAATATGAAATATATGCTGGTAAAATCTCAAATCTGAGATACAATCTCAATCCAGATGCTTCGATATGGATATGGTGAACTGATGATGGTGAAGTGATGATGTATTCGGGACGATGATATAAACGATTGTAATCGACGAATTGTTTAGAGAATCAGGTTGAGAAATGTTGAGATATTTGGATGTAATCACAGTTAGATGATAGTGGACGTGAAAGTTTTGATTAAATGTAATTTAATTTATGTTGAAGTCCGATGGTAAAGGGAATCGCAGGTAAGCGGGTTTTTAAAAGATGTTTGGTATTTACAAAATTGCCCCCTGTTCACATTGGTTCTCGCGGTTCTCGCAATAAAGGTGGTTCTCGCATGAACCCTACCATATATATATATAGGACAAAGATCCGTTAGGAACCACCCTTTATTGCGAGAACCGCGAGAACCAGTGTGAACACAAACAGTAATTCCTAAAAAAATCTAAAAAACACCCATAATTTATTTATTTATTTTTTTACTATTTTTTTTGGAAAAATCGCTATAATTTGTTAATAAAAAAAATTTCAAAAAAAAAATTTCGAGTAAGAGTTATCCATGCACATGTGCATATGTATCATTTATTTGTCAAATTCCGTAATTCATTACAAATATTAGTCAATTGCACTTTCATTTACACTACCACGTGTAATACACTACTTTTTACGTTAACAATATTAGAAATGCACATGTGCATCTATATGTATCAACATGAAATAAGGTGTTTTAGTACACTACTTTTAATACACTTTCTGTTTCATCTATCATTCCATCCATAATACACAAACATGCACATGTGCATATGTATCATTTCTTTGACAAATTTCGTAACTCATTACAAATATTAGACAATTGCACTTTCATTTACACTACCATATGTAATACACTACTTTCTACATTACCAATATTAGAAATGCACATGTGCATCTATATGTATTAACATGAAATAAGGTGTTTTGGTACACTACTTTGAATACACTTTCCTTTTCATATATCATACCATCCAAAATACACTACCATTACCTCCTACCATCCATAATACAATATCATTACCTCCTACCATCCATAATACAATACCATTACCAATATTTTGACTTTATTACATGTATATCAACACCATTTATACCATCCAATCATCATATTACATCATAAAGTAACAACTATAGCCAAACCATCAACCACTAAATATAACTAACCAAAAAACATGTATATGGGTCTACTTCTCCATTCAAAATCACAAACTTTTTGTACCAAAACATGTTATATCATGGTTATACCTAATGATGCACATGTGCATTTTGAATATTGGTAATGTAAAAAGTAGTGTATTACAGATGGTATTGTAAATTAAAGTGCAATTGTCTATTACTGATAACGTATTACAGAATTTATTGAAGTAATGATACATATGCACATGTGCATGGATAACTGTTACTCGAAAAAAAAAGGTTTTTTTTTTTTTGGTAACTAAATATAGCGATTTTTGTTAAAAAAATGTTAAAAAAAAAAAAATTTTTGAGTGTTTTTTTATTTTTTTTAGATTTTATTTTGCGTTCACATTGGCTCTCGCGGTTCTCGCATTAAGGGTGGTTCTCGCATGAACCTTACCCTATATATATAGGGTAGGGTTCATGCGAGAACCACCTTTATCATGAGAACCAGTGTGAACACAACGACAACTACTTAAAAAAGCTTAAAAAACACACATTTTTTTTATTTTCCATTAAAATTCGCAACATTTTATTTATAAAAAAAAATCCGAATAACAATTACTGATGCACATGTGCATATGTCATATTTCTTGACAACACCTATACAATCACTACCATCCGTAACATATTACCAATATTATACAATTTTCATTCCGTCTACACTACAATTTATGAAATTAAAAACCCTAATAAATATTTTTATAAAATCACTAAGGTCATTCATATTGATGCACATGTGCATAGTTTATACAGTAACGAGAGAATTAATGTTAATGCACATATGCATTAAGTTTGTACGTTTGGTTTTTTTTTTTTTTTTTGAAGGGTGACTTTCTATGTACAGGACCTAGTGGTCACCGGGGTCTTGTCAAAGACAATCCCCCGTCAGCCCCGCCTCTCGGACGCTATGTTCTATCAGGCCCCGGCCGCCGGGCAAACTGACCTTCGCCCGGAAACCATACTGCCCCCACACGAGAACCTCGTTGGAGTAACAGTTGGGTAAAACCGGGTTGCCCTCCGGATCGAACCATGCCTCGGTAGGATAATATCCATCATTGGGATGTCCCCCCTCCCAAATAGCCCAACCAACCACATGGGAACCAACTGGGCTAGGAGAGGGGATATATGTTTGGTTACTTTATGGGTTGTCTATTATTGTAGATTAATAAATGAAAAAAAAAAGTGAAGAAGTTAACTTTTGTTCTGATATCGATGCATAAAGGGTACAAAAGATGTCAAATGCTATGGAGGATGATGACGTAATGGCTAATCAAAGAGTTAAAAAAGGTTGTTTGCTATTTAATGATGCAGTTGGGTATGCACATGTGTATCACTTTTTAAATGGTGTTGTCATTTGTACGCACATATGCTTATTTTGGTTAATTTTATCTGGTGGTTGATAGTTTGGTTATATTTGTCTGTTTATGATGTAATATATTGTCTGGTATGGGATGAAGGTTGGTGATGCACATTAGGGGTCTTTATCGATTTGAATAGCGAATTTTCTAATTATTCGAACCGAATTTTTCAATTTTTTACATGAATTCGTATTCGATTCGATTAGTATTTGAAACTTGAATTTGAATCAAATTTGAATAAATTCGATTTAATTCAAATTCCCCGTAAATAATAAATTATTTTACTTTCAATTTTTAAAACTACTACAAATAATTATATTCAACATAAAATATAATAATCTGCTAAATTAATTAACAATCAATATGTCAAAACACCAAAACTTAGAAGATAGGTTGGTTACTGATAACGATTTAAGTTAGGTAAAAATTTGGAAATAAGTAATATGGCTATTTATCAGAAGGTTTGGTAATGTTATTAATAATAAACTATCAAAGAGCATTCAATACTTTGGCCAAGTTTAGAAGTTATATGTGTATGTGTATATATATGTTTGTGTGTCTATATACATATATTAAAAAAATACATATGAATTGAATTCGAATTTCGAATCGAATTGAAAATCATAAGTTCGTATTCGATTCTAATTCGATTACTGGACTGGAATACGAATCAACTCGATTTCGAACATTTTTAATTGAATTCGATTCGAGTTTCAAATTTTTCGAATCCGAATCGAATTCTGAACACCCCTAATGCACATGTGCATAGTTTGAAATATTATACATATTGGCAATGTACTATTGATGGTAGTGTAGATGGAAGTGAAATTGTATAATATTAGTAATGTATTATGGACAGTAGTGTTGATGGAAGGGAAATTGTATAGGTGTTGTTAAGAAATATGAAATATGCACATGTGTATCAGTAATTGTTATTCAAAAAATATGAAATATGCACATATGTATCAATAATTTTATTCGGATTTAAAAATAAAAATAAAAATTATAAAAAATGTTGCGATTTTTAATGGAAAATTAAAAAAAACTTGTGTGTTTTTTAAGTAGTTTTGGTTGTGTTCACACTGGACCTCGCGGTTCTCGCAATAAAGGGTGGTTCCTAACGGATCCTCAACCTATATATATATATACTAGTGGGAATGCCTGCGCTTTGTCGTAGGTCCTTATGTTTTTTTGGCGCACGTTGCATGACAAGTTTCACGAAATATGAGCTGCTATGATGAACAATCTACATTATGTAATAACTATGTCCCATGGAAGACTTTGCAAGTCATTTGGGTTAGTTTTGAACCCATGTAAGCCGGCATGCTCAACATCAAGAATGTGGTTAGTTTTTATACAACATGTTACTTCAAGAATACAGGTTCTAAAACATAAAATTTTATCTTTCACTGCTGGTTTGTATAAACTCGAAACATAATTAAGAGTTTTTTTTTTTGGTCTAAAGGTTAAGAATTTAGAACAATACTGGTTAATAGTGGTGTTGATCTTGTAAGTCAAAAGTGTACTGAAGAAAGTCAACAACCAAAAAATATAACGGATGCTTAACGTGTCTGGTATGGTTTTCATCAAGATCAAGCTCCTTTTCTGGTTCCCAAATAGAGCAATATCTGTATGCTTTCCGATTCCAATACCTCCCTGCAAATATTTAATCATACTCATTCAAGATTCTTTAAGCCAATGAGGAGAGAACCACTTATACTCCCATTAACATTTACCTTAAGATCTTGGCTAATGGCTGGCAAGTTTAGCAGGCTTCTCACACCACCATGAAACTAATTTCTCTAGATTTGCACCATATTTATGCCCATATGAGCATGTCATAATAAGTACAAACTGAAAACCAATATAAATTTTGTTTATTATCCCTTACAAACACAATTAAAACTCAATGCCAAATTTCTTTCAAAAAATAACGAACCTGAAATGAAGATATACCACCCCATTCCTCAAAAATCTCTTTCAACGAATAGTTTGAGCTCTAGGTATGATGGTCCTGAAATGAAGATATATCATGTCTATCGTTAAGGACATGCAAAAACCTATTTAAACTATTAGTATAGAATAAGCAGGGTATCGAACCAAGGGAGGATTGTGGAAAGTGTATGATGCCAAGTATTGATTAACAACTACGAAAACAATAAACTATCAATGTGATTTTGATTGATTGATTGTTAATACGAAAAAGAGATAAGATTTTATTCAATAAGAGAATGAATGGTTCCTCCAGATTTCAGGTTTTATAGTTAGCCTCAACTATGTGTTTAATCGTGACAGTTACATAGACATAAGTGTTGAACTTGATTAACCAGTTGTGATAACCAATGACTAAGTACTCCAGTCAATACATAACGGGAGGTTATCGAATGATTATCAATTACAATTACCAACCCTAATCCCATGACAAATATATCCCAATTACTAGAACTCTCGGGAATTGAATGCTTAGAAATCAAGGTTTAAATAAAATGCAATTGTTTACGACCAAAAAATCAAATCAAAGGTGAAAAGCATCGAATGCTTAGATCACCAAGTCAAAACGATTATAGCAAACACATAGTATCATCTAACTTACAAAAACCCTCCATCCGGAGGAAATCATAAAAGTTTAGCCGCTCATCTCGCTCACAAAGTCAGCAAAAACTTGGATTGATGATGAATTCATGATTGTGGTTGATGATTCGGTGAGATAAATGATGGATTGGAGGTGAAGAACTTGAGTTTTCGGAGGTCTTAGATGCCTTTGAGTCGTCCTAGGCTGTGAGATAATGATTGCCTCTTCAACAAACCCTAATATACCTTTAAAACCCTAAAATTCACTTTTTTCCGTCAAAGCAACCGTAAGCTACGGTTATAGAACCGTAGGCTACGGTTTTAAGGTTTTGTTCCCATATCTGACCCATCCGTAACCTACGGCCTGGGAACCGTAGGCTACGGTTCACAAGTTCTGGTCACTTTTTCACCAATACCCACCATCCGTAAGCTACGGTTTATGAACCGTAGCCTACGGTCGCACCTTCTTCTCTTTTTTCCACTTCATAATCAACTTTCAACTAATGACAATTTAGTCCCTCAACTTTGCTTCTTCCAATTCCTCGCATACATGAGCACAAAATAACTTCCAATTGATTACCAAATGGCCCTCGAACTTCATTCTTTCATATAAATTGCATCCTTAACCTTTACATCACCCGAACAAGCTCCAAATTCCATTCTCAGCTGCAATATCCAATCCAATGCTTCCACTTCATCTTTAACCATCGTAATTGCACCGAATTACGTGCTTTACCTGCAAATCACCAATTTCTCGTAGTTATCTCATTCTAAGCAAGTAAACACATCAAATGCACATAAAACACAGTATTTAAACACTCTAAGGCTCGGGTTTCACCCTCTCCATCAATATACCACCCCATGCCCTCAAAAAATCACCTTCAGCGAATAGTTTGAGCTCTAGGTCATGGTGAATGATCAGGGCTTAGAATGTCAATACCCCCATCCTACATTTTTAGCAAACATATAATAACATTTTTATTATTATTTTTTCTTATTAAAAGTGCAAATATGGTGATGCATGTGTATGGATGTTGAACTAACCATTATGGCCTCCCAGAGCTTGTCTGTTTGCTGCTTCGCAAACGGGTGACGCACGCTTAAAACAAGTATCGTCATCCAGGATCTCGTCTGCTGTAAAGGCAAGATAACAGGGGTAGGTTTTAACAGTTATGCCATCACCGTTACTTTTTGCCTTGATCATACATAAAAGTTATAATCATCGCCATTTATTTCTTTATTAACTTTGTTGTAAGCAATACCAAGTGTTTACCTTGATCAGTTCTAAAAAAAGATCTTGAATCCAAGAGATGAACAATGTGAAGTTGAGCTCCTTATGCGGCACCACCAATTCTAGTGTCTTTTGCTACCATTAGCAACTCTCTAATGGCAGTTTCTTCCCTAGATGAAAAACATGTATTTGATCGTAAGTCCAACACAAGCACCTAGTCGTTCACTCATTTGATCGTACACAAGAACACACTTGCTCTCACTCTGAGACGAAGAATAAGAAGGTACAACTATTAGATAAATAGCCAAAAGTAGTCAAGACATTACATATAACATAAGCCTCTACTACACATACCTGCTTGTCACCTAGCTTATTGACACCACTCTCCAACATTTCTTTGTACAATTGATTACCCTCATGGGTTCGTTATCCAACTCCAGCAAATACAGAGAAACCACTTGTTAAACAAAAATAAATAATGCCATATAAGAAATGTCAAGCAAATTATGGTGATAAAACTTATCAACAAAATATAAAATCTAAGTACCAAGCAAATTATTTATAAAAACAAATAGCCCACAAATTTAAATCAAAGAAGAATCTATTGACCTCTTGAAAGTTAATCAAACCTACTCACTTTGTAATTATGTGTTCTCAGGTCCTATAATGTGTATATAAAACCAATAGGCATCTTTGTACAGGGCTATCAACATGGCCCATAAAGCAAGAGGTCGTGGCTTCAAGCCTAGTTTGGACAACTGTGTGCCAACGTTTTCTGCTTAAATATATAAAACAATAAATAGTAGAATTTAATATAATATCATCAAAATAGTTCATTGTGTCTATCATCAACTCTAACTAATCAATTGATAGTGGAATTTAATAACATTTGTAAAAAAATATACATTATAGAGGGTATAATCACCATGTCATACCAATTAAAGGACCATGACATTTAAAATACCAGCGAAAAGAGATCATGGCTTTGATAAATCTTATGATCAAACGGAAAAATACCAGTAACTTGAACTCACACAGAAAGCATACCTCTAGATATATTACCTACATAATCCATTGCGATTCACTACAAAATCATCTGCAATTTTAGTTACTTAGTAACATGACAATCTCAACATAAACAAATTATGTTTTCTAGAGGATAATGAAGCAATTAGGGATCCAACTTCCAAAGGGTAACAACAATAATCATCCAATCCTGCATAATCTACAAATCAATCCGAGATTTGTACCTACAAATACAACCCTAACCTCCAATTTCATGGATGATAACATAAAGCAAAAAAAAAAGACGGTTAATCCTTCTAAATAAACTCTTTGAGAATGGTCGTATAATCACAAAAATAATAATCAATTTGATAAAAATTCAAAGTTGATCAATTTAAAGAGGGGAAATTGTGTAGTTACCTAAGCCGATTAATAACCAGCAACGATGGGAAATCAGTGATGATTAATGTTGGGAAAAAAGGAGAGAATCCGGCAGAGTGTCCTGCGTAATTCAGAGGCTGTTGTGTTCCATTGTCAAGGATTGCAGACTTCTTAACAGAGGGTGGAGTGGTTATGACATTCAACATGGTTGTTTATGGCATTCAATACCTTCAAAGGGTGAAAGGAAGTTGAAGCACGATGGTTGATTGTGGCATTTAAGATGGTTGTTTATGGCAATCAATACCTTGAATTGATTAGGGGTGAAAGGTAATGAAGAGAAGAAAGGGAATCAATAGGTTTCGTCAGTTTCCAAATGATGGTGGCAATTAAGTTCGGTGAATATAATCGTCATTTCTCTCTCCGGAAATTAACCTCAGGAATCTGAATTACCAATTATGCCCTCAAAGTGTCTTAAAAGTTTGGACTTTGTCTCAGTTTGCCCCCTCTAATATGGCTTGATCTCTCTTGTACATAATGCATCAAAATTTATACGCATAGGAATCCGAATTACCAATTATGCCCTCAAAGCGTCTTAAAAGTTTGGACTTTGTCTCTGTTTGCTTCCTCTTAAATGGCTTGATATCTCTTGTACATCTTGTACATAATGCATCAAAATTTATACGCATGGTAAAATTACCAAAAGGGTAAAAAAACTTTTTTTAGCATTTAGTTGTGGGGTTTAGTTTTATGGTTTAGTTTTTAGCATTTAGCTTGGGTGGGAGTTAGGTTTTTTTTAGGTATTTTTAGGTTTTTGGTGGGTGGGGTGTTAGATTTGTTTTAGGTTTTTTTTTTGAGGGGGGGGGGGGGGGTAGGTTTTTTTTTTGGGTTTAACACCAATTGTATATAAATACTATCAATTTCTAGTAAAAGAAACCAATATGAAGCTGACACGTGACGGGAAAACACTATTTACAAGCTTTTGTTAATAATAATAATTAATAATAATTATTATTATTATTATTATTATAATGACAAGGTATGTTGAGCAAAAGGGACTGTTTGTTTACATATTTTGTCATATGTTTATAGGGTTGGGTTAGTGTAAAAATGGTGGTTTTGTGAGAAGTGTAAAAAGTGTTTTAAGCTCTTAGATGTTGTAGTTAATGGTTGAAATTAAGAATGACTTAAAATGTAAATTATATTTTATTTTTTTTGACTAATTTGGCTAGATTAGGGGTAATATTGTCTTTTTTATATTGTGTAAGTGCGGTATGTCTATCACTTCCGTCAATCACGTATCGTAGCTTAATCAGATGAGACAAGATTGGTGCTGAACAGAAGAAAACATAAAGTTCATGCTTGTTGAAGCCGGTTCGTACGAAGGGGGATACATAGCCGGTTCGTACGAACCAGAGCCCGTTCGTAACTAGCTTTGTACGAAGCCAGTTCTCCTATATATACTAGTGTTGGGTCTTCTTCATTGGGGATCTTTGTGATTTGAGAGGGGAAACTCTTGTCATTTGTTTTCGTGGCTTTGTACTTGTCAAATATCAATAGAAAACAACTTATAATTACTTCTTTGTGTCTGATCCACACACGTACTTGGATTCCGCACAAGATACGTGTTCATCGCATTCATCGGTTAAGGAATCGATCCTCGGAGCGAATCCACATATTGTATTTTTAAATAAAGAAACTGTCATCAACTTTAATGCATATTCAAGTTCCACCCATCGTTTTTGAACGTCAATAACTTTTTATACGTAGCGTTTTTAAGAAAAAATAAATTACACCATAAAAGCGAGCTTTTTTTATTTTTAATATGAGTACCATATTGTTATATTTATATAGATAAAAAAATTACATATAGCATGATATGAAGCCTACTGGAATGCATGTTTAAAACACCATAGGAAGAACATATACTGGAATGCAGGTGTAAAACACCATGAATGCAAATGTAAATGCAGGTTTAAAACACCATGCGAAGAACATACAAAGAACACATACTGGACTGCAAGGTTTAAAACACCATGAATGAAGGATTAAAACACCATACAGAGAACACATACTGGACTGCAGGTTTAAAACACCAGATAATAGATTTTCACACAGAACAGAAAAGAAACCGTATATAATGATGATGAAAACTTCTTGCGATCTTGAAGATTTATACGAAATGACAAATAAATCACAGATTCTTAAAGGATATTTAAAAAAACAAATCGGAATTCTAAAATAACTCCCAAGGGGTTATGGCAATATTTATCATTTAATTGAATTATTGAGTAAATTATTTTTTTACCCTTTTGAATTAATATAACTCAAAGACATATGTCAGTCCCACAATATTTCTCACACCTCTCACACTCAAGCCCTTTTTACATGACCTTCAATCTATGTTTATATAATAGATTTATTTATCATATGTTTATATAATAGATTTATACAACACCAATTGCCATATTTTATTATTTTTTCTTCGGTTTAGGATATTAAACTTTGCAAAGGTAAAATATGTCAGTGTTGCACACTTGCATTCCTTCAACCATTCACAAGTATATAACTTTATTAATTTATTTTTAATTTAATGTATATTTCCTTAACAATATTATTTACAAGAGTAAACTTTCATTTTGTGAAAGAAAAAAGCCGCCCCGCCGCAGCAGGCGGGTTGCTTCCTCTGTCGTCGCCGGGGAGCTCTTGGCGAGAAGATCTTAGGAAAAGTTGCTACTACATCCTTTTTGGGGTGTATAGCTCAGTTGGTAGAGCATTGGGCTTTAACCTAATGGTCGTAGGTTCAAGTCCTGCTATACCCAAACCTGACTTCTTTCGCTTCCCTCAAGGCTAGCAGCGTTTTGCTCTCTGTGGTTTGATCGTTTTAATGGTTTTGTCTCAATCCTTCTAAAATTGCCATTTTACTCCCTGATGTTATTATGTTATTGCTAGTTTGCTCCCCAACTCTAACTCAGTTAAAAATTTTAGTTAAAAGTAAGGGTATTTGGGTAACTTTAAATATAATTATTTAACTATTTATCATTAATGCCTAAAATTCATTTTTTAATAAAAAAAACATAATTAATTATTTATTAATTTATATGTATATATTTATATAAACTAGAAAAACATTCAACCCAATTCATCACCCCTATCGTTGTATATATATTTTCAAGTCTCACTTTAGAAAATATATTTAAACTTACTTTGTCAAAAATAATGTGTTTCAAGAAAATATATATTTTTCTCAAAAATCATATATCTTCTAAATATTCCAAGAAAATATATATTTAACTTCCCAAAAATAATATATTTTCTTCTTGTCGAAAATATGATATAACTTGGTAATATTTACAAAAATCATATTTTCATTTATTTCGTATCCAAAATAATATTTACCAAAAACATGAACATAATGTATTTTCCGGAATATTTTGTAAGTTACGTTCTTGCGTTCGATTTCACAATATTAAGTGTGTAACTTATACATTTATTCCTTGTGATTTTTGGTATTATTTTGGATTGTAAATTCTTGGTATTTTATTAAGTTATATTACTTTAAATCCTGAAATAATATAACTAATGCAGAAAGTATACAAATAATCACACAATGTGTTCTTAATGTAAATATATATATATTCTAAATACATATTTACCCATTTTTATTTATAAAAACCAACCTCCAATACTTGTATTTTTGTAACAAAATCTATGGCAAAGTTTATATTGAAAACCATAGTTTAAAACACACTTGTAAATATTTGTTTAGAAAATACTTTTCTAAGTGTTTGTATTTTTAGAAAATTTTGCCATAGTTTCCCCTAAAAATGGAGGTGTCCATGCTATTAAAGCATATCATTTTCTTTTCAAAAATCATCACAAACAATCAACAATCAATCTACACTTACCAAGTGCTAAAACAAAGCTATCTACATAATAATCATGAACTTGAACTTTCATAAAAACCTGTAGTAACTTGGTAGTGTGTTTAGTAGGTTTAGTTACCCTTTAAAGTATTTTTATTTCTTTAAAAATCTCATTCTTGGAAGATTTAGGTGTTTACAACTTACTAGATGATTTTTCCAAAAATCATTCTCTTGGATTTTTCTTGTAAACAATGTATTCTTATACTTGTTTTACCACTAGAAACATGGTTAGTTTCTTTAAAAACAATGTTCATGTAAATCTTGTTATTTATCTTGGTTTCTTGGAAAACTATTTTAGAAACCATCCACTTACAAGACTTGCATTTTGTTTAAATCATCATCATATGAAAATAACTTTTATTATTCAAGTTCATGCTTATATATGAGGATGATCATCTTGTTTCGTCACATAATCATCCTCTCACTTGCTAGATCATGTGTTTAATCACAATCTAGCAAGCTCCTTATGATGATCAACATCATAATCCCAAGAAAACAACAATCAAATATCATACATACACTAAACACTATTATTTCATCAAGAGTTCATTATATGACAAGCTTATGTTAGAGTTTTATGAATATGTTCTTTAGTGTTCAACAAGATTAACATTGTTCATCATCTTTTAACCAACAATATATGAAGTAAAAACAAGATCAACGGAGCTTACTACTAGCACTATGGCTAGGGAAGAACAAGTTGCAAAGTGATGAAGAAATGTGGTGGTTAATAGCTCTCCAAGAAGGTCCTTCAACTCTACTTGCTTGCAACCTCTTTAATTATGATTGAACCACCTTAGGATAGCCTTATAATGTATGAAAATTTGCTAGAAAAATTGATGGCAATTAGGGGGGTGTTGGCCATGAGCTATAAAGGAAGAAGGAGAAGGATTTTGTTGTTGTGAAGTGATGAATGAAATGGAGTTAAGATCTTCTTATAACCATATTCATGTATTATCCATTGTATATTGTGTTCTTAAAGTACAATACAAGATCTACTAACAATCTTCATAAGATCTCATGAAATCAAAATAAATCTCATAAGATTATGGTGGTGGGGCCACCTTGATGTCGTGAACATGAGGGGGGGGGGGTATTTGGTTAGTTTGTGATGGTAAATTAAGAGATCTAGTTAGATTTCAAGAGTAGTGTTTTAGTGTTATGCATATAATATGTTATATAGGGTGTTCGGGGATCATAACTAGCTCAGAAATAATAAAACAATGCTTCTAGTATAATTTTGATGTTTCGGGTAATGTCCGGTTGTTCGGTTAGATACCGGTTCGTTAAAGTGTCAAACTATTCCGTTTAGTGATCTTTATGTACCCTTTTGTGACCCTTTTAATTCCCGACACTTAGGAAAGCATTCAGGACCATTTAGTCATATTTTTACATGAAACTAGCTTGTTAAAAAAGCTGATTTTTGCTGAATTATGCAGAATTCTTCACTTTGGGTGAGTTTTAGGCACTTCCCGGCACTTAAACTATCACTTAGGAATGCAGTTTTGTGGTCCTTACTTCCCTACACACTATACTAGTGTAGAACTTGGTTCCTGGCTCATACTGGGTCTCAAAACATTGTCTGTCTATGTACTGTCCGTCAGTGCTTTTAGTTTGTCTGATAATGGTGCCAATTCTGTTCTGTGCATTATTAGAACTATATCGTGTTGCATGTAGTAATGATAAAAGTCGTGCAACATGAAATGCCATTGTATGTATATAACAGTAATTAGAAATTCATTTGTCTTGTAAACTAGATCATGGACAGTTATTAAAGCACAAATTACTGTTCAATTAGTGTACGGAATGTACGGAAAAGTGACAGTTGTCACAGACTCCCCCCGTTAAAAGAATTTCGTCCTGAAATTCAAGCCATGCCATCGGTCGCAGGGGAGTTTTGAATCAAATGTGGTTACTTAGGTTTAAAATTTGTCTTCATGTTCCCATGTAACTCTGGGTCATGATATGAATTCTAACGTACTCAAGTAAATCAACTATGTCTTCTCCGTGTTTTGTGGACTCTTAGTCCGCATCCTTAACATGTTCTATAGTAAATTGGAGTCTGTTGTTAACGTGAATCTTGTTTGTGGGAACAACAGTTGTTCCTTGAGTCAGACTCCTCTAAAGACTAGACAGAATGTGTCGCGATCACTACTGATCTTTTCTGGAAGTATCAGCTTGTGAGTAATGGTCCCGATCCCTACCAGGATCTCGAAAGGTCTAATATACCGGGGGTCCAACCTTCCACGTTTTCCAAATCGCATCACGCCTTCTTAAGGCGAGGCTCCCATTAAAGCCATACTTCTTATCTCAAATTCCTATGATTTATGCCGCTCGTCGGCCCAATCTTTCTGTATTCCGCGGGCTGTCTTGATATGATCACATATCTGAACGATCTTGCCTCTAATTTTTCCTGAACCAACTCGGGCCAGTAGATTTTTTATCTCCGGTCTCCGTTTAACACAACGGGGATCGACTTATTATGTTTCATCTAAAGCTTCACATGAAGCGGTTTAAACAGCAGTGTGATAAATACTGTTGTAGGAAAACTCCACTAAGGGCAAGTGAGTGTTCCAACTTTTCATCAAAGTTTATCACACAAGCACGTAACATGTCCTTACAGTCTGCATCGTTCAGTAGCTCAGTCCATCTTCGTTAATATTTAAGTTCTTACGATCAACAGTGTGCTGCAACCCTTGTGATTAGTAAAGGTCGTGCGGCGTTTTCTTATAGGTAACGATGTCAAGTTTGCGGCGCGCAATTACTGTATCTAGATCAAGGTTTCTTCTCATGATCCCTTAATCAACGTGACGCGTATGCAATGCCGTGGTCTCATTGCATCGACGCGCAATCGAGTCTTTGTCGAGAAGCGTCACATAATTGCGACTCTAACTCCTTAGCTCTTGATTGCAGGGTTGGCATGAATTTCATTCTTATCCACCATGTATCCTAAGGTTCTTACCTTGCGAATTCAAAATCCGCTTTTCGACATCTTAGCACATAACTGTTCTTTATCTAAGAGTCGCAAGATAAATTGCAGATGTTGCTCACGACCTTCCTTGGTCGTTGGGCATATAAGAATGTAGTCAATAAATATAATCGTGATCTATCCCGGTATAGCTTACACGTTTGATTCCTGAGGTCCATGAATACTGTCGATGCATGTGTTAAGCCAAATGGTACGACAAGGAACTCGTAATGCTCGAAGCGAGTCCTAAAAGTCATTTTAGGGATATTTCCTTCTTGTATTCACAATTGAGGACACCCTGTCCTCAAGTCGATCTTTGAGTGGTAACTAGGACCTTACGATTTGTCTGTTCATGTCATCAATCCTTGGCAAAGGATACCGATCCTTGATATCCAATTCTTTGGAATTGATGCAAAGTGGAAACTGTCAACTTTCTTCTCGTGTCCTTAACTAAGGGTGTCATGTCCTTAATTCCCTCTGTCTAGCAGCTCTTGCAGTTATATCGGAGGCTCATGCTTCTCGGATGAAGCTAGTCGGTAAGGCGTCATTCGGCACTGGTGCCGCTCCTAGCACTAGGTTCATCCCAAACTCCTCTTGTTGTTGTGGAGGTATTCCTGGCAAGTCTTCAGGAAGGTATTCTGGGAATTCCTCCACCACGGGGTTGTCTTCTGGCTCCAGCTCCTTGGTCTCCTTATTGGCAACATGAGCTAGGAAGGCTATGCAGTCTACTCGGAGGCGCTTCTGTGTCTCTTCGACCAATGAGAGATGTTGCAGACCCACGGTATTATGGGGCCTAGTACCCTTGCACCTGATGCAAGAAGGTTGTGTACTATAAGTGTTTCATCATTCGCAAGAGGGGTGCGACTGATTTTCCTTATATCGAACGACTTCAGCTCTATACTTGGATATCCAATCCATGCTGACTATCATATCATGACTTCCCAAGTCGATGGTAACAGAAAGTTCCGGCCTTCTGAGTTCCCAAAATATAATCCTTAATCGCTTCGTCTGCTTAAACTAGTCTTCTATATGCCCATTTCTAAAGAATACGGGACGTCTATTCTACTCGAAACTTGGCCAAGCAGTATCTTAAGTTCTAGGGATACGAGATTAAAGTTGATGCCAGTATTAATCAAAAAAATTAGATGTATAAGGTTGGTTAATAGGGAACGTACCCGTAACTGTATCTGGATCCTGGCGTGCTTTACGAACTCCAATCGTGAAGACCCTTCCTCGCTTGGTTCTTTCTAGGCCAATCTTTCCTAAAGTGCCCTGCTTCACCACACCTGTAGCAGCCTAGAATTTTCCCATTATCTCTTCCGTCTGGATCTTTTGCCCAACAGGCATCCTTGCTGTGCCCTTCCTTTCCACACTTTCCGTACTTAGGCCTCAGACATCGACCTTCATGGTAAAAATTGCATTCCTCGCACCTTGGCTTAGTCCCCAAGTAAACCTTACCACCAGCCTTATTAGTGGCTCCATAAGCTTTCCTGCCACGCAGCGGGTTCACTTCCTTTCTCTTGTTTGCTTTAGAGCTTCCATAGCTGACTTGGGTGCCTAACTTTAGGTTTGAAGACTTCCTCTTCTTGTTGCCTGATGACTCCACATGAGTCTCTTTCTTGTTATCCTCAGATTCCGAAAATTTTCTCATGCGTAGAGCTTCTTCAGTAAGAGTGACACTCAAATCGATAGCCTCTGCGATGGTTGGGGGATTTGAGGTAGTAACCATGCTCCTAATTTGAGGTGCAAGTCCCCAAATGAATCGCTCAATCCTCTTGAATTCCGGCTTGACTAAGTAGGGAACGACCCTAGACAATTCGTGAAATCGCTGGACGTACTCAGAAATCTTCGGCCCGTCCATTTTCAAATTCCAGAACTCCACCTCAAGCTTCTGGATTTCAGCCCTAGAACAGTATTTCTTCTCCATCATTTCCTTGAGCTCGTCCCAGCTCAGTGCATGAGCAATTTCGTCACCGAGGGTCTAAACCTGAAGGTTCCACCAAGAGAGTGCGCCGTCCAAAAATAACCCTGAGATATAGGTAACACTCCGCTGGGGCGAACAGTTACTCATTCTTAGAACGGAGTCAGTCTTTTCTACCCAACGGACAAATGAAACGGCACCTCCTGTGCCATCAAAATTTAATGGCTTGCAGTCCAGGAACTGTTTATAGGTGCAGCCAGTTGGAGGGTTATTTCCAGTAGTGCCACCACTGTGTTCGGAGCGGAGGGCTTCATGTCGTGCAATTGCCTGTGAGATGCGTTCTTGAAGCTCGGCTTCTGTCCTTGGTAACGTACTGGTGTTTGTGTCACGTCTGGGCGGCATTCTCTTTTGTCAAAAGGTATGGGGTAGGTTAGACAACATTCCATAATTGTCTATGAGGTACATATTACCACAAGCAAACATGTAATCACCCAATATCACATGCATATATAATCAACAATGTATGAGCGAGGAAACAATTACTGAGCCTTCACATAGGCTTGGCAACTTGGCTTATTGTTTTTAATGGGAAAAATAAAATGAACTCGAGGCTACATCGCCTCGGTCATACAAGTTTCATTAAGTGGTAGTTGTTTTCCTTCTACATAGCTTTACAAGACGGGTATACTTTCCTTGAGATGGGGGTTGTTTATGTAGGGGTGATAGAGAGTGTAACGTCACCGAATCTTTCCGAATGTTATCCATCTTCACTTGCTTAAATATCGGTCCTCAAACGTCTCGTACACGGGTAGAAGTGTCAGACACGAAGTAGGCAAAGACAGGTTTCCTACTTTATAAAGTGCTAAAGCGATGGTCTACGTATTGTTCTACCAGATGAAGGTGTGAACACCTATAGATTATTTTTGGAAGGATGGTGATCATTAGCCTGACCCGCAGAGTCCACCAGGATTTCCATGCACTACAAGTCGTTATTACGTGGGCCCCCGTAATAATAAATTGTCTTGCACAGTTACCCCAATTTTCCCTCGTCCAAGCAGATGATCAACCAAGGAGGGGACACTACTGTCCTTATACCTCTGTCATGGAAAAGACCATTGCGGTGGTCCACGCGCTAACACTCGTTATCGTTACGCACGAATAGGCACGATGATTAAACAAAGTAGGAATAAGGAGAATTCCTAGTAGTTGGAGGGGCACTTTTGAGATGAATACTTCATCTTCCTTGTCTGGTCAAGTGTGTCATCAATCTCGCTTCACAAAAGCCGCAGGGATCTCGTCCCGCTGATTAAGAAGTTGTTCAAGGTTGCCGTCTCTGCCTCGCCACCACTACCGTAGTCAGGCACCTTCACGATCGAGAGGGAAGAGCAGCCATCTCCTACGGAAGCAAGCTCAGAATCTTGTTTGGTAATCACTCTAGCCATGAGCTTTGCAATGAACGTGAGGCCGATAGCTTCATCGTGCGAGTAAGAATAATAATAATAATAATAGGATTCGGAGTCGAAGGTATCTTATTCACGTCAATAATCATTCCGTACACTTATTCGTATGTATATATCGATAAACAAATATGCTACTTGGCATAAACAGGCAATTCGATGCATCATATCACATATAACTCTCGTTTATCCTTTGGGGCGTCATTTTGTCTTTGGCAAGTCTAACTCATGTAGATTATGCCTTAGTTGGCAACTTATTTTGGGGTATTCTCCTCCCTACTAATGTCCTTGCCTTGTCTCTTCTTTGAAAAATGTTTGACTCATGGATCTTGACGCTTACGTGAATGCAATGAAAAACCTTTTTGTAAAAATGTTTTTGTGAGAGAATTCTAGTGATTGTAGTCTAGACTCAAGAAGGAATCCTAGTTCACTACAATCGAAGCTCTGATACCAAACTGTCACACCCTGACTTTTGCGGAAGCGTATGATGTGTGACTGGTTTAATATCATTGCATTCAATCATAATAAACAACTACATGATCAAAACGATGTTCATCCATTCATGAAATTTGAGTATTACAAACACCGGTTATTTAAGTTTTAAAACACAACCTTCGACTAGGTTATAAACCAACAAAAGTGGATGACATCTAAACTTGAAGTCTACTTCTAGAAACAACACCCGCGCCCAAGATCCAACCTGTAACCTGAAATACATGTAATTTTGGAAAACATCAACAAAAGTTGAGCGAGTTCATGCGTTTTGTGTGAGTACTTGTAATCTTGTAAACCTTTGAGAGACTCCTTTGAAAACAGGTATGAAAAGCGTGTATGAAAATACCAAATAAATGTTTTACAAGGACATTAAGGCATGTGAGGACATAGGGAGCACTCGAAATGAGTAGGCTTATACCCTTGTCGATTTTCCCTCGACTATGTCGATTTCCCTCGACTATGTCGAATTTCCCTTCGACTATGTCAATTTACCTTGACTATGTCAATTTCCCTTGACTATGTCGATTTCCCTCAACTGGGACACCGAAGCACTCAAGTGATCACATGAGGACCATGAGTGGGGCTCGGCCGTACCCGTTAGATCTAACCTTCGTCCCTAATTAAGTATTAATGGCATTTCAATATTAAGTCTATGCTCACATGATCTAATAGTGCATTTTATAGGCAATTCAAACCGTTTAAGCATTCGTAACATGTATTCCACCCCCAAGAGTTATAAAACCGAAAACAGTTATGTCACACCCCCAATATCCACAAGCGGAGTATCACCGCAGGAGGCGTGACTGACCAGGATCAAGCCACCAATCATATTGAACAATATAGTAAATTAAATAAAAGTTCAACCACACAATATAATTGGTGTTCAAAAACAAGTTAACCAAATTCAAGCTAAACAGCGGAAGCATCAAATGTAAAACCAAAACGTAAGTTATAAGTTTAGCAAGTTTAACATGGCACACACTGTCCATGTCCCACAACGACTCCTTCCACTCGTGCAAGCTCTATAGATACCTAACGACCTGCAAGGCATGTAACAACGAGTCAATAACAAAGTTGAGCGAGTTCACAGTAGGTGTTCGTTTTAAAGTAGTTTTTCAAGAACTATGAGTTTGTTTGCAACCATAAGTTAATCAGCTTTCCTTGTTTTCCAAACCATAATCGGTGGGGGCGACCCCATGTTGTAAACCACTAGACTAGTTATATATATTGGCATCCTTCCCAATCCGAGGACGGAGGTACGTATTCTACCCAACCGAGAATACGCAGGTTAAATGTAGGCGTCCTTCCCAATCCAAGGACGGTGGTACGTATTCTTCCCAATCCGAGAATACGCAGGTTTAGTGTAGGCGTCCTTCCCAATCCGAAGACGGAGGTACGTATTCTTCCCAATCCGAGAATACGCATGTTAAGTGTAGGCGTCCTTCCCAATCCGAGGACGGAGGTAAGTAGTCTAGTAGTGGTGAATATACAGGTTTCGTTTTAGCTATTTAATCCCATTCTCAACCCACCGGGAATCCCATGCCTTAAGAGTGTGAACTCACCTTAGAGTGCCCGGTTTGATAATGTACTTCTAATGTTAAATTAATGTTAAGTCCGTTACTCGCGACCTAAGGTATAATGTCATAATAGTGAGTACACGAGTAGGGTTTTGCAGTATCTTAATGTCCAAACAATCCGATGTCTAATGTAATACTTTTTGGCAGGCAGTAACACACAACACACAGTTATTTATTCTTACTATATGTTCGAGACAATAGACTCACAACCAACTTGTTTTACATCAAATAATTCATCAAATCATTATTGATTTAACATACATATATAAAATAGTCTAATACTTTAACTATCTGTTCACTTAATTCAACACACATACATATTAAATTAAATTGAAACAACTATCCTACTCAATCAATTGTTTCAATTACCATATACAGTGAAGTAACACATGCGGCCCAAACCTCATCCGTGTAACACAGCCCCTTTATGCGGCCCAATTACCCTTTTGTATAACCCAATCAATTAACGTGCAATTCTGATTAGTATGCAAGCCCAATCATTATACTCGATAGTTACAATTTAAAACATTCCATACATTCCCTAACTAGCAACAAATATGAATATATGCACATCACTGATTTAATATCATCATTGCTTTCTACAATTTTCACATGGGCCACTCAATTTTAGCCTAACTGATTGGACTGAAAGTTAGTGGGTTGGTTGCTTTAAATCTTGATAATTGAATCAACTCATGTTAAATTCACTGGGCCGACAAAACTGTTGTTATATTACATGCGATTGGACCGAATAAAATACAAGGACTCACATGGCATGGATCAGACAAACACAATTTAAATCACATGCAATCCTATTCTCTATACTTCTGTAATCATTCATAACCTCAACAACCAATTATAGTGTCATTATTATTACTACTCCTCATCTAGTCGAGAGATATCGGATTATGCACATCAAACAAGATCATGCAAGGGTTATCAAATCATGGCGATTCTGAATCAAAAACAATTAACAAGAAACTATAATTATATGTTCAACATATGTTACAATCCAATTATAATCTAACAAGTAAAATCATGTTTTCTTGTGATACACATATATGATATTAACACATAATTGAATGCGACTAATATACTCAACATGAATAATAACATCACTAACCGATAGGTATGATCACTGGATACGCAAATACAAACTTCGAAGGGGGGGGGGGGGATCTCCTGTTGCCGTGCGTATTCTTGAGAGGAGGGTAATAGGGTTTGGTTTGTTATGTGCTTCTTGTTACGTAGCCAAGTATATAAATAATCTACCATGACCGACCACCCCTTAACAAAACAGTTGGGCTTTACCCGGCCCAAGCATGATTTAGGTGTGTAAGTGCAAAATCTAACTAATCGGCCCACTAAGACCCAATTGGACTTGTGTGACTTTGGGCTTAAGATAACCTATACGCGTGGACCGAATAAAGTTATAACTAGGAAGAGTGCGGCCCAAAACATAGGTATAAGCTAATAAACAAAACTATTAAACATTACGTTTAAGTTTCACAGAATTGTAGCGACACAAAAATAACGTTACTGACCTCGAAAGTTCGGGTTGTCACATCATCCCCAACTTGAAAGAAATTCCGTCCTGAAATTTAGCACGTGGTTACTGAGGAAGCTAGTTATGTTGCGTGTTTTCCTGGTTTTCCTGGGGTGTCACATCATCCCCCCGTTGGTTTGGAATTTCGTCCTGAAATTCCGCAGTAGCTTCAGCCTCAGTAGTGGTTGGACTTTTCTCGAACAACTGGGGATACTTGTGTTTCATTTGGTCTTCTCGTTCCCAGGTAAACTCTGGGCCATGACGGGAGTTCCAACGAACTCGAACAAGAGGAATTCTGGTATGCTTGAGAACCTTAACGTCTCGGTTTGTAATCTCTATAGGTTCTTCGACGAATCGCAGCTGATCGTCGATAGTGAGCTCCTTGATAGGAACTATGAGGGTCTCATCTGACAGACACTTCTTTAGATTTGACACATGGAATACGTTGTGAACTCCGCTGAGTTCTGCAGGTAGATTCAGTTTGTAGGCCACCCTGCCTATTTTCTCTGTGATTTCGAAAGGTCCGACGTATCGCGGGTTGAGTTTGCCTCGTTTACCAAAACGAACTACACCTTTCCAAGGTGAGACTTTAAGTAGTACTCGATCCCCAACCTGGAACTCGAGTGGTTTCCTTCGCTTATCAGCGTAGCTTTTCTAACGGTCACGAGTTGCCGCCATTCGTTGTCGTATCTGACCAATCTTCTCGGTTGTGTCTACGACGAGTTCTGGGCCAGTGATTTGGCTGTCGCCAACCTCTGCCCAACAAAGAGGTGATCGGCACTTACGTCCGTACAATGCCTCAAACGGGGCAGCTTGGATACTGGTGTGGTAACTGTTGTTATACGAAAACTCCACTAACGGGAGGTGTTTTTCTCAGCCATTACCAAAGTCGATTACACATGCTCGAAGCATGTCTTCAAGGGTTTGGATGGTGCGCTCAGACTGCCCATCCGTCTGTGGATGATACGCCGTGCTCATGTCTAATCGAGAGCCAAAGGACTTGTGTACAGCTTGCCATAATTCAGATGTAAAACGTGGGTCACGATCAGAAATGATGGAGGTTGGCACCCCGTGCCTTGATACTACTTCCTTTAGGTAGATGTCTGCTAGAGTAGAAAACTTATCCGTTTCCTTGATAGCCAGAAAATGTGCAGACTTGGTCAGTCGATCCACGATCACCCAAATGGTATCATTTCCGCGTTGAGATCTAGGCAGGCCAGTAACAAAGTCCATGGAAATTTGCTCCCATTTCCATCTCGGTATCTCTGGTTGTTGAAGTAGGCCTGATGGTTTTTGGTACTCGATTTTGACTCTCGCACAAGTCAAGCATTTACTGACGTAGGTTGCTATGTTGGCTTTCATACTTGGCCACCAGTACGTAGTCTTGAGATCGTGGTACATCTTATCCGAACCAGGATATACCGAGTAACGAGACTTGTGTGCTTCATCCATCACAAGCTCACGTAGGTTACCATAGAGTGGAACCCAGATGCGCCCTATCACGTAATAAGCACTGTCTTCCTTTTGCTCAAACCGTTTCCTCGATCCTCGTAAAGACTCAGCCCTAATGTTTTCTGCCTTCAATGCTTCAACCTGAGCATCTCGTATCTGAGCGGGAAGACTAGAGTGAATGGTAAGCTGTAACGCACGTACACGCTTAGGTTTAGACTCCTTCCGGCTGAGGGCATCAGCCACAACATTGGCTTTTCCCGGATGATACTTGATCGCGCATTCGTAATCATTTAGGAGTTCGACCCATCGACGCTGTCGCATGTTCAACTCCTTCTGTTCGAGGATATGCTGGAGACTCATGTGATCGGTGTAAATAGTGCACTTGGTACCGTACAGGTAATGCCTCCATATCTTGAGTGCAAAAACAACAGCTCCCAGCACCAGATCGTGAGTAGTGTAGTTCCTTTCGTGAACCTTAAGTTGGCGCGATGCATAAGCAATGACTTTCTCATGTTGCATCAACACACAACCAAGTCCTTGGATTGACGCGTCGCAATAAACCACAAAATCATCGATGCCCTCAGGTAATGAGAGAATAGGCGCGCTACAAAGTCTCTCCTTTAAGTGCTGAAATGCGGATTCCTGTGCATCACCCCAACGATAGGTGACGCCCCTCTGAGTTAGTGAAGTGAGAGGTTGCGCAATCTTCGAGAAATCCTTGATAAACCTTCTGTAGTAACCCGCCAAACCCAAGAATTGGCGGATTTCTGTTGGTGTACGGGGCGCATGCCAGCTCTTGATCGAGTCAACCTTGGATGGATCCACATGAATCCCATCCGCATTTACCACGTGGCCTAAGAAATGGACTTCACGAAGCCAAAAGTCGCATTTCGAGAACTTAGCATAAAGCTGCTCTGCTCGAAGAAGTTCCAAAATAAGTCGCAGATGATGCTCGTGTTCCTCCTGACTCTTAGAATAGATCAGGATGTCGTCAATGAAAACAATAACAAACTTATCCAGATAAGGCTTGCACACTCGGTTCATAAGATCCATGAAGACCGCAGGTGCGTTTGTCAGCCCGAAAGGCATAACCAGAAACTCGTAGTGCCCATAACGAGTTCTGAATGCTGTCTTGGAGATATCCTCGTCTCGAACTCTCAACTGATGATAGCCCGATCTCAGATCAATCTTTGAGTAGACGCTCGACCCTTGCAGCTGGTCGAATAGGTCATCAATACGCGAAAGAGGGTATCGATTCTTCACGGTCACCTTGTTGAGTTCGCGATAGTCAATACACATTCGGAAGGTGCCGTCTTTCTTCTTCACAAACAAGATTGGAGCTCCCCAGGGCGAAGAGCTAGGACGAATGAAACCTTTGTTTAATAGCTCTTGTAGTTGCACGGAGAATTCTTCTAATTCTGATGGAGCCAGACGATAAGGTGCACGAGCTATGGGCGCTGTTCCAGGAGCTAGTTCAATTTGAAACTCGACTTGACGATGAGGCGGAAGACCAGGTAATTCCTCAGGAAATACCTCAGGAAAATCTCGTACGATGGGAATGTCTTCTATCTTCTTCTCTTTCGTTGAGGTGTCAGTAACGAGGGCTAGAATAGCAGTGTGGCCCTTTCACAAACACTTCTGGGCCTTAAGGAAAGAGATAATGCCTACGACTGCACCACTCTTGTCACCACGAATCACGAGGGGTTCTTCACCAGAACGAGGGATACGGACGATTTTCTCCTTGCAAAGAATCTCCGCTTGATGTTGAGACAACCAATCCTTTCCAATGACGACGTCAAAACTACCAAGAGCGATAGGAATAAGGTCGATAGAGAAAGTCTGACCAGCTAAGATGAGATTACAACCCTTAACTATGTGTGTGGCCTCGAGACTTTTACCGTTTGCTAGTTCTACAACATGCTTGGTGTTCAAAAGTGTTGGGGTATGCTTAAGCATCTGACTAACTTTTAAGGACACGTAGCTAGTATCGGCACCCGAGTCAAATAAAACAGTAACATAAAAGTCGTCCAGTAGAAACTTACCCGTCACAACGTTGGGATCATTCCTCACTTCACCCTGTCCAATCACGAAGGCATGACCCCGGGCACCATTGCCATCATTGTTGCCCCCATTGTTGTTCCCGTTTCCTTGGTTGTTGTTGTTGTTCTGATTCTGATTCAACTGTGGGCAGTGTCTCTTAAAGTGACCCTCAGCACCGCACTGATAGCATCCCTTATTACCCTGCTGGTGCTGCTGTTGATTCTGTGGAGCTTGTGGCTGCTGTTGACGATTCTGATTCGCAGGACGTGAGCTCCTGCAATCCTTGGATTCATGACCAAACTTGTTACATCTCTGACAACGACCCTTGTTGCACGGCCCGCTGTGGTGCAAATTACATCGATTGCTCTTAGGGTGATTTCCCCTGAATCCACCCTGACCCTGATTCTGATTACCTGAAGATTGTTGACCAGGGCTCTTGAAGTCGTCAGTCCTTCGCTGCTGAGACTGAGGCTGAACCGAAGTGGAACCCTTGCTCGAATTTCCATCCCACTTGCACTTGTTGTCACTAGGAGTATCTAAAGTAGTTGTAGCACTAATGCGCTTGGGCAGCTTGTTCTGCTCAACTGCCTGGTCAGTGAGGCGATGGGCTAGTCGAATGACTTGCTGAATGGTACCAAGGTTAGCCGCAGTCACATGGCTCTGAATCTCTGGCACTAGACCCTTAAGGTACAGCTCGATTCGCTTGATAGGAGGATCCACCATAGTAGGACACAAGATAGCCAGCTCGTTCGATCTCTTCGTGTATGCCTCGATTTCGGACCCTGTCATCTTCACATTGAAAAACTCCACCTCCAGCTTGTGGATGTCGTCACGATTGCAGTACTCTTCTTTGATCAATTCTTTGAAGTCGTTCCATGGGGTGGCATTAGCAACCGCCAGCCCTAGCAATTGGACCTGTGCTTTCCACCAGGTTAACGCAGCACCTTCGAGTGTTCCAGTAGCAAACTTTACCCTACGAGCCTCAGGGCATTCACACATCTCAAAAACAGACTCGATCTTCTCGAACCAGTGAAGAAGACCTACAGCTCATTCTGTGCCGCTAAAGGTACTAGGTCGACAGTCCATAAAGGTCTTGAAGGTACAAACGGGAGGCTGAGCATGCTGACCTGTCGTGTGAGAAAGAAAAGACAAGGTTAAGCGCAAGAGTTGGTTCGCGAGAGTAGGATCTAAACATCCTAGGTTAGGTCGGAATGGCAGGTTATACCTCCTGCAGGGACTGCTGCGAGTGCCTCAGCCACTCGTTCGTTGATTAGAGCCGTCAGTTGGGCTTGAGTTAAGTTCAAACGTTCACTCATGATCTTCACATCAAAGAAAAGCATAAGTGAGAGGAGTGTCGCGAAAGTGCATAAGTGTGGGAAGACAGAAGAGAGCAAGCACACGTGAGTTTAAAACAACAGTCGTTACGTTGGCTAAGCAGGCTATGAACAATGCACTATGTAAACTAACAGACAGGCAATTTGAACACAAACTATATCACCTATAATGTTGAGTCTTGCACGTGGAGCGAAGCGTCGTTGTGGATCGTTGAGCACTGTACAGGTTATAGTCTGGTTTTGTTAAAAAGCTTTTTCCTTTTTTAAAACCGAGTTCGCTATACCCAATGGCTCTGATACCAATCTGTCACACCCCCAAAATCCACAAGCGGAGTATCACCACAGGAGGCGTGACTGACCAGGATCAAGCTACCATTCATATTGAACAATATAGTAAATTAAATAAAAGTTCAACCACACAATATAATTGGTGTTCAAAAACAAGTTAACCAAATTCAAGCTAAATAGCGGAAGCATCAAATGTAAAACCAAAACGTAAGTTATAAGTTTAGCAAGTTTAACATGGCACACACTGTCCATGTCCCACAACGACTCCTTCCACTCATGCAAGCTCCATAGATACCTAACGACCTGCAAGGCATGTAACAACGAGTCAACAACAAAGTTGAACGAGTTCACAGTAGGTGTTCGTTTTAAAGTAGTTTTTCAAGAACTATGAGTTTGTTTGCAACCATAAGTTAATCAGCTTTCCTTGTTTTCCAAACCATAATCGGTGGGGGCTACCCCATGTTGTAAACCACTAGACTAGTTATATATATTGGCGTCCTTCCCAATCCGAGGACGGAGGTACGTATTCTACCCACCGAGAATACGCAGGTTAAATGTAGGCGTCCTTCCCAATTCGAGGACGGTGGTACGTATTCTTCCCAATCCGAGAATACGCAGGTTTAGTATAGGCGTCCTTCCCAATCCGAGGATGGAGGTACGTATTCTTCCCAATCCAAGAATACGCATGTTAAGTGTAGGCGTCCTTCCCAATCCGAGGACGGAGGTAAGTAGTCTAGTAGTGGTGAATATACAAGTTTCGTTTTAGCTATTTAATCCCATTCCCAACCCACCGGGAATCCCATGCCTTAAGAGTGTGAACTCACCTTAGAGTGCTCGGTTTGATAATGTACTTCTAACGTTAAATTAACGTTAAGTCCGTTACTCGCGACCTAAGGTATAATGTCATAATAGTGAGTACACGAGTAGGGTTTTGCAGTATCTTAATGTCCAAACAATCCGATGTCTAATGTAATACTTTTTGGCAGGCAGTAACACACAACACACAGTTAATTATTCTTACTATATGTTCGAGACAATAGACTCACAACCAACTTGTTTTACATCAAATAATTCATCAAATCATTATTGATTTAACATACATATATAAAATAGTCTAATACTTTAACTATCTATTCATTTAATTCAACACACATACATATTAAATTAAATTGAAACAACTATCCTACTCAATCAATTGTTTCAATTACCATATACAGTGAAGTAACACATGCAGCCCAAACCTCATCCGTGTAACACAACCCCTTTATGCGGCCCAATTAACCTTTTGTATAACCCAATCAATTAACGTGCAATTCTGATTAGTATGCAAGCCCAATCATTATACTCGATAGTTACAATTTAAAACAGTCCATACATTCCCTAACTAGCAACAAATATGAATATATGCACATCACTGATTTAATATCATCATTGCTCTCTACAATTTTCACATGGGCCACTCAATTTTAGCCTAACTGATTGGACCGAAAGTTAGTGGGTTGGTTGCTTTAAATCTTGATAATTGAATCAACTCATGTTAAATTTACTGGGCCGACAAAACTGTTGTTATATTACATGCGATTGGACCGAATAAAATACAAGGACTCACATGGCATGGATCAGAGAAACACAATTTAAATCACATGCAATCCTATTCTCTATACTTCTGTAATCATTCATAACCTCAACAACCTATTATAGTGTCATTATTATTACTACTCCTCATCTAGTCGAGAGATATCGGATTATGCACATCAAACAAGATCATGCAAGGGTTATCAAATCATGGCGATTCTGAATCAAGAACAATTAACAAGAAACTATAATTATATGTTCAACATATGTTACGATCCAATTATAATCTAACAAGTAAAATCATGTTTTCTTGTGATACACATATATGATATTAACACATAATTGAATGCGACTAATATACTCAACATGAATAATAACATCACTAACCGATAGGTATGATCACTGGATACGCAAATACAAGCTTCGAAGGGGGGGGGGGGGGATCTCCTGTTGCCGTGCGTATTCTTGAGAGGAGGGTAATAGGGTTTGGTTTGTTATGTGCTTCTTGTTACGTAGCCAAGTGTATAAATAATCTACCATGACCGACCCCCCCTTAACAAAACAGTTGGGCTTTACCCGGCCCAAGCATGATTTAGGTGTGTAAGTGCAAAATCTAACTAATCGGCCCACTAAGACCCAATTGGACTTGTGTGACTTTGGGCTTAAGATAACCTATACGCGTGGACCGAATGAAGTTATAACTAGGAAGAGTGCGGTCCAAAACATAGGTATAAGCTAATAAACAAAACTATTAAACGTTACGTTTAAGTTTCACAGAATTGTAGCGACACAAAAATAACGTTACTGACCTCGAAAGTTCGGGTTGTCACAAGTTAAAGAAAAGGGGGAGCATGAACTCACTGTTTTGCGTCTTCGGTACACGTAACTCAAATCTTGTCAGCAAACACGACTACCTACAATGTGCTAGGGTCTATTAGACGAACGGGCCGTGCCTTGCCTTAGTATTTACGTTTTTGAGTTACGTTTCTTTTATGTCTCCAATATTATTCCAAGTTATAATCCCTTGTTCAAATAATAATTATTTTAACTTTAAATTATATTTAATTTTGGAATAATTGTTAAACAATATTTTTGTATCAATACTTCTCAAGTATTTCCTTCCCAAGGATGGGGTATCTCATGTATATCCGTATTCTTGTATTTGTATATCTTGTCATGTACTGGCGTCGTATTCCGATGTGTACGTATCTTCTTAATAAATATCCAATATATATTTCCAAAACAATATATTTTCAAGTCTCACTTTAGAAAATATATTTAAACTTACTTTGTCAAAAATAATGTGTTTCAAGAAAATATATATTTTTCTCAAAAATCATATATCTTCTAAATATTCCAAGAAAATATATATTTAACTTCCCAAAAATAATATATTTTCTCCTTGTCGAAAATATGATATAACTTGGTAATATTTACAAAAATCATATTTTCATTTCTTTCGTATCCAAAATAATATTTACCAAAAACATGTTCATAATGTATTTTCCGGAATATTTTGTAAGTTACGTTCTTGCGTTCGATTTCACAATATTAAGTGTGTAACTTATACATTTATTCCTTGTGATTTTTGGTATTATTTTGGATTGTAAATTCTTGGTATTTTGTTAAGTTATATTACTTTAAATCCTGAAATAATATAACTAATGCACAAAGTATACAAATAATCACACAATGTGTTCCTAATGTAAATATATATATTCTAAATACATATTTACCCATTTTTATTTATAAAAACCAACCTCCATTACTTGTATTTTTGTAACAAAATCTATGGCAAAGTTTATATTGAAAACCATAGTTTAAAACACACTTGTAAATATTTGTTTAGAAAATACTTTTCTAAGTGTTTGTATTTTTAGAAAATTTTGCCATAGTTTCCCCTAAAAATGGAGGTGTCCATGCTATTCAAGCATATCATTTTCTTTTCAAAAATCATCACAAACAATCAACAATCAATCTACACTTACCAAGTACTAAAACAAAGCTATCTACATAATAATCATGAACTTGAACTTTCATAAAAACCTGTAGTAACTTGGTAGTGTGTTTAGTAGGTTTAGTTACCCTTTAAAGTGTTTTTATTTCTTTAAAAATCTCATTCTTGGAAGATTTAGGTGTTTACAACTTACTAGATGATTTTTCCAAAAATCATTCTCTTGGGTTTTTCTTGTAAACAATGTATTCTTATACTTGTTTTACCACTAGAAACATGGTTAGTTTCTTTAAAAACAATGTTCATGTAAATCTTGTTATTTATCTTGGTTTCTTGGAAAACTATTTTAGAAACAATCCACTTACAAGACTTGCATTTTGTTTAAATCATCATCATATGAAAATAACTTTTATTATTCAAGTTCATGCTTATATATGAGGATGATCATCTTGTTTTGTCACATAATCATCCTCTCACTTGCTAGATCATGTGTTTAATCACAATCTAGCAAGCTCCTTATGATGATCTACATCATAATCCCAAGAAAACAACAATCAAGTATCATACATACACTAAACAATATTATTTCATCAAGAGTTCATCATATGACAAGCTTATGTTAGAGTTTTATGAATATGTTCTTTAGTGTTCAACAAGATTAACATTGTTCATCATCTTTTAACCAACAATATATGAAGTAAAAACAAGATCAATGGAGCTTACTACTAGCACTATGGCTAGGGAAGAACAAGTTGCAAAGTGATGAAGAAATGTGGTGGTTAATAGCTCTCCAAGAAGGTCCTTCAACTCTCCTTGCTTGCAACCTCTTTAATTATGATTGAACCACCTTAGGATAGCCTTATAATGTATGAAAATTTGCTAGAAAAATTGATGGCAATTAGGGGGGTGTTGGCCGTGAGTTATAAAGGAAGAAGGAGAAGGATTTTGTTGTTATGAAGTGATGAATGAAATGGAGTTAAGATCTTCTTATAACCATATTCATGTATTATCCATTGTATATTGTGTTCACAAAGTACAATACAAGATCTACTAACAATCTTCATAAGATCTCATGAAATCAAAATAAATCTCATAAGATTATGGTGGTGGGGCCACCTTGATGCCGTGAACATGAGGGGGGGGGGGGGTATTTGGTTAGTTTGTGATGGTAAATTAAGAGATCTAGTTAGATTTCAAGAGTAGTGTTTTAGTGTTATGCATATAATATGTTTATAGTGTGTTAGGGTGTTCGGGGATCATAACTAGCTCAGAAATAATAAAACAATGCTTCTAGTATAATTTTGATGTTTCGGGTAATGTTCGGTTGTTCGGTTAGATACCGGTTCGTTAAAGTGTCAAACTATTCCGTTTAGTGATCTTTATGTACCCTTTTGTGACCCTTTTAATTCCCGATAATTAGGAAAGCATTCAGGACCATTTAGTCATATTTTTACATGAAACTAGCTTGTTAAAAAGCTGATTTTTGCTGAATTATGCAGAATTCTGCACTTTGGGTGAGTTTTAGGCACTTCCCGGCACTTAAACTATCACTTAGGAATGCAGTTTTGTGGTCCTTACTTCCTTACACACTATACTAGTGTAGAACTTGGTTTCTTGCTCATACTGGGTCTCAAAACATTGTCTGTCTATGTACTGAACTCCCGTCAGTGCTTTTAGTTTGTCTGATAATGGTGCCAATTCTGTTCTGTGCATTATTAGAACTATATCGTGTTGCATGTAGTAATGATAAAAGTCGTGCAACATGAAATGCCATTGTATGTATATAACAGTAATCAGAAATTCATTTGTCTTGTAAACTAGATGATGCACAGTTATTAAAGCACAGATTACTGTTCAATTAGTGTACGGAATGTACGGAAAAGTGACAGTTGTCACATCTGCAATGGTGGTGTGACACAATACCGAACGGAGATGGTGGTAGTGGTGGTCGGTAGGTGATGATGGTGGTGGGTGGTGTCGGCAGGTGGTGGTTAGTGGGGTGGTGGATAGTGTCGGTGTCGACAAGTGGTGGTTAGTGGGTGGTGTCGGCAGGAGGTAGTTAGTGGGGTGGGGTGGTGGGTGGTGTCGGCAGGTAGTGGTTAGCGGTGGTCGGTAGATGATGGTGGTGGTGCTGTATGGTGGCTGTTGGTGGGGAGGTTGTTGATGGTGAGGCTGATTTATAGAGGAGAGAGAGCATGTAGAGAGAGAAAATAGAGAGAAAAGAGAGTGCATATCTTTTTTATATATGTATTATTATATATAATAACAAAATATCTAAAATATGGGAAAAGACTAAAATGCCCCTCATGTGAGGGGCATGTGACTGTTTTGAACGTTGTAAATGGATGTCGTTAAGGGTGTGGAGTGAAATAGAGATAAGTTAAATAGATTAGGGAGTAAAATGACTATTTTTAAAGGATTTTGGCAAAACCGTTAAAACGGCCAAACCACAAGGAGCAAAACGGAAGTTAACTCAATTTACAAAGTTTCTGTTTATTTTTAACATGATATTATAAACTTTTTTTTAATTTAATGTATATTTCTTTAACCATATTATTTTTATATGAATTTGTCATTGAACTATACTTATTTTTGTTAACGTTTCAATGTTATTTTTTAGCGGTTTCCGTTTTCTTATAGGAAGTTTTTAATATTAATTTGTCATTTTAGCGTACTTATTAACACGAAACCGCCTACTAGTTGATGTACAATAACGAAGTTAAATTTTATTATCAAGATCCCAAATAAAAAGTTCTAATTTTGATAGTGGACTAAATCTCACATAAACCAGTTACTATTTGAGACATTTAAGGAAACGACGATGAAGATGGATGTTATGAAGGGGTTGTGGTGGTTTTCTAGTCACAGAAGGATAGAAAGAAAATATGAGAGATGATAGAGAGAGTATATATTGTGTTATAAGTTTAGACTAAAATGACAAGTTAGAAAAGTTTATAACGAAAATACCAAAAACACCCGCGATTAAAAGTGAGGTTTTTAGACGGAGTTATGCAAGTGATCAGAATGACAACAAATAAGAAAAATTAAAGATTTAAAGAAAAAAAAAACTATTTAAACTAAAATAAAGATAGCCTAATACTCTAGACCGAAAGTCTATTTTATTACGATCCCAATTAAAAGATCATGGTTCCGCCAACGAAAAACAATAACGATCACTATACAAACAAATTATGCAGAAACCGCCCCCAAAGATTCATGCTATGACAAAACAGTCCTTCACTCTCCTTTCCCGCCACCTTCCCTTCACCGTCGGCAACACAACTTACCCCACTAGCACATCATGGAACACCCACTTCCGGGAGCTAACCAAACACGGAAACTACCAACAATCCCTCACTCTCTACCGCCATATGCTCCGGTCTGGTTCGACCCCAGACGCCTTCACTTTCCCGGTCCTCCTCAAGTCGTGCGCCCTCCTATCACTCCCAATCTCCGGCACCCAGCTCCACTGCCACGTCATCAAAACTGGGTGTCACTCAGAACCTTTTGTACAAACCGGTTTGATATCCCTTTACTCGAAATGTTGGTTAATTGAAGATGCACACCAACTGTTCGACGAAAGTCCTCACTCGCAAAAACTTACAGTTTGTTACAATGCACTTGTTGCTGGGTATACCCGAAACGATAGGTTTGTTACCGGGTTTGAATTGTTTTGTCGTATGCGGTTGTTGGGTGTTCGGGTTGATGCGGTTACCATGCTTGGTTTGATTCCGGGTTGTAATGATCCCGGACGGTTGATGTTTGCGGAGTCTTTACATGGGTTTGTGGCGAAACGTGGGTTGGATAATGACTTATGTGTTGCGAATTGTTTGCTTACGATGTATGTTCGGTGTGGGTCGAAAGAACTTGCAAGAAAGTTCTTTGATTGGGTACCGGTTAAAGAGTTGGGTACTTGGAATGCTATGATTAACGGGTATGCGCAAAATGGGTATGCAACCGAAGCGTTGGAGCTTTATCGGGAAATGGAGTCGTCGGGTTTGGATCCTAACCCGATAACACTTGTTGGTGTGCTATCGTCTTGCGCACACCTTGGCGCGCAAACGATCGGTGTAGACGTAGAAAAGAAGATACAAAATAGTAGCTTTAAACACAATATTTTCGTGAATAATGCTTTGATAAACATGTATGCTAGATGCGGTAATCTAACAAAAGCCCAAGAAATTTTTGATAGCATGGTAGAAAAGAATCTAGTATCATGGACTGCGATTATAGGCGGGTATGGTATGCACGGCGATGGTGAAACCGCAGTCCATCTTTTTAACGAAATGATACAGGCCAGCATTAGGCCCGACGGGCCGGTTTTTGTCAGTGTCTTGTCTGCGTGTAGTCATGCTGGATTAACTGATATCGGGTTGGGTTATTTTGATTCAATGAAGATAGAATACGGGTTAAAACCCGGCCCGGAACATTACTCGTGTGTTGTGGATCTTTTGGGCCGGGCGGGTCGGCTTGATGATGCTCAAATGATTATTAACAAAATGCCGATGGAACCCGATGGTGCGGTTTGGGGAGCGCTTTTAGGTGCTTGCAAGATTCATAAAAACGTTGACTTAGCAGAGTATGCATTTGACCGTGTGATTAAGCTCGAGCCTACTAACATCGGGTATTACGTTTTGTTGTCGAATTTATACACGGAAGTTAACGATACGGAAGGTGTTTTACGCGTGCGGGTTATGATGAGAGAGAAAGGGCTAAGGAAGGATCCGGGTTATAGTTATGTTGAACATAAAGGAAGAACTCATCTGTTTGTAGCTGGTGATCATAATCATCCACAAACAGATGAGATTTACGCGATGCTGAGTCAACTCGGTGATTTAATAGATGTTAGTAGTGGGGATATGGTTCATAGTGAAAGATTGGCTATAGCGTTTGCGCTTTTGATAACTGAAGTCGGGCAGGATATTCTTGTGATAAAGAATTTACGGGTTTGTGGAGATTGTCATGTGTTTATAAAGTTGGTTAGTAAAGCTGTAGACAGGCGGTTTATTATTAGAGATCCGACCCGTTTTCACCATTTCAAAGATGGTGTTTGTTCATGTAAAGATTACTGGTGATTTAATTGATTATTGTTTTCGTACCTTGTGTTTCAAATGGTTTGCATATGAGTGTTACGCATCGGGTCAAGTTGACCCGTAACCACTTCTTTGTCAGTTTATTATGGCATGCGGGAATCATTGGCCTCCATTGACCAGTTCTTGTGCTTCAACAGTGTTTATACGGTGAAATGAGAATGAAAATAGATTTTGAAACCCATCTCCCTAAATTTGTTGGTTTGATACCCATTTTTAAAACCCTACCGTATTTATAAAGAGAACTTTCGATTTGTGAATGAAAATGGGAACTGATTTAAGGATTTAGGAACAAAACAAATGATGCACAGAGGCATCGGTTTATTAACAGATTTGCATTGCTCAGATATACTTTGGAGACTCTAATAAACGGAATAGTAAGCCTCTATGTATTGATGCGGGTCCAAGTGTGGAGGAGCGGGCCATCTTGTATTTGGAGGCCCAAGATCGTGTAACAAAAGGGGCTTCACTAAAATGGCTCTAACTTGGGCTACGGGGGTCATAAAGGAAGAACCCATCTATTTTTAGCTGGTGATCATAATCATCCACAAACAGATGAGATTTACGCAATGCTGAATCTACTCAGTGATTTAATAAACGTTACTAGTGGTGACATGGTTCATAGTGAAAGATTGGCTATTGTGTTCGCGCTTTTGATAACTGAAGTTGAGCAGGATATTCTTGTGATAAAGAATTTACGGGTATGCGGAGATTGTCAAGTGTTTATAAAGTTGGTTAGTAAAGTTGTAGACAGGCGGTTTATTATCCGAGATCCGACCCGTTTTCATCATTTCAAAGATGGTGTTTGTTCATGTAAAGATTACTGGTGATTTAATTGATTATTGTTTTTGAACCTTGTCATTCAAATGGTTTGCATATGAGTGTTACGCATCGGGTCAAGTTGACCCGTAATCACTTTGTATATTTTTTTGAATACATTTAAGATCAAGAACTCATGACTTTATAAGGTTGAACTTAAATGCAGTGAGTAGAAGGTGCAGATAATCAGCTATTAAGTGTGAACATCAGTTACTACAATGTGATTTCTCATTCACTGAATTCAAAATACATATAGAGATACAAGGCTACAATTGCCAATAATATAAAATACAACAATGTTGTGTAACGTTTAAAAGTTAAACACCGATTTAATTTCTGTTTTGGTTTCTGTCTAGGCTATATTGTTATACAGACTACTTCTGTAAATGTGAATAATGGAGCTGTAGGTGAGTGATTTTGGAGATGATAGGCCAGTACTTGGGAAGGCCAAGGATGTAAGAGAAGCACAATTGTTAATTTCCAACTTGTCTATGCTTATTGGAAAGTTGCAATTCCCAAGTCTCCGACAACCTTTGATTTGCACTACTGTAACACGTTTCGTTGTCATATTCAAATGCACCATTTTCTCTCCAAAGATAACAAATTTGCACACCCTCTTACTTCCAACTTCTCTAAACTCGCAAGAATCTCGTATGCTGCTTCTTCTGATTCCCACAAGTAGATGACTTCGTCACAATGCAAAACGGTTAAATCTTCAACTGCCATAAGGTGCTCTAAAACTTCTCCATGTAGTTGAGTTAGTCCTTTAATGTCCCCGAGTGTCAATCTTACAATTGATGAAGACACACCGACCATGCTTTTTAACACCACCAAATATTAGAAGGTCCAAGTAACTCGGAACCCAACCTCTTCAACCCATAAATACTTTCAACAAATAACTTCTGAAGTGATGGTAGATGCCCTAGTGAAAACATGTACAATTTCTACAACCACGTAATGTAAGTTGGGTTAAACAATCAAATTTTGGATCCCCGACCCAACTAGGAAATTGTGCTCCCATGTAGTACACAATCTTAAGGCTTTTCAACTTCTCAAAAGGCCTCAACTCTCCAAGTATTTCATATTCAGTTTTACCATTCCGAGAATCATCAAAGACATCACTCCATTCCAATTGCCTCCTTCGCATGTAATGCATCTTTAACTTCGTGCAACCCCTCAATGTAAAGTTGACCTCGAAGATGCAACAGACCCTTCAAATCGGATATTCTATACTCACCAACTCCTCTAAAAATGAATCTGGATAGAGTTTGAAGACCCGTCATTCCACCAATACCTAGCGGCATCTTGTTTAATCGTGGAGTATCACAAATGTCAAGATGCCGCAAGTTTGTTAACTTTACCAAACTATTTGGCAAGCTAGATAAGTAATAACATCCCAACACCAACAAGCTCTGTAGATTTAGAAGGTCACCGACTTGTTCAGGTAAACGTGCAATCTCAGTGTTGGAAAAATTGTGGTACCGCATATGCTTAAGACTACCAATGGACAGTGGAACCTCTGTGATTTTATAATTAGCTAGGCTTAACACCCTTAGGAATTGCAAGCGGGGAAGTAGTTCTATAAGAACCTTGTTAGAAACATAGAAAAAGGTATCCCAACTACATAACCTTGTAACCTATATGGCCAATAAAGTTCTCAACCGTCTAGCTCTTTGTAGTGCCTTGAACTTTTTGTATGCTCCGTATTGTTCACGGATAAATGAAAGGTGGTGGAATTTCTCCAGAATTTCATTCCTATCATAAACATCTAGCATAAAAAAGAATTCTTGTGCAACACTCATAGCCATGTCGTTTATTAAATCATGCATTGTATATCGTGATTTATCATTTGGTGAATGCAGAAAAAATAACCTTGACACTAGTTCTTCAAAACACACCCGACCAAAGCTCTCCATCGATTTGTCTCCATATGGTTGATATAGAAATGACGCTTCACTTTCATATCATTGTACAAAAGTTGGGCAAGAGTGGTTTTACCAATCCCAGTCGTACCAACTATGGACTCTACGGTTACGTTTTGAGTCGGACTACTTAAAGATTCCCTTCCCAGCAACATCTCCAACAATGCCTCTTTATCACCTTCCCGACCTATAAATTTGGATTCGTCAATTAGTGATTTTCCTCTAGTCGTCTACTAGCAATATTTGACCTTTCAACATTATCATTCAATCCCAAAGTTTTTTCTCCTCGATGAGATCACGCAATCTGGTAGTAACTCCTATCTTATAACTCATCTTACGACCATACTTGCGAGCATGAAATTTGGTTGGAATGAACTTTAATACCTTACTCGTGTTGTTGTTGGTGGTGGCATAAGATTCTTGATTCAACTGGCGTCGCATAGCTTCCGTGGCTAAATCATCGAGTATATCGTCTATCTCATATGCCAAATGCTGGAGTTTGTTTAGCCACAGTTGAACGGATCTATCTCTTATGTGCTTCTGACCTGCATCCACCAGCACAGCTTGGATCTGCGTCAAAATGTTACTCCATTTGTTGAGCTCAGAATAGAGTCCTGCAGATCAAGCCAGCCTGATCAAGCTAGCAGAGGCCAGCTTCTCAAACAACACATTGATGAATGCTCCAATAAAGAGTTCAGCAATAGCCATTTGAACTATGAAAATGGAAAGATTGTTTTTTTGGTGGGTTTAGATTTCAGAGAATGTTTGGGAGGTGATTACTTATTGTGGTAGTTGAAAACAAGTTAATCGCTTATTGTAAAATAATCCAATTTTACATGAAAATTTCCGCTTACTTACACCTAGCGACAAGTATCTTGATCATTATATGATACAATGTATAATGTCTTGATGCTTTTGTCTTGTAAAAATAGTCCAACTGTACAGATTTTTGTTAATTTAGAGGTCTTGTGTTTGTTAGGATCCTGCAGGCCATGCTTAAGAGCCTTGTTTAAATTAAAAAAAATATATATATTTATTTATTGATTTTGAGTACATTTTCTAAATGCTTATCTTCGGTCAAATTCTCACTTTCCTGCAGTCCAATTTAAATGAACAGGTCTTTCCCCAAACTTGTGTGAAATAAATGTTCACAGATCTGTCTCGCTTTTCTTTGTTTCTTGTCTGCGTCGGCATCTTTCCTCTGTTGAGCTGCACATAGGTAAGTTCAATGTTCTTCCTGAATCACACAAATCACCAATAATACAACTAAAAGTCACCCCATCAACTAGTTTACGTGTTTTATCAAATACCTCGAGTGCGTCGTCAAGACTCCTGACATTACAAAACGAAATGATTACGAAACGAAAGATGGGCTCGGTTCGAGTAAGAAAATATGCCGTCGGACCAAGGGAAAGGTTTTCTTTTCTTACCGTCCTGCAAAACATATGGATGAAAATTAAGTACAAAGTTCTAGTCATACATATACTAAATGCAATCGGGATCAAACTACTGATAGTTGTTTCTTAATCTCTAGCCATTTTTCTTATAATTTCCTATCTTTTAGAGATTTTTCACTGCCCTGTATGTGTGACTTATAACTGAATTGATTAAATCAAGAAAACAACCAACAACACAGGTCTAATTGACTGAGTCAACAGTTGGAATCAGTTACAAAAAAAAAAGGGATTGAACAAGGAATCTAGACCTCATTTTAAATGCTGGTTTGGTTAAGAACTTAAGATATAGAATAAGTCTATAACAGTAACATTAATATTAAGAGTTAAATGCTTGGTTGGTCCCTGTGGTTTACAAAAATTTCATACTTGGTTCTAGTGGTTTACTAATTACATGCGTGGTCCCAAAAGTTGTCAAAAATGAACTCGGTTGGTCCCCTGACCTAAACTCTGTTAAATTTCTCAGTTAACTATGTGTGAAATGACTATATTACCATTGAACAATTAAAAGAAATAAAAAATATATATATATAAAGAAGATGGTTCACTAGTCATCTTCTTCAACCCCTCTCTCTATATTACCCACCACCACCATCTCCCTAAACCACCACCGTGAATCACCGTAACCAGCCATCATCTCCCCAAACCACCATCTCCGTCAGCACCATCGCCTCTCCAAACCACCACCATCTCCCTAAACCACCACCGTTTAAACTCATTACCTTTCTGTCGGTCCAGTTTGCATTTCACAAATCTGAAAAAGTACCGTTCCAATTTTCAAATCAAATCACCCCCAAATCCTAACCCTAACCGGAGATTATCACCTACAGAATGAGCGACACACCCGATTATCCACAACAACCTGCAACCGAACTGTCAAAAACCACTAGTGGATCTTTCGATACGAACAGAATCGGTGAAGTAAAATCATGGCTAACTTCTCAATTCGATGCGGCCGGTAAAGATCATGTTCCTGATTTCGAATACACCTCTCGTAGCATCTCACATTTGCATAATCTGGCCACAATTTCTCAAGCGAGAACACAAGCTGGTGAAGTAATAACTGCGACATCTTTCTGGCCATAGTCGCTAACCAGCCTGCTGTTAATCTTTTCATCTTGGTTCTCCTTCACAGGCTTTCTCTTCTGATTTGAAGTAATAACTGCGACATCTTTCTTCTTTTTCAGATGAATCCTGTTTTCAAGGGTCAACCTGCGGAACTTTTTACTTTGACCCCCCTCACAATATCAGCATTTTTCCGGTGAATCTGTTGTTTTTCCGGCGAAGGTGGTGGTTGTGGAGGTGGTTGCAGGTTGTGAAGGAGGAGGTGGTGACTGAGTTTTTGAAAGGGAGAGAGAAAAAGGGGTGAGGAAGAAGATGAGTAGTGGGCCCCTATTTCTTTATATTTTTTTTAATTGTTTATGGGTAATATAGTAATTTCACACGTACTTAACTGAAAAAAACTAACAAAGGTTAGTGATAAGGACCAACCGAGTGCAAAAATTACAACTATTAGGACCAACTCTGTAATTAGTAAACCACTGGGACCAAGTTTGCAATTTTCGCAAACCACATGGACCAACCAAGCATTTAACTCTTAATATTAATATTAAAATAATACTAACTAGTGGGTTAAGCATGTCACTTTGCTTTTATTTAATAAACAAACTCTCGCATATGTTAATCATCAAGTTTTCTATAATGTATGTAACCTTTATATATTGCATCATAAGTTGGAATTCTTTTAAGAATGTTCTAGCACAAGAAGAAATTATTTGAAAGAAATTGTCAAATATCAAATTCTGTAACAAGTAAGAATATATTGGATTCATGGTGTTGAAAAAAAATACTTATTATTATTTTTAGAGTAAATTATGTTTTTGGCCCCTGTGGATATATCATTTTTACTATATTAGCCCAAAATAAGAATCTTTAACATATTTGCCCCCATGGTCTCTATAACTAATCATTTTGGGCCCTAAGTCTAGAGATCATGGGGGGCCACAATGGTTAGTTATAGAGACCAGGGGGTCAAAATTGTTAGTTATAGAGACCATGGGGGCAATTATGTTAAAAATTCTTATTTTTTGCTAATATAGTAAAAGTGATATATCCACAGGGGCCAAAAACGTAATTTACTCTTACTTTTATAATGGAAACCTAAATTTACACTAATGGCTTACAATGGAATTTGAACCCCGGTATTTAGGAGTGATCATTTCTACACCTTAATACCACTGACATATGTCATTTTGTAAAAGAAAAATAATAATAACCAGCAATAAGACCCGCGCGCGTTGCGGCGCGGTACATCGCAAACATCGAATGGATTAGTCCAAACGTTATGTGATGCATTAACCATGTGAAAACATGTGTTTCGACATATCTGATTGAACTCATCAGGAAAAAGCAGACGAAAAAACGTTGAACCCCACACGCGCGTTGTTGCGTGTTGACTCGCAAAATTTCGAACGAAACGTAATACGAAAAAGTTGTGAAAGATGAAAGTAGGGGGGGGGGGGGGGGGGGGCAAAGTTGAAAATAAAAAAGTGTTAGGGTTAAATTGAAAGATTGAAAAGCTTTGGGTTAAAACTAAAAAAGTCAAAGGGGTTAAATTGCAAAAATAAAAAACCCTTTGGATTAAAAGTGGAAAATACAATTTTTTTTAAACTCCCAATATATATTACGGGTAAAGTTCTTGTACAAATAATCTTAACATGCTAAACATACAAATTGAAGGAAAACTCAAAAAGACAAGGTGGCATTTTTGTAATTATCAATAACTATCAAATTTACTCTACAAATATACCTAAAAAAACCTAACCACTCCCCCCCCCCCCCCCCCCCCAAAAAAAAACCTAAACCCCCCACCCCCCAAAAACCTAAAAAAAACCTACCCCTCCCCCACCCCCCCCAAAAACCTAAAAAAACCTAACCCCCCCCCCCCCCCCCCCACCCCCCAAAAACCTAAAAAAAAAACCTAACCCCCCTCCCCCCCCACCCCCCCACCCCCCAAAAACCTAAAAAAAACCTAACCCCCCCCCCCCCCCACCCAAGCTAAAATGCCAAAAACTAAACCCCCAAAAAACCTAAAAAAATAAAAAAAAACACACAAATTATTTTATTTTTTTAACATTTTTTATTAAAAAATCGCTACTTTTAGTAGCAGCAAAAAAAAAAATAAATAAATAAATAAAAAATATATATATATATATATATATTTTTTTTTTTTTTTTGCTAACGAAATGTAGCGATTTTTTAATAAAAAATGTTAAAAAAAAAAATTGTGTTTTTTTAAGTATTTTTGGTTGTAATTTTGATAGTTGGTGGTAATTACAAAAATGCCACCTTGTCTTTTTGGGTTTTCCTTCAATTTGTATGTTTAGTATGTTAAGATTATTTGTATTTGATCTTTTGCCTATATATTACAACTACATAAAGCAAGAAAATGTTGGAAATTTATAGTTTAGAAATATTAATATTTATTCTTATATGAAATTGAAGTAGTTTGGTTCAAGCATTTTACCCAACAGCTTGTGTGTACAATAAGCTATCACATAAACATGATAGATATCAAACTATACATGCCATTTAAGCACGAAATGCACAATCGTATCTGAACAAAAGATAAAGCATGACATAAAAATAAAGTATAATAAGGGTAGACGGAGTGGTGCGGGGACTTGGTGTGCGGAGGAGGTTTACCGATCGGCAAACGGATGCCACCCCTTCGATGACATACAATCGGTGAATGGTGAGGGAGTTTATCGGTTAGTATTCACCGATGCGGTGAAGAGGAGGGAAGGAGGAGATAGGGGAATTTAATGGTGGGTCCCAACTCCCAACCCTTTTCAACCAATAACATTTTTTTTAAATTCTTTATCACTCTTCATGTGTTTGAACCATTGTTAGTGTTTGAGTGTAAAATGAGGAGTGAAATGGGGACTTGACCTGACATGATATTATTGGCTAGAAAATAACTCAAACACTCTAAGTGATTAAACCATACCCTCCACCCTAACGAATTTCATAACTTCAAAGCAACGTCAAGTAACTCGAGTATCAAAAAGGGCATTCTTAGTTTTTTTATGGGTAACTAATGGGATTTCTCACGCTTCGCAAGTCAGTATCGTTTCGTTACATTATCGGTTTAGTTTATTAAAGTACCAGTATGATACCCGCGCTTTATATAGCAACCAAAAGAGATATGTCCGACATGATATCGATACATGTTTTACATTGAGCGAAAACTACAAAAACAAATGTTGGTATTGACACCGACGTTTGGCCAGTATCAGTTTGGTAGTTTGATTCTTATTTACCGTTACTGTTCCGACAATCAGTATCAATTTGTTTCTCACGTCAAAAAACAAACAAAAAAAATCATTTGTATATGACCTTTATTATAGGCAAAAATAAGCGGATTTGACCTTTATTATAGATAAAAAATAAGCACTTCACAACGGTATATTAGAAATTTGGGTAAATTACTTTTTGAGTCCCTAAGGTTTTAACCACTTGAGTCCAAAATCAAAATGTTTAACGCCCCTGAGTCCATATAGGCACTTTTCTTAACCATTTGAGTCCAAATTTTTAACACTGTTAGAATTATTCTATTAAATTTTGTTAAATAACCAAATTACCCTTGTACTTAAAAAAAGCCATTTTATTATTATTAAGACAATTATTAAATATATAAACATATTCCATCCACTCACATATCACTCTCGACACACTCTCTCTCTGCCTAATCACTTTTTTCTCTCTTATCATTCTCTCTCAACAAAACAACCATCACCACCCCACCACAACCACCGAAAATCACCCCCATCCGACGGTCTACGAGTCTGCGCAAGATACTTATGCCGCCCCTCACACTGTTGTATCTCATCAGCTAACCTTCGTATATTTGACCGCGTATTCCGCAACATATCAGCCGATGTCACCATCTCACACTTCCCACTGAATACAAATTGGGAAATGACTGATGAAGAACATAGATGCACATTTGCTTGTTATGGTTTGTGGTGATTGCAATTCCCATTTTTTTTTGTAAATTGCAATTCCCTTTCCGCCATTAAAACACATCAAACCAGATGCACACTTCGTTCAAACAAACAATTTATCAAACACTTGGTGTGGCAAGTTGAAACACCACCCAACCCAACCCAGCCCAGCCCAACCCAACCTTCACAAGCAACAATTCTCTCCAATGAAGAACAACCTAGTATATACAAATAGATTCTCGCACACTCGATCAAGAATCACACACTTGAAATTGGGTTTAATTTGTTCAAACACTTCGTTCAAGCGATTTACCAAACAGTTGGTGTGCAAGTTGAAACACCACCCAACACAACCTCCATTGCAACTATTCTCTACAATTAAGAACAACCCACTATTCTAACATACACAAATAGCTTCTCGCACACTCGAACAAGAACCCTAAGCTTGAAATTGGGTCTAAGTTTTTCAACTAAAAATCACTGAAATTGATCGTCGGTGTTGAAGTTGATAGCAAACAGGTTTCTGTTTAGAAGCCTTAATTGATGATCGATCAACCACTGAAATACACCCAAACGAAGAAACTACGATTTCAACCACATTAACCACCACACCATCGTCTTCTTGCAGCACCAACAACAACATAAAGATCTGCACAGAAAACCTAACCATTTCAACCTCATAACCACCAACCCACACTTCACAAACCCTAACCAGCGTGTGGGTTACTGAAATAGGCTGGGCCATCGTGTGGTTACTCGCCGGTGTAATGGTGGATGGTTGCAGGTGGGGCGGTAGAGAACAGTGGTGGTGTGGTGCTGATCTTGAGTGATGGCGGGAGGGATAGAGAGTGTTAGGTGGTGTTTGTTTTTTCAGATGCAAAAGGTCTGCAGTCTGCGGACCATATCTGCAAACGTCTGCACGAAAAGAGGTGGATCAAAATGTCTGCGGAGTGTAATAAAAAGGGTGTTTGATTATCTCACATCTTTACCACATCTGCAAATTTTTTTCCCTTTCTCTTCTCCCCTTTCTCCTCACAATCCACATTTTCTCTATAATATTCAATCATTATTCATCTTTTCACTCTCCAAAGCACAAATTCATACATAAAAATCTCATCTTTATCTTTCTTTTTCCCCAACTACTCCCTGAATCTTCGCTCCCCCACAAGCAATTAAATTCAAACCCACATTAAAAATCTTATCTTTTCTTAATTAAAATCTTACTTTTTCTTAAGATGTAAACAGTTACGAAGATGAAATCGAAAACCTAACGGTCCGCCGTCGCCGTAGAGTTTCGTCAGATCTGGATGTCCAGACGTCGTGAAAACGATTGGCGGATCATGAAAACGATTTGGTTGACCAGAAGAAGAGGTGGTGGAGGAGAGTGGGTGTTGGCTGGAGGTGGGTGTGGGGCGGCGGAGGTGGAGGTGGTGGCGGACGGTGGGTGGAGGAGAAGGGGTGAAGGAGAAGGGGTGGAGGGGTGAAGAGGTGTTAGGGTTTTGTGAGGAAGAGGAGGTACCCATGAAGACATTGGTCCATGTCTGCACCAAGAAGTGGTCGCGCAGACCTTTTTTAATGAAATGTCTTCGAGAAAACAAACACTCTTCAGACCCAAAGGTCTGCGCGCGGTCTGTGCGGCGCAGACATAAGAGGTTCTGAAGAGCTTTTCAGGAAAAACAAACACCACCTTAGACATTTTACATAGAGTGAATTTCAAGGATTGTCCTTTATCTTTATACTCATTTTCAGGCGCTGTCATTTATGTTTAAAATTGATGAGTTTTGTACTTTATCTTTTAAAATTTATCATGTTTTGTCCTTTTGGCATAACCCAGTTTGATTTTTCAGTTAAATATGATCATGTAAGGGTAGATCTGTCATTTTAATCTCTTTTAATACCAAATAATCATCTTCCCCAATTTCATTATGAACCCTAGTTACAGATCTCTGACTTCCCACCATACACTTCTCAGATCAGCCATCATAAACCACCATATAGGGCATGTTTGGCTAAGCTTTTTGAAACAACTTATTGACTTATTGGCTTTTTCCCCTCACATACACTCTCATTGCCGAACATCATTTTAGAGCTTATGACTTTTCAAAAAGCCAATAAGTCAATAAGTTGTTTCAAAATGCTTAGCCAAACATGCCCATACTCCTCCGTTTCCGGATCTCCAGCACAAAACTCTTCCATCGGGTCTTCATCACGCTCCAATTTCACTCGCAGATGAGCTTTCGCCTGACTTATTTCCTCCACCTCATCCCACGCCACCTTACACTCATCGAAACCTTCATCTCCGGCGCACAAATCCTCCGCTTCCATCACTTTTCTCTCTATCATCTCCGCCAGCTTCATCTCTCTCGTATGTGTCCCCTTATACCTTGTCGTTCCTCCCATCGCTACCACCAGTTTCAATCGCCGTTGATTGTTTGATTGATTGGTGAATGATGTAGATCTGACAGTGTTTAGACTTCTGATTGATGCAACGAAGGTAGAACTGAAAGTTGTCATGAGTTATACGCTTTTGGAGGTGTATACTTTATACATAATGCATATAATTGATTGATTATTTGATTAATTGTTGTTGATATTGTCAATGTGTCGTTGTTTTCGAGATTAGAAGATACAGAGATTTGGTTTTGTTGATGAGTCCAACTGAATTGAAACTAATTGTAATTTTTCAAAGCTTACTGTTATGCAATAATTTGGTGTTATTGTTAGTTTATAACTAGGGATTTGGGTGGGAAGTCAGATCTCAATAAGTCTGTAAACTAGGGTTCATGAAGAATGAAATTGGGGAAGATGATAACTTTGGGTATGAGGTATTAAATGACAGATCACATGACCTTCACATGACCACATTTAACTGAAAAATCAAACTGGGTTATGCCAAAAGGACAAAACGTGATAGATTTTAAAAGATAAAGTACAAAACTCATCAATTTTAAACATAAAGGACAACGCCTGAAAATATGTATAAAGATAAAGGACAATCCTTGAAATTCACTCTTTTATATATTATATTATTTTTTATTTATCTATTAATTTTTTTATTTATTATATTAAATACTTGTTCCTTGTACGTGCATATAAGACTTGTACTTTGTGTGTAAATGACCAAATTACCCTCATAGTTAACAGACTTGGTGGATGGTGTTAAAAATTTGGACTCAAATGGTTAAGAAAAGTGGCTATAGAGGCTAGGGCGTTAAATATTTTAATTTTAGACTCAAGTGGTTAAAACCCTTAAAACACAGGGACTCAAAAGTAATTTACCCTAGAAATTTACAAGACATTATAGAATATTACTAAAATAATGAAACGGGTAAACACGTCATTTTATAAAAGTAAAAAAATAAACGGTGACGTAGCTTTGTTGACATGTGCATTGATCAATTGTAAAAAAATAACTATCATCAATCGTCTCTCCTAAATTCTTTAAGACATTTTCCCTTCACATAAAATCTACGGGTTTTAGGTTGGTTGTGAAATCCTAGGAAACAAGTCATCACCCATAATCTGACTATTAAAGAAACAACCACATATAACTATGACCAAAATCATTGAAAAGCCTCCTTATATTCTATTGTTGTTTATATGTAATTGGTAAGTTCATAAAGCTTGTATAAGCATATGAAACTGTAAATCAAAGTCCAAATTTGTGATCCACATAACATGAATTATAACAACAATTTTCATTGAAGAACACAAGCCTCAAGAAGAATTTTCTTCATATGATCCACATAATCTTGCATTTGTTCCCTTGAATGTGTTGGAGATGGATATACACAAGCACAATCTAGCTCCCCGTCACGGATTGTATCGAAGATTGCAAGTGAAGGACCCACACTATGAACCGAAGAACAACCAATGCAATCCAATAAACCGATTTCTTTATGTAACTGATTGGTGTTTTCAATTAGGGGATCTTCAAATACAGAAAGGAGCGAGGTTCTCAATGAAGATGAAGGTGTTAAACCCGGGTTATCAATAGCTTTGCACATAAGGAAGTTTAAGTCGGCCATGTCTGTAAAATGTTTATTGTTGTTTTTTGCGTTTGCTAAGGTTGTATAGATTCTTCGTGCTAGATCCCATATATCTTCCCCTCCTTTTACATCGTGGGAATTTATGAGGGCCGAATGGTAAAAACCTGTTTAAGTCAAACAAGTCAATATTGGTCGTAATTTCGGCCAATTTACTTATGAATGAGAAAATTCGAAGAAAAAACAAATTATGGGTTATCTTTAACAATGCATACATGTAAATTGAAAGTTAACCAACACGTTAATTGAGTTACATGTGTCCCAGGTTATGGTTTAACTTTTCAACATGATTAAATAATGGGGACATGTTCATGTTGTCTTACACAAACCAGCCAACCGGAACCCAACACAACTGTCACCCCTAAATTACACACCAACTTTTATAAGAAATTTAAATTTTTGGAACAAAGTGGAACGGGTCACGCCAACCAGACAGTTTCTACATGTACAAAAAGTACATGTTTCCCGTTACCCAATCTATTAATTTACCATATTTAAATCTCAGCCACCACACGCTCACAGACTCGTGAATACCAATTATGCAGTTTATAAAGAGATACACACCCTGAAAATCATTCTCGATTCTTATCCAATAGGTATGTATATAGTGTATGAGCACCCATCTAACAAGATATTTAAGCAGCGTACATGAAAATGAATCTTACCAATATTGCGATCACTAAGAACAGGATCAAGTTGTGAACGACAATCGATGAGAGTTGCAAGTGAATATTTTTCCCATTTTTCATCAGGAAAGTTTTTAGAAGCATGAGCAGCAATAAATCCTGCTGCTGCTAACAGCGCAAATAGTTTGATCCCTTTTGATTTGCAGCCCTGAAAAATTAATGTCACAATGCAAGTACCAGAGATTAATAGCCCTTAAAAACCAACTTTTAGCGCATTGTTTAAATGAAGCTATCACTCCTCATCAAACAAGAGATATGCTTTGACTATTAAGGTCAATCTTACTACTTTTAATCCCCAAATTTGATATAAATTCAGTTAGTTCTTTGAACAAATTTGCCAAACTACGTTGAACCTTATGATAAATTCAAGAAATATACAGTTATAGAGGAAAAATGGTAAAGATATATGTATCATAATTGGATATGAAAATTAGTACATTTGACCTCAGAAGTCAAACTACACATATGTAATAGATCATGTTCCAGACTAACAATCCTTCTTGTGCCAAATGCCAAGAAAACACTATAATTTGCAAGATTTAATAATTTTAACAAATACTAAACTACTGATTTCAATGTGTTAAATATTATTAACAAACAAAATTTAATACTTTTAAATAACAAACGCCTCGCATACGTAATCAAACCAACCAAGCAACAAAGCCACTTACATTAAGAATCCGATCCGTCTCCTCCACTCCAATCTTCAACCTAACAAACCTAGTCGAATCCGGAACACCACTCTCCTTCACCACCAAATTCGAAAACCGAAACGAATTAACCGAGTACCCAATCACATCCTTCCCCCGCACCCAAAACGGCTTATTCCCCTTCCCAGCGGGTACACAATCCTCAACCGCTAACCCCAACCCCAACCCCTCCTCCTCCTTCACAGTCTCCTCCTTATCACAATACAACCCCAACAACTCCTTCAACAACCACGCAGCCGCAGCCCGATCACACACCGCCGTATGCACCCGCAACACTACCACTGTCTTCTCTTGTTCCAACAAGCTGTAACAGGTAACAAACATGACGTCAGCCTCGGTCACCTGATCGGGTTTGTTAAAAGTTGTCCAACTGTTTGTGTTTAGTTCGTGTTCGATTGTTTGATAGAAGGATTGAAGGGGATCGGAGGGGGTGTGGAGTTGGAGAGTGGGGGGATTGGAGGGGGTGTGAAGGGAGAATTGGTGGGTGGAGGGGTTGAAAATGAGTTTTGATTGGAGAAGAGGGTGGGAGGATTGGAGTTTGTGGATGCAGGATTGAAGGTGGGGGAGATTAGGGGGTGTGGAGAAGAGTAAAGATAATACGGTAATGCCGGTGCCACCGGGGACGGCTCTGCACCAGCTGTATTCGGTGCCGCCGACGGGACGGGATGACGGAGACTGTGCAGACATTATTTTGGTGGCGTTGGAGTGGGGAGACGATGGATTTTGTTTTAGCTGCTTCAAGTATTGGTGGATTATTGGATGATAAAACTTTTTCTTTTTATTTAATTATTCATTATTATATTAGTAACTGAAAAGCTGTCATGAGTATGGCATGTCTGACAGATAACTGAAAAACTTTTTTTTTTTTAAGACTTAAGACTAAAGGGTATGGAGAGGATGGGCTTGGAGGGGATGAGCCGTCACGTCAGCGTCACGTCACCGGCTCGTGTGGGATGGGCCTCCTTCATATTTGAGGGGGATGGAGGATGAGGCTACCCCACCTTATTATTTTATAATTTTCTAACTTTTAATTTATTAACTTAATAAAAAATTTATAAAAGTTAAAAAATACAACATAAATAAAGTCACTTCATAACATAAAAAAAAATTACATTTCCTAAAAAAAAAAAAAAAAACATTACCGAAAAAAAAATTACATTTCCTAAAATTAAAAAAACAACCTACGACGTCCATTTTTTATTCACCTCTTCTTTCATCCTCCGATAAACCTCGCGTTCCTCCTCCGGAACCGAGTCGAGATCCAACCTCATGATCCTAAAATCCTCTGCTCGAGCATAGTCTGCCGACACGGTTTTCTTGTGAGTGTATTTTTCGGCCGCGAACTCTTTGAACGAACGGAATTCGTTTATCAACTCGTCCATTTTCGCCGATGCCTTCGGGCCGCCCCCTCCACCCGAGCCGCCCCCTCCACTCGAGCCGGTCCCTTTACGCTTTCCGGCCGCCTCTTTTTTTTGCTTTGTCCCTCCCGGTGGGACGTTCCGCCTCGTGAATGGGCAACACGTCATCGTCATCTTCCGGGTCGTCGTTTATGTCGATTTGACAACGACCGGTGGAGCCTCCCGCACTATAACTTCCGGACTCGGAAGTTTTAGTCCGTTTGGCGGTTGCTACCTCATTTGGAATCGACGTCCATTTTTGTTGTTTCCTTACTACGTTCCATGCTCGGAAGTGCGGGAAAGGCTTTGCATTTTGAGAGTCCCACTTAGCGATAGCAAGGTTAAAAATGTCCGTCTCGTTACTCCCGCTAGGAGGATTCATGTAAATTTGGTTATAAATTGCGTTAAAGTTATTGATGATCTTGCTCATTTTACGCCACTTGCCCGAGACGGCTTCTAAATCACGATCCGAGCTATGCTCCATAATCTCATGAAATTTAGCCGTTGCCTTCTTCCAAAAACTATCACCCGTTTGATTGTTTCCTAAATTTTAAAAAATAATGCATTAGTAAAAATAAAAAATTTAAAACTTTTAAAATTTAAATTAAAAATTTAAACTTTGGTTCATACCGACTATCGGGTTAGTAGAGGACTTAGTAAACGCCATTGCTAGCGCCTCCTCCTCTACTTTCGTCCAAGGTCTCCCCGGTTTTCTCGAACCGCTTTTTGGCGCGGTTTCGGGTACGTTTTCAACCTTCTTCCCCTTCCCCTTGTTTTTTTTTTCGCTTGAGCTCTTGCGGTGGCGATTCGGGGACGACTTCTTCATCATCATCATCGTCAAGGTTAACCGGTTGGGAAGTTGGCGGTTGCGATTGGAGTTGTTCAAACGAGTTGCGTTGCATGATTTGTTGTAGCGCTTGGTATTGTTGGAGTTGTTGAACTTGAGACATTTGTGAGAATGCGTTGGGTGTTTGTTGGAAACCCGAAAAAGGAAATTGCGGAGCACCCCACGAATGATCCATACTCGGAGTGTAAGCGGGAGTCGAAAAAAAGTTAGGTTGGTTCGGGTTTTGATTATTCGGGTTGGGGTTGTTTGGGTTGGGGTTGTTTGGGTTGAAAGGATGCATGATTAGAGAAAAAGGTATAAAAAATATGGAGTGTTTTTTTATAAAAAAGGAAAAGAATTGGAGAAGAATGGGAGTAGAATAGGATAGAATTGTATAAAAATGGATGAGATAGAGGGTTATTTAAATTGAAAAATGATTTTTTTTTTTTTTTAAGAAAAGAGCCGTTTGAACGGCTAGTTTTTTGAAAGTGGGACCGTTCCATTCGGCGTTGGGGGGCCGTTTGGGCCGAGCCGGGGCTAAGGGGGGCGGTGTGGGGGACCGGCGCCGGTCCTAGCCGGCCCCCATACCCTTTAGTCTAAAGGGTATGGGGGCCGGCTAGGACCGGCGCCGGTCCCCCACACCGCCCCCCTGAGGGTCGGCTCGGCCCAAACGACTCCCCAGCGCCGAATGAGACGAAGCACCTTTCACAATTTTCAAAAAACGACCGTTGATCAACGGCTAATTTTAAAAAAATAAAAAAAAATTCCATTTTTCTTTATAAACTCACTTATTTTCACCATTTTCCCCACTTTCAACCCAAAACCCTTTCATTTTTATACCATTTTCTCTTCACTTTTATAAAAAAATATTACCTTTTCATCCACAATGCTATCTAATTCTTGGTGGTCCTCGTCTTCGGATGAGGAAGATGAGATGTTTATCGCGAACGCTGTGCTACGGGCGGCGGAGATTCTTATCGAAGAGGAAGACGAAGAGGAAGACGTCTCGTCTGAAAGCGTTATTACCACACGAATACGGATTAACAGAGACCGCCAAGGTTTATCATTAATAAATTTTATTATCCTTATTTCCTCGTATTTATATATTTTTTACGACAGGAGCGCACGAGAAATTGGTGAACGATTATTTTTCGGATGCACCCCTTTACAATGCCGAGATATTCAGACGCAGATTCCGAATGAGTCGTCGGTTATTCACACGGATTGCTGATGATTTGGCGGGGCTAGACCCGTTTTTCACGCAACGACCCGATGCTCGAAATTATGAAGAGTTCACCACGTTACAAAAGTGTACTGCGGCCATTCGCCAACTGGCGTACGGGACAGTGGCCGACGCTTTGGACGAGTACTTACAAATGTCGGCAAGAACTACGCGGGAATGTTTGTATGGGTTTTGCCGTAATGTGGTGAAACTCTATAGCAAAAAATATTTGCGTAAACCAAACGTGTATGATGTTCAGCAGTTGTACGAAGCTCATGAAGCACGGCACGGGTTTCCGGGAATGCTCGGTAGTATTGATTGTATGCATTGGGCGTGACATAGATGCCCGACTGCGTGGCGCGGCCAGTATACTCGCGGTGATCACGGCTATCCAACCGTGATACTTGAAGCCGTGGCATCACAGGATTTGTGGATCTGGCATTCTTTCTTTGGTCTCCCTGGTTCACTCAACGACCTCAATGTGTTATACCAATCGGCGATCTTTACCGATGTCGTTAATGGAACCGGTCCGGACACCCGTTTTACAGTTTCTGGGGTTGAGTATAGACGTGGGTATTATCTTGCTGACGGGATATATCCGTCTTGGTCTACAATTGTGAAGACTATTCCACATCCCGATGACGAAAAAAGGAAAAAAATTGCCAAGCGTCAAGAAGCTGCAAGAAAAGACATCGAACGTGCTTTTGGTGTCTTACGAAAAAAATGGGCCATCCTTGAACAACCGGCACGTGCGTTCACACCGAAGAGGTTGCGCCTTTGTATGTACGCTTGCATTTTGCTCCATAACATGATTATTGAAGACGAAGGTCGGGCAATTTGTGAGTATGATGAGAATGCATCTATCGGGAATATTGTCCCGGTAGATCCGCCACAACAAGATTTAAACTCGTTTTCGCTAACCAACGACTTCACGCATGCAAACCTTCAACAAGATTTGGTAGAACATATTTGGAACAACGTTAACGTAGCGGACGGTGACGAAGACGAAGACGAAGACGAGTAGTGTAATTTTTTTTTAGGTTATGTAATTTTTATTTATGTTATGTAATGAATTTTATTATCTTACTTTATGTTTTATTTTTATTTAAATGTTGAATAGTTTTTATAAAGTTAAACAAATAAAAAATAAACAATAAAATTTAAACAAATAAAAGTTAAACAATAAAAAATTATGTGGGGTAGGCTCATCCTCCATCCCCCTCAAAAAGCATGGAGGCTCATCCCACACGAGCCGCCTACGTGGCGCCTACGTGGCGGCTCATCCCCTCCAAGCTCATCCTCTCCATACCCTTTAGTCTAACAGCCAACATAATCAATCCCAAGCACCTCTTGGGGCACCCACTGGACAAATGCAAGCATTCCACCACTTTAACATTGGTTTTTTTTGTTTAAAAAAGAAAATAATAATTAATTTAATATCTTAACATTGGGTTAATATACTAACACATAACTCATTTAATTCACTTTAACACAAGAAGGGAGTGGTTTGCAATGTTAGTTAAAATGACATGTCATTGTTAACACTCTAGGGTAGCGTTTGGTACGAAGAAATAGAAGGCGGAATAGAATGGATCATTCTATTGGAATGAAAAGAAACATGTTTGGTTGTCAAGTGGTAATGGAATGGGGCATTCCACAAGGAATGTAAACCTTACAAATATAATAATTTTCATTCCTTTGTAAGGTAGTGTTTTTTTCTCATTTCTTCAAGGAATGGAAAGATATATTATTATTATTTTGTAAGGTGTTTTTTTTTCATTCCTTCAAGGGAATGGAAAGATATATTATTATTATTATTATTATTATTATTTTACAATTATTATTATTATTATTATTATTATTATTATTATTATTATTATTATTATTATTATTGGTTTAATAACTCACTCACGGGCGACACCACTACTGCCATGGCTGCCGCCGTCACCCACTTCCGCCGCCACCACCACCACCACCACCCACCTCCACCCCAGTTGTCTCCCGCCACCACCCACCTCCACCCCAGTCGTCACCCACCTCCGCCGCTACCAACCATCACCCACCATCCACACCTCCGCCCCGCCGTCACTCGCCACCACCCACCACCACCGACCACCACCGTCGCCGTCAGCCACCACCGTCCCCGTCACCCACCACCATTGTCGTTTACCCCACCACCACCCACTGCCACCACCTCCGACTATCGCTATCATTGCCACCTATCACCACCCACCGCCACCGACTACCGTCACTCATCACCGATTTTATTGCTTCGTCTATTCTTTCCTACCAAACAACACAAAGTAATGATTCATTTCATTCTCACATGGTAACCAAACAAGACATGTAATGGTAATGATCCATTCCATTACGTCGTCCATTCCATTACCTCGTACATTCAATTCACCCGTCTATTCCATTACGCCATACCAAACAGACCCTAGATGTTAGATACCCCATGGCTTTATAAGGGTGAGGGGAGTGGTTACCTATTTGGAATAGATAAACTCACCATTCATCCAATCAAATAGTGTCACGTCAATTTACCTATTTTGTTTACCTAATGCTCAAAAAACGTTGACAGTGGTTTACCTATCTTGGATTAGGTAAACCATTATTTTTATTTTTTAAATTATGTGTTAAGATAAAACAAATAAAACATCAAACTTATAAATAAAAAAACCATTACATTAAGATGAAATTCGGTTGCATGGTTTGGTTTAAAAAAAATGAAGGTTGGGTTTGTGTAGCAAAACCAAGTTGAGTATCAAACGACGCACTTGAACCACCGCGTTTATTTTGAGCCCTCGCATTCGAACCGGGCCCTAAATATTTTTTCTTCCCTTCACCTTTGTTTGAGCCTTCCATTATAATTGTTTGACAATAGTTGAAATGAGGATTGTGTGTAAAAAAAATAGGTTGAATGGTTTGTTTAAATATGAAAATTAGATTTTTTTAATAAATTTAAACGACTATATAGCCGTTACTCCACATCTCCCAATGGTCAAAAATGCCTTCCCCTCATCGGTAAACCTTCACCGCATACATAACCTCACCGATCGGTAACCTCCATCGACGGCGATGTTACCGATCGGTAAACAAGTTTGCCGATGGAGTTTACCTCCCACTCCGCTCACCCTAAGTGACGCCGGCCCTAGGTCGTTCCTCGCACTGATTAGTCTAATGTCATGTACTACTATTATGAAGGAACGGAAAAAAAATATTTGGTTGGTCAAGCCCAATCGAATTACCGATTACATAACACATTTTATTCTCTATAAAAAACCTTAAATTCTTTCCATCAACCTCTCATGTTTTTTTTATTTCATTCCCTCTCTCACCATTCATCACAACCACCGCCATCACCCGTCGTTGTAGACTGTCGCCGCACTTCACTGGTCACCACCACCACCCGCTACCGCCATCTACAATCGATTTTACTCTTTCTTCTTTCCCTGCATACCACAACACAAATTAATGATTCATTTTATTACCACATGGTAACTAAACAAGTCCATGGAATGGTAATGATCCATGTCATTCGATTACCCCATATCATTGTGGAATGGCGCCAGGGGACACGTATGCTTGGTTGGGCGCTAAACACCGCGTTAGGGAGCCATTCACGGGCGTAAGGGCACAAACGTCATTCCGTTAACGACGCCAAGGACACAAGCATGCGGGGGCACTACCTTCTCCAACCAATCACAATGTTTCCTTTTATTATTATTATTATTATTATTATTATTATTATTATTATTATTGGTCTAGTTATTTCACTACACCTAATTATTGGGTGTTTAATTATTGCTCAAATTACTTAATGGGGGTGATATTACGGTGAGTTGGCAATACTTTTCGCTTCTCATTGGAGTGAATAATTATTCCACAACACAAAGCCTAACAATTAATACAACTTTCCCTAAACAAAGACATACATTTTCATAAAACAACCTGAAAGTTCAAAACTAAAGGTCAAGAACACTTAGTATGTAAGACGTTGAAATCCATATATGGGTTGAAGCAAACATTAAAATATGAATCTTAATGCAATTCTTTTCATCATGAATCAAGTGGAATAATGTACTTACCTCCTCAAGACGATTGGGAGAAACTAGTGTAAACTTGTCCTTATATAAATGACATTCTTTGGAAAAATATGTGTTACATATGTCAAAGCATTTTTCACACATACTTTGATATAATGAATCTCAGATATACCTCTTACGTGATAGATATCAAAATATATCGAGATAGACCCAATGGGACATTATTTTCGTTCAATGATCGTTTAGTCTAACGCGGATCCTTACACATGTAACAAACAATATTTCTCTCCTTTAGAGGATAAATGAGATTATTTCCTTATGCTTTGTTGATTACTTGCCTTATGTAGGTTCAAGTCTGTACTCGTTTAGATATTGCTCACATTGCTGAACACTAGACCAGTCTATATTATTATGAAGCATCTTATAATATCTTTAAGAAGCGAGATGTGACAACTGGCATTTTTCCATGTGTTTCGGACAATAATAAACAGTAAACTGTGCTTTAATGACTGTGCGTGTTTATATTAACAAGACAAATGAATTTCTAATTACTGTCATATATACATACAATGGCATTTCATGTTGCAAGATTGTTTATCTATATTACATGCAACACAGTGTGGTTTACTTAATGCACAGAACCAAGTTAGCACAGTTATCAGACAAACTAGAAGTACTGACGGGAGTTCAGTACTCATGCAGACATGAAATTAAGACACAGAATGAGCCACAGAACCAAGTGTTACACTAGAATAGTGTGTAGGAAAGTAGGGTTTACAAAACTGCATTCCTAGTGATGATATAGGTACCGGAAAGTGCAAAATTCAGCTTTTTAACATCTAAATATAATGCAGAATTATGATTTAATGGTCCAGAATACCTTCCTAGGTGTCGGGAATCAAAACTGTCATAAAAGGTAACATAAAGCACACTAAACTGCGTAATTTAGCACATTAACGAACCGTAACCAACCGAACAACCGGGCACTACCCGAAATACCAAATTTTCACTAGAAGCATTGTTTTTGTGTTACGAAGCTAGTTATGTCCACCGAACATCATAATACACCCTAAAATGCTATAACACATAAAACCCTAAACATAACACTTAACTTGTAACTAGATCAAGTAACTTAAAATGGAATTGGGACTAGACCCCCCCCCCATCCAAGGCCGGTTAGACAAGGGCCCCACATATGGATTTTTTATTATTTTATAAGATATATTAGTAAGATCTTAAGCACATTATACCTTGGATAAATATATGTTGGAAGCACATTTATAAAAACTACAAGTCTTTATACATTATCATTCTCAACATTTCCAAAACTCCACAACTCCCTCTTCCTCCTTCCTAACTCACGGCTCTACACCCCTCTTCTCATCACCCATTTTCCAAACCATTTCAATACAATCCAAGCATGTTCTTAGGTGTTCCAAGCACATTTAAGAAGGGTGGAAGCATTGAAACTTGAAGGACCTTCACAAGGAGCTATTAACCACCTATTTTCTTCATCATCTTGCTTCTTGTTCTTCCCTAGCCTTAGTGCTAGTAGTAAGACTCTTTGATCCTATTTTTACTCATGATTTTGATGGTTAAAGTGTTATGTATGATGTTAATCTAAAGAATCTCAAGAAAACATAAGCATAAACATAAACATGAATATAAAGCTTAAATACATGAAGAACAAGTTGTTTTAAGTGTATGTAGTATACTTGATTGTTGATTCCTTATGTTTATGATGTTGATCATCATAATAACCTTGCTAGATGATGATTAAACACGTGATCTAGCAAGTATAAGGATGGATCTTGAAGAAATCATAATGATCATCCTTTATGTAAACATGAACTTGAAAGATGAAGTTGTTTTTATGTATGATGGAGTATGAAACATGTTATAAGACTTGTAGAATGATGATTTCAAAGATAGATTTCTCAAGAAAATAAGTTAAAATACAAGATTTATATAAACTTGGTTCTTAAAGAAATTAATCACATTTTTAGTGGTTAATCAAGTGTAGAAATATATATTTAACAAGAAAAATTCAAGAAGAAATATTTTTAGAAAATCACTTTACAAGTTGTGAAGATCTAATTTATTCAAGAATGATATTTTTAAATAAATAACCACACTTTAAAGGGTAACTAAGCTTACTAAATACACTAGTAAGTTACTACAAATTTTTATAAATTTTCAAGTTCATGAAGTAGTGATTAATGTTTGATTTATGGCACTTGGTAAGTATTGTTTGGATTATTGTTGATTGTGATGATTTATAAAAGAAAATGATATGCTTTGAAAGCATGGAAACATCCATTTTTAAGGGGAAACTATGGCAAAATTTTTCTAAAATTTAAGCACTTAGAAAAATATTTTTAAACAAGTGTTTACAAGTGTATTTTAACCATGGTTTTTCATATAAAGTTTGCCATAAATTTTGTTACAAAAATTACAAACATTGGAGGTTGGTTTTTGATAATAAAAGTGATTAAATATGTATTTCGGAAAATATATATTTAGATGTCACCATGTGTGTGATTACTTGTATATTATGTGTATTAGTTATATTATTTTAGGACTTGAAATAATATAACTCACCAAAATACCAAAAATTACAATACAAAATATTACCAAAATTCCAAGAAATAAATATACAAATTATTCCCAAAATATTGGACAAACCGAACAAGGAATATAACTTACAATAAATATTCCGAAATTAGATTCGTAAGTATATTTTGGTAAACGGTATTTTGGAAACCAAGGGAACAAAAATATGATTTTCATAAGTATTATAAAATAAATCATATTTTTGACAAGAAGAAAATATATTATTTTTGGGTAAAGAAAAATATATATGTTTTCGTGAAATTATTAGAAGATATATTATTTTTGAGAGAAAATATATATTTTCTTAAATAAACCTAGAATACATTATTTTTGGGTGAAAAATAGATTTATATATATTTTCTAAGTTAAACTTGAAAATATATTATTTTTGAGGTTTAAACGAAAATACAATTATTTTTGCCAAAGGAAAAATTATAAATTATTTTTCTATGTAAGTTTCTTAAAATATATATTTTGAGAATATATATTTTTATTAGAAATATTATTCCGGAAAAGTTAATACAAAAATTAAGTATAAGAATACTTAATAAACACAATAAGAATACGTATCCTCGTACGTATAAATATATTCCAGAATACGCCACCAATACTTGGCAAATACACAAGTCTAATATACACAAGTATGACTATACCCATCCTTGGGAGAACACATACGTATAACTGCATGATATACCAAGTTAGAATATATTGTTTTAACAAATATTCCAAATGATTAATAAATATAATTTAAGTTAAAATATTATTATTTTAACAAAATAATTATATACTTTGGGATAATATAAGTACTTCAAAAACGTAACTCAAGACATAACAACAAATACAAAGAGTCGTTACACGACCTAAACGTCTAATAACACATGGCACGTGTGTAGGTAGTTGTACGACTCATAGAAGGACCTTTGAGCATACGAGATAGCAGGACGCAAACTTGTGAGTTCATGTCCCCCCTTTTCTCTTAACTGTTTTTGGTTTTATAACTCTCGGGGGTGGAATACATGTTACGAACGTTTAAATGGTATGATTTGGCTATGAAATGAACTATTAGATCATGTGAGCATAGATTGAAATTGAAATGCCGATAACTCTCATAAGAAATATGGACAAAGGTTAGATCTAACAGGTACGGCCGAGGCCCACTCATTGTCCTTATGTGACCACTTAGAGTGCTTTAGTGTCCCAGTCGAGGTGATTCGACAACGGTGAAGGGTGATTTGACACAGTCAAGGTGATTTGATACGGTCAAGGGAATTTGACACAGTCAAGATGGATTTGACACAGTCGAGGGGAATTCGACACAGTCGAGGAGATTCGACAAGGATAAAAGCCTACTCATATTGAGTGCTCCCTATGTCTTCACATACATTAATGTCCTTGCAAAACATTAATTCGATCTGTTCATAGACGCTTTTCATACCTGTTTTCAAAGGAGTCTCTCAAATGTTTACAAGTTTACCAGTACTCATACAAAACGCATGAACTCGCTCAACTTTTGTTGATGTTTTTCAAAATTACATGTATTTCAGGAAACAAGTTGGATCTTGGGCGCTGGTGTTGTTTCGGGATATGGATAACAAGTTTAGATGTCATCCACTTTTGTTGGTTTGTAACTTAATCAGAGGTTGTATCGTTTGAAACTTAAATGACCGGTGTTTGTAATATTTTAAACATTATGAATGGATGAACATCGTTTTGATCATATAGTTGTTTATTATAATTGAATGCAATGATATTGAACAAGTCACACATCATACGCTTCCGCAAAAGTCAGGGTGTGACAGTTTGGTATCAGAGCTTCGGTTGTTGTGAACTAGGATTCCTTCTCGAGTCTAGACTACAATCACTAGGACTCTCTCACGAAAACATTTTCACAAAAAGGTTTTTCATTGCATTTACGAAAGCACCAAGATCCAGGAGTCAAACATTTTTTTTTTTAAAGAAAAGACAAGGCAAGGACATTAGTAGGGATGAGAATACCCCAAATTAAAATGCCAATTGAGGTATAGTCTACGTGAGATAGACTTGCCATAGACAAAATGACCCCCCCCCCCCCCGAAAGGACAAACGAGAGTTATATGTGACATGATGCATTTATTTGCCTGTTTATACTAAGTAACGTATTTATTCATTAATATATATGCGTATAAGTGTAGGGAATAAATATTGACGTGAACGAGATACCTTCGACTCCGAATCCTATTATTGTTCTTGACTCACACGATGAGACTGTCGACCTCGCGTTTATAGCGGAGCTCATGGCTGGAGTGATTACCAATCGAGATCCTGAGCTGGTTCCGTAGAAGATGGCTGCTCTTCCCTCTCGATTGTGAAGGTGCCTGACTACGGTAGTGACTTCGAGGCGGAGGCGGCAACCTTGGACAACACCCTTATCAGCGGGACGAGGTGTCACACCCCCAAAACACCACATGCGGGAACCCCCGCGAGGCGTGTGATGTACCAGGATCTAGCCACCAATCACATTGAACTCATACATGATTTAAATAAAAACTTTCATTTATTAAGGTAAAGTGTTACATTACATAAAGTATGACTCATCGTATTCAGCGGAAGCATAAATCATTTGTTAAGTGTTACATAAACCGTATGTACGAAAACCATTAGACTTGTCTCGCGATCACATACATTACGACCCATGACCACTCCAGCATCCCAGACAGCAAGTTCCACGATCCACATAATCTATAACCTGCGAGCATGCACAGAAGTGTATCAGACAACGCTGGTGAGTTCATAGTTTTACGAAAACGTTAGTTACCAAGTGTTTAATCCAGTTTGTTAACAAATCCGCAAGTAATGTTGATAATATCTCGATACTGAACAAGACGACTCTTGATGTATATTTTGCCCGTTCCCAGTGCTCCTATCAAAGCACTGGGCATGACTGGGTCATTAGTTCACACCCGTCCTCTCCGGTACGGGGTGAGGGTGCCAAACCTAAGTAGCGCTACCAACTAATACCCCGTTACCTCTCCGGTAACAAAAAGATGGGACTTAAGAGTGATAGGGTGAGAGTATTATCCAACATTCCAATTTTACCCAAAAGACTTATCCCTCCCCGGGATACCCACTGACTGTCCCAACCACCGGAACGCATGCTCAAGAGTAGTGAACTCGCCTTTGGTTTGCTCGGTAGATTATGTACTTATTCCAAGTTAGTCAACCCAGTCCTAGTATCGTTACCAATAATAATTAGTTCACATGCACTTAAGTCACAAAATCAACACCTTGCATAATATGCATCTAATCTCATGATACACCCTAATCATTCAGTGCATGTAGTGATTCATAACACAGATTCAGATTCCCAACTAACAACTTAGTCTGTCACAACATTTATCACACATCATGTTCACAATAACTGTTTGGGTCACGTATAACACATCAATAATGTATCAGTAAAACACATATCCATATTAATTCTAATCATCAATACACAACTAGCAGGTCTCATGTGTTACATAGCAAATACTCAGTCAAACACGCAACTCCTATAATGCATGGCCTGTTTAGCTCAAGCCCAATAAAATGTGCCGACCCAACACACAAGCCCAACAATTTAAGATCCAGTGGAGTGTTCGGCCCGATTCCAACGTACAGCCCAAAGCTCGATCAGTTTACATGTGATCCATCTTTAAATGGTCCAGTTTTATGTGTGTGGCCCAGCTTTCGTGCCAGGCCCATGTGAATTGATTCAATGTTAGTGGGTGGCCCAATCTATGCTTGTGTGTACATCTTAACACAATGCGGCCCACTATTACCCGTTCCCAAATAATCACAACATGTAACACATAATCAACAGCCACAAGTTGTATGTTAATCCCATATTCTAGTTTATTAAATCAAGTCATAAACGTGGATCTAGTGATTCAATCATCATTTATATTAGATAAATCAACAACAATTACTTCAACTTCTTGATCTCGGTTAACAGTTTATTGATCCTATAAGAATTATACATACTCAAACAATCTTTATCACCTAATCTTATATACGTGTTCTATGTCGTTCGTAATCGCTAACATATGTAAACAACACAAACTATTAGCACGTTATCTAAGACCCTAGATCATCGGTCCATATCACAACCACATAATTGCCATGATCATTAATCATTCAATATCAAATAACATCCCAACTGATTCAATCATACGGCCGTTTACACTCACGAGATCAATATCATCAGTCATGTTTTTATAGCACATACACAACCACTTTTGTTAATCAAAATCACATATGAACAATATCATACAAGTAGGACTTAACTCAAATACAAAATTACTAACCAAGAAACTCGTTCCGAACGTGATGATGTTGCCTCTAAGGGGAGGTGTATCTACTGCCGTCGTGATTTAGAGGGGTGTAGGGTTTGCAAAGAGTTGTGAAGCCTTATGCATAATGTACGTAAATAATGGGGAGGGGAGGTGGGCTCGGTTTGGGCCTGAGATAACACAAGGAACCACATACAATCTAATGTGTGCACACAATGGCCGGCCCAAGTTTCTCATCTCTAAACTCCACTTGGGCTTTACTAAGCCCATGCACAAGTGCGACCTAACTGGACATATATGTGTGCTCGGGTTGGGCTCAAGAAACTCGCGGCCCGCAATGTCGAGTAATTCCGCGGCCCATATAAGTTAGTTTCCTAAATTTACTAAATTACACAATTAATCGCAACACGATTCCTTGTAAACATACACACATAACACTTAATAGTACACGAGATAGGTAAATAAACACAGAAACACACGCTAAGGGTTTATGGAATTTCAAGTGAAGCTAACCTTAATTATCCGGGTTGTCACAAGAGGTCCCTGTGGCTTTTGTGAAACAAGATTGACGACACACTTGACCAGACAAGGAAGACGGAGTACTCATCTTGAAGGTTCCCCTCCAACTACTAGGAATTCTACTTATTCCTATTACGTCTAATCATCGTGTCTATTCGCGCGTAACGATAACGGATGTTAGAGCGTGGACCACCGCAATGGTCCTTTCCATGTCAGAGGTATAAGGACAGTAGTGTCGGGTTACCTCCACAACGACAAGAGGAGTTTAGGATGAACCTAGTGGCGGGAGCGGCACCGGCGACGGATGACGCCTTACCGAATATCTTCGTTCGAGATACAAGGACTAACGACTCAACTACAAGAACTGCTAGAACGAAGGATTCATCCGACCAAGCTACTCGCCTTAGGAAGCTCCAGTACTATTCGTTAAGAAGAAAGTTGGCAGTTTTCGTTGTGCATCGACTTCAGAGAATTGGATATCAAGGACCGGTATCCTTTGCCATAGGGATGAACAAATCAGACCCGGTACCGGTACCGGTACCGAATTTACTGGACCGGGTACTTTTTCGGTACTGATTCGGTACCGACTTTTGACATTTTCGGTACCGGTTCGGTTCCGGTCCGGTACGGTACCGGTTCGGTACCGGTATTTACCGGTTTTTACCCTCAAATACTGGTACCGAACCGTACCGAACCGGGTATATTCGGTACCGGTACCCACTTTCAAGGATTTTCGGTTCTGGTTCTTTCGGTACCGGACGGTACCGAGCTCATCCCTACTTTGCCAAGGATTGATGACTTGTCGACCAACTACAAGGTCCCAGCTACTATTCCAAGATGGACTTAAGGACAGGATATCACTAGTTGGGGACACGAGAAGAAAGTATCCCTAAGACGACCTTTAGGACTCGCTTTGAGCATTACGAGTTCCTTGTCATGTCGTTTGGCTTAACAAATGCACCAGCAGTATTCATGGACCTCATGAATCGGGTGTGTAAGCCGTACTTGAATAAGATCGTGATTATATTTATTGACTACATTCATATAAGCTCAAAGACCAAGGAAGGTCATGAGCAACAACTGCGATTTATCTTGGGACTCTTAGAGAAAGAACAGTTGTGTGCTAGGCTGTCGAAGTGCGAACCTTGGATTCGCGAGGCAACATTCTTAGGTCACATGGTGAATAAGAACGGGATTCATATCGACCCTTCAATCAAGAACTTAGGAGTCCCAAAGACACAACTAAGAAATTTTGAGGTTGTAGGCTGTATCAGACGACTCCTAGAAAACTTTTCAAGGATTACTCAACCGCTAACAACTGTAACCTAGACGACACCCATCTTGTCTTCACCTGACAGTACCAATAGAATTGCGGTTCTTGAGACGCTTCTCGACAAGGTCTCGATTGCGTGTTGATGCAACGAGACCAAGTCATCGCGTACGCGTCACGTTGATTAATGGATCATGAGAAGAGACCTTGAACTAGGTGCAGTAATTACGCGTTGAAGATTTGGCGTCATTACTTGTATGAAAAACGTTGTACGATCTTTACTGATCGCAAGGGTTGTAGCACACCGTTGATCAGAAGGACTTAAACATGAGATATCGAGATGGAATGAGCTACTGAATGATTACGACTGTGAGATTAAGTGTCACCTGAACAAGGCAGGCGTTGTAGCAGACGCCTTGAGCTGCAAGGATCGCGCGAAGACTCTAATGGTGCAAGCCTCAGGGATGACCATACAAACGAATCCCGCTACTCGGATTCGTGAAACTGAGCAAGAGGCGCTCAAAACCAGAGATCCTACGAGCAGAAGCATTATGTGGAATGGGAGTCCGATTATGGCCTAAGGTAAACGGAACCTTATACTTCATGGAACGACTTTGGGTTCCGTTTCGCGACAATTTACGTACGCTAGTTTTGGGACAAGGCTCATAGGTCAAGGTACTCGATCCATCCTGGATCCGACAAGATGTACCAAGACTTGAGGGATTATTATGGGTGGCCAAGTCGGAAGCTGATATAGCTACCTATGTGGGTAACTGTCTTACTTGAGCCGAAGTTAAGACAGAATACCAAAAACCATCAGGGCTGCGGCAACAGCCTGAGGTCCCCATGTGGAAGTGGGAACGAATCTCAAAGGATTTTGATTACAAAGATACCAAGAACCCAAAGAGGTCACATATGATTTGGGTGATTATTGATCAACTCACCAAGTCTGCGCATTCCCTACCGAATTGTGAGGAAGACAACACAAGGAAATTAGCAGAGATTTATCTTAGAGAAATGGTGGCACGTTATGGAGTGCCTGTTTCTATTTTATCCGACCAAGATGGTCCTTTTGTGCCGAGTATATGGAAGACGATTCAGAAGATGTTTGGGTCACGGCTGAACTTTAGTACTGCATTTCACCCTCAGACGGACGGTCGGACGATACTGACTTTGTAAGACATGCTACGTGCTTGTGTGATGAACTTTGATGAAAAGTTGGAATACTCATTTGCCCTTAGTGGAGTTTTCCTACAATAATATTTATCACACTGCTGTTTAGGCCGCTTCGTGTGAAGCTTTATAGGAACGTAAGTATCGGTCCCCTTTGTGTTAGGCAGAGACTGGAGATAAACAATTTACTGGCCCGAGTTGGTTCAGGAAACTACAGGCAAGATCGATCAGATACGTGGTCGTATCAAGTCAGCACGTGATGTACAGAAAGGCTACGCCTACAAACGGCGGAAACCGTTGGAGTTTGATGATTGGAGATATAGTTTTAAGGAAAGTCTCGCCTTGGAAAGGCGTGGTACGATTTGGAAAGCGCGGGAGGTTGAACCCACGGTATACTAAATGAAATTAAGTTTGAGTATCCACATGGATTCACAACTCCCCTGTGACTGATAACATAGCTTGAATTTCGGGACGAAATTCTTTTAACGGGGGGAGAATGTGACAACTGGCATTTTTCCATGTGTTCTGTACAATAATAAACAGTAAACTGTGCTTTAATGACTGTGCGTGATTATATTAACAAGACGAATGAATTTCTGATTACTATCATATATACATACAATGGCATTTCATGTTGGAAGATTGTTTATCTATATTACATGCAACACAATGTGGTTTACTTAATGCACAGAACAAAGTTAGCACAGTTATCAGACAAACTAGAAGTACTGACGGGAGTTCAGTACTCAGGCAGACATGAAATTAAGACACATAATCAGCCCTAGAACCAAGTGTTACACTAGAATAGTGTGTACGAAAGTATGGTTTACAAAACTGCCTTCCTAGTGATGATATAGGTACCGGAAAGTGCCAGAAACACACTAAAACTGCAGAATTCTGCAGAAAACACCAAAAATCAGCAAAATTCAGCTTTTTAACATCTAAATATAATGCAGAATTATGATTTAATGGTCCAGAATACGTTCCTAGGTGTCGGGAATTAAAACTATCATAAAAGGTAACATAAAGCACACTAAACTGCGTAATTTAGCACCTTAACGAACCGTAACCAACCGAACAACCGGGCACTACCCGAAATACCAAATTTTCACTAGAAGCATTGTTTTAGTGTTACGAAGCTAGTTATGGCCACCGAACTTCATAATACACCCTAAAATGCTATAACACATAAAACCCTAAACATAACACTTACCTTGTAACTAGATCAAGTAACTTAAAATTGAATTGGGACTAGACCCCCCCCCCCCCCCCCATCCAAGGCCGGTTAGACAAGGGCCCCAAATATGGATTTTTTTATTATTTTATAAGATATGTTAGTAATATCTTAAGCACATTATACTTTGGATAAATATATGTTGGAAGCACATTTATAAAAACTACAAGTCTTTATACATTATCATTCTCAACATTTCTAAAACTCCACAACTCCCTCTTCCTCCTTCCTAACTCACGGCCCTACACCGCTCTTTTCATCACCCATTTTCCAAACCATTTCAATACAATCTAAGCATGTTCTAATGTGTTCCAAGCACATTTAAGAAGGGTGGAAGCATTGAAACTTGAAGGACCTTCACAAGGAGCTATTAACCACCTATTTTCTCCATCATCTTGCTTCTTGTTCTTCCCTAGCCTTAGTGCTAGTAGCAAGACTCTTTGATCCTATTTTTACTCATGATTTTGATGGTTAAAGTGTTATGTATGATGTTAATCTAAAGAATCTCAAGAAAACATAAGCATAAACATGAATATAAAGCTTAAATACATGAAGAACAAGTTGTTTTAAGTGTATGTAGTATACTTGATTGTTGATTCCTTATGTTTATGATGTTGATCATCATAATAACCTTGCTAGATGATGATTAAACACATGATTTAGCAAGTATAAGGATGGATCTTGAAGAAATCATAATGATCATCCTTTATGTAAACATGAACTTGAAAGATGAAGTTGTTTTTATGTATGATGGAGTATGAAACATGTTATAAGCCTTGTAGAATGATGATTTGAAAGATAGATTTCTCAAGAAACTAAGTTAAAATACAAGATTTACATAAACTTGGTTCTTAAAGAAATTAATCACATTTTTAGTGGTTAATCAAGTGTAGAAATATATATTTAACAAGAAATATTCAAGAAGAAATATTTTTAGAAAATCACTTTACAAGTTGTGAAGATCTAAATAAACCTAGAATACATTATTTTTGGGTTAAAAATAGATTTATATATATTTTCTAAGTTACACTTGAAAATATATTATTTTTGAGGTTTAAACGAAAATACAATTATTTTTGCCAACGGAAAAATTATAAATTATCTTTCTATGTAAGTTTCTTAAAATATATATTTTGAGAATATATATTTTTATTAGAAATATTATTCCGGAAAAGTTAATAAAAAAATTAAGTATAAGAATACTTAATAAACACAATAAGAATACGTATCCTCTTTACGTATAAATATACACCGGAATACGCCACCAATACTTGGCAAATACACAAGTCTAATATACACAAGTATGGCTATACCCATCCTTGGGAGAACACATACGTATAACTACATGATATACCAAGTTAGAATATATTGTTTTAACAAATATTCCAAATGATTAATAAATATAATTTAAGTTAAAATATTATTATTTTAACAAAATAATTATATACTTTGGGATAATACAAGTACTTCAAAAAAATAACTCAAGACATAACAACGAATACAAAGAGTCGTTACACGACCTAAACGTCTAATAACACATGGCACGTGTGTAGGTAGTTGTACGACTCATAGAAGGACCTTTGAGCATACGAGATAACAGGACGCAAACTTGTGAGTTCATGTCCCCCTTTTCTCTTAACTGTTTTTGGTTTTATAACTCTCGGGGGTGGAATACATGTTACGAATGTTTAAATGTTATGATTTGGCTATGAAATGAACTATTATATCATGTGAGCATAGATTGAAATTGAAATGCCGATAACTCTCATAAGAAATATGGACAAAGGTTAGATCTAACGGGTACGGCCGAGCCCCACTCATGGTCCTTATGTGACCACTTAGAGTGCTTTAGTGTCCCAGTCGAGGTGATTAGACAACGGTGAAGGGTGATTTAACACAGTCAGGGTGATTTGATACAGTCAAGGGAATTTAACACAGTCAAGGTGGATTTGACACAGTCGAGGGGAATTCGACACAGTCGAGGAGATTCGACAAGGATAAAAGCCTACTCATATTGAGTGCTCCCTATGTCTTCACATATATTAATGTCCTTGCAAAACATTAATTCGATCTGTTCATAGACGCTTTTCATACCTGTTTTCAAAGGAGTCTCTCAAATGTTTACAAGTTTACCAGTACTCATACAAAACGCATGAACTCGCTCAACTTTTGTTGATGTTTTACAAAATTACATGTATTTCAGGAAACAAGTTGGATCTTGGGCGCTGGCGTTGTTTCGGGATATGGATAACAAGTTTAGATGTCTTCCACTTTTGTTGGTTTGTAACTTCATCAGAGGTTGTGTCGTTTGAAACTTAAATGACTGGTGTTTGTAATACTTTAAACATTATGAATGGATGAACATCGTTTTGATCGTATAGTTGTTTATTATAATTGAATGCAATGATATTGAACAAGTCAAACATCATACGCTTCCGCAAAAGTCCAAGTGTGACAGTTTGGTATCAGAGCTTCGATTGTAGTGAACTAGGATTCCTTCTCGAGTCTAGACTACAATCACTAGGACTCTCTCATGAAAACATGTTTACAAAAAGGTTTTTCATTGCATTTACGAAAGCGCCAAGATCCAGGAGTCAAACATTTTTTTTTCAAAGAAAAGACAAGGCAAGGACATTAGTAGGGAAGAGAATACCCCAAATTAAAGTACTAATTGAGGTATAGTCTACGTGAGATAGACTTGCCATAGACAAAATAACCCCCCCCCCCGAAAGGACAAACGAGAGTTATATGTGACATGATGCATTTATTTGCCTGTTTATACTAAGTAACGTATTTATTCATTAATATATATGCGTATAAGTGTACGGAATAAATATTGACATGAACGAGATACCTTCGACTCCGAATCCTATTATTGTTCTTGACTCGCATGATGGGACTGTCGACCTCGTGTTTATAGCGGAGCTCATGGCTGGAGTGATTACCAATCGAGAACCTGAGCTGGTTCCGAAGAAGATGGCTGCTCTTCCCTCTTGATTGTGAAGGTGCCTGACTACGGTAGTGACGGCGAGGCAGAGGCGGCAACCTTGGACAACACCCTTATCAGCGGGACGAGGTCCCTGTGGCTTTTGTGAAACAAGATTGACGACACACTTGACCAGACAAGGAAGACGGAGTACTCATCTTGAAGGTGCCCCTCCAACTACTAGGTATTCTCCTTATTCCTATTACGTCTAATCATCGTGCCTATTCGCGCGTAAGGATAACGGATGTTAGCGCGTGGACCACCGCAATGGTCCTTTCCATGTCAGAGGTATAAGGACAGTAGTGTCCCCTCTGTGGTTGATCATCTGCTTCGAACGAGGGAAAATTTGGGGTGACCATGCAAGACAAATTATTATTACGGGGGCCCACGTAATAACGACTTGTAGTGCATGGAAATCCTGGTGGACTCTGTGGGTCGAGCTAATGATCACCCCCCCCATCCAAAAATAATTTCTAAGTGTTCACACCTTCATCTAGTAGAATAATACCTAGATAGTTGCTATAGCACTATACAAAGTAGGATATCTGTCTTTGCCTACTTCGTGTCTGACACTTCTACCCGTATACGAATCGTTTAGGAACCGATATCTAAGCAAGTGGAGATGGCTAACACTCGGGAAAGATTCAATAACTTTACACTATTTATCACCACTATATGTACAACTCCCATCTCTTGGGAAGTATACCCGTCTTTGTGAAGCTAAAGACCTAAGAAAACCAATGTAGGAGGAAAATAACTACTACTTTCATATTATGAAACTTGTATGACCGAGGTGATGTAACCTAGAGTTCATTTTGTTTTCCCCATTACAAACAATAAGTCATGTTTTCAAGCATATATGAAAGCTCAGTGGTTGTTTTCTTACTTATACATTGTTGATTATATATGCATGTGATGTTAGGTGATTGCATGTTAGCTTGTGGTGATATATACCTCATAGACAATTATGGAATGTTGTCTAACCAACCCCATACCTTTTTGCCAGAAGAAAATGTCGCCCAGACGTGACACAGACACCGACACATTACCAAGAACTAAGGCCGAACTCAATGAGCGCATTTCCCAAGCTATAGCGCAGCATGAAGCCATCCGCTCTGAACACAGCGGTGGCACTCCCGGAAATAACCATCCAACTGGCTGCACCTATAAACAGTTCCTGGACTGCAAGCCATTGAATTTTGATGGCACAGGAGGTGCCGTTTCTTTTGTTCGTTGGGCAGAAAAGACTGACTCCGTTATGAGAATGAGTAAATGTTCGCCCGAGTAGAGAGTTACCTATATCTCAGGGTTGTTTTTTGGATGGCGCACTCTCCTGGTGGAACCTTCAGGTTCAGACCCTTGGTGAAGCTACTGCTTATGCACTGAGCTGGGAAGAGCTCAAGGAATTGATGCGGAAGAAATACTGCGCCAGGGCCAAAATCCAGAAGCTTGAGACTGAGTTCTGGAATTTGAAAATGGATGGGCCGAAGACCTCTGAGTACGTCCAACGCTTTCACGACTTGTCTAGGGTTGTTCCCTACTTAGTCGAGCCGGAGTTCAAGAGGATTGAGCGATTCATTTGGGGACTTGCACCTCAAATCCTGAGCATGGTTACTACCGCAAAGCCTCCAACCATCATAGAGGCTATCGATTTGAGTGTTGCACTTACTGAAGAAGCTCTTCGTATGGGAAAGTTTTCGGGGATCTGAGACAAACAAGAACGAGACTCATGTGGAGTCTTCGGGCAATAACAAAAGAAAGTCTTCAAACCTAAAGATAGGCACCCAAGTCAGTTATGAAAGTTCTAAAGTAAACAAAAGAAGGGAAGTGGACCCACCTCGTGGCATGCAAGCTTATGGAGCCACTAATAAGGCCGGTGGTAAGGTTTATTTGGGGACTAAGCTGAGATGTAATGAATGCAAGATTCATCATGAAGGGCGATGTCTGAGACCTAAGTGCGACAAATGCGGAAAAGAAGGACACAGTAAGGATGCCTGTTGGGCGAAGTATCCCAAACAAGGAGGAGGTGATGACTGCAACCAAGATGGGAATGATAATGGTAGAATTCAAGGTTGCTTCAAATGTGGTGAAGTAGGGCATTTTAGGAAAGATTGCCCTAGGAAGAACCAAGCGAGGAAGGGTCTTCACGATCGAAGCTCGTAAAGCACGCCAGGATCCAGATGCGGTTACGGGTACGTTCCTTGCTAACCAACTCTATGCATTCATTTTGATTGGCACTGACGCCGACTTTAACCTTGTATCCTTAGAACTTAAGAACCTACTTGGCTTAGTTTCAAGTAGAATAGACGTCCCGTGTTCTTTAGAACTGGCAATGGAAGGTTAGTTAAAGCGAATGAGGTAATTAAGGATTGTATTTTGGAACTTAGAAGGCAGGAACCTTCTATTGCTGTTAACTTGGGAAGTCACGATATTATAGTCAGCTTGGATTGGATATCCAAGGATAGAGCTGAAGTTGTTCGACATAAAGAAAATCATTCGCATCCCTCTTGCGAATGATGAGACACTTATAGTACACAACCTTCTTGCAATAGATGCGGGGGCACTAGGCCCCATAAGGCGGTGGGTTGCGACATCCAACATCGGTCATAAGAGCACAGAAGTGCCTTCGAAAAGCCTGCATAGCCTTCCTTACTCATGTTATCGATAAAGAGACCAAGGAGCCAAAGCCAGAAGACATCCCCGTTGTGAAGGAATTTCCAGAATCTTTTCCCGAAGACTTGTCAGGGTTACCTCCACAGCGACAAGAGGAGTTTAGGATGAACCTAGTGCCGGGAGCGGCACCGGTGACGGATGACGCCTTATTGAATAACTTCTTTCGAGATACAAGGACTAATGACTCAACTACAAGAACTGCTAGAACGAAGGATTCATCAGACCAAGCTACTCGCCTTGGGAAGCTCTAGTACTATTTGTTAAGAAGAAAGTTGGCAGTTTTCGTTGTGCATCGACTTCAGAGAATTGGATATCAAGGACCGGTATCCTTTGCCAAGGATTGATGACTTGTCAACCAACTACAAGGTCCCAGCTACTATTCCAAGACGGACTTAAGGACAGGATATCACTAGTTGAGGACACGAGAAGAAAGTATCCCTAAGACGACCTTTAGGACTCGCTTTGAGCATTACGAGTTCCATGTCATCTCGTTTGGTATAACAAATGCACCAGCAGTATTCATGGACCTCATGAATCGGGTGTGTAAGCCGTACCTGAATAAGATCGTGATTATATTTATTGACTATATTCATATAAGCTCAAAGACCAAGGAAGGTCATGAGCAACAACTGCGATTTATCTTGGGACTCTTAGATTCGCGAGGCAAGATTCTTAGGTCACATGGTGAATAAGAATGGGATTCATGTCGACTCTGCAATCAAGAACTTAGGAGTCCCAAAGACACAACTAAGAAATTTTGAGGATTGTAGGCTGTATCAGACGACTCCCAGAAAAATTTTCAAGGATTACTCAACCGCTAACAATTGTAACCCAGACGACACCCATCTTGTCTTCACTTGACAGTACCAATAGAATTGCAGTTCTTGAGATGCTTCTCGACAAGGTCTCGATTGCGTGTTGATGCAACGAGACCAAGTCATCGCATACGCGTCACGTTGATTAAAGGATCATGAGAAGAGACCTTGAACTAGGTGCAGTAATTGCGCGTTGAAGATTTAGCGTCATTACTTGTATGAAAAACGCTGCACGATCTTTACTGATCGCAAGGGTTGCAACACACCGTTGATCAGAAGGACATAAACATGAGATAATGAGATGAATGAGCTACTGAATGATTAAGACTGTGAGATTAAGTGTCACCTGAACAAGGCAAGCGTTGTAGCAGACGCCTTGAGCCGCAAGGATCGCGCAAAGACTCTAAGGGTGCGAGCCTCAGGGATGACCATACAGACGAATCCCGCTACTCGGATTCGTGAAACTGAGCAAAAGGCGCTCAATACCAGAGAACCTACGAGTACAAGCATTACGTGGAATGGGAGTGCGATTATTGCCTAAGGTAAACATAACATTATACTTCATGGAACGACTTTGGGTTCCGTTTCGCGACAATTTACGTATGCTAGTTTTGGGACAAGGCTCATAGGTCAAGGTACTCGATCCATCCTGGATCCGACAAGATGTACCAAGACTTGAGGGATTAGTATGGGTGGCCAAGTCGGAAGCTGATATAGCTACCTATGTGGGTAACTGTCTTACTTGTGCCGAAGTTAAGACAGAATACCAAAAACCATCAGGGCTGCGGCAACAGCCTGAGGTCCCTATGTGGAAGTGGGAACGAATCTCATAGGATTTTGATTACAAAGCTACCAAGAACCCAAAGAGGTCACGATATGATTTGGGTGATTATTGATCAACTCACCAAGTCTGCACATTCCCTACCGAACTGTGAGGAAGACATCACAAGGAAATTAGCAGAGATTTATCTTAGAGAGATGGTGGCACGTTATGGAGTGCCTGTTTCTATTTTATCCGACCAAGATGGTCCTTTTGTGCCGAGTATATGGCAGACGTTTCAGAAGATGTTTGGGTCACGGCTAAACTTTAGTACTACATTTCACCCTCAGATGGACGGTCGGACGATACTGACTTTGGAAGACATGCTATATGCTTGTGTGATGAACTTTGATGAAAAGTTGGAATACTCACTTGCCCTTAGTGGAGTTTTCCTACATTAATATTTATCACACTGCTGTTTAGGTCGCTTCGTGTGAAGCTTTATAGGAACGTAAGTATCGGTCCCCTTTGTGTTAGGCGGAGACCGGAGATAAACAATTTACTGGCCCGAGTTGGTTCAGAAAACTATAGGCAAGATCGATCAGATACGTGGTCGTATCAAGTCAGCACGTGATGCACAGAAAGGCTATGCCTATAAACGGCGGAAACCGTTGGAGTTTGATGATTGGAGATATAGTTTTAAGGAAACTCTCGCCTTGGAAAGGCGTGGTACGATTTGGAAAGCGTGGGAGGGTGAACCCACGGTATACTAGACCAAATTAAGTCTAAGTATCCACATGGATTCACAACTCCCCTGTGACTGATAACATAGCTTGAATTTCGGGACGAAATTCTTTTAACGGGGGGAGAATGTGACAACTGGCATTTTTCCATGTGTTCCGTACAATAATAAACAGTAAACTGTGCTTTAATGATTGTGCGTGATTATATTAACAAGACGATTGAATTTCTGATTACTGTATATATACATACAATGGCATTTCATGTTGCAAGATTGTTTATCTATATTACATGCAACACATTGTGGTTTACTTAATGCACAGAACAAAGTTAGCACAGTTATCAGACAAACTAGAAGTACTGACGGGAATTCAGTACTCAGGCAGACATGAAATTAAGACATATAATCAGCCCCAGAACCAAGTGTTACACTAGAATAGTGTGTAGGAAAGTAGGGTTTACAAAACTGTCTTCCTAGTGATGTTATAGGTACCGGAAAGTGACAGAAACACACTAAAACTGCAGAATTTTGCAGAAAACACCAAAAATCAGCAAAATTCAGCTTTTTAACATCTAAATGTAATGCAGAATTATGATTTAATGGTCCAGAATACCTTCCTAGGTGTCGGGAATCAAAACTGTCATAAAAGGTAACATAAAGCACACTAAACTGTGTAATTTAGCACCTTAACGAACCGTAACCAACCAAACAACCGGGCACTACCCGAAATACCAAATTTTCACTAGAAGCATTGTTTTAGTGTTACGAAGCTAGTTATGGCCACCGAACATCATAATACACCCTAAAATGCTATAACACATAAAACCCTAAACATAACACTTACCTTGTAACTAGATCAAGTAACTTAAAATTGAATTGGGACTAGACCCCCCCCCCCCATCCAAGGCCGGTTAGACAAGGGCTCCACATATGGATTTTTTTTATTATTTTATAATATATGTTAGTAAGATCTTAAGCACATTATACCTTCGATAAATATATGTTGGAAGCACATTTATAAAAACTACAAGTCTTTATACATTATCATTCTCAACATTTCCAAAACTCCACAACTCCCTCTTCCTCCTTCCTAACTCACGGCCCTACACCCCTCTTTTCATCACCCATTTTCCAAACCATTTCAATACAATCCAAGCATGTTCTAAGGTGTTCCAAGCACATTTAAGAAGGGTGGAAGCATTGAAACTTGAAGGACCTTCACAAGGAGCTATTAACCACCTATTTTCTCCATCATCTTGCTTCTTGTTCTTCCCTAGCCTTAGTGCTAGTAGCAAGACTCTTTAATCCTATTTTTACTCATGATTTTGATGGTTAAAGTGTTATGTATGATGTTAATCTAAAGAATCTCAAGTAAACATAAGCATAAACATGAATATAAAGCTTAAATACATGAAGAACAAGTTGTTTTAAGTGTATGTAGTATACTTGATTGTTGATTCCTTATGTTTATGATGTTGATCATCATAATAACTTTGCTAGATGATGATTAAACACATGATCTAGCAAGTATAAGGATGGATCTTGAAGAAATCATAATGATCATCCTTTATGTAAACATGAACTTGAAAGATGAAGTTGTTTTTATGTATGATGGAGTATGAAACATGTTATAATACTTGTAGAATGATGATTTCAAAGATAGATTTCTCAAGAAACTAAGTTAAAATACAAGATTTACATAAACTTGGGTCTTAAAGAAATTAATCACATTTTTAGTGGTTAATCAAGTGTAGAAATATATATTTAACAAGAAAAATTCAAGAAGAAATATTTTTAGAAAATCACTTTACAAGTTGTGAAGATCTAAATAAACCTAGAATACATTATTTTTGGGAGAAAAATAGATTTATATATATTTTCTAAGTTAAACTTGAAAATATATTATTTTTGAGGTTTAAACGAAAATACAAATATTTTTGCCAACGGAAAAATTATAAATTATCTTTCTATGTAAGTTTCTTAAAATATATATTTTGAGAATATATATTTTTATTAGAAATATTATTCCAGAAAAGTTAATACAAAAATTAAGTATAAGAATACTTAATAAACACAATAAGAATACGTATCCTCATACGTATAAATATACACCGGAATACGCCACCAATACTTGGCAAATACACAAGTATGACTATACCCATCCTTGGGAGAACACATACGTATAGCTGCATGATATACCAAGTTAGAATATATTGTTTTAACAAATATTCCAAATGATTAATAAATATAATTTAAGTTAAAATATTATTATTTTAACAAAATAATTATATACTTTGGGATAATACAAGTACTTCAAAAACGTAACTCAAGACATAACAACAAATACAAAGAGTCGTTACACGACCTAAACGTCTAATAACACATGGCACGTGTGTAGGTAGTTGTACGACTCATAGAAGGACCTTTGAGCATACGAGATAGCAGGACGCAAACTTGTGAGTTCATGTCCCCCTTTTCTCTTAACTGTTTTTGGTTTTATAACTCTCGGGGGTGGAATACATGTTACGAATGTTTAAATTGTATGATTTGGCTATGAAATGAACTATTAGATCATGTGAGTATAAATTAAAATTGAAATGCCGATAACTCTCATAAGAAATATGGACAAAGGTTAGATCTAACGGGTACGGTCGAGCCCCACTCATGGTCCTTATGTGTCCACTTAGAGTGCTTTAGTGTCCTAGTGGAGGTGATTCGACAACGGTGAAGGGTGATTTGACACAGTCAAGGTGATTTGATACGGTTAAGGGAATTTGACACAGTCAAGGTGGATTTGACACAGTCGAGGGGAGTTCGACACAGTCGAGGAGATTAGACAAGGATAAAAGCCTACTCATATTGAGTGTTCCCTATGTCTTCACATACATTAATGTCCTTGCAAAACATTAATTAGATCTGTTCATAGACGCTTTTCATACCTGTTTTCAAAGGAATCTCTCAAATGTTTACAAGTTTACCAGTACTCATACAAAACGCATTAACTCGCTCAACTTTTGTTGATGCTTTTCAAAATTACATGTATTTCAGGAAACAAGTTGGATCTTGGGCGCTAGTGTTGTTTCGGGATATGGATAACAAGTTTAGATGTCATCCACTTTTGTTGGTTTGTAACTTAATCAGAGGTTGTGTCGTTTGAAACTTAAATGACTGGTGTTTGTAATATTTTAAACATTATGAATGGATGAACATCGTTTTGATCATATAGTTATTTATTATAACTGAATGCAATGATATTGAACAAGTCACACATTATATACTTCCGCAAAAGTCAGGGTGTGATAGTTTGGTATCAGGGCTTCGATTGTAGAGAACTAGGATTCCTTCTCGAGTCTAGACTACAATCACTAGGACTCTCTCACGAAAACATTTTCACAAAAAGGGTTTTCATTGCATTTACGAAAGTGCCAAGATCCAGGAGTCAAACATTTTTTTTTCAAAGAAAAGACAAGGAAAGGACATTAGTAGGGAGGAGAATACCCCAAATTAAAATGCCAATTGAGGTATAGTCTACGTGAGATAGACTTGCCATAGACAAAATGACCCCCCCCCCCCCGAAAGGACAAACGAGAGTTATATGTGACATGATGCATTTATTTGCCTGTTTGTACTAAGTAACGTATTCATTCATTAATATATATGTGTATAAGTGTACGAAATAAGTATTGACATGAACGAGATACCTTCGACTCCTAATCCTATTATTGTTCTTGACTCGCACGATGAGACTGTCGACCTCGTGTTTTTAGCGGAGCTCATGGCTGGAGTGATTACCAATCGAGATCCTGAGCTTGTTCCTTAGAAGATGGCTGCTCTTCCCTCTCGATTGTGAAGGTGCCTGACTACGGTAGTGACGGCGAGGCAGAGTCGGCAACCTTGGACAACACCCTTATCAGCGGGACGAGGTCCCTGTGACTTTTGTGAAACAAGATTGATGACACACTTGACCAGACAAGGAAGACGGAGTACTCATCTTGAAGGTGCCCCTCCAACTACTAGGAATTCTCCTTATTCCAATTACGTCTAATCATCGTGCCTATTCGCGCGTAACGATAACGGATGTTATCGCGTGGACCACCGCAATGGTCCTTTCCATGTCAGAGGTATAAGGACAGTAGTGTCCCCTCTGTGGTTGATCATCTGCTTCGAACGAGGGAAAATTTGGGGTAACCATGCAAGACAAATTATTATTATGGGGGCCCACGTAATAACGACTTGTAGTGCATGGAAATCCTGGTGGACTCTGCGGGTCGAGCTAATGATCACCCCCCATCTAAAATAATTTCTAAGTGTTCACACCTTCATCTAGTAGAATAATACCTAGATAGTTGCTATAGCACTCTACAAAGTAGGAAATCTGTCTTTGCCTACTTCGTGTCTGACACTTCTACCCGTATACGAATCGTTTGGGAACCGATATCTAAGCAAGTGGAGATGGCTAACACTCGGGAAAGATTCAGTAAGTTTACACTATTTATCATCACTATATGTACAACTCCCATCTCTCGGGAAGTATACCCGTCTTTGTGAAGCTAAAGACCTAAGAAAACCAATGTAGGAGGAAAATAACTACTACTTTCATATTATGAAACTTGTATGACCGAGGTGATGTAACCTCGAGTTCATTTTGTTTTCCCCGTTACAAACAATAAGTCAAGTTGTTAAGCATATATGAAAGCTCAGTGGTTGTTTTCTTACTTATACATTGTTGATTATATATGCATGTGATGTTAGGTGATTGCATGTTAGCTTGTGGTGATATATACCTCATAGACAATTATGGAATGTTGTCTAACCTACCCCATACCTTTTTTCCAGAAGAAAATGTCTCCCAGACATGACACAGACACCAACACATTACCAAGAACTGAGACCGAACTCAATGAGCGCATTTCCCAAGCTATAGCGCAGCATGAAGCCCTCCGCTCTTAACACGGCGGTGGCACTCCCGGAAATAACCATCCAACTGGCTACACCTATAAACAGTTCCTGGACTGCAAGCCATTGAATTTTGATGGCACAGGAGGTGCCGTTTCTTTTGTTCGTTGGGCACAAAAGACTGACTCCGTTCTGAGAATGAGTAAATGTTCGCTTGAGCAGAGAGTTACCTATATCTCAGGGTTGTTTTTTGGATGGCGCACTCTCCTGGTGGAACCTTCAGGTTCAGACCCTTGGTGAAGCTACTACTTATGCACTGAGCTAGAACGAGCTCAAGGAATTAATGCGGAAGAAATACTGCGCCAGGACCGAAATCCAGAAGCTTGAGACTGAGTTCTGGAATTTGAAAATGGACGGGCCGAAGATCTCTGAGTACGTCCAACGCTTTCACGACTTGTCTAGGGTTGTTCCCTACTTAGTCGAGCCGGAGTTCAAGAGGATTGAGAGATTCATTTGGGGACTTGCACCTCAAATCCTAAGCATGGTTACTGCCGCAAAGCCTCCAACCATCACAGAGGCTATCGATTTGAGTGTTGCACTTACTGAAGAAGCTCTTCGTATGGGAAAGTTTTCGGGATCTGAGATAAACAAGAACGAGACTCATGTGGAGTCTTTGAGCAATAACAAAAGAAAGTCTTTAAACCTAAAGATAGGCACCCAAGTTAGTTATAAAAGCTCTAAAGCAAACAAAAGAAGGGAAGTGGACCCACCTCGTGGCATGCAAGCTTATGGAGCCACTAATAAGGCCGGTGGTAAGGTTTATTTGGGGACTAAGCCGAGATGTAATGAATGCAAGATTCATCATGAAGGGCGATGTCTGAGACCTAAGTGAGACAGATGCGGAAAAGAAGGACACAGTAAGGATGCCTGTTGGGCGAAGTATCCCAAAGAAGGAGGAGGTGATGACTGCAACCAAGATGGGAACGATAATGGTAGAATTCCAGGTTGCTTCAAATGTGGTGAAGTAGGGCATTTTAGGAAAGATTTCCCTAGGAAGAACCAAGCGGAGAAGGGTCTTCATGATCGAAGCTCGTGAAGCACGCCAGGATCCAGATGCGGTTACGGTTACGTTCCCTGCTAACCAACTCAATGCATTCATTTTGATTGGCACTGACGCCAACTTTAACCTTGTATCCTTAGAACTTAAGAACCTACTTGGCTTAGTTTCAAGTAGAATAGATGTCCCGTGTTCTTTAGAATTGGCAATGGAAGGTTAGTTAAAGCGAATGAGGTAATTAAGGATTGTATTTTGGAACTTAGAAGGCAGGAACCTTCTATTGCCGTTAACTTGGGAAGTCACGATATTGTAGTCAGCTTGGATTGGATATCCAAGGATAGAGCTGAAGTTGTTCGACATAAGGAAAATCATCCACATCCCTCTTGCGAATGATGAGACACTTATAGTACACAACCTTCTTGCAATAGATGCGTGGGCACTAGGCCCCATAAGGCGGTGGGTTGCGACATCCCACATCGGTCATAAGAGCACAGAAGTGCCTTCGAAAAGCCTGCATAACCTTCCTTACTCATGTTGTCGATAAATAGACCAAGGAGACTTCCCCGTTGTGAAGGAATTTCCAGAAGCTTTTCCCGAAGACTTGCCAGGGTTACCTCCACAGTGACAAGAGGAGTTTAGGATGAACCTAGTGCCGGGGGCGGCACCGATGACGGATGACGCCTTACCGAATTGCTTCGTTCGAGATACAAGGACTAACGACTCAACTACAAGAACTGCTAGAACGAAGGATTCATCAGACCAAGCTACTCGCCTTGGGAAGCTCTAGTACTATTCGTTAAGAAGAAAGTTGGCAGTTTCCGTTGTGCATCGACTTCAGAGAATTAGATATCAAGGACCGGTATCCTTTGCCAAGGATTGATGACTTGTAGACCAACTACAAGGTCCCAGCTACTATTCCAAGACTGACTTAAGGACATGATATCACTAGTTGAGGACACGAGAAGAAAGTATCCCTAAGACGACCTTTAGGACTCACTTTGAGTATTACGAGTTCCATGTTATGTCGTTTAGCTTAACAAATGCACCGGCAGTATTCATGGACCTCATGAATCGGGTGGTAAGCCGTACCTGAATAAGATCGTGATTATATTTATTGACTACATTCATATAAGCTCAAAGACCAAGGAAGGTCATGAGCAACAACTGCGATTTATCTTAGGACTCTTAGATTCCCGAGGCAAAATAAGAACGAGATTCATGTCGACCCTGCAATCAAGAACTTAGGAGTCCCAAAGACACAACTAAGAAATTTTGAGGATTGTAGGCTGTATCAGACGACTCCCAGAAAAATTTTCAAGGATTACTCAACCGCTAACAACTGTAATCCAGACGACACCCATCTTGTCTTTACCTGACAGTACCAATAGAATTGCGGTTCTTGAGATGCTTCTCGAAAAGGTCTCGATTGTGTGTTGATGCAACGAGACCAAGTCATAGCGTACGCGTCATGTTGATTAAAGGATCATGAGAAGAGACCTTGAACTAGGTGCAGTAATTGCACGTTGAAGATTTGGCATCATTACTTGTATGAAAAACGCTGCACGATCTTTACTGATCGCAAGGGTTGCAGCACACCATTGATCAGAAGGACTTAAACATGAGATAACGAGATGGAATGAGCTACTGAATGATTACGACTGTGAGATTAAGTGTCACCTGAACAAGGCAAGAGTCGTAGAAGACGCCTTGAGCCGTAAGGATTGCGCAAAGACTCTAAGGGTGCGAGCCTCAGGGATGACCATACAGACGAATCCCGGTACACGGATTCTTGAAACTGAGCAAGAGGCGCTCAAAACCAGAGAACCTACAAGCAGAAGCATTTCATGGAATGGGAGTGCGATTATTGCCTAAGGTAAACGAAACATTATACTTCATGGAACGACTTTGGGTTCCGTTTCGCGACAATTTACGTACGCTAGTTTTGGGACAAGGCTCATAGGTCAAGGTACTCGATCCATCCTGGATCCGACAAGATGTACCAAGACTTGAGGGATTAGTATGGCTGGCCAAGTCGGAAGCTGATATAGCTACCTATGTGGGTAACTGTCTTACTTGTGCCGAAGTTAAGACAGAATACCAGAAACCATCAGGGCTGCGGCAACAGCCTGAGGTCCCCATGTGGAAGTGGGAATGAATCTCAAAGGATTTTGATTACAAAGCTACCAAGAACCCAAAGAGGTCACGATATGATTTGGGTGATTATTGATCAACTCACCAAGTCTGCACATTCCCTACCGAACTGTGAGGAAGACATCACAAGGAAATTAGCAGAATTTATCTTAGAGATATGGTGGCACGTTATGGAGTGCCTGTTTCTATTTTATCCGACCAATATGGTCCTTTTGTGCCGAGTATATGGCAGACGTTTCAGAAGATGTTTTGGTCACGGCTGAACTTTAGTACTGCATTTCACCCTCAGATGGACGGTCGGACGATACTGACTTTGAAAGACATGCTACGTGCTTGTGTGATGAACTTTGATGAAAATTTGGAATGCTCACTTGCCCTTAGTGGAGTTTTCCTACAATAATATTTATCACACTGCTGTTTAGGCCGCTTCGTGTGAAGCTTTATAGGAACCTAAGATAAACAATTTACTGGCCCGAGTTGGTTCAGGAAAGTACAGGCAAGATCAATCAGATACGTGGTCGTATCAAGTCAGCACGTGATGTACAGAAAGGCTACGCCTATAAACGGCAGAAACCGTTGGAGTTTGATGATTGGAGATATAGTTTTAAGGAAAGTCTCGCCTTGGAAAGGCGTGGTACGATTTGGAAAGCGTGGGAGGTTGAACCCACGGTATACTAGACCAAATTAAGTCTGAGTATCCACATGGATTCACAACTCCCCTGTGACTGATAACATAGCTTGAATTGCGGGACGAAATTCTTTTAACGGGGGGAGAATTTGACAACTGGCATTTTTCCATGTGTTCTGTACAATAATAAAAAGTAAACTGTGCTTTAATGATTGTGCTTGATTATATTAACAAGACGAATGAATTTCTGATTACTGTTATATATACATACAATGGCATTTCATGTTGCAAGATTGTTTATCTATATTACATGCAACAAAGTGTGGTTTACTTAATGCACAGAACAAAGTTAGCACAGTTATCAGACAAACTAGAAGTACTGACGGGAGTTCACTACTCAGGCAGACATTAAATTAAGACACATAATCAGCCCCAGAACCAAGTGTTACACTAGAATAGTGTGTAGGAAAGTAGGGTTTACAAAACTGCCTTCCTTGTGATGATATAGGTACTGGAAAGTGCCAGAAACACACTAAAACTGCAGAAAACACCAAAAATCAGCAAAATTCAGCTTTTTAACATCTAAATATAATGCAAAATTATGATTTAATGGTCCAGAATACCTTCCTAGGTGTCGGGAATCAAAACTGTCATAAAAGGTAACATAAAGCACACTAAACTGCGTAATTTAGCACCTTAACGAACCGTAACCAACCGAACAACCGGGCACTACCCGAAATACCAAATTTTCACTAGAAGCATTGTTTTAGTGTTACGAAGCTAGTTATGGCCACCGAACTTCATAATACACCCTAAAATGCTATAACACATAAAACCCTAAACATAAAACTTACCTTGTAACTAGATCAAGTAACTTAAAATTGAATTGGGACTAGACCCCCTACAAGTCTTTATACATTATCATTCTCAACATTTCCAAAACTCCACAACTCCCTCTTCCTCCTTCCTAACTCACGGCCCTACACCCCTCTTTTCATCACCCATTTTCCAAACCATTTCAATACTATCCAAGCATGTTCTAAGGTTTTCCAAGCATATTTAAGAAGGGTGGAAGCATTGAAACTTGAAGGACCTTCACAAGGAGCTACTAACCACCTATTTTCTCCATCATCTTGCTTCTTGTTCTTCCCTAGCCTTAGTGCTAGTAGTAAGACTCTTTGATCCTATTTTTACTCATGATTTTGATGGTTAAAGTGTTATGTATGATGTTAATCTAAAGAATCTCAAGTAAACATAAGCATAAACATGAATATAAAGCTTAAATACATGAAGAACAAGTTGTTTTAAGTGTATGTAGTATACTTGATTGTTGATTCCTTATGTTTATGATGTTGATCATCATAATAACCTTGCTATATGATGATTAAACACATGAACTAGCAAGTATAAGGATGGATCTTGAAGAAATCATAATGATCATTGATGTGTGCAAAATGCAACATATAAATTACATCAATTGTGGCATAAAACTAACCCTTTTTTAGTACTAATGTTGGAAAAAGTGTGCTTTTGTCTTCCTTTTGTATTTTCAGGATTAAATGAGCTCAAATTAACAAAAGAAGCAAAAAGGCAGCTAAATCTAGCATAAATACAAGAAAAGGAACAAACGTGGCATGCCCGACCCCCCTCGACAGCATCTCCCAAAGCAAAGACAAGAAGAAAGCTGAGCATGGGGCTGTGCCCAGCTGAGCACGGGGCGTGCCCAGCTGAGCACGGGGCGTGCCCAGCTCAGCACGGGGCAGTGCTCAGGATGGACAGCCCTGGCACTAAAGACAAACCTGTAGAAGCTTCTATTGCCCACCACGGGCCGTGTCTAGTGAGCACGGGGGCGTGGCGAAAGTACAGCAGGCGCATTAATTGTAATTGCGAATTACAATTAATGAAGAGAGAGAGTGTCAGACAGGCACGGGGGCGTGTCCAGCGGACACGGGGCCGTGCCCAGCCTTCTGTTCAGCCTATAAATAGGAGTGCTTGGTTTCATTTCAACTCATCCCTTGGCACACCACCTCTCTCATACTTCACCCACCACCCACCACCACCATAACACCATCATCCACCACCATCATCCATTGTCCATCGTAGAGTGTGTGAGTCGTCTCGGGATCCAAGATTGATCGTAAGAGTTCTTGACAATCAAGGCCATGTTTGCCTAAGTCTCTTACATCACTTGGTGAAGACAAAGTGTCTAGTGTAATACTTTTTATTTCTAATCTTTTGCACTTTTTATTTGGTTTTGTATTAATGACTTTAATAACTAGTTGCTTATGTTGAAGGTGATCTTTCCTTATCGTTTGTCCGTGGTGTCTTGGCATTATTTTACTGTCTATACAAAATAAAAGATTTTCACCATTCATATCTCCACGGTCTATATGGAGGTATGTTGGCTACCTGGTCGGGGGTTAAGGGAACGGTTTGGTAAAGGTCTTGCCATTGTTCAGCGTTTAGAGGTCTTGCAATGGACCTGGGTCAAATTTAGTAGGACCTCCTTCAATACTTCACGGTATTGGATGGCGGGGGTCCAAACTCTTTGATCCCCTCATAAGTTAACTACTATTAATACTATAACCCGGCTATTTAGGACTGTATCCCTGCTGACTCAGACTACTTAGTCGAGGGTAACGTCACCTCCAAAAGAGGGGCCTACCATAATTTGCATTAATAACTTAATTAATTATCTTCCAATAATCTACCCTTTTAGGATTGTATCCTTGCTGACTCAAACTACTGGGGTGAGGGTAATGTCACCTTCAAAAGAGGGGCCTACTACAATAACTAAGATAATCTCTTAATTATGTGCAAAAGTGCGGAAATAATCAAAGGTTATACTAGATACGAGTCGGAACCAAGTGATTCATCTTGTCTATCTGTTTTTCTTTTATTTTTATTTTCAGCATTTTAGTTAGTTTTTATTTTTCTTAGTTTAAAAACATTTTTCTAAACTTTTTATTTTGATTAGACGGTGAGGATAAACCGGTACTAAAAGCTCTTGTGTCCTTGGACGACCTCGGTATCTTACCAACACTATACTACGCTCACGATGGGTGCACTTGCCCATATGTGTGTCTAGTGTTAGTAAATATCGTGTTTTATAAATTTAAAACTTGGCTAAAATAAGTGTTAAAGGGGCTTAAAATATACACCTAATAAATATAACACTTTACCGCACATCAAGTTTTTGGCGCCGTTGCCGGGGACACAAGGATTTTAGGAAAGCTTAAAATCGACGGCCTAATCAGGTTTTCAAAACCTTTTCAAAACGGGCCCACATTTTTCTGCATTTTAGTTTAGATTTGCATTTACAGTAGCCTGTACACGGGGCCGTGTTCGCTGAACACGGGGCCGTGCTGCACATTTTCATAAAAACACCCAGTAACAGAAGCTTGAACACGGGCCGTGCTCACTGAACACGCCCTGTGCTCAACTAGATCAGTAAATTTAATTAAAACGCCCAGATACAGATCCTGAACACGGGGCCGTGCTCACTGAACACGGGGCCGTGTCCAGCCTCTGTTTCCGTTTTTATTTTTGTTTTCTGATCTCGAGACTTGGTTGTGGTCTGCTGAGTGATTCTTATGGATCAATACTCAGGAGGTTACAACTACACCTATGAGGAGGATGATTATAGGGGTAATTATTGCACTAATTGTCGTAACTCACGCTCGGTTCAAAATAATCACTCATATCAACCATCCAATTCATACACCTACTATGAGGAGCCCAGGTACGAGCCATCAACTTCATACACATCATATGAAGACCAAAGGTATGAACCTCCTCCCTCATACTCATATTTTGATGAACCAAGGTATGAGCCTTCATACTCATACTTTGAGGAACCAAGATATGAGCCACCACCTTCGTATGCTTATTATGAGGAACCATGGCGTGAACAACCCACCTCATATGAGTATTATGAAGAACAAAATTACGAACCTTATCCATCATATGCTTACAATGAAGAACAATGGTGCGAACCATCTACTTCATATGGGTATTATGAGGAACAAAGGGTCGAACAACCGGATTCAAGCTTAGAAAATCCCGATTCTTTTTCTATAACTGAAGTGACCGATAGGATATTAGAACACATAAGAGTTATCGATCGCTGTATAAAAGAATCTCGCGCAAGGGAAGAGGAATCCCGCGCAAGAGAAGAATTAAAAAAGGAAGAGATAACCGTAAGTGTAAAAATGGAAGAACAAATAAGTGAAAAACCGACACATGAGTTAAACAACGAAAAAGGTGAGTCCGACAACGTTAAAATTCAAGAAGAGTCTAATTTTGAAGAAATTAATCTCTTGTCACCTTCTTTTGAAAATCATTGTTTAGTACCCACTCATGCTAAGTTTTTAAAAGAGTTAAACACTAACACTAAAATTGACGAAACGGTAAGTGTTAAGTTAACTAATGATCAAACTTCGCTAATAAAAGAAGACCCATTTGAAATTAACATTACACCGGTTCCATGTTTCTTTCAAAATTCGTTTATTAGTAATGTCACAATTGATAAAGATCTTTGTGTTAACATAATGCCCAATTACATTTTCGAAAAATTAAGTATTAGTGATTTTTCTCCACTTCAAATACCCATTTTTCTATCCAATCGGAAAGTAATAAAATCAATCGGTATAGTTGAGGATGTCTTGGTTCAAACAAATCAAATGGTAGTTCCCACCGACTTTGTCATCCTCGATGACGCTCCTCTAGTGTTGGGACGACCATTTGTAAAAACCCACGAAGCTTTGAAAAACCGGAAGTACAACAATATACCTCTTCAATTAGGGGCATTCAAAAAAAGTGTCGACCTTGAGCGATCAATGAAATATCCATTCGGCAACGACGACCCCCTAATTGAAGATGAGCCAGAACCACCTGATAAGGTGGGTCTAGCCAAGGACCCTTATAAACGTGGCGCACCACGGAGGCATTCCGCGGAACTATCCTTAGTTTTAGATTAGTATAACTTTTATATTTTCTAGTTTAGTTTTAATTTTCAGGAATAAAACACACTCGGGATGGTGAAGGATGATAAGGGAAGCTTGAACCAACACCCCATACACAAAAACAGAGCCTCTCGATGATTTTTCTTCATTACAGCAAGTACAGCACGGGGCCGTGCTCACCCCAACACGCCCCGTGCCCAAGGTTCTGTAGAAAATGCCCAGTTCAGGTACCTGGACACGGGGCCGTGCTCACTGGACACGCCCCCGTGCCCAGCCTTCTGTTTACTTTTGGTACTGGCAGTCTGGACACTGGGCCGTGCTCAGCCAACACCACCCCGTGTTCAGCTACCCAGTACCATAAAATCTTGTTTTTAACCCATTTTAACACATTTAATCAGCCTAAAAACTTATTTTTGGGACACATTGAGGACAATGTGTAATTTAAGTGTGGGGGGGATGCTAAAACCTTGAATCTTGCAAGTCCTAATAACAAGCCTTACACAAAACTCTATTGGAACCGCTAATCACCCCAATTTTTTTTTAAAAAATTTCCAATTTTTTTTACTTGTCTAGGTTTAATTTGGGAATTTCAAAATTCTAAAAAGGTTATATTTTTACAAATTTACAACCGATAGCGTCGTGTTAAAAAGAACCAACATAAGAAAATTATGAAAAGGCATGACAAGCTTAGTTAAAATTTAATTATATATACTTGATCACATAAAAACTCATTCCCACAAAAGTGAGTTTTGAGCCTTTATTGAGCATACAAATATATACCTTTAAATTAAATGCTCATCTTTCGTTTCTTGTGTGAATAGCCGCTTGGTTCTTACGACTCTAGAACTTGCCATGACGATACATTCCCGGTCCTTACCAACTTAAACCCGAGTAAGTAAATGATGGAGGCATTAGGACTAACCCTTTTTATTTCTACACCATTATTTTTCTTTTTTCTTACCACCTACCCAAAATCCCCCTAGTTAACCCCTTTGAGCCTAAACCTTTTCATTTCTTAACCCAAACCAAACACCTTTTCACCCACCTAAACCCTTTTTATTTTTCACCCTTTGTTTTAGTAACAAGCTCGGTTTTTCGTATGACTTTTCAAAAAAAAAAAAAAAAAATTGTTGATGATGAAGCAAAATAAATAAACAAGCAAGTTCATCAAAAATAACTTTGTTTGAATACTGGCTTCATCAAGATTAAAAAAAAAAAAAAAAGTTGCAAAAATAAAAAGTCTTTCGAAAACCGACGCTTGTTACGCTTTTTCGCCCTTTCTATTAACCACTAACCCAACCACCTACCTTTAACCCAAGCCTAACCCTTCACCCAAAAAGTCCTCTTGATGTTTACAAAGGTATATAGTTAAAAAGGAGGAGGATTGATTGCTTGGCAAGCCTATGGTAGGAGTAAGTTCCATGCCGCTCTCGAGTGATTCACTAAAATACATCTTCGGCCGAGTGTTGAGTGATCCCCGTGAGGTATGTGAACTCGTATATAAATAGAATTTTAAAGAGGCATGTTATGCCCTAATAAGTAATTTATCTTATGAAAAGTTTTAAATAAATCATGACGAATAGGATTGTAAATAAATAAAAATAAAACTTAATAAGGAATCTTAGAAATCCCGACACTCTATGACAAGCCCAAAAACCTTCTCTTCTACCCATTCCATTTGGGAGTGTAAAGCCACATTATAAATAGTTTTGCTTGAGGACAAGCAAAGATTCAAGTGTGGGGGTATTTGATGTGTGCAAAATGCAACATATAAATTACATCAATTGTGGCATAAAACTAACCATTTTTTAGTACTAATGTTGGAAAAAGTGTGCTTTTGTCTTCCTTTTGTATTTTCAGGATTAAATGAGCTCAAATTAACAAAAGAAGCAAAAAGGCAGCTAAATCTAGCATAAATACAAGAAAAGGAACAAACGTGGCATGCCCGACCCCCCTCGACAGCATCTCCCAAAGCAAAGACAAGAAGAAAGCTGAGCATGGGGCTGTGCCCAGCTGAGCACGGGGCGTGCCCAGCTGAGCACGGGGCGTGCCCAGCTCAGCACGGGGCAGTGCTCAGGATGGACAGCCCTGGCACTAAAGACAAACCTGTAGAAGCTTCTATTGCCCACCACGGGCCGTGTCTAGTGAGCACGGGGGCGTGGCGAAAGTACAGCAGGCGCATTAATTGTAATTGCGAATTACAATTAATGAAGAGAGAGAGTGTCAGACAGGCACGGGGGCGTGTCCAGCGGACACGGGGCCGTGCCCAGCCTTCTGTTCAGCCTATAAATAGGAGTGCTTGGTTTCATTTCAACTCATCCCTTGGCACACCACCTCTCTCACACTTCACCCACCACCCACCACCACCATAACACCATCATCCACCACCATCATCCATTGTCCATCGTAGAGTGTGTGAGTCGTCTCGGGATCCAAGATTGATCGTAAGAGTTCTTGACAATCAAGGCCATGTTTGCCTAAGTCTCTTACATCACTTGGTGAAGACAAAGTGTCTAGTGTAATGCTTTTTATTTCTAATCTTTTGCACTTTTTATTTGGTTTTGTATTAATGACTTTAATAACTAGTTGCTTATGTTGAAGGTGATCTTTCCTTATCGTTTGTCCGTGGTGTCTTGGCATTATTTTACTGTCTATATAAAATAAAAGATTTTCACCATTCATATCTCCACGGTCTATATGGAGGTATGTTGGCTACCTGGTCGGGGGTTAAGGGAACAGTTTGGTAAAGGTTTTGCCATTGTTCAGCGTTTAGAGGTCCTGCAATGGACCTGGGTCAAATTTAGTAGGACCTCCTTCAATACTTCACGGTATTGGATGGCGGGGGTCCAAACTCTTTGATCCCCTCATAAGTTAACTACTATTAATACTATAACCCGGCTATTTAGGACTGTATCCCTGCTGACTCAGACTACTTAGTCGAGGGTAACGTCACCTCCAAAAGAGGGGCCTACCATAATTTGCATTAATAACTTAATTAATTATCTTCCAATAATCCACCCTTTTAGGATTGTATCCTTGCTGACTCAAACTACTGGGGTGAGGGTAACGTCACCTTCAAAAGAGGGGCCTACTACAATAACTAAGATAATCTCTTAATTATGTGCAAAAGTGCGGAAATAATCAAAGGTTATACTAGATACGAGTCGGAACCAAGTGATTCATCTTGTCTATCTGTTTTTCTTTTATTTTTATTTTCAGCATTTTAGTTAGTTTTTATTTTTCTTAGTTTAAAAACATTTTTCTAAACTTTTTATTTTGATTAGACGTTGAGGATAAACCGGTACTAAAAGCTCTTGTGTCCTTGGACGACCTCGGTATCTTACCAACACTATACTACGCTCACGATGGGTGCACTTGCCCATATGTGTGTCTAGTGTTAGTAAATATCGTGTTTTATAAATTTAAAACTTGGCTAAAATAAGTGTTAAAGGGGCTTAAAATATACACCTAATAAATATAACACTTTACCGCACATCAATCATCCTTTATGTAAACATGAACTTGAAAGATGAAGTTGTTTTTATGTATGATGGAGTATGAAACATGTTATAAGACTTGTAGAATGATGATTTCAAAGATAGATTTCTCAAGAAACTAAGTTAAAATACAAGATTTACATAAACTTGGTTCTTAAAGAAATTAATCATATTTTTAGTGGTTAATCAAGTGTAGAAATATATATTTAACAAGAAAAATTCAAGAAGAAATATTTTTAGAAAATCACTTTACAAGTTTTGAAGATCTAAATTCTTCAAGAATGATATTTTTAAATAAATAACCACACTTTAAAGGGTAACTAAGCTTACTAAATACACTAGTAAGTTACTACAAATTTTTATAAATTTTCAAGTTCATGAAGTAGTGATTAATGCTTGATTTTTGGCACTTGGTAAGTATTGTTTGGATTATTGTTGATTGTGATGATTTATAAAAAAAATGATAAGCTTTGAAAGCATGGAAACCTCCATTTTTAATGGAAAACTATGGCAAAATTGTTCTAGAATTTAAACACTTAGAAAAATAATTTTAAACAAGTGTTTACAAGTGTATTTTAACCATGGTTTTTCATATAAAGTTTTCCATAAATTTTGTTACAATAATTACAAACATTGGAGGTTGGTTTTTGATAATAAAAGTGACTAAATATGTATTTAAGAAAATATATATTTAGATGTCACCATGTGTGTGATTACTTGTATATTATGTGTATTAGTTATATTATTTTAGGACTTGAAATAATATAACTCACCAAAATACCAAAAATTACAATACAAAATATTACCAAAATTCTAAGAAATAAATATACAAATTATACCCAAAATATTGGACAAACCGAACAAGGAATATAACTTACAATAAATATTCTGGAATTAGATTCGTAAGTATATTTTGGTAAACGATATTTTGGAAACCAAGGGAACAAAAATATGATTTTCATAAGTATTATAAAATAAATCATATTTTTTACAAGAAGAAAATATATTATTTTTGGGTAAAGGAAAATATATATGTTTTCTTGAAATTATTAGAAGATATATCATTTTTGAGAGAAAATATATATATATATTTTTAAATAAACCTAGAATACATTATTTTTTGGTGAAAAATATATTTATATATATTTTCTAAGTTAAACTTGAAAATATATTATTTTTGAGGTTTAAACGAAAATACAATTATTTTTGCCAAAGGAAAAATTATAAATTATTTTTCTATGTAAGTTTCTTAAAATATATATTTTGAGAATATATATTTTTATTAGAAATATTATTCCGAAAAAGTTAATACAAAAATTAAGTATAAGAATACTTAATAAACACAATAAGAATACGTATCCACGTACGTATAAATATACACCGGAATACGCCACCAATACTTGGCAAATACACAAGTCTAATATACACAAGTATGACTATACCCATCCTTGGGAGAACACATACGTATAACTGCATGATATACCAAGTTAGAATATATTGTTTTAACAAATACTCCAAATGATTAATAAATATAATTTAAGTTAAAATATTATTTTTTTAACAAAATAATTATATACTTTCGGATAATACAAGTACTTCAAAAACGTAACTCAAGACATAACAACAAATACAAAGAGTCGTTACACGACCTAAACGTCTAATAACACATGGCACGTGTGTAGGTAGTTGTACGACTCATAGAAGGACCTTTGAGCATACGAGATAGCAGGATGCAAACTTGTGAGTTCATTTCCCCCTTTTTCTTTTAACTGTTTTTGGTTTTATAACTCTCAGGGGTGGAATACATGTTCGAATGTTTAAATAGTATGATTTGGCTAAGAAATGAACTATTAGATCATGTGAGCATAGATTGAAATTGTAATGCCGATAACTCTCATAAGAAATATGGACAAAGGTTAGATCTAACGGGTACGACCGAGCCCCACTCATGGTCCTTATGTGACCACTTAGAGTGCTTTAGTGTCCTAGTCGAGGTGATTCGACAACGGTCAAGGGTGATTTGACACAGTCAAGGTGATTTGATACGGTCAAGGGAATTTGACACAGTCAAGGTGGATTTGACACAATCGAGGGGAATTCGACACAGTCGAGGAGATTCGACAAGGATAAAAGCCTACTCATATTGAGTGCTCCCTAGTACTTCACATACATTAATGTCCTTGCAAAACATTAATTCGATCTGTTCATAGACGTTTTTCATACCTGTTTTCAAAGGAGTCTCTCAAATGTTTACAAGTTTACGAGTACTCATACAAAACGCATGAACTCGCTCAACTTTTGTTGATGTTTTTCAAAATTACATGTATTTCAGGAAACACGATGGATCTTGGGCGCTGGTGTTATTTCGGGATATGGATAACAAGTTTAGATGTCATCCACTTTTGTTGGTTTCTAACTTAATCAGAGGTTGTGTCGTTTGAAACTTAAATGACTGGTGTTTGTAATATTTTAAACAATATGAATGGATGAACATCGTTTTGATCATATAGTTGTTTATTATAATTGAATGCAATGATATTGAACACATCACACATCATACGCTTCCGCAAAAGTCAGGGTGTGACACGAGGGACTATAATTTAAAGAAAAACTGAGAACTCAAACCGGTTAATTACTCTAACCTTGTTATATACAAATAAAACGAAATGTCAATTTTCTGGTATATCCTTATGTCAGCAGACAGAACTATCTCATGTTGGAGTCATAAGAAACTAATATAAACAACCTGGTAGAGGATCCTGTACAAAGTCCATCTTTTGTAAGAAGTGTAAGAAATAATTTGGGAATGACAAGTGTCCCTCATCTTAATTAATTCAAAAGGGTATATTAGTAATTGTACATTCTTGTCAATTAATTGATTTCCAATATAACTGGAAAAAAAAAACTGGCGATGAGAATGTTAAGGGATTGATTCGAATTTTGTATTTTTTTTGCAAGATCCAATACGATTGTTATCACGTATCATTCTTCATCAATTATAAATACAAGAAGTCTTATGAAATCGCTAGAGACAATACTGTTGTTTAACTTCTGCGCCATTCTTCGATTCTGGTGTTTTAAAGGGTTATATACATAAAGCTTCGATCTTGAATTGGTGTTTTAATGTTTTTTGGATTCCAGATAAAACACCATGACTTGAATCATAGTCATGGTGTTTTAAAATCTGGGAATGTTTTGTATTGATTGTCCAGATGTTAAAACACCATGGATGTAATCACAATACAGTGTTTTCTGGATTCTAGATAAAACACAATGACTTGAATCATAGTCAATTTATCCAGTTGTTTTAAAACACCACGCCATGAATCTGATTATACAATGTCTCCATATAAAACACCATGACTTGAATCATAGATGTTTAAAACACCACACCATGAACAATGTCTCCAGATAAAACACCATGACTTGAATCATAGTCATGATGTTTTAAAATTTGGGAATGTTTTTGTATTGATAAAACACCACGCCATGAACAATGTCTCCTGATAAAACACCATGACTTGAATCATAGTCATGGTGTTTTAAAATCTGGGAATGTTTTGTATTGATAAAACACCACGCCATGAACAATGTCTCCAGATAAAACACCATGACTTGAATCATAGTCAATTTATCCAGTTGTTTTAAAACACCACGCCATGAATCTGATTATAGATCTCTTTATGATAACGTATGAAGAATATGCAACCAAAGACATCCTACAATTAAGGTGAATCATTAATTCCGATATTTAAGGAAAAAGGAGTGAATGTAGGAGTTTTTGGTTGTGTAGGTTACGGTTACCATATTTCAAACATTTAAAAAGACACTATTGCCCTTCAATTTTACATAAGGTCCCTCTAATTAAAACACAATTTACATTTTTATACCCTATTAATCTCAACCATTAGATCAAATATCCAATGGTTTAAAACACTTCTTACCCTTCTTACATTTTAGACACTTTTTACCATATCCCTACCCTAAACAACCTAATTGTAATGACATAATATGTTGTTGATTAACAATGCAATTATCACTAAATGTTGCTGGAAAATTAATCAATGGACTCATAAGCATATTAACTCCATACAAAAATTACATTAAACACTTATTGTGAAAAATGAGCTTTAGTGTTCCTCGAACATTAGCATTTCGAGAGGTGTTACATTAAATTTCAATACAAAATTCTTATTTGTTTATGAACAAGTAGAGGAAACTAAATATTTGTATCAAATACATTTACATTCATAATATGTTTGTGGATCTGATAACTAAGGTCTACCACCTAAAGTCTTTTAAAGCTCATTATAAAGACGAGTTTTACTAAAGACTTTGCATAATAGCATATTGTACTTATGAATGATTAGATATTAAATTTCCTCGATTATTTAAATTGGTTTGTCTATAAATACGTATATGTGCACCTAATGATGTATATAAAAGAATTATACATATCAATTTTAAAGGGCTTACCTTAGTCATTTGGTCTAAAATTTACTTATGTTTTGATTTGGGGTTATAGCATGATTAATGAGGGTTTTGAGTTGACTATAACTCAATGACTGTATTCTTCTGCTATGTTTCAATTTGAAACTTTATTAATGTTTTAACTTGGCCAAACTTATTTATGCTTATCACAAATTATCACTTAGGTAAATGGGAGAATGTTAAAAATAAACCGTTGATGTGACCTAACAGATCATTTGAGTAACGTTATCAGTATGACACAACTAGTCTCCAACAATTACTTGATGGTAGTAATTGTAAATTTTAATAATTTAAAGGGGTAGTTATGATTTTTCTTTAGGTAACTTTAATAGAGAAAGCATAGAGTTTTCATAACCGATCATTATTCATATTCACGGTCATGATTCATGGATCCTTAGTGTCATGGCCGGCCCTTAGGGTGGGCGGGGAGGACCACCGGCCAGGGCCCGATACTTCGAGGGGCACGGAATTTAAAAAAAATCCAATATGTAAATGTAAAAATAAATAAATTAATAGGGTATACTCATACAAACACCAATATTGGCGCACTTACAAAACTATTTTTATGGTTTATATTAGTTATTAGCCCATTGCCATTAGGTTTAAACCTTTAATGAGCCCAATACCCAATTTCGTTAAGGCCTCAGGGCACGTTTTTTCGAGCTCGAACAGGGTACATGAATTCTCAGGGCCGGCCCTGCTTAGTGTTGATTATAAGAGGTGAAAAAGTCTTCAAGAACACCAATGATAAAATCCTCTCTAATCTGATGCATTAATACAAGGTATCATAACAGAAATCATGGATTCATCATTCTTATCTCAGATCTCTATTCCAACAACTAATGTAAAAGTGTCATCTTTCTATGGTTGTGTTTTCGGGTCTTAAACTACTTACAATTAGAATCCTGATGGGCGTTTTTGGTATAAACCAAGAATGGTTTATACATATTTTTCTGTCATTTTAAACTAGTTTTAAAATAGATGCATGAAAAACCCAACAGTGACAACATAGTTGATTCTGTAAGTTTTAGAACCATAATTCTGTCTATTTGATGAACCGGATCAAAGTTTTGATTGTATTGAATCTTTAATATAAAGTTTTAAACTTTACATTATTATATGATGTACGCAATTGAGCCATAGCTACCAGATCTTATGTTTGTTGCATTTGTATATTTTTTTTTGTTGTATTTTGGTTTTTGGTTACTTTGGAAGCCATGTAAGTTTCAATATGTTTGTAAGTATTTGTATAGGTTTTTTTTTCCTTTTTGTTTTTGGCTTGAAAAATTGAATTACCACTAAAATGTTTATGCCTTGAAAAATTGAAGATTAAAAGATCAAGAACCAAGAAATAGAGAAGTCGGGTCAACGGACGGAGACAAAATGGTGGAGACAAGGGGGAGCAAAGATCCAAGATTAGTACTTGAAGATTTAAGGTTTATGAAACTTAAAATATTATGTGTGGTTGTACGTGCTAATAGGTAGGAAAAATTATTTTATTAATAATCTCGAAATTATTAATGTATTACAGTCAACTTTCGGTGGCATTTTCAACTTTACAAACTTGGAACTTCCATCTTTGTCCCAATGCCTTACCAATTCCTTAAGGGTGGTATTTCAGCTTTACATACTTCAAACTACATGAGTTTCTTTAACTGTTTTGTTACTCATGTATTGTCTTTATTCATATACAATGTTGTCACTTTATCCGTTGATGAAACTCAAGGTTTCACACTGATTTATTTCCAATCTCTACTATTTTCCAAATGAAATTTCGTCATATGAAAGTCTTGCAGCTATGTAACAGTTTCCAATATTTGCCAACTTCAACCGTCAACAGATCACTCTTAAAAACTTCATAAGCATTCTTGAAGATTACCCCTTCATCTTCATGAGTTTTCTTAATATGATTAGCGTGTTGATGATGGTTTTTGTTGAAATATTGTGACGAAGACGATGGTGATGGCAGAATATGGTGGTAGTTGTTGATGAGCGTTTCTCTTGAAATCCATTGAAAGCATAGGTTCTTAATCCTGTTCTTTTTCTTGATAGTTTCTTTTGGACATTATATGCAGATTGATCTTTTGCATGAATTGATGTGGAGAAGATATGTTGAACTCAGGGGTTGTTTGTTTATGTTTTAACGAGTCTCTTAATAGTTTAGACCTCTTACTGGTTTAACATTTAATAGTTCAGACTGTTTGTTTAATGAGTAAATGTCTGAATGGTTCAGACATTTGCCTCTGAATAGTTAAGCATTATAATGAGTCTGAATAGTTAAGATCTCTAATCTAAATTGGTTAGACATTTGCCTCTGAACAGTTAATCATTATACTGGTTCAACACTTAATGGTCAGACCTCTTACTAGTTCAGCACTTAACCATTAAGAAGTTGTCAAACAGTCCCACAATCTTTAGGGTTTTTCTTGGCATCTAATTCAAAAAAATAACTATTTTATTGTTTGTTAGTAACAAATAAACATTTTTATTGTTTGTTAGTAAGATATTTGATACCGCGCGAAGAACATGATCAATGCCGGTTATTTGTAGGCTATATAAGAATGTTAGGGTGCCATGGTTTTTAACCGTACCAGAATAAACCTACCAACCCGATAACACATGTGTCCAAATAACCTATTGATTTTAACAGTACCCAAATAACCCGACTTATTTCACCCGGACCCGATTACAGTACCTGATCTAACACCCCTGGTCTTAATTAGTACTTCAGAAAATCCTACTAAATAAAGAACTACTAAAGTTTTGGACGATAGATCCAGTCCTACGGTTCTTTTGGTTGGTCGAATTCCCATTTTAACACTCGATTATTTGTTTGTATTTATGATTATATATAAACAAAGCACATAAATTAGCATCCCATCCCATTTTTCATTTTATGCTAAATTTATTTTCAAAAACACAAAAAAACTAGATGTTAATCATCCAACCGTAAAAAGATCAATAAGTATATAAATTATGTTTGCTTTTTACTCACGAAAAACACCAAAAACAACATAAAGATCGAATCTTTATCATTCATCAAGTTAAGCATCTTCAATAAATCCCTAAAAAGTACATAAGCCTGGACGAAGCTTGGATCTCAACATACCCAAAAAGTTTCAAGGGTTTAAGTAAATGCATCTCTACTAAATTAAACTAAATTTTTTAAACATAAAACATGAGGAAAAACACTTGAAAACCTAATAATTAATTTTGATGATTAACACTTGTTTTCTATTCTTACTTTTGATCTTCCTTCTTGCATCAAAGCTGCTCTAGCTGACATTATGGTGTTGTTCCCTAAAGAAGAATCAAACACAGTGCAATCTATCCAATCTTTGAGAAAATCTTCGTGTCCCCATGTGTCCGGGATCCAAACCCGACCCGCCATCTCGACCCGATGCCTCTTTAGCCTATCTCTTCCACTCTCCTCCACCGCGGGTACCGATGGTGGTGTGGTCATGTGTCCTTTTCCGGCCGGCCGCAAAGAACAAGAAACTAAATTCGGTTTCTTGATCACTTCAGAATTAGGGTTCTTGAAGGTGAATCCTTCCTTTCCAATGTTGGTGTTGTTTGACACATGAATGTTGTGTCCATGATGGGCTTTCTTGATGTCTTGTGGCGATGGCGGCGGTGGTGGGGGCATGTATTCTTCTCTGCCCACAAGTGAAGGACAAGAGAGAGAATTAGGGTTCTTGAAGATGAACCCTTCATCTTCATGAGCTTTCTTCGAACTATGAACATTGTGTTGATGATGGTTTGTTTTGAAATCTTGTGATGAAGATGATGGTGATGGTAGAACATGGTGGTGGTGGTTGTGGGTGGTTTCAAGATTAGGGTTTTTCTGTAAATCCATTGAAACCAGGGGTTCTTGATCTTGATCTTGTTGATGGTTTCTCATGGACAAATTTAAATGCAGAATGATCTTTTGCAAGAATGTGTGTGAAGACTGAAGATGTTGTGGAGAAGAAGAGATTAGAGAGATATATGTGTGGAGTGGTGGGTGGGTGGTGTGTGGTAATGCATATTGACACAAGTGTGTGTGTTTTGTATGGTTTTTTGAAAACTGAACGTGTCTTCTTTCATGGGACTTATTGCATGTGTGGTTAGACTATTGAAGAAGAAAAATTTTAAATATCTAACGTATTATAAATATGACGTCTATGAATTTTATTTTCTAAAATAATATAATAATCTAACTATATTATAAGATGATTTATGATGTCATAAAATTTGGAATATACTAATTCAGACGTATCACGTTGGCTATTTTTTTCTCTAATGTTAAAACATACTTCATTTGCATATTATCCCTACTTTTTATAATAAATCAAAGTATTTATAAAAAAAATTAACAAAAATACTTTGTTGGTAAACTAATACTTTGTTAGTAAACTAATTTATAAAATGGAGGTTGGTTCCGGTACAAAACATATTTATCATATAAACCGTAAGAACAGATCCTAACACTTAAAAAATTTAAATTAGCACATACTAAAACAATGCATACATAATAGTAGCACTTTTAAATTATATTAGCACATGAAAATTAATTGATTTTAGCACATACGTGAAATGATATCAGCATTTTTCTTTATCAGTACATTGAAAATAAAAGGAAGAACCAAATAAAGAATTAATTGCTTGTTAGCATAATTATAAAGAATTCAAGATAATTGATATTATTTAGGTTATCATTTTACCATTTCCTCTATAATTGGTTGGATGCTACATTTCACTTTTTAAATGGTTCTTACATTTATATACGAAATGTGATTTGTATTTGATCCTATTATTATTGTCTCAGAGAAATAAACATGTTGTAAAAAATTTATAAATTAATGTTATAAAATTAATACATTACATATTTTTATTATTATACCAAAATACTGTATTTAAAGAGATTTTGGATTAATAACAAGTGTAATGTAAAAGCCATTTATGCACTTAGTACAAGTCATAAACCAACTTTACATCAAATAGACCATGGGGTGTGGTTTGCTTAGTTCTCAAAGGGGACTATCTGCCACGTAGGCGCCACATCACCAAGGGTGGATGACCATCCCCTTAGACTAGTGGGTATGGAGAGCATCATCCCCAAGAGATGGGGCCGCCACGTCAGCGCCACGTAGGCTCGGCTTGGAGGGGATGGAACCTACGGGGTGGGGGATGAACCCCTTTATATATATATATATGTATGTATGTAATAGATGTGTGTGTGTTAGGAGAGAGGAGAGAGGCCTGTCACAATCGTCGTCTGGCAGCCGGTTTTCACGGGACGGGGCGAGGGGGGGGGGGGGGTGTGGGGGGACTGGCGCCGGGCCTAAGCCGGCCCCCATACCGGTTGGTCTTAGGGACTACCCAAGGGTGTGGAGGATCCTCCCCCCTTTTTTATTATTATTTTTTTATTTAGTTAAATAATTAAAACAAAGTAAATAAAAATAAAAAGTTATATTTCAGTAAAAACCTAAAGTTATATTTAAATAAAAAACTAAAGGATTATTGGATTTTAATAATTTTAAGTTTCACCAGTTGGCCGATAATAATCCCAACTTTAAAAATTCTCTCCAATAATCCCAACTTGTAAAAGTTTGGCCGCCATTGATATTTTTCTAACATAGGTGCACTTAAATCAATTAAGGAGTTTCAATGTGTAATTGAATCTATTGAGGAGACCAAATTCTTATATGTTTGAAAATGATCAATGGCGGCCAAACTTTTACAAGTTGGGATTATTGGAGGGAATTTTTAAAGTTGGGATTATTATCGGCCAACTGGTGAAACTTAGGATTATTAAAATCCAATAACCCAAAACTAAACATTAAAAAAAATACAACACACTTAAAATAAAACTAAAGTTACATTTAAAAAAAAAAAAACTACACTTCGTCACTCCATTTTTTTTTTCCTTCATTTTTTGTAAGATGTGACTGTCTTCTTCAGGATATGCACTAAGGTCGGTGGTCATTTTAGTTGTAGGGATCCATATTTTTTTTAAGGTTGATGGAGATTGTTTTATAAAAATGGAGAGAAAGTTGAAGTTGTGAGTAAAAAATGGTGGTTAAAAGGTTAAATATATAGTGGTATTGAGTTTTTTTTTTTGAGTAAAAAGCACGGATAGTCCCCTGTGGTTTTGTAAAATAACACCTATAGTCCCTAACTTTTGGAAATTACACCGGTGCTCCATGTGGTTTGACAGTTTGTTACTCGGATAGTCCCTAGAGTGGATGTCCGTTAGTTTTCTCCGTTAAATCTATGTAAAATGACAAAATTACCCCTTACATTTATTAAAATATAAAAAAACTAATTAAACATTTAAAATATCAATTGGGCCCCATAATTAATTATTAATTATTAAATACAAGATATAACATCTTCAAGAACATGAACATCTTGAAGATCTGGGGGGCCTAGTTTCATCATCCTGAAATGAACAAGAACATTCATTATCAACTTCATCTACAAAAAATTTATTATCATCATCAACTTCAAAAAAACCAAATCATCTTCAAGAACAAACAACATAAAATCTGGACACATCTTTAATCACTCATTTTCATCTTCCAAGATATGAACAAAGTGAAACCTAAACCCACAAATTCAAGAACACCCAAAACCCCTTTACCTCCGATCAATCTAAAACCCAAAACCTAAACCCACATATTCAAGAACAAGAACAAGATCCAACAGTATGAACAATACCTGACTCAAAAACCCAAACCGAACCACCACCATCAAAGAACCTCCACCACCACCGTCTTCCATTGTCAGGCGTGGCGGTAAAGGCGTCGAAGAAGCCGGATTCATTCTTTCTTTTGTCGATGAACAAATAAACATCAAATCTGATGAGGATGATGTTTAGGAACTTGTTTATTTTCATCATTGGATCTGATTGTGTCTGGTTAATACGAGAAAATTAAGGTATGAAGATAAAACATAGTGTTGTTGATGTATTCTATAACTTTAACTTTGGAATGGAATTAATTCCACCTATTGGGATTAATTTAGCAGCCGAAATCCTGTGTCCGTCATTATCACCCAAAATAGTTGTTGCTTTTGGTAGGTTGTTAAATTAAACTAAGACTAATAAGTGGATTGTAGGTTTGGGATCAATTAAACCTAGTTCATAGAAGATGATAGGTGGATGTTGAAGAAGATGATGTCTGGTTAGTGAGTTTATACTCAACCCCAAGCATTTTTAATACAGTAAGGGCATTAAGGTCATTACACACCCACTTAACTGAAAAAACTAACCCCCATCCACTCCAGGGACTATCCGAGTAACAAACTGTCAAACCACAGGGAGCACCGGTGTAATTTACAAAAGTTGGGGACTATAGGCGTTATTTTACAAAACCACAGGGACTATCCGTGCATTTTACTCTTTTTTTAAATGGCAAGTTACCGTTTTCGGAGGGGGGGGGGGCACACTTTCAAAATTTCACTCGTCGCCAACGTCCATTTTCCACCGTTTGAGACGCGACGACCCCCAAGGGGGCGGTGTGCGACGGGGGAACGAGCCGAGACGGGGAGGGGACGACCCCCACACCCCTTGTTCTTAAAAAAAAAAAAAAAAAAACATGGGCCGGTCTTCTCAACCCTGTTCTGGATGCGTCCAGAAAGGCTTTCTAAGACGGCCGTTTGGCCATGTTGGTGTTCACAGGCGTTAGATTCATTACGTTGGAGATACTCTTAATATCATAAAACACCCTTTAACTAATTTATAATTACTCACCATATTCATATATTTTACTTTAAGGTGTTGACCCATATTACATCCATAAAAAGAATAGTAATGTATGTCTGAGTCAAAGGGAAGTAGGGCAACTGCCCCAGGAAAAAAAAAATAGTGTTACTTTTAGAAAAAAACCTTGATTGGTTTTCTTAAAATTTTGATTAAGGCTCGTGATTGCCACCAAATCCCCATTGCCACCAACTGATTGCCACCTATGAAAAAATATTGGGTCAACAACTGGTTCTTGTCACACGCCGAAATATCAGAGCTGGAATGACTGGACTAGTATCTTCATTGCACAGTGGAAGCAATTAAGCTAAGACTTCTAGAAAACGAACGCTCACTAAGTACTCGAATCTCCAATGGTTCTTCTATTCCAACCGCGCCATGATTTGAGAAAGTAACCTGAGAAAGAAACATGCGAAAAATCAACATAAAGTTGAGCGAGTTCATAGTTTGTTTGTAAAAGATTTAGAATAAATCTTTTTGAATAACCGGTTTTTAAAAGTTGTGGAGAAAATTTAGTAAAATCATTTTCTCGACATGTTATATGAAAACTATGAGTCTAGCCCACGAGAGTCTTTGTAAGCAGGACCATCCCGTCCTCTTACATATACATAAGTTGAAAAGCGTTACCAAAATTCGTAAATCCATGTATTTGTGAGTTATCATCAATTGAATCATAAAAGCATTTGAAAATTCAAGTATCAAGAACTAATATGTAGCGTCTATGAACAGATCATTAATGTTTCGCGACGACATTAATTTGTGTGGTGCGTAGGAAGTGCTCAAACCTAGCGAATTTCCTCTGGTCCATCCGGCGGGAACGGCATAGTCATCACATGCGGCCACACAAGGACCCATGGGTGGGGCTCGCTACACCCAGATAGATCTACCACTCATGCCCCTCCGTCTATACTAGATTAATGGTATTTAGGAGAGATACTACATCATCCACGTGATCTAACAGTTCATTCCTTAGCTAAACCATACCATTGAAACATTTGAAACATGTATTTCAACCCCGACAGTTATAAATCCGAAAACAGTTAAAAGAAAAGGGGGTCATGAACTCACTGGGTGTCCTGTTCTTCAAACGCAGACCAACGCAGTCCCGTTGTTATAACTAGGACGATTCCGTCCCTACTCATGAAAATCATGCACATTTCGAAAATACGCATTTGTTTTGTAAAACCGGTATATTTAGTATAAATCGTTCGTAAACCATTTGAGTTCTTTGTAATCCATTCGTAACATGGTTTAGAAATATGAGTTTTCGTTTATCGATAAATTGTTTATTTTTGCAAAACTTGCATATCTTTCCACCCCGAAAACATTTATAAAATGTAAAACCGTGAAAAGGTGGGGTTATTAACTCACCTGGATATCCTTGTGCAAAGCTAGCTATAAGTGCATTCCATATTGTCGTTTCCAAACGTGATTCGCTAGTGTGCATTCTATAATACCCCTAACACGGAATATCTTATAAGTTTCTAAATAAAAGCGGTAACTAAACTACGTGTCACCGAGCTCTACCGAATCGTTGACCGAACGATTCGACGGTAAGTTGTTAACTTAATGAAAACAATTAAGTTATGCTTGTTAAGTCCCGTCTAATGTCGGTAATAGTTACTAAGTTTTGGAAGCACTTAGTTTTCGAGAAATTCGAAATATATAAATATTTATACAAAAATATAAGTATATCGATAGAATATTGTTAGTCATTCCGAGAAGTCGTACGTGTATGTAAAGTATATGAAAATAATATTTAACAAACTCGTGTTGTGTATCGCGTCTCGTATGATAAGTATCAAAATATAAGTATTTGTCGTTTAGGCGTTTGAAATAAATATATAGAATATATTTATTTTATTATTTATTTTTTATAAAAGAATTCTTGTTGTACGGTATTTGAAATAAATATACAAACTATATTTGTTTTTATAAAACGAATTCATGTTGCTTGATATTTGAAATAAATATACAAACTATATTTATTTTATAAAATGCGTGTTGTTTGATATTCGAAATAAATATATAAACTGTATTTTTTTTTATAAAACGAATGTGTGTTATCAGAGTTTGAAACAATATAAATAATTATATTGGTTTTGTAAAAAGAATTGTCGAATTTTCGAAGTTCAAAATAACTAGATTTATTGTTGTAAATAATTCTTAAATCGTCGTTTTCGTAAGTTGCAGTCGCAGGTAATTATATATTTATCTTCGCTTTTATAAAAGATGATTTGAATCCGATGGTTTCGTTTTATAATAAAATGAGTTTTGGTTTCGGATTTTCTCGAAAAATGGGCAGAGTTTCCTCTGTTTTTGGACGGCCCCGACAACGCAAGTTGTCGTTATTTTATCAAAATTCAACAATTTACTCAACAATATTTGCGTATAATCAATTTATATAAACAAAATAATTAGTAATTCTAACTAATAATTCGTCGTTTATTCGGTTCGAGCTCGTTTTCACGGTAATAATATAAAAACTATAAAGGTAACTTAACGAAATCACGACTTAAACTATTACCAAAACTCTCGTCGAGTCGACGGAACGTGGACTGAGTTGACCAGGTTTGACTTGCTGAGTTGACTGAGTTGACTCGCTGAGTTGACCGAGTCAACCCGAACCACTTCTGAAGCTGACAAATCTGACTGAATGTTGCGCCCAATTTTGACATTCAATAAATAACATAAACTTCACACAATTTTACAAAAATTTTGGCATGACCCGTTTGTAATAAGAACATCCCCTGTTTTTAGCAACATCATTCAAATTAAGTCCTACGACACTTTTCAAAATATGTCAAAGTTGTCACCAAACAAGGTTCATCACAAGTATTTTATCTGAACAACCCAAAAGAGTTAAAAGCCAAACTAGTTACGAACATTCTAGACATATGGTCTATATTTACTTCCCCAAAACAATTTTGACCCTTAACAAAAGACGACATTAATCGGAAGTGTATAGAGGGCGATACGGTGTGTTCGATCCGAGCTTGCCGACATCAAGCATGAGATTTACCTATCATTAAAAAAAACCAAACATTTATTAGTTCGACATGTATATGAAATAACAAACCTTTTACTCAACTACCATTATTCGACCCGTTAACAAATTCTATCCTTTTTGTCAACGACCATACTTCAATTCATTCTTTTTCCTCCTAACATAAATTTCTTTATGCTCTTCAACATTTCTTTTAGAAATGTTCAACATATAGTCTATCCGAACCATCCTTAATGATTCGAAACATACCCTTCATTCAACATGCTTTCATCATTTTGACCCGTTATCCACAAGTCATTTTCTAGCCATATTCCATTCTACTTTTCCAAACGATTTATGACCCACTTGAGTGGTCATTACACATCCAATATTATTAGATTACTTATCTGTTTTCCAACATACAACATATCATAATTCCGTCATAAGCAAACATGCAACTCAACACTAAGGTTTAAATAACTAAACTAACATCCGTAGAACTACATAAAAGGAGAATTAAGTTCATATGAACTTACCATGATCTTGTGACGCTTGCGACTTTACGTGACTCGCGCCTTCTTCTTTCTTTGTGCCTACATACCATAACTTCACACTTTTAGCTTTTGTATGCTTTACATCACATATGCATTTTACTCATTCATCATGGCGCTAAACGACTAAGCATACAATTCGTTTTCATTTTATAACAACATTTTATCAAAATTTCCTATCAAAGCACAACTAAGTCATTCTATGGCATTTCTTCAAACACATGGCGTGCATACTAACTAATGAGCATAAAGTACAAGTATTTAAAGCACGTTTTCCTCCTTAATTCATCCATTGATTAACATAGTTAACATAAGCATTTCCTAACTTCACAACTTGCCACTATGATCATATACACTTTGTTCTAAAACACCTATTCATCATAATATCATCAACATTAATCTAATTAACATATAAAATTTCACAACTTCAAATCATTCATGAGCATATAAGTGGGTTTTCCCCCCCAATTCATCATCATATTCAAAATTTAACATCTCTTGATGTTTAGAAAATCCATAGCAACCATCATTTATACTAGTTTTTGCATTACATTCACGAATTACACTAAACCCACTAAATCAAACATCACCAAATTACAAATTTCGACTTACTTGAGGTTGGAAATACTTAGGTGATCACCATTCTTAGTTCATGCATTCAACTAGCCTTCAATTTCCTCCTTAATTTGATGGATTTATGATGTTAGGGTTTGATGAGGAGGAAGGTCTTCCTGGTCTCTATTCTCGATCGCACACAACCACTTGAAAATCACTGGGCATTTTTGTGTTAGGTGTTTTTAATCATACATTTTCATTTTAACCCCCTCATCTTTTAAGAACATAACACTTTCCTCCTATTTACATAATACTCTAATAATCTTTCATGCATATATAAGGATTTTAGGTTTACTTAAAATTTATAAAACCTTAATGATGGTAAAACTTTATGTTTACCATTTCTTTTCGTTAAAATTTTGCGATTAAAACATTATAATATGTCATACGAAATTTGGGGTGTTACACTAAATCGGACCCGCTGAAACTGCCGTTGATCGCTTTGACCGAACCGCTGACCTGTTGACCCGTAGCTTGACTGAGTTGACTTGGTTTGACCAAGTTGAACCAGATTTTGACCAACTTTGACCGTGCTTTGACTAAAGTTGATCGAGACCTAAAAACTGATCCGAACTCCTAACCGAGATGAACCTTCCTAAAATCAGAGTGAACCAAACTTGAACTGAGTCGAACCGATGATGAACCAAGATCCGAACTGAACCACCAACTTCACCACCGTCGCCGTTGTTTACCGACAGCCGCCATGCCGCCGCACACGGCGGTTCTACCGTCGTCGGCCACCACCGCCACCCCTTATTCCCAGAACAACGGTTCACCTCCGTTAATCGCGCCACCAACCGCCATCAACCTCCACACCACCATCCCCGGCCCCGCCATGACTGGCCGGGGTCCATCCGTTCATCTTCGTCAGAGAGGGAGGTGCGGTTCTATTGAGGGAGATGGTTAGGGCTTTGGTTTTTATTTGTGTGTGTAGTGATAGTTGCAGTGTATAAGAAATGGGATAAGGCCTTTTGTATTTGAGGGTGTTTAGCTAGGGTTAGGAAATGAAAGAGAAGGAGAAGTCATTATCTGCGTTTGTGTGTGTCTGTAAGTATATTCGAGAGAGGGAGAGAAGTGTATTAGGGTTCTCTCAAAGAGATGAAGCAGAGGAATTTGGGAGGGAATTTAGATGGGGTGTCGGCTGATATTGTCACACCCCAACCGATGGCGGAATCATCGGGGCGCGGCACTAGGCGAATCAGATTGCTCAAGAGAATCCATAACAACTATATTGCGACAGTATTTAATGCGTTCATTATCCCATACTAATAAACAATTACAATCACATAAGTTATCACGAATTTCCTGTTTTCTCAGACAATTCAAATCCAACAACCTAGATTTTTGGTGTGTTTCTAGACTTCCTAGCTTGATTTGATGTAGACGGCGACTAAACCTGCAACTAGCATCACGTATAACTATGCACATAAGTCATTCGCAAGTGATAAGTAGTTTGAGCATTTGATGTGATTCGATTTGATAGCAACGTATGTTACACCTAAAAGTGCAAAAGCAAAAAGGGTTCAAGTATACTCACAATCGGTGTTCAGCAAGTAAACACAACTTGGTTGAATTGAAGGGAGCGCGTCCGAGATTAGCCTGATTATAGATTGATAGCGTAAGCGTTGAATAGTGCGATAAACGGTGGCGAGTGAACCAAGTGTCGAATGGTAATCCGATCGGATGGCAATCCGACCGGATGGCCAGTCGATCGGGTGGCAATCCGTTCGGATGGTCATCCGATCGGATGTCCATTCGATTGGGTTGTCACCTCGTTTGGTGAAGATGTGTTTGTGTATGATGGTTTGCCTTTTGAAGTTTTCGTTGTAGCATTTTGAAAACAGAGAAGTATCTCTACCTTTCAGGTCGGTCAATCGAACGGCCGGTCGATCGGGTGGCAACTCGATCGGGTGGCTGTTCGATCGGACGGTGATCGGATTGGCAAGACACTTTGGTTGCTGATAAGTTCACAGCAGACTGGTCACTCGACCGGGTGGAAACCCGATTGGGTGACAATCCGTTGGAACTGATGTGTGACGAGGATTTGTAAAACGTTTAAGTGTTGAGGATCCAAAAGTCAGCCGATCGGATGGTCGTTCGATCGGACGGCAGTCCGTTCGGACGGCAATCCATTCGTTGTTCAGATCCTTGAATGTTTGAAAATTTGATTAAGTCTTGACCCCAAGTGCAACCTGGCCGGATTGCAGGTCGATCGGGTGGCAGTCCAATCGGACGGTAACCCGTCCCGCAATCTTATCGTTTTACATCTTAGCTATCTCGTTAAGTTTTTGCGATTTGATCGAGACGTTATGACAACAAGCTAAACAATGGAACTCCACCAGGTCCGAGTCACCGGATCAGATGGGAATCACCCCGTCCGATCAGTTAACTGTTCTCGATGGTTATTCGTGTTTAACACGACAAGCCGGTCATCTCGTTGATAGGAACCAGTTCTCAAACCGACACTTCACTATAGGAAAAGTAGAAGGTCTGTACGAGCTCTGTTGCTACCGGTTTCGAGTGATAAGTTAGGAAAGTTCGAAGAAAAACTTAGAAAACTTTGATTCGGCTTAGATTTGTGCGAGTTCATTGTTTATTCTCCGTGGAATCCATCAGATCTGGACTGTTCTTGATGAGATGAGGTCATACTTCATTGTTCCTAAGAACTTCATGATGACATCACCTTAGAACGGCTCAAATCCAAAGATTTAATGGTGAAGAAGTGAGATTTGATGGTGAGAACGATGAAGGAGTGCGTGTGGATCATAGAAGTACAAGATTTGAGGTAGAAACTTACAAGAATTGCGAGAAATCGAGAGAAAATGGCGAGAAGGCGTCTGGTCGATAGAGAGCAGTCACATCAACTGTTGTTGATGTGACAAGTGGGGTATTTATAGGCAAAGGAGAAGAAAGGCGGTGCAGTGCATCGGATCGGATGGCTGTCCGATCGGATGGCCATTCGATCGAAGTGGCATTCGATCAAACGCCTCCGATGAGCTGAGTTTTGGCGTTTCGTTTCGATTGTTAAGCGTTGTGATAGTTTGGTTACACATTCTCATCCACATTTTCATATATTTATTATAATTAGCCACGTTGGGTCGTATATATATATCCATACTTCAAAGTTGCGATACAATAACCGGGTTCGTTTCGAATATGTGTTACTTTGCGACGCTTCACGGTCATCGAGGAGGGTAGAATAGGTCCTCACTCAATGTCATCATGAACGTTAATGTGTGGGATGCGATGTGCGTTTTGAGTAATGAGTTGCACCGCGACACATCACGGCTATCAAGGAGGGTAGAATTGGTCCTCACTCGACATCTTCGTGGTTGTCAGCAAGTGCAATGTGATGTGATAAAGTATGTGTAATATGTGAAAATACTGCGAAATAGCGATGTATGCGATATAGCTACATTATGATCCGAATCTCTGGTGCTAGGCGTAACGAGTATAACGAGTGGTAACAACGCACGGACGTGCGGGTTGTTACAGATATTGTTTTGTAGGGTTTGATAAAATGAAATAGATAAGATAAGGATTATATATATACACATATTGTAGGGTTTTTCTCTTAATGGGCTTGGGCCCAAGGCCCACAAGCCCAATCCCCGTATTTGAAAGGGCCCGTTATTTCTACGAGATCCATTTACGAACCCGAGCTCCATAAAATATAATAATGTATATTTTTAAAATCGAAATCATGTAAAATGTACGCCAGTAGTTGGTTTTTGACGTGTTCGTTCGTCGGTTGCGTTAAATCGCGTAAAACGCGTCGTTCGCCGTTTCAATCCGTTTTTCGATCCAGTTTCGACTACGGTTATTAAAATTTAATTACGAAGCTAAATATATCGTAAAATCTTAGTTTTAAATGTAATACGCATCTCCGATGCTTCCATTTCGTTGCCGGTGCGTTCCCGTGGTCGCTTTTTCGTCCACGTTTGCGTTTTGTGATGTACGGAAGCACAATAAATTCACAAAATTAAATTCGTAAATATAAAATATTCGTAGAAAATCCGTATTTGTCGGTGCTGTTAGTATCTTGTTCGGTTTCAGTTTGTTATTGTTTAACGTTTCGCAGATTTTTTTTTTGCAGTTCATCCTACACGCACTGTAATGTCGGATAGATGTTCCTAGGCACTCCAAAGGCCTAATTAAGTTAATCTACGTCTTAAGAACTATTTATTATCATCCTAATGCTTGTTTTACGCGTAATTAGGAGCCATAAATTACCAGTTGTCACAGTTCTAGCATTAGGCCGGAGGGTGTGGGGGCGCCACCTAGGTCACATCATCATCTATAGCGCCCCTAGGCGCTATACATCCACACCGCGAGAGTTAAGAGGGGGCGCTATACAAGGTGCTCCATCATGTTAACGAGCTTTTGTGGCGAAGAACGAGGAGGGATTGGTCAAGATAAGGGGCGCTATAGGCATTAGGGGGCTTTATCCCACACCCTTCAAGTTAAAGGAGGGGGCTTTAAAGCCCTTATGTGATGTGGCGGTGAGGTGGCGATGATAAAGCCCCTACCACACCCTCTAGCCTTAGTTTCATTTGATGTATGCAAATGTTTAGATATTCTTTTATGTAAACGGTAGAATTAAATTTAGAATAAATCAACAAATTAAAAAAAAAAAACCATAAGCAAAAGACATGTACTTTAACGATATTCATCAGATTCAAACAAATTTGTAAATTTTATAATTTATTAAATAGCAAAAGAGGTTTACGTGAATAAGCATGATATGATTTTGTAGCGGGACAAATTTTAAAGATTGCAACTCATGAATCGTGTTGAAACGTGTTGGGTTATTAGCTACTCTTACATCTTATCAAGGAGACTCAACAAAAGTGTTTAAACTTTTAATGTACCACACGTCATGAATTTTGGTCACTCCTTTATAAGTTCATGGTGGGATGAAATCAGTGACCCGTATCAGTCAGTAGAATGAAATGGTTGGCCCTTGAGTAACATAAGGGCGTTGCATGGAGTCTCTAAGGACGACCTCCTGGCTAGCGGTATTTGAGCGGGTACGAACTTCCAGAAAGTAGACAAGTCAGATTCATTACTCTCAAAATTTCTTAAATGACCACTTAGCAATGGTGGTGGGAGAAGATAAAATATAGGCCCTTAAAACACAAAGACATATGTGTGTTGGATTAATCGGGTTCGTTCACTGGTTACAACGGGTTACGGGTCTCGGGTTATGAGGTGTTCGATTGTTTGCATGAAATAAACAACAGTTTCAAGAGTTCAAGTGATCAAAAGCATTTTATGGTTTTTATATTTGGATTATATTAATAGTTTAAGTAGGTGGACTTGGTATTTGGTGTGACCTATTTAAGTGGTGCACGTTGGTAGAAGAGAGAGTGGGTCTCCGAGTTTACCGGTTCTTTAGGTAGACAAAGTTATTTTATTGTTTTTTAAATTTCTCATGTTGTAATCTTGTATGGCTATTTAAAGCCATTTGTTTATCAAATATTGTACCCTTTTGTTTTAATCGAAACAACTCTTGCAAACCTTCTGTCATTTACATTACATATGTGAGTGTTTTGAGTGTGTGTTGTGTGTGGAGTGGGGCTGAACTGACATTTGGTATCAGAGCGAAGGTTAAACAAGGGTCGTTTTGAGAGTCGACTTTCGAAGATATGAGTAGCCTTCGGGTACGGGCTGCAAGAGCAGCAGGAGCAAGTTGGGTCGATAATCACAGATTGTTTGGCTGCCAGTTCGGGTCGCAACTAGGGGGTGTTGCTACACACAAATTACGAGAGGCTAGTAACAGCAGAAGACGGAGACCGGGAGGTGGTTCGTGTCAATCGTTGTCATGCGGAGAGTACCGGTTTGGATGACCGGGGTGACGGGTAAACATCGGTTTGTCTCATGGCTGTTAGTTGTGATTAAAGTGGAAGAAAAGACTGCAGTTATCGAAGGTTACCGGTGTGAAGTGATCGAAGGTTACCGGTGGTTCGTGTCAATCGTTGTCATGTGGAGAGTACCGGTTTGGATGACGGGGGTGACGGGTGAACATCGGTGTGTCTCGTGGCTGTTAGTTGTGATTAAAGTGGAAGAAAAGACTGCAGCTATCGAAGGTTACCGGTGTGCAGTTATCGAAGGTGACAGATCAGCGGTGATCGGAGAGAACTAGGTGATCGCAGGTCGGTGGTTTCGAGGGTTACCATTCTAGCGGATCAAGAGGGTAGCGGAGACGAGTCGAGATTCAGGCCAAATCAGCGGGCTTGTCAACCCAGTTTGTTGATCGAAGAACGAAGAAGAGATCGTGTATTTTAGTTATCGGATACTCTTTCTAGCCTAGGAGAATTGCAAGGGGTGCAGAATTCTTTGGGTAGAAAAACCAACGGGTGTAGCGCGATAGAAACGAAACAGCAGGTGGCTGAGATATTCGTTTAGCGAGTCGAAGACGGTACAGGTGGTAGGCGTCTAGTTGGTGGTTGATACGCAAGGTGTGCTTATCAAGGAAGAGCTTGGCAGAATAGTGAAATCACGATCAGGGGGTGAACGACTTTGGACGGGGCTGAGGTGACCAGGTGTCCGGTAGGGGTCGAGTTGATATCGAATTTGGGCGTGACCGAGGAGGAGGTCGAGTGTCTGGTAGTTCGAGATGGTTCGGGATGAAAAGGTGATGTAGTTCGGTCTTGTAAGGGACGGGTATGAACAAACCGATTAAGGGGGTGATTGTTGGATTAACCGGGTTCGTTCACTAGTTACAACGGGTCATGGGTCTCGGGTTATGAGGTGTTCGATTGTTAGCATGAAATAAACAACAGTTTCAAGAGTTCACGTGATCAAAAGCATTTTATGGTTTTTATATTTTGATTATATTAATAGTTTAAGTAGGTGGACTTGGTATTTGGTGTGACCTATTTAATTAGTGCACGTTGCTAGAAGAGTGGGTCTCCAAGTTTACCGGTTCTTTAGGTAGACTAAGTTATTTTATTGTTTTTTCAATTTCTCACGTTGTAATTTTGTATGGCTATTTAAATCCATTTGCTTTATCAAATATTGTACCCTTTTGTTTTAATCGAAACAACTCTTGCAAACCTTCTGTCATTTACATTACATACGTGAGTGTATTGAGTGTGTGTTGTGTGTGGAGTGGGGCCTGAACCAACATTTAGTATCATAGCGAAGGTTAAACAAGGGCCTTTTTGAGAGTCGACTTTCGAAGATAGGAGTAGCCTTCGGGTGCGGGCTGCAAGAGCATTATGGGTTGTGAAAGAAGATAACATGGATTATGATAGTGCAGGTAAAGCAAGGAAGTTGTCGTTGGGAGAGCTTGAAGAATTAAGGGACGAAGCGTATGAGAGTGCATTGGCGTATAAGGACAATACGAAGAAGGTGCACGATGCAAAGTTAAGGCTACAGAAGTTCGAGGTAGGGCAGAAGGTTTGGTTATTCAATTCTAGACTGAAATTGTTTCCAGGTAAGCCGAAGAGCAAATGGATGGGGCCGTATCTGATCACGCGGATCAAAAACTACGGAGACATCGAGATCGAAGACTTTGATGACCATTTGAGGAAAGTTGTGAACGAATATAGGTTGAAACCGTATTTGGAAGTAAATAATATCAATGGACCAGATAAACAGTCGGAGTGCTTCATGTTAAGCACTTTGGTCCATGAGGCGGAATAATCATGTTTAGGTATGAAGTCTGGCTGAAGACTACTAAACTTAGTGCTCTCGGGAGGCAGCCCGAGGCTGTAGATTATTGTATGCCCGTTTGTTTCATTTGGTTTGGTTGCATGTGATTCTTACAAATTCTAACTCGGTGACGTCTCCATGGATACAAGTACTCAAGTGTGGGGAAGTTGGAACCGCCCAGGTATGTTTTCGGATTTAATTGTGTGTCGCGGACGACACATTTTTTATTACGGGGGGTGGAGTGGGCGAGTAAACCGAAAGGTGAAAGTTTATTCGGTATTAGAATCAAAGAGAATCATTTTCAAATCACTTGAAACCATTTATTTATTTTATTTATTTAGTTAGTATAAAAAATAATAATAATAAAATAAAATAATAATAAAATAAAAATTAAAATAAACATATTTGAATTGAAAGGAAATTGGATGAGGTGAAATACTTCACAAAGTTGTTTAGTACTAACCATCAAACTTCAAGTTTAACTTACAAACCATCCAAATGTTTTAAGTTCCATAACAGACTTTTAACAAAGACATTAAAAACCAAGGCTTTGATTCATATATCTTATCAAAGATAAGATATACCATTCAAACCCTTCCAAAACAGGATGACATCAATTCTTGAAATTATTTCTTGAAACTTTCAACGCCCGCCGGATCCATATTAGTTTCCTGAAATACATGTAATTTGAAAACATCAACAAAAGTTGAGCGAGTTCATGTCTTTTAGTATGTGTGCACGAAACCTTGTAAACATTTGTAAGTATGCCTTTGTAAATCGGTATGAAAGCGTCTATGAATAGATCATTAATGTGTTGCTAAGACATTAATATGTGTGCAATGGTGCAGGAAGGCTCAATCCTTTGTGAATTTCGTACCGGGCCACCCGGCAGGAACGACATAGTCACCACATGGTCCAACTCGCGGTCTGATGGGTGGGGCTCGCAACACCCAAATAGATCTATCACTCATGCCCCTTGGTCCTTATACAAGGATTAATGGTCTTAAGTTAACGCCTACCCATTCAAATGATCTATCGGTTCATTCCTTAGCTAACCATACCATTTGTAAACGTTTGAAACATGTATTTCACCCCTAAAGTTATAAAACTAAAAATAGTTAAAACAAAAGGGGGCACATGAACTCACAGATTTACGTCCTTCTGTCTAGTAACTCAAATCTCCTTTTCACCGGTCGTACAACTACCTACACACGTGCTATATTTTATTAGACGGCTAGGTCGTGTAATGACTCTTAGTCTTAGGTATTATGACTTATCTTGGAAATGGGTAAACTTTGAGTTATATGTTGGGTGCATATTATTTAATTCCAAAGTATATAATTATTAGTTAGAATAATTGTATATTATCTTAAATTATATTTATTCAATTATTTGGAATATTTTTAAAATAATATATGTTTGTCTTATTTCATTTTGTAATTCTTTCATGAATATTTCCCAAGTATGGGTATACTTGTACTTGTGTATTTTGCCAAGTATTGGTGGTGTATTCCAGTGTGTATTTAATACGTATGAGAATACGTATTTTCTTGTATTTATTAAGTATTTTATACTTAATCTTTTATTTAATTTTCCGGAATATTGTTTATAATCAACTAAAAATCACCAAATTTTTATTCTTAAAATATATGTATTTTAAGAGAATTTTTATAGAAAAATATCTATAAACTTTACTTGGTAAAAATAAATATACTTTCATATAAACCCCAAAAATAATATATTTTTAAGATTAACTTTAGAAAATATATATTTCTAATTTTCACCCAAAATAATATGTCTTCCAATTGTTTAAGAAAATATATATTTTTCTTCACTCAAAAATAATATATTTTCTATTTGACGAAATATGATATTTTTTGTAATACTTGTAAAAAGTCATATCTTGCCATTTCCTTGGTTTCAAAAATACCGTTCGTCATACTTTTTGAGTTACGAATTTAATTCCGGAATATATATACTTGTAGTCCATATGTCCGTTTGTCCGATTGTCCAATATTTGGGTATAAATTATATGTTTATTTTCTTGGGATTTTGGTAATATTTTCATATTACAATTTTGGTATTTTGGTGAGTTATATTATTTTCAAGTTCTTAAAATAATATAACTAATACACTCAATATATAAATAGCACACAATTTGTGACATCTAAATATATATTTTCCTAAATATATACTTAGTCATTTTTATTATCAAAAATCAACCTCTAATATTTGTAATATTTTTAATAAAAATTATGGTAAATTTTTATATGAAAACCATGATCAAAATTTACTTGTAAACACTTGTTTAAAAATATTTTTCTAAGTGTTTAATTTCTACAAACATTTTGCCATAGTTTCCCCTTAAAAATGGAGGTTTCCATGCTCATAAGCATATCATTTTCTTTTAGAAAACTCATCATCAATCATCACAGTTTACACATAACTTACCATATGCTTTAAATATGCGTTTTACACTATGACATGAACTTGAAAGTTTAACAAAAATGTGTAGTATTTTCACATGTTGTTTAGTAAGCTTACTTACCCCTAAAAACATGGTTTTTAGTTTATAAAACTCATTCTTGTGAATTTTAGTTCTCTACAATTTGTATGATGAATTTCTAAAAATAATTCCTCTTGTATTTTTCTTGTTACCAACATTTCTCTAGCCTTGATTTAACACTTAAAACATGTTTACTTTCTTTAAAAACCAAGTTCATGTTAATCTTGTAATAATCTTTGTTTTCTTGAAAATATTATCTTTGAAATCTTTTATTCTCAAGACATATAACTTGTATCAATAATCATTATTTACTAAAACAAGTTCATCTTCAAGTTCATGTTTAACATAAAGGATGATCATCACAAATTCCACAAGATCCATCCTTATACTTGCTAGATCATGTGTTTAATCATCATCTAGCAAGCTTCTTATGATGATCAACATCATAAACACAAGAAATCAACAAACAAGTTTCATACATACACTAAAACAACTTAGATTTTCATGTTATTAAGCTTTATGTTCAAGATCATCTTCATGTTTCTTGAGTTTATTTAGATTAACATATTACGTAACACTTTAACCACAAAATTAGAAGTAATAACAAGTTGTGAGGAGCTTACTACTAGCTCTATGGCTAGGGAAGAAACAAAGTTGAAGATGATGATGAATGAGGTGGATAAAAGCTCTAGGAGAAGCTCCTTCAACTTCCAAAGCTTCCAAGTCTTTTAGTTATGCTTCTTACACCCTTGAGAGTCCTTAGAATGCTTGAGATTGAACTTGAAATGGAGGTTGTATGGTGGGTAGTGGGAACCGAGAACAAGAGGAGGAAGGAGAGAAGTGAAAGTGTTGTGAAGATGATGAAAATGGTCTTGCACTTGTGACTTGTGGTTTTTAAAAGAAGTCTTCCAACATTAAAAGAACTAATGGTTATTATGTTCACAAAGTGACCAACAAATCCATTTTAATATTGTAAAGAAATCAAGGGGGTGGGACCCCTTGATGAACCGTAAGTTGAAGGGGGGGGGGTCTTGGTTGGGTTGTGATGGTAAGTTAGGGATTTAGGTTAGATTTCAAGTGTATTGGTTAGTATTTTAGGTTTTAGTGTTTATAGAATGTGTTATGATGTTTGGTGACCATAACTAGCTTCGTAACACTAAAACAATGCTTCTAGTGAAAATTTGGTGTTTCGGGTAGTGTCCGGTTGTTCGGTTGGTTACCAGTTCGTTAAGGTGCTAAATAGTGCAGTTTAGTGTGCTTTATGTTGTCTTTTATGACAGTTTTGATTCCTGACACTTAGGAAGGTATTCTAGACCATTAAACCATAATTCTGCATTATATTTTGTTGTTAAAATGCTGATTTTTGCTGAATTGTGCAGAATTCTGCAGTTTTTGTGAGTTTTGGGCACTTCCCGACACTTAAATCATCACTAGGAAGGCAGTTTTATGATCCCTACTTTTCTACACACTATTCTAGTGTAACTCTTGGTTTCGGGCTCATTCTGTGTCTTTACATCATGTTTGTCTGAGTACTGAACTCCCGTCAGTACTTCTAGTTTGTCTGATAACTGTGCTTATTTGGTTTTGTGCACTAAATGTACCACACTGTGTTGCATGCAATAATGATAAATAATATGCAACATGTAATGCACTTGTATGTATATGACATCAATCAGAAAATCATTCATGTCATTAATCCAAATCAGGCACAGTCATTAAGATACAAATTACTGTTTAACATTGTACGAATACATGGAAAATTGCCAATTGTCACATTCTCCCCCTGTTAAAAGAATTTCGTCCCGAAATTCAAGCTGTGTTATCGGTTGGAGGGGAGTTGTGAAACAAGTGCAGATAAATATTGTACAAGTGATATAATTAATTTATATCATAATAATTAAAAATAACATTTTGAATTATTGAACTTGAATATTACTGATTTAATTATATAAATATTGAAATTATATAAAATATCAGTAGCAACATTATTTTTGTAAAGATCAACACTTAAAATAATTAATCTGAAAATTTCAGAATTTAATTCCTAAAAATCGATTTATTATTAATTATTTAATATTAAACTGTTTTAATATTGTAAAAATTAGTTTTATAAATAAATTGACTAATTTCACATTTTTAATAAAAGCAACATTGATTAATAATCTTATAAAAATTATTGGAATGTTGAAAATATTAAAAATTAATTGATTAAAAAGAAATGCAGACCCTTGGGTTCGAACCTGGGTCTGTATTGTAACCAAACAGAGTCTTAACCACTGGGCTAAGCTTCTGTTTGTGTTTGGTTTAGGACTGCTACATTTATAACCAAACAGGAACTGGTCATCTTCTCCAATTGGAGTCAAACAGAAAGTCAACTCTTTTAATTCTATGGGAAAACTGTGTTATATTCAAATTAACTTTGGAGAAACATTGTATAAGCATAAAAGAATTAATTGAAACAATAAAAACGAACCGGTAATGTGTGAAATGACGAATCGGTTAAACTCTGGCGACTTTGAAACTTCCGGCGAGTTGCAGGTTCGAATTCCGGTGATTTCGGATGTTTGAGTGATTGTGAAATGGTGTGGAATGTCGTTAGGAATGCAAGGAACTTAAATACACGGAGTTTGGATCTCAGATTCGACACAAATTAGTGGATTTGATCTACTTTTATTTTTTTTTAAATTCTTTTTCTTTTGAGTGTTTTGGCACCATAATGTGTCGTTTGAATGATTGGAATTAGTTTCCTAATGTGTGTATATATGAATTAATGTTCCTAATTCTAACAGCTCTGTACAGAGGATAAACTGGTTAAGTCGTTCGTGTTACAACCGAGAGGTCGCGAGTTCGAACCCGGCAGGGGCCGGTCCGATACAGAAGGACCCCCCTTTTATTCGTATTTTTGGATATTTACACTTTGGTCCCTGTAGTTTGATAATTGGCAGATCTGGTCCCTGAGGTTTCAAAATTGACACTAATGGTCCCTGTAATAGTTCAGTTAAATATGCTAACTGAGTTAAGTTTAAAGAAGGAATTCTTTGTATGAAAGTTAACCAGGTTAGGATATTTAGTTAAAATGAGTTTCAAAAAGTCAGTTTTAGTCCCTAGAGTTTAAGTTTCAGAAAATGACCAAATGAACCTTGGACTTTTATTTCAAAACTATATATTTATCTCTTTATAAAGTAAGTTTCCAAAGAATGTCAAATAGGTCCTTTAGATTGTAGTTTCACAAAATGTCACCACAGGCCCTTATAGTTTATGTAACCTTGTTTAATAGCATAAAACTTAACAAATTTGCAATTATTTCACGTGTTTCTATTGGTATAAGCATGTATAAGCACAAAGCAAGTATGTTCAAATAAGTTTTATTCCAAATACGGTATTTGTTACAATGAAAGTTAAACAAATACGAGTGTGAAAACCAAGGTGGTCACAACACGTAACTCACGTTCCTTCAGCAAACACGACTACCTACAATGTACTAACGTCTATTAGACGAACGGGCCGTGCCTTGACTTAGAATTTACATTTCTGAGTTACGACTTTTTTTATGACTTCAATATTATTCCAAGTTATAATTACTTGTTAAATATTTTAACTTAAATTATATTTTTTACTTTTTGGAATAATCGTTAAACAACGTTTTGTAACAATACTTCTCAAGTATTTATATTTCCTTCCTAAGGGTGGGTATATTTGTATTTGTATGTTTTTGCCATGTATCGGTGTCGTATTCCGGTGTGGGTTTATACGCACGAGAATACGTATTTTCTTGTAATCGTTAAGTATTCTTATACTTAATTTTGTGTTAGAATTTCCGGAATATTATTTCTAATAAAAGTCCACTAATATATATATATACATTTCCCAAAATATATATATTTAGGAATTATTACTTAGAAAAATTATTTATAATTTTCCTTTTGGCAAAAATATTTTGTAGTTTCAAAATAATATATTTTCAAGTCTAACTTTAGAAAATATATATAAACTTATTTTTATCCAAAATAATGTATTTCAAGTGTATCCAAGAAAATATATATTTTTCTCAAAAATATTATATTTCCTAGTAATTCCCAAGAAAACATATATATTTTTAATCGCCAAAAATTATACATTTCCTTCTTGTCAAAATACGATTTAACTTTGTGATAGTCATAAAAATCATATTTTTATTTCTTGTGTCCAAAATATTATTTACCAAAAATATATTTATAAAAGTATTTTTCTGGAATATTCTGTAAGTTACATCCTTTCGTTCGGTTTTACAATATTTTGTGTGTAACTTATATATTCATTCCTTGAGATTTTTTGTAATATTTTGGATTGTAATTTCTTAGTATTTTGTTAAGTTATATTATTTCAAGTCCTAAAATAATATAACTAATACACAAAGTATACAATTAATCACACACCTCATGTCTTTAATGTATATATATATTCTAAATATATATTTATCCATTTTTATTTATAAAAACCAACCTCCAATATTTGTATTTTTGTAACAAAAATTATGGCAAGCTTTATATGAAAATCATGGTTAAAATATACTTGTAAATATTTGTTTGAAAATATTTTTCTAAGTGTTTACATTTTTAGAAACTTTTGCCATAGTTTCCCCTAAAATTGAGGTTCCCATGCTTTCAAAGCATATCATTTTCTTTTAAAATCATCACAAACAATCAACAACTCAATCAACACTTACCAAGTGCCAAAATCATGCAATTTACACAACAACATGAACTTGAACTTTTATGAAAACTTGTAGTAACTTACTAGTGTGTTTAGTAAGCCTAGTTACCCTTTAAAGTGTGATTATTTATTTGTAAATCTTATTCTTGTAAAATTTAGTCTTTTACAACTTGTATGATGATTTTTCAAAAATCAATATTCTTGTATTTTTCTTGTTAACAATGTATTTCTATACTTGATTCACCACTTAAAAACATGGTTAGTTTCTTTAAAATCCATGATTATGTAAATCTTGCAAATGAACTTGGTTACTTGAGAAAACTAGTTTTGAAATCATCCAAGTTTATGACTAGTAACATGTTACATGCTTCATCATTCACCAAAATTATTTTCATTTTCAAGTTCATGAGAAACATGAAGTATGATCATCTTGGTCTTTCACAAGATCATCACTTCAACTTGCTAGATCATGTGTTTAATCACAATCTAGTAAGTTTCATATGATGTCTAATATCATAAACACAAATAATCAATCATCAAGAAGCAAACCAACACTAAACAATATGTATTCTTATGGTTTTGAGCTTTATGTTAGAGATTAACATCTTGTTCATTAGAGTTCTTTATGATTATAAACATATATCATCTTTTAACCAACTAAATAAGAAGTAACAAGGGATCATAAGGGCCTTACTACTAGCACAAGGCTAGGGATGAAACTCAAGAAGATGAAGATGATAAACTAGGTGGTTAATAGCAAATGGTGAAGGTCCTTCAATCTCCAAAGCCACCAAGCTCCTTAATCTTGCTTCTAACACCTTGTGAGTACTTGGAAATGGATGAAAGTGGTGGTGGTGTGGGTGGTGGCTCACGGCCGTAAGGAGAGGAGGAGAGGGAGAGGGTGAAGTGTGGTGATGTTGGTGAAAATGAAAGAGAAGGATGAACTAATGGTTAATATAAATAATCCTCCAACACAACATAATCCTTTGGTTAATATGTCCACTTAGTACATAACATATCTTATTAAACAATTGAAAGAAAATCTCCCAAATAGGCCATGTGAGCCGATTACATAGGGGGGGGGGTACTAGTTGTGTGGTGATGGTAAGTTAAGATATTTAGTTGAAATCTAAAGGTCTTAGTTAGGTGTTATGTATATTATGTATTATATAGTGTGTTAGGGTGTTCGGGGCCCATAACTTGCTTGGAAACATTAAAACAATGCTTCTAGTATAATTTTGATGTTTCGGGTAGTGTCCAGTTGTTCGGTTAGATACCGGTTCGTTAAAGTGCTAAACTATACCATTTAGTGTTCTTTATGTACCCTTTTGTGACACTTTTAATTCCCGACACTTAGGAAAGCATTCAGGACCATTTAGTCATATTTTTGCATGATACTAGCTTGTTAAAATGCTGATTTTTGTTGAATTATGCTGAATTCAGCACTTTGGGTGAGTCTTAGGCACTTTCCGGCACTTAAACTATCACTTAGGAATACAGTTTTGTGGTCCTTACTTCCCTACACTCTTTTCTAGTGTAGTACTTAGTCTCTGGCCCATACTGGGTCTCAAAACACTGTCTGTCTATGTGCTGAGTTCTGTCAGCATTTTTCTAAGTTATCCGCTAACTGTGTTAACTGTGCTTTGTGCATCATTTATGTCAATATGGTTTGTATGTAATAATGATATGACATTATGTAATATGTAATGCACATGTAAGTATGATGCAGTAATCAGGAAGCAGTTAATTGTAATTCAGCACAGTCATTAGGCACTAATCATGATTAATTAATTGTACGGATACCTGGATTTTTTACGGTTGTCACATTCTCCCCCTGTTAAGAAAATTTCGTCCCGAAATTTAAGCTCTGCTACTAGCTGTAGGGGAGTTGGGGAACAAATGCGGGTATTTTGCTTTCATGCGATCCTCACGCTCCCAAGTGAACTCTGGGCCGTGACGCGCGTTCCATCGAACCTTGACAAGTTTAACACTACTCCTACGTGTCTTGTTAATCTTCCAATCAGTAACCTCAACAGGTTCTTCGGTAAAGTGGAGTGTGTCGTCAATGTGAATTTCATCGGTAGGAATGACAACTGTTTCTTGAGTTAGACTCTTTTTCAGATTAGATACATGAAATGTATCATGGACTCCATTTAGTTCTGCTGGTAGATCCAACTTGTAGGCTACAAGACCAATCCTCTCCAGGATTTTGAACGGTCCAATATATCGCGGGTTCAACTTTCCACGATGTCCAAAGCGTGCTACACCTTTCCATGGTGATACTTTTAGTAAAACCATATCTCCCACTTCGAACTCCAAAGGTTTCCTTCTTTGGTCCGCATAGCTCTTTTGTCGATCAAGAGCCACCTTGATGCGCTCTTGGATCTGTATAATCTTATATGTCGTCTCTTGAACCAATTCGGGACCAACAAGCTGTCTATCACCCGCGTCTGCCCATCATAATGGTGATCGACACTTGCGTCCGTAAAGAGCTTCAAATGGTGCAGCTTGAATGCTTGCATGGTAGCTGTTGTTATATGAGAACTCTACCAAAGGTAGGTGAGTGTCCCAACTGCCACCCAAGTCCATTACGCAAGCTCGCAACATATCTTCTAGCGTTTGAATCGTTCGTTCGCTCTGGCCATCTGTCTGTGGGTGAAATGCAATACTCAAATTCATCTGAGAACCAAAGGCTTCTTGGAAGGATTGCCAAATCCTTGACACAAATATTTCGTCTCTATCATAAATAATCGAGAGAGGCACTCCATGTCGTGCAACTATCTCTCTGAGGTACAGCTCAGCAAGCTTACTAGTGTTATCCTTTTCCCTGATCGGCAGAAAGTGTGCAGATTTTGTCAGACGGTCTACGATTACCCAAATCGTATCATGACCTCTGGGTGTCTTTGGTAACTTGGTTATAATATCCATTGATATCTTCTCCCATTTCCACATGGGTATTTCAGGTTGCTGTAGGAGACCTGAAGGCTTCTGATATTCGGCCTTTACCTTAGCACAGGTCAAACATTTTCCGACATAAGTTGCAACATCGCCTTTCAATCTTAGCCACCAGTAGAAATCCTTCAAGTCTTGGTACATCTTATCTGCTCCGGGATGGATCGAGTACCTTGATTTATGAGCTTCATGAAGAATCACGTCTCTAAGACCACCAAAGAGGGGAACCCAAATTTGTCCCATGAAACACAATGTTCCTTCCTCATTGGGTACTAACTGTTTCTCCATCCCACGGAGATATTCATCCACAAGATTCTCCGTCTTAAGAGCTTCTCTCTGCGTGGCACGAATGCGTAATGAGAGGTCCGTTTATATAATCATTTCCAAAGCCCTAACCCTTATGGGCTTGATTCTCTCTTTTCGACTTAGGGCGTCTGCCACCACATTCGCCTTTCCTGGGTGGTACTTGATTTCACAATCATAATCATTTAACAGCTCCACCCATCGGCGCTGTCTCATATTAAGCTCCTTCTGATCAAATATATGCTATAAGTTCTTGTGATCAGTAAAGATCGTGCATCGGGTGCCATACAAATAATGTCGCCAAATCTTTAATGCAAACACCACTGCGCCTAATTCCAAATCATGTGTAGTGTAGTTCTTCTCATGAACCTTCAATTGGCGCGAAGCATAAGCTATAACCTTCTGTCGCTGCATCAGTACACATCCTAATCCCTGACGCGAGGTGTCACAATATACCACGAAGTCGTCGGTGCCTTCGGGTAGGGATAGAATTGGTGCATCTCAAAGCTTGTTCTTCAGCAACTGAAAAGCTTCCTCTTGTTTATCTCCCCATTCGTACTTTTTATCCTTCTGAGTAAGGGAGGTCAAAGGTTGAGCGATTTTCGAAAAATCCTCAATGAATCTGCGGTAATATCCTACCAAACCTAGGAACTGACGGATCTCAGTTGGCGTCTTCGGAGTCTCCCAATTCTTGATCGCTTCTATCTTTGTGGGATCCACATGGATTCCATCTTCGTTCACTACATGACCGATGAATTGTACTTCACGCAACCAGAACTCGCACTTCAAAAACTTAGCGTACAATTTCTCTTTCTTAAGCAGCTCTAAAATAGCTCTTAGGTGTTGTTCATGCTCTTCCTTTGTCCTTGAATAAATCAAAATATCGTCGATAAACACAATCACAAATTTATCGAGATATGGCTTGCAAACTCTGTTCATCAAATCCATAAACACTGCTGGCGCGTTTGTCAAACCAAGCGGCATTACCAAAAACTCGTAATGTCCATATCGAGTCCTAAAGGCAGTCTTCGGAATACTTTCCTCTTGAATTCTTAACTGGTGATAATCTGATCGAAGATCGATCTTGGAGTAAAAACTCGAACCTTGTAGTTAATCGAACAGATCATCAATCCTTGGCAAAGGATGCCGATTCTTGATGGTTAACTTGTTTAGCTCTCGGTAGTCGATACACATGCGGAAACTACCGTCCTTCTTCTTAACAAACAAAACTGGAGCTCCCCAAGGCGAGAAGCTTGGTCTTATAAATCCCTTGTCCAAAAGCTCTTGAAGTTGTGTCAACAACTCTTGCATTTCTGAGGGCGCAAGTCGATAAGGTGCCTTAGCTACAGGCGCAGCGCCTGGAACTAAGTCAATGTGGAATTAGACTTGTCGCTGCGGCGGCAATCCTGGCAAGTCTTCGGGGAAGACTTCAGGATATTCCTTCACAACTGGGATATCTTCCAGCTTTGGCTCAGCGGCTTCCTTGTCCACAATGTGTGCCAAGAAGGCAACACATCCTTTCTGCAAACATCTTCGGGCTTTCAAACAACTGATAATCCTTAGGGGCGTATCATGTTTTTCTCCATGCACTACAATCGTTTCTCAATTCGCCATCGGAATGCGAATAATCTTCTCGTGACATACGATCTCTGCTCGGTTGCTTGACAACCAATCCATTCTGACTACCACGTCAAAGCTTCCCAACTCGACTGGCAGAAGATCAAGCGTAAACTCATGCTCCCTGAGTTCTATTACACAGCCTCTAATTACTTCATTTGCTTCTACTAGCTTTCCGTTAGCTAGTTCTATCGAGTACGGAATATCTAGCTTACTAGCTACCAACCCAAGTATATTCTTAAATTCTAGGGATACTAAGCTATAATCGGCACCAGTATCAAAAATTACAGATGCAAAGTGTTGGTTGATAGGGAACGTACCCGTGACTACGTTCGGATCTTGGCGAGCTTCCCTCGCTCCTATGTTGAAAACCCTCCCCTGAGCTTGGTTGATTTTTGGGCAATTTCTCTTGAAATGCCCAACATCTCCACAGTTAAAGCAACCTGGTCCCCGACCATTTCCATTTCCGCCCTGGTTGTTGTTTTGGTTTTGGTTTTGGTTTCCACTTCCATCCTGGTTTCCAAAATTACCACGATTACCATTACCGCCATTTCCTCCTTGATTGCAATTTCCAGACCCATTTCCACCACGGTTACCATTTCCATTTCCGTTGCCATTACCTCTCAGACCAACATTACTGCGACCAGCACCATACCAGCATGTTTCTTTGGCATGGGCAACTTTTCCGCACGTCTCACACTTTCCAGCTCGGCATCGTCCAGTATGATGAAACTGACACATATCGCATCTGGGCAAGGTGCCCATATACCCTTTTCCCTTAACCTCAACACCAGATATGGCAGCACCAGTCTTAACCTCAGCTGGTGGGTTTGCTTCCTTCTTCTTGTTAGCACGGCTGGTACCCTTCTGAAAATTTGAGAACTTCCTTTTGTTCTCACCTGATGACTCAACGTGAGTCTCCTTTTTCTTTCCATCAGAGATCGAGAACTTGTTCAACCTGATCGCTTCTTCAGTTAGTGCCACACTCAGATCAATAGCCTCAGTGATCGTTGCAGGCTTTGATGTCGTCGCCATGCTCATGATTTGGGGTGCCAATCCCCAAATAAAACGCTCGATTCGTTTGAACTCCGGATCAACCATGTAAGGAACGACGCGAGATAGGTCGTGAAATCTCTGCACGTATTCAGCAATCTTCGGACCATCCATCTTGAGATTCCAGAATTCACTTTCCAATTTCTGGATCTCGGCCCTTGAACAGTATTTCTTGCGCATGAGTTCCTTCATCTCATCCCAAGACATGGCATATGCAGCCTCTTCTCCCAAAGTCTGAACTTGGAGATTCCACCATGATAGCGCTCCGTCTAAGAACAATCCAGAGATATAGGTGACCTGGTGCTCCGGCGCACACTTGCTCATTCTTAGAACAGAATCAGTTTTCTCCGTCCATCTAACAAAAGCTACAGCACCCCCGGTGCCATCGAAATTCAGAGGCTTACAGTCTAGGAACTGCTTATAGGTGCAGCCTGTACAAGCAACATCATTCACAGAAAGCATTAGCAAACGCACATGGAATATCCAAATGTAACGTAATGTGTCTTTTAGTGACTTAAACATTACCAAGAGGTGGGTTACTTCCTGAGGTACCTCCGCTATGTTCAGAGCGTAAGGCCTCGTGTTGTGCTATCGCTCGTGAAATCCGTTCTTGTAGCTCAGCCTCTGTTGTAGGCAGCTGGTTGTCTCTTCGAGGAGGCATCTTCTAAAGAAGATTGTATAGGTCAGATCTTATGCATATAAGTATGTAGTACGTGTATGTAATAACATTTATCAACGCAAGTAAACACATAACATCTCAATCATAACATAAACAAGTAATTCAACAATGTATATAATGAGAATGTTGCCATTGAGCTTTCATATATCATCGACCACAAATACAGTTACATGTTCTACAAATGTATCATATCACATCAAAAGGGACTACAGGGTCACACTACCCTTGTCCAAAATATCCATCAATCTATAACAGTCATAAAATCAAAAAGTGGTCTTCAAAAGGTTGTGCAAGCTGGTCTCAATAGCGACACTCTCATCAAAAGTAAGCTACCTGCATAAAACCAAAAACCGGCTATGCTGATGGTGGAGGAGGAGGAGGTGGAGGAACGAAAAGTAAACTGCGCACATGCGCTAGCTCCTCCTCAAGAGCATGAACGCGACGCAACAGATAACTAATCTGCTGCTCCATGGTAAGAAATCGAATGTCAAAATCTGGGTAAGGCAGAAGAGGAGCAGGTGGAGTCGCAAAAGGTGACTGACATGTACAAGGTGGAGGACGTGGAATCCTCTCAAGCTCCATGACTCTACGACATAAGATCTCCTGCTGAAGCTGTAAGGACAGGAGTAACTCATCCCTCGTGTAGCCAAGAAAGTGGGAGGGATGGTATGGATCAGAAACTGGCATAGTGTTTGGCGGAAACCATATGAGTGGCTCGCCTGATGGTGTAGAAGTAAAATGAGTAGCAGGTGTAAAATGTGGCATGAAGGGAAAAGATGCTGACACGTGAGGAACATGGCTAGGCTGCTGGCTAGAGGGACCTTCCCCTGGACGGGGTGGAGGGATATCCTGCAAGAATGTGATCGGCAGGTCAGTGCGGTGAACGTCGGATATAATTGGGTGAAATGGGGCGACATCAACAGGTGCATGTATAGGTGCGGGTGGGGGAGTAACAGGCTCGACAAAAGGGGGCATATCATCATCATCCTCTATCCACCCATTGCTGGTGAATGCGTAACGGGGGTCTATCTGATCAGCAAAAGCAGCATGGTCAGCGGGTGCAGGGATCGGATCAGGTACAAGTGGTGCAACAACATGTATGCCAACGGGTACAGGGTCATGGTCAGGCAGAGGATCAGGAGCAGGTATAGGCTCAAGTGCTGGCATCGGTTCAGGAGCATGCGCCTGCTCAGGATCAGCAGGTATCAGCTCAAGATCAGCGGGTGCATCAAAAGGCTGATCGTCGGGAACAAAGTCAATCTCATGTCCAGGCTCAAAGTCATGATCAAAGTCGTGTGGAATGATAGGTGCAACAGACAGGGCCATGTCAGAATCAGAATATGTGGGGTAACGCTGCAATCCTAGTGCATGTAAAGTGGTGGATGACACAGACTCAAAAGAATCCGGACCAGAATGATCAGATGAAACCTCAACGATAGGAATCTCAATGAGTGGAACAACAATGACATCATCAGCTGGAACTCCATCTCCCTAAGCAGCATCAGGAGGACCATCAATGAAAAGATCGACATCATCATCAGACAAGGCATCAAAAGGCAAATCCTCAAGAGGAAAAGCCGCAAGAGGCAAAGGGGCGAGGATGAGATGGTCCGGGTCTGGAACAGGAATAAGAAAAGGATCCTCGTCGGGTAAACCATCAGCATGCGGTACATTGTCGCCAAAGTCGGGTAATGCAAAAGGCTGGAAATCATCGTCATCGTCACTCTCAGTGTCAGAGGTAAAAATCTCAGGGTCTGGGATAATCTCATCGTCCAAAACAATGGCCATGGGGTCAACCGTATCTGACAGTCCACTCTCAGATGAGGACATAGTGTCTGTAACAAAACAATCACAACATATGCACATATATCAACAATCATCATTAAGCATGTAATCAATAACAATGTATGCATGTATTCATCCTAGTCTTCCCAGACTATCCCACCCAGCCTCTCAGACTGAACTACCTAGCCTCTCAGACTAAACCTCCCCAGTTTCTCAAACTGAACTACCCAGTCTCTCAGACTGAACCATGAACATAAATTTTGAAACGTGTTTAGTGCCTTTTGTTTGTAAAAATGTTTGTCTTCCTGGATCTGGGCGTTTCGTGTATGCAATGAAAATATGTTGTGAAAATATTTTTTGTGAGAGCCCTAATGATCGTAGTCTAGACTCGAGAAAGAATCCTAGTTCGCTACGATCGAAGCTCTGATACCAAGCTGTCACACCCTGACTTTTGCGGAAGCGTGATTATGGTGTGACTTCTTAATACCATTGCATACAATCATAACAACACTATATGATTAAACCATTAGATGTTCATCCTTAGATTAAGTTTGAAAATATCACAACATAAATTGTCTGAAACGTAGACTCCAAATTTAAATTACAAACCACAACATGTTTTAAAGAGTTCACGAAGACTCGACAAAAGACCTTAAAATAAAAACCGAGTTTAGAACCATGTATCTCGTCCAGGATTAAGATACATTTCCTAAACCCTAATGACTTCGGATGACATCTTTTTATTCATAACGCAGCTTGGGACATGCAAACACCCACCAGATCCACTTAATTTCCTGAAATACATGTAATTTGAAAACATCAACAAAAGTTGAGCGAGTTCATGTGTTTGTGTATATGTGTGTATGAAACCTTTGTAAACAGTGTATGTATGTATGTTTGTAAATCCTGGTATGAAAGCAAACAAGGAAACAGATCACCAATGGTTTTCAAGGCCACTGGTATGTGTGACGGCGTAGGAAGGCTCAAACCTAGCAAATTTGTACCGGGCCTCCGGCTATAAGACATAGTCACCTCATGGGCCACCCTGGTCCTCATGGGTGTGGGCTCGCTACACCCAAATAGATCTATCACTCATGTCCCTCGGTCCTTATACGAGGATTAATGGTCTTAAGTGTGCGCCTACCCATTCACATGATCTACTGTACTTTCCTAGGCTAACCATACCAATTGTAATTGTATTTAATCATTTTGTAACATGTATTTCACCCCCGAAGTTAATAAACAAAACAGTTTAAAGAAAAGGGGGACATGAACTCACTGTCTTGCGTCTTCAGTACTCGTAACTCACGTTCCTTCAGCAAACACGACTACCTACAATGTACTAACGTCTATTAGACGAACGGGCCGTGCCTTGACTTAGAATTTACATTTCTGAGTTACGCCTTTTTTTTTATGACTTCAATATTATTCCAAGTTATAATTACTTGTTAAATATTTTAACTTAAATTATATTTGTTACTTTTTGGAATAATCGTTAAACAACGTTTTGTAACAATACTTCTCAAGTATTTATATTTCCTTCCCAAGGGTGGGTATATTTGTATTTGTATGTTTTTGCCATGTATCGGCGTCGTATTCCGGTGTGGGTTTATACGCACGAGAATACGTATTTTCTTGTAATCGTTAAGTATTCTTATACTTAATTTTGTGTTAGAATTTCCGGAATATTATTTCTAATAAAAGTCCACTAATATATATATACATTTCCCAAAATATATATATTTAGGAATTATTACTTAGAAAAATTATTTATAATTTTCCTTTTGGCAAAAATATTTTGTAGTTTCAAAATAATATATTTTCAAGTCTAACTTTATAAAATATATATAAACTTATTTTTATCCAAAATAATGTATTTCAAGTGTAACCAAGAAAATATATATATTTTTAATCGCCAAAAATTATACATTTCCTTCTTGTCAAAATATGATTTAACTTTGTGATAGTCATAAAAATCATATTTTTATTTCTTGTGTCCAAAATATTATTTACCAAAAATATATTTATAAAAGTATTTTTCCGGAATATTCTGTAAGTTACATCCTTTCGTTCGGTTTTATAATATTTTGTGTGTAACTTATATATTCATTCCTTGAGATTTTTGGTAATATTTTGGATTGTAATTTCTTGGTATTTTGTTAAGTTATATTATTTCAAGTCCTAAAATAATATAACTAATACACAAAGTATACAATTAATCACACACCTCATGTCTTTAATGTATATATATATTCTAAATATATATTTATCCATTTTTATTTATAAAAACCAACTTCCAATATTTGTATTTTTGTAACAAAAATTATGGCAAGCTTTGTATGAAAATCATGGTTAAAATATACTTGTAAATATTTGTTTGAAAATATTTTTCTAAGTGTTTACATTTTTAGAAAATTTTGCCATAGTTTCCCCTAAAATGAAGGTTCCCATGCTTTCAAAGCATATCATTTTCTTTTAAAATCATCACAAACAATCAACAACTCAATCAACACTTACCAAGTGCCAAAATCATGCAATTTACACAACAACATGAACTTGAACTTTTATGAAAACTTGTAGTAACTTACTAATGTGTTTAGTAAGCCTAGTTACCCTTTAAAGTGTGATTATTTATTTGTAAATCTTATTCTTGTAAAATTTAGTCTTTTACAACTTGTATGATGATTTTTCAAAAATCAATCTTCTTGTATTTTTCTTGTTTACAATGTATTTCTATACTTGATTCACCACTTAAAAACATGGTTAGTTTCTTTAAAATCCATGATTATGTAAATCCTGCAAATGAACTTGGTTACTTGAGAAAGCTAGTTTTGAAATCATCCAAGTTTATGACTAGTAACATGTTACATTCTTCATCATTCACAAAAATTATTTTCATTTTCAAGTTCATGAGAAACATGAAGTATGATCATCTTGGTCTTTCACAAGATCGTCACTTCAACTTGCTAGATCATGTGTTTAATCACAATCTAGTAAGTTTCATATGATGTCTAATATCATAAACATAAATAATCAATCATCAAGAAGCAAAACAACACTAAACAATATGTATTCTTATGGTTTTGAGCTTTATGTTAGAGATTAACATCTTGTTCATTAGAGTTCTTTATGATTATCAACATATATCATCTTTTAACCAACTAAATAAGAAGTAACAAGGGATCATAAGGGCCTTACTACTAGCACAAGGCTAGGGATGAAACTCAAGAAGATGAAGATGATAAACTAGGTGGTTAATAGCAAATGGTGAAGGTCCTTCAATCTCCAAAGCCACCAAGCTCCTTAATCTTGCTTCTAACACCTTGTGAGTACTTGGAAATGTATGAAAGTTGGATGAAAGTGGTGGTGGTGTGGATGGTGGCTCACGGTCGTAAGGAGAGGAGGAGAGGGAGAGGGTGAAGTGTGGTGATGTTGGTGAAAATGAAAGAGAAGGATGAACTAATGGTTAATATAAATAATCCTCCAACACAACATAATCCTTTGGTTAATATGTCCACTTAGTACATAACATATTTTATTAAACAATTGAAAGAAAATCTCCCAAATAGGCCATGTAGGCCGATTACATAGGGGGGGGGGGGTACTAGTTGTGTGGTGATGGTAAGTTAAGATATTTAGTTGAAATCTAAAGGTCTTAGTTAGGTGTTATGTATATTATGTATTATATAGTGTGTTAGGGTGTTCGGGGACCATAACTAGCTTGGAAACATTAAAACAATGCTTCTAGTATAATTTTGATGTTTCGGGTAGTGTCCGGTTGTTCGGTTAGATACCGGTTCATTAAAGTGCTAAACTATACCGTTTAGTGTTCTTTATGTACCCTTTTGTGACACTTTTAATTCCCGACACTTAGGAAAGCATTCAGGACCATTTAGTCATATTTTTGCATGATACTAGCTTGTTAAAATGTTGATTTTTGCTGAATTATGCTGAATTCGGCACTTTGGGTGAGTCTTAGGCACTTTCCGGCACTTAAACTATCACTTAGGAATACAGTTTTGTGGTCCTTACTTTCCTACACTCTATTCTAGTGTAGTACTTAGTCTCTGGCCCATACTGGGTCTCAAAACACTGTCTGTCTATGTGCTGAGTTCTGTCAGCATTTTTCTGAGTTATCCTCTAACTGTGCTTTGTGCATCATTTATGTCAATATGGTTTGTATGTAATAATGATATGACATTATGTAATATGTAATGCACATGTAAGTATGATGCAGTAATCAGGAAGCAGTTAATTGTAATTCAGCACAGTCATTAGGCACTAATCATGATTAATTAATTATACGGATACCTGGATTTTTAACGTTTGTCACACTACATTCTAAATCGGAACCTAACCTAAGTGCTTTCGACCCGTTACGACCCATTAAGGTAGCTCACGCTACTATAACGCGTCGTTCGCGCAAAGCGCGTTCGAGACGCCTAACTAGTCCTATGACAAGTATTATATGCCTAAACATGTTTAAATATGTTTCATAATTAGTTATGTGACAAAAGTTTAGGTTGCATATGCTTAAAATTTAATTATCCATGAAAAGGGCATTTTGGTCATTTACCTAAGGCATATAAACTACCTATCATACAACTAATTAAACCTAAGTGACCATAAGGTATAACATCGGAAGGTTATTCCCTATACAACTATGGTCACTAAACATGCTTGGTCGGATCCTAATGATCGACCAAACGGGTCGAGTTCGAAAGTCTAAGCAGGTGTTTAGACCGCTTGACTTACGACTCTATACAAGCATTAAACTAAAAGTGACGAACTAAACATGTTGAAACATGTTTAACTAAGTTAGAAAACAGGTTTTGATATCAAAACAAACGGTTTTGATACCCAAGAATAGTTTGGTTACAAAATACGCATAAATACGCATTTTGACCAAAACTATGACTCGTCACTACACCTAATCAACGTGGTAATTAGTAGGTATAGTTGCTAGGGACTATAACCATCGTGATTACGCTCACGTTGAGAAGTTCAAACGAACTTCGTGTTGACCAAAGACTGGTCCAAGCAGAAAGTCAAACACTGTTTAACTTTCGCTAGAAAAACGATAAAAGCATGAAAGAATACTTACAAAGGGTCCAAGCTAGGAAGATCTTGATTCAAGTTGCTCAGGTATGAAGTGCTAGACCCCAACTTAGAGCAATTGAATCAGATTTGTGAGGAATGAATGAAACTTAGGTGGGTATTTATAGGAAACCCACAACCGTTAGGATCGTTCCTCGCAATCCGTGCTTCGATCTTGGCCCTCCACTTGGGCACATGGTTTTGAAATACAAGGGGACATGTAAAACCATCAAATACCAGCCCATAGAGTGCAAAACTTGGGGTTAAAAACCATCAAAACATCAAAAATGGACCAGATACAATGTTTCTGTCTGCAGGTCTGTCATGCCCCATGTAGGATAGCTCCTCAGCTTACGCGGCCCGCCAGAACAACTTTGGCATATTGTCAAAACTAGTCCCTGCAAGTCTGAAACTTGCATTTTGATGCATTTTTGACATGTTTAAGCCCCGTTAACCTCATTTCAAGGCTCTAAAATGAAGCTAAAGTATAGGGATCTCAAAACATGCTCAAAAATATCTCGGATGTCGGTTCGTTTGACCGTACGGTTGCGTTGTTCGGTTAATTACGACGAAACACGAACGAACGCGAAAAACGATCCAAATTACGCGACGAATGGAATTTTATCATGCCAATTACTAAAATAAAATATTTTAATGATTACATAATTTTTTGGATGTCCGGATACATTCAGAACGTAAGATATGCGCGAAAATGCAAACTTATGCATTTTTTGACGTTTTTAGTCCCTATTGATCAAATAAGTTTATTTTTACGCACCAAACGCCTCAAAGCTTATTTCTAAGCTATGTAAAGGATATTTAGGGCATGTTTAACTTATGATCATGTTCCAGAATGTTCGTTACAGTACGAATCAGCATACTTTCACAGTTTGTCGAAATTAGTCCCTGTAAGCGAATAAACTTGATTTCGACACACCAAACCTCCCAAAACTTATTTCTAATTTATGTAAAGTTTATTTAAGGTATGTTAAGCCCATGTCACTGTTCCGAAGTGTTTGTCGCGTTAAACTGATTACGTTTACGCATCAGTTCACGTATAACTTTCAAGAGAGCGATTTAGAGCTCGAAATCGAACGAGAAATGATATGTGTAAATGATATACATATTTATACAAATACCAAGTATGAAATACGATATTTCATTGGTTTGGTATTCGTATGATGACACAGGTGTCACATTTGTTCATCCAACAACAACTCAACAATGCAAGGCCCAACAATTTAAAACTATGGAACCTTGTGCATGCTTGCCAAGTGGCACACATGCATAATGCATGTGTTGCAATTGGCCAAAAGGTTGGTGCGCGACAACTGGCGGTAGGTGGATGCATGTACGACATGTGGCGCAGCAAAGGTGCATGCGCGACAAGTGGCGTAGGGTGAGTATTCTTGTCTCACTCGGTCCATGTACCCGTCTCTCAGTTAATACCCGCGTATCGTTCGTAATTACCAGTTAAACAGGTTAAGTGGATTTTTAGTTCGTTGCCCAAGGTGTAACTCTTACGGGTCAAGACCCGGTCGGCAGCGTTGACTTATCAAACTAGACATAATATCCAACAGCTCCCACTTGGACGGTCTCTGATAAGATCTCAACGCAGACAGCCAGCGGTGTTCTAGCTACACATAGCTGCCCCCAACAGGTCATGACACTTTAAAGTCATTAACCAAAGTATCTTCTTTTTAGCAACGGCTTGCTACATGAAGACAGTAGACTTATGGCAATCTTTGTCATCTATCCTTTCTGTAAAAGACATCAATTGAACAATGAGACATGGATCAGATTCAATCTCACATGGCGTTCAATCATTATCCTTCTCGTTCATAGAATCAAAGTGGTCCAATCTAACACACAGTAAGTTTGGGTAAGGCCTTACACTTCACCAGTTTGAATCAACGAGGGCGCCCAGATGTCTAACTGTTACATATAATGTAAGAGTACAGAATCCCATCTTGACTACATACAACTCCCACTGAACTTCAAAACCACTCCCAACCAATGCCTTTTTGACTGGCAGTTACGCGACAGCGTTTGACACTGATCAAAGAATAGTATTTAGTAAACGAAAGTTCTAGTATGTATATCAGGTCAGAGGATACTAAATGAGTATGCCTAAATCAAAACATCTTATGACTAAGATCCATGAAGATGATTTGATGCGAGTTACTTCCAGCGTCATTCACAATGAGGCCTGTGATTTTGGAAGTCAACCACTTGAGTCCAAAATCAGAATAGTCTTAATTCAGAGTCGTTCCCACGATTCTGACCGACTACGGATAATTTAGAATACAAGATTCATGGATTAAACGTACAAAAATCAAACACAGCTGTAAGATTCAAACTTTGCATTTAGCTAGTAAACAAAGGTAAATTCAAAAGGTACAACTGTTTGAATGTTCGTACATCCAAATACTAAATCAAACAAATGGTTATCCAATCTAAGACCGATAGCTTGTCCTGAGTCATCGGTTTAGAGAACGGGTCTGCTAGGTTTTGATCTGTGTCTATTTTGCTTATTAAGATGTCTCCTCGTTCCAGTATTTCCCGTATATAGTGGAACTTTCTTAGAATGTGCTTAACCTTATGATCTGGGCTCCTTGGTTTGAGCAATGATTCATGTGTTATCACATAATACCTAGATTGGTTTCTGAATACTTGAAACCACATCGAGGGCGGTGATGAACTACTTCAACCAAGCAGATTCTATCGCAGCATCTGATGCAGCTATTCATTCGAATTCAGTGGCTGAATCCGCCACTACACTCTGTTTGGAGCTTTTCAATAGACATCTCCTCCATTAACAGTGAATACGAATCCTAATTGTGAACGAGAATTATCTCGGTCACTTTGGAAGCCAGCATCAGTGTAACACCTTACACTGAGCTCCTCTTCCACTCCTCTAAACACCAAGAACATATCTTTGGTTCTTCTCAAGTACCTTAGAATGTTCTTTACTGCAGTCTAATGGGCAATGCCAGGACTGTTCTGAAAATGACTGGTCATGCTTAAAGCATACGAGACGTCAAGTCTAGTACATAGCATACATGATTGAACCAATCGCTGAAGCATATGGAACTACTTCCATTTGCTTAGTTTCAATGTCCGTTGAAGGATATTGCGATTTGTTCAACACGGTTCCTTTAGTCATAGGAACACCTCCTTTCTTGGAGTTTTCCATCTTGAAGCGTGTCATCATTTTGTCTATGCACGTTCTTTGACTTAGCCGTAGAAGCCGCTTAGATCTATCCCTATAGATCTTCATTCCCAGAATGTAAGCAACTTCTCCAAGATCTTTCATTGCGAAGCAAGATCCCAAATAGTGTTTAACTTCGTTAAGCATAGGGATGTTTATTTCCAATGATTAGTATATCATCCACATACAGGATGAGGAATGATATGGTGCTCCCACTAACCTTTCTGTAAAGACAAGCCTCATCTTCATTCTTGACAAAACCAAACTCTTTGATATTCTGGTCAAAATGAAGATTCCAGCTATGAGATGCTTGCTTGAGTCCATAAATGGACTTATTGGGTTTGCACACCTTAGTTAGATATTTAGGATTGACGAAACCTTCAGGCCGAACCACATAGACATCTTTAGAGAGATGTCTATTAAGAAAGGCGGTTTTGACATCCATTTGTCATATTTCGTAATCACAATACGCAATTATGGCAAGCAATATCCTGATTGATTTAATCATAGCAACGGGCAAGAGGGTCTCATCATAGTAAATACCTTGAGTTTAAGTGAAACCCTTCGCAACTAGCCGTGCTTTATACGTGTGTACATTTCCATGCATATCGGTTTTTCTCTTGAAAATCCATTTGCTCCCTACTGCCCGAGATTCGGGGGGTAGCTCAACCAAGTCCCATACTTGATTATCATGCATAGACTGCATCTCGACGTTCATGGCTTCTTGCCATTTCTCAGATTCCGAATCTAAGATCGCAGATTTGTAGGTAGCAGGTTCGTCATTAGACTCAGTTACTAATAAGACTTCGAGACCTTTTAGATGCCATAGACATCTATCAGATTCTTGTGAATTCTACTACTTCTGCAAACGCTTGTGTTTTATGTCTGATTCATTGGCAACAACTACTTGTTGATCAGACAGTCCGACTACATTAGCGGTTATTTATGGTTCTTGAATTTCTTCAAGATCAACCACATTATTTCCAGTTTCTCGATTAAGAAGTTCTTCCTCGAGAAAGTGTCCCTTCCGTTTGATGGAAATCACATTTGCATCAGGATGGTAGAAATAATATCCGCTTCTTTTATAGTATCCGACGAAAACAACCTTTTCGCCTTGAGGATCGAGCTTATCATCAGAATCACTTGTGATGTATGCATCACATCCCCATACTCTAAGGTATTCCAAATCGGGTTTACGCCCATGCCATATCTCATATGGCGATTTTGTTTACCTTTTAGTCGGAGCTAAATTGACAATGCGGGAAGCGATCATAAGAGCTTGTCCCAAAAAAGGAATGAGGCAAGTTAGTTATGCACATCATTGATCGAACCATATCAAGTAGAGTTCGATTTCACCTTTCACTCACGCCCTTAAGTTGGGGTGTGCCAGGTGGAGAGGGTTGTGAATCTATTCCCCACTCTTTCAGATGATTGAGAAATTCAAAGCTGAGGTATTCACAACCTCGATCTGATCGAATTACTTTTATCTTTCAATCAAGCTGGTTTTAGTCATGGTTTCTAGTCATGGTTCTGAAAGGGCCATATACATCATGTGAATGAGTTCTAGAAAACCATTGATCCGTTCACCAACATCGGTGAAGGGGTGCTTTGTGAGTTTGCCAGCTAAGCAAGATTCGCAATCATCAAAGGAGTCCTGTCTAGTGGATTCAAGAATCCCCTTAGACTGGAGCCATTTTATGCATGCCTTACTTATGTGGCCAAGTTTGCAATGCCATAAATATGTTTCATTTATGCCAGCTTTGTTATGTTTAGAAAGATTATATATGTTACTACTTGTTTGAACATCAATCTCATAAATACCATTTCGAGGTTTAGCCTCAAAATAATAAACATCATTCAAGTAGGCTAAAATAGAAAACCCATTAAAACGTACTTGAATCCTTGTTCAAACAGTGAAGAAACTGAAATAATGTTTCTGGTCAAACCAGGTGCATATAAACAGTTATTTAAAGTAACTACAAGGCCAGGGGAACATGAAAAACAAAATGTTCCAGTTGCCAGAACTGGAACTCTCTTTTCATTACCAATTATGAGTTCCAGGTGGCCTTGTTTCAGTTTCTTCCACTTTTCAGGCTCCTGCAAGACATTAACGATGTGGAGACCACATCCGGTATCAAATACCCATGTGTTGCTAGAAACAGTGAAAAGTTTGATAACATAAATGAGAGTATTAGAAGAAGTGCCAATGTTATTGGCCTTGTTCATCTTCAGCTTGGCTAGATACTGTGGGCAGTTTCCCTTCCAGTGCCTATTTGGTTGCATTTAAAGCACTGATGCTGCTAGGAGGGTGTGGTTTTGCAACATGCTTGTTGTTGGTGGCATTTCTGGCAACAACAACTTTTCTCTTACCTTTGCTCTTATGTTTCCTTTTCTTGTTATTGGGCTTCTTAACACCACCAGACTTGACCATTAGAACTTGGTTGGTTTTGTAGAATAACCAAGTTTGTTCATCAGGTCAATGTATCCTTTCATCTTTAGCACATGAGTACTGACACATGATCCTTCCAGCATTTTACAGCTTATGAGCTATTTCATGGTGTCATATCGCTCATGTCGGGCTTGTTTCTGGAATGTGCCTTTCAGTTGCTGGATCATGTCATAAGTATCCTTATCTTCCATGTTCTTCTGAAGTTCAAGAGACATGGTGGCTTCTATAAGGCAGGCTACCTCAACGGCATCCTCGTTATGTTTCTCTAGTGCCTTGCGAGCAGTAGTAGAATTACTTTCAGGCTCGGTAGGGACTGGGCCATCTAAGATATACAGCTTTTCCTACATCTTGAGAACTATTCTTAGATTGCGGTGCCATTCGAGAAAGTTGGTGTTATTCAAATTTTTATTTCTTTTCCATTTCAAGTATAGACTTGAAAATGGAGGAGTTGTTTTCATTAGACATCTGTTATGTAAGAAAGGCGATTTTAATTAGTATATTCAATGTATATCTCCTTATTTCGTGAGGTGAGACGATAAGGAACGAGAATCCGGTTAGAAGCTCTTTCCAAAGGCGGCTGGGGCACGCAACATTAGCAAGAGGTTCAAGCGGACTGACAACGATTGTCAATTGTGAGAAAAGCACAACTCTCGATGTTTATGAGGCTACGAGGATAACCTGTTGGCCTTGCATTGATATGTTTGGCCTCATCTATGCCACTTTGGTTCTCGAGACAGCTGGGGCACGTAAACACGAGAAGAAAAGTAATAGTCGTCCTAAAACGGTCACATGTGGAAGGGTCGGATGTGTTGACGAAGCCCTTACACCTTGGAAGGATAAACTAGACACCATGTGTCGTGCTGTGGCTCCAACACTGATGGTTCGCATTATGCCCCAAGTGTTACTAGTAGTAGGATGGCATAGACTACTGATTTTAATTTTTACCAAATAAGGTCGTTATAGTCGGTTTTAATTTAGATATTAAATTTGCGACATAACCAAAAGACCCTTTCACCTCTCGGGACAATTAGTTTTAGATAACATATAAAACTAAGTTTGCCGCGACTTGGAATAACCAATTTTAAGTTAATAGAAAAACTATTAAGTTAATAGTTTTGGAAAATAAAAACTAGTTTAATTTGCAAAACTTAATTGGTTATTATTTGTTTCAAAAAACAACCTTTGTTTTATCACAAAACTTTAACAAGTTGTAAAACCAATTTAGAACTTGTTTTAATGTGATTGTTTTAATATTTTAAAACTCCTTTTAAAAACATGTTGGTATTTAGGTTGGTTACGTTATAACAATTTATATGATAAAAGCAACCACAATAGCAAGACAAATATGTAAATCCATATGGCCAAAGTTGTTCGATCTTGCTAGAGCCTAATAGCAAGATCAAACGGGTCACGGGGTCACAACACACAAACAACCACAAGGATGGACTTGAGTGCATCCAGTCATTTCGAGCAACTCCCACTGACTTCATGACTCCTGTTTAGCGTCCTCGGTTTTGTCTCCGGGTCTTCGTTTATTACATTTTTTTATAAAAATACAATGAAGGAAAGAACCCTATTTATTACAACTTTGAACCATCTCGGTGGCCAAAAATAATAATTACAAAACCGAATGAAAAATACAACTACAAAACAAGGTTGGGCCGGATTTACACATCGCACAACAATAACAAAATAAATCGGGCAATGTTTGGTCAAGCAAAACAAATAAAATATTGACCAAAATAAAAGTGCCCTTAAAAAAATACTTAGATCAAAAACTTTAAATAAATAAAGTTTGTGTTCTAATTCCGGTTAAAAGGACCGGTACCGACTCGTATGTTGTAACCAAGGCTCTGATACCACTGTTGAGTTTCCGTGGTGATCGGTCAAAAAATTTTATTTATCAAAAACCCGGTTCAATAAATAATAGTTAATTAATTAAGCAAGTTAATTAATAAAACGCAGCGGAAATATAAACAAATGATCAACAAAGCGAAACCCGACAGGATCCGGTTACATGCAAATACGAGCACATTGAAATATATTTAACTACCGATGAGAAAGATATACCTCGGTTAATGACTAACCGGTCGAGACACCAAGGTTCAACGAACAAGTGCTATTAAACGAACCAACGAAACGCGGCGAAGGAGGTGGCGCCAAGTGGCGGCCAACCGCGGCAAACAGCGGTGGCAGCCGACGGTAACAGCGGCGGCAGGTGGCGGCTGGCAGCGGCGGGGCGGCATCGACGGCCCGCGGTGGTGGCTTGGTAGCCGGTTGTGTATGTGGGTGTTGTTGAGAGCATTTTTTTGTGTTCTACCTTTTGTTCATCCAACAACAACTCAAAAATGCAAGACCAAACAATTTAAAACTATGGAACCTTGTGCATGCTTGCCAAGTGGCACACATGCATAATGCATGTGTTGCAATTGGCCAAAAGGTTGGTGCACGACAAGTGGCGGTAGGTGGACGCATGTACGACATGTGCCGCAGCAAAGGTGCATGCGCGACAAGTGGCGTAGGGTAAGTATTCTTGTCTCACTCGGTCCATGTACCCGTCTCTCAGTTAATACTCGCGTATCGTTCGTAATTACCAGTTAAACAGGTTAAGTGGATTTTTAGTTCGTTGCCCAAGGTGTAACTCTTACGGGTCAAGACTCGGTCGGCAGCTGAACGGGTAAGGTCCCAAAAACCTCATATCGAACACTTGGGACCATACCACAACCTCATCTCTCACCCCCTTTTTCTGACCTTGCGCGGCCGCGCAACTGGTCCTACAAAAAAACCTAAGAGAAAAGTAGCAGACAACACTTGCGCGTGAAAAGGAAATCATAAATCCTTGCGCCTTCCTCTATAAACAAAGGATGGAAACCCTAAAGTTAAACACTTCCGCTTAAATAATACCCAGACTTAGGTATTATTTACTCAACTGGTACCACACGATAAGGAGTCGCACTAGATTATGGCAATAACCTTCTAGAAGAACTCAATCGTGCACCACCAGACGGTTATAACCGTCTGAACACGTGTCATCATCTTAGGCCTCCCTGAAATCACGATGATGGCATGGAATTGGAGAGAAACCTCCACTTGGCCACTTTCCACATGGCAATTCCCCAGCCGTGGATCTAAATAGCGATCCGTGTGCATTCACGTCGGATCAAGATGATTAACGGAAAGAAAAGTAACCGCTTACGGGGTTAGCATCTTCCGTTAATATTTCACCAACGAGTTTTTCCGCCCAAACTCCCGGTTATAAATAAGAGAATAATCCAGGTATGAACTTCAAGTTACACACACTTCATCAATACTTCTTCTTCTTCATAAACACATACTTATTCTCACGCCGGAGTTGGGTCAAGGAGAGAACTCCTCTTCTCCCCTTGACGAGGCTAACGGTGTTTTGTTTTGCAGAGTTTACTGGAGAAGAAGGTCTGTCCGATCAAATCAAATGAGAGAGAACCACCCCCCTTTTATGCAGATCCAAACCCCCTAGATAACTTGATTCCGGTCATTTATCTAGTGTTTCTTCATTGGCGCCCACCGATTTCTCTGTTTTATCAGTTTTATCTCGTTTTGATTTGTTTTCCCTCATTCTCTGTCTTCACATGGCAGAGAATTCACCACTTTACCCATCAGGTCCTCGATCTGAATTCAAGGGTTCTGCAACCCAAGAAACCCAGATCGACGGAATCATGGGAATCAACAAAAACGACGGTCATTCAGTGGAAAAGGACTCTTCAGAACAACTCCTAGAAAGAGCTCCAGAATACTGGTTCGACAGATTTCAGGTTGCTACAAAGCAAATTGTCACACAAATTAACAGATCTGAGTCGCTAAACATCAGATCTGGTACTATGAAAAAAAGCAAGGGTAAAATTGACACTGTAGTATTGGACCCACAGACACCTGGTCAGGGAGACATCCAATCTAACAGTCGTACTGAGATTATCCGAAGATCAGAAGGTACCAATGGTCAGATAGCCGAACCAAAACAAGTACATATGGTACAAGGAGGTCCTTCAAAAAGGCCAAATAAACGAAACTACAATCAACATTGGAGGGAACAGCAAGTTGTGTTTCCTGTTGTCCCTGGAGCCCCTCAGGAAGAACGACCAGTAATTATTACTGGCATCTTCGGCCATTACAGAACGGACTATATGTTTATAGATCCAGGAAGCTCGATGGATATCATATACGAGCAGTGCTTCAAACAACTTGATCCAGAAGACAAAGCACGTCTAGAACCGGTTGATTTCCCTCTCACCGGATTTTGCAATGAAGCTGTATTTCCATTAGGGAAAATTGCATTCCCTGTGACTCTATCTGATGGCGAGCATTCACGCACAGTCACAGTAAATTTCATGGTCATGCCGGCAACATCACGCCACGATGTTTTGCTCGGAAGAAGGTCACAGAGGGAATTCAGCATGATCATTTCTATTCCGCATGTTGCATGCGGGTTTCCAACAGAAACTGGAGTCGCAATTTTATACTCAAGCAAGGAGGTTATGTACGTTGACGACGAGCCACCAACAAAAGTAGCAAAGCCCTCAGCATCAAATGAGCCAGAGAAATGGATCCTGAACGAAGAATGCATCTTGCTAGGGCACGCCATTTCGCCAACAGTACGAATACAATTGAAAGAATTACTATCCAACAATAAAGACATATTTTCCTGGTGTCCAGCAGACATGACCGGGGTTCCGCGAGATATAGCGCAACATTGTTTGAACATCCGGCCCTCTGCACAACCTGTCGCGCAGGGAAGGCGCAGCCTCAGCGCCGAAAAAGCAGAAGCCATGAATGAACAAATAACAGAGTTACTTAACGCCGGAATCTTACGCGAAGTCCAGTATCACACTTGGGTCGCCAATCTAGTGATGGTCCAAAAACACAGTGGCGGATGGCGAATGTGCGTAGACTTCAAAGACTTAAATAAAGCTTGCCTGAAAGATTGCTATGCTCTTCCTGAGATAGACAAAAAAGTTGACTCTCTGGCATCATTTTGCTGGAAGTGCTTCCTTGACTGTTATAAGGGCTACCACCAGGTCCAAATGAAAGAGGAGGACGAGGACAAAACTGCCTTCCGCACGGACAAGGGCATCTTCTGCTACACAAAAATGCCCTTTGGTCTCTGCAATGCAGGGGCTACTTACCAGCGTTTAATGGATACAGTCTTCGGGGAAGACATTGGCAAAACAGTCGAGGTATACATGGATGACCTTGTCATCATGAGCCATGAGGAGGAAACAATGCTTGCAAATATCCAGCGCACGTTCGATTCTTTGCGCAGCGTAAACTTAAAACTCAACCCAACGAAGTGCTCCTTCGGGATGGAAGAAGGAAAATTTCTGGGTTTCATAGTGACAAGAGATGGTTTTAAAGTAAACCCAGAGAAAGTGCAAGCTATCCAGATGATGTCATCACCTGCAACAATAAAAGAGATGCAAAGACTCGCAGGGTGATTAACAGCCTTGAACAGGTTCTTGGCAAATCATGCTGCGAAATCTTACCCGTTCATCAGTACACTACGTAACTGCACCAAGAAAACTCACTTCCAGTGGACACCAGAAGCGGAAGTAGCCTTCAAACAAATGAAAGAATGTTTAATTCAATTGCCAACGCTAACAGCTCCACGCGAAAAAGAGCCACTCATCTTGTATCTATCCGCTGCGGAAGTAGCGGTCGGTGCAGTGTTAATGGTGGAACGAGAAAACATTCAGACTCCAATTTACTATATAAGTAAAATGCTCACCGGCCCAGAGACACGCTACTCAATGATAGAGAAACTAGTGCTCGCTCTGGTACATGCATCACGGCGCTTACGCCGATATTTCTCCGGTCATGTCATCACAGTTCTCTCTAATTACCACTTAGGGCAAATTCTATCCAAACCCGATGTGGCGGGAAGATTAGCTAAATGAACCATTGAGCTGGGAGGATACAATATCCTATACAGACCGCGACCAGCAATTAAAGGTCAAGTCTTAGCAGATTTCACTACAGAAGTCCCCATAGACAAAGTCCAAGAATGTGAAGCAATCCAGAACCCTACTCCTGTTTTCGACGACAGGGTCTGGACTCTGCACACAGATGGAGCTTCTAACGACGACGGGGCCGGCGCGGGTCTCCGATTAGTCAGCCCAGATGATCACGAACTTACATACGTGATACGCCTGGACTTCTGAAGCACGAATAACGAAGCAGAATACGAAGCCATTCTAGCAGGCCTTCGTTTAGCACTAAAAATGGGAGCAAGAAACCTCGAAGCTAACGTTGATTCAAAGCTGGTGGCCGAGCAAGTCAATGGGCATTACGATGCAAAGGGAGAAGCTATGGCGTTATATTTGGAACAAGCACGGATGTTAATCAACCAATTCCAAACGTTTAAAGTCAATCACATAAACAGAAGCGAAAACAAGCACGCGGATGCATTGAGCAAATTGGCTGCCACCAGGTTCAGACACCTAGCAAAAGAGGTGCGCATCGAGGTATTGTCCAATCCTTCTGTTCCTCTCAAACAAGTAAACGTCATAGAGATTGGTAACCCATCCTGGATGTCTCCGATTATCTTATACCTACAACATGGGAAACTGCCGGAAGGAAAGGCAGAAGCTAGAAAAATCCAGAACAAGGCAATAAACTATGAAATGGCGGAAGGGATTCTGTACCGAAAGTCATTCATGGGACCGCTACTGCGTTGTGTCGACAAAACAGACGCACAATATTTAGTCAGGGAAATCCACGAAGGCCTATGTGGGATACACGCCGGGCCGCGCATGGTAGTGGCAAAAATAATGAGCGCAGGCTACTATTGGCCGGGAATGCACGTAGACGTGGTAGAATTATTGTGTAAATGCATAGCTTGCCAACACCACGCACCAAAAACCCTCCACCCAAAAAATCCGCTCGTTCCAGTCACGTCCGCCTGGCCCTTCCAGCAATGGGGCATTGATCTTGTTGGCCCATTCCCTGACGCGCCAGGCGTAGTAAAATTCATTATTGTAGCGGTCGACTATTTCACAAAATGGGTCGAAGCCAAGGCATTAGCTTCAACCACAGCAATGGTAATCCGCAAATTTATATGGGAACATATTATCTGCAGATTCGGACTACCATTGCGCATCATTTCCGACAACGGCACCAACTTCGCCTCGGAAGATCTTCAGAAGTGGTTCAAAGAAATGAAGATCAAGCACAATTTTGCCTCTGTGGTGCACCCACAAGCAAACGGCCAAGTTGAGAGTGTCAACAAACAGATTGTTGATGGCATAAAAGCGCGACTCGGGACAGCGCACAGAGGATGGGTCGATGAACTCCCCAGCATCTTATGGGCTCATCGTACCATGCCAAAGACCAGCACGAGAGAAACCCCATTCAGTCTGGTCTACGGATCAGAAGCGGTGATCCCAGCCGAAATTGGCCTCCCATCACCGCGCATGCTTGCTATGAAGAAGCAAAACAATGAGCAGGAACGAAGAATGGATTTAGACCTTCTCGAAGAAAGGCGCGAAAACGCCGCCATCGCAGAAGCAAGATACAAATCCAAACTTGAAAAGTACTACAACGCACGCGTACGCGTATGTACGTTCGTTCCGGGAGACTTCGTCTTCCGTGACAATGAAGCTTCTAATGCGGAAAAACCAGGCAAACTAGCGCCAAAATGGGAAGGACCATACATTATCAATGAGGTCCTAGGCAAAGGGGCATACACCCTAAAAAGAATCGACGGAACATCTGTCCCTCGCACCTGGAACGCGCAACAGCTTCGCAGGTGTTATATATAGCCAAGCTATTCAACCAGAGCAGATCTATATAGGCAATGTATTTTTCTATTCCACTGTTGTATTATTGGCCCTGCGTCTTATTAAAAAGTTTCACTTACGCATGTTATTGTTTATTACAAATTGCATATAATTCTTTTGGTTTACGCGAAAACAATATGGTGAACATTGTGCGCCTCATGAGCAGTCTAAAAACAGCACAATCTCGCGCGCATTTTTAGACAAACGTTCACACATGAGCACAAATACCATTCTCATTCGCTCTACCCATTCAAAAGTAATTAAGCATATGCAACATATTGTAATTCAATAATAACTAATGAACCATCAAAACAGATATACACAAGCAGTGCATCAAAAAATATATTAGTGCACCAAGCACTCTAAAACAAGCCATTTACAAAAACACAGCAGTGTTTCTTCAAAAGAGGAAAGAAAAAGTACTAGCTACAAAGCATACAAACTAGGAAAGCTGATCCAACACCCCATATGGAGTATGGAGAACCTCACCATACTCAGACAGGGGACGGGGATCAACAATCCAGGGGTTGGCACCCTCCTCACCGTCTTCAGCACCAACTGCCGGAACTTCATCCGGAATAGCAACACGGCGACGTCGTTGGTAAACAATCGACGAACTCCCCCTCCGGTTAACCGGAAAAGACTGGATCACCAGATGTGCTGCCAACCGGGTAACCCCACCATTATTGTCGTCAGCAAGACGAAGACGATTCCGGTCTTCTGAAACATCTCGACGGTTTGCATCTTCATCCCTAGCAGCAGGATCAGGCAACGATTTGGAAAGCAGTAACAAACCATCAGCAGCGTCAAGCACTTTCAACACCTTAGAAAGACGTTTCCACAGAATCAGTCTCCTGTTATCCATTTTTCCAAAATTAGAGAAAAAATATCACCCAAAGTGAATATATAGACAAACGAAGCAAAGCGGTAACATCGAGAAAAGAGATGTGATGATTAAGTGTCAAATCAACTGCCGTCTCAACAGCGCTGCCACTGCAAGTATCACATCCCATTTAAAACCCTCTGACAGGGTCCACACACAAAATACAATTAAGCCAGAAGATGGAGAGTCAACATGAAGTATAAGAAATGACGTCAGCTATCGTCAGCTCATAATTACATAAACGCTTCGCCCGAGGTTTCTACAGTTTAGAAAAGAAAAAAAAAGGAGGTACAAATATCTTTCCTCACAAACTGTTCATCTTACCCAAAGTCAAAAATTTTCAGAATCACCATAATGAGCAAAGTAAATCTTCTCATAAAAGATTCCTTACTTTCGCGCCAAAAAGCATTTCTCTCATATAGTCCAGTGCTCTACTTATTTGCATAAGAGCAACACTAAACTGGGGGACTTGAAGGGGTAAGGTCCCAAAAACCTCATATCGAACACTTGGGACCATACCACAACCTCATCTCTCACCCCCTTTTTCTGACCTTGCGCGGCCGCGCAACTGGTCCTACAAAAAAACCTAAAAGAAAAGTAGCAGACAACACTTGCGCGTGAAAAGGAAATCATAAATCCTTGCGCCTTCCTCCATAAACAGAGGAAGGAAACCCTAAAGTTAAACACTTCTGATTAAATAATACCCAGACTTAGGTATTATTTACTCAACTGGTACCACACGATAAGGAGTCGCACTAGATTATGGAAATAACCTTCTAGAAGAACTCAATCGTGCACCACCAGACGGTTATAACCTTCTGAACACGTGTCATCATCTCAGGCCTCCCTGAAATCACGATGATGGCATGGAATTGGAGAGAAACCTCCACTTGACCACTTTCCACATGGCAATTCCCCAGCCGTGGATCTAAATAGCGATCCGTGTGCATTCATGTCGGATCAAGACGATTAACGGAAAGAAAAGTAACCGCTTACGGGGTTAGCATCTTCCGTTAATATTTCACCAACGAGTTTTCCCGCCCAAAATCCCGGTTATAAATAAGAGAATAATCCAGGTATGAACTTCAAGTTACACACACTTCATCAATACTTCTTCTTCTTCATAAACACATACTTATTCTCACGCCGGAGTCGGGTCAAGGAGAGAACTCCTCTTCTCCCCTTGACGAGGCTAACGGTGTTTTGTTTTGCCGAGTTTACTGGAGAAGAAGGTCTGTCCGATCAAATCAAACGAGAGAGAACCACCCCCCTTTTATGCAGATCCAAACCCCCTAGATAACTTGATTCCGGTCATTTATCTAGTGTTTCTTCAGCAGCGTTGACTTATCGAACCAGACATAATATCCAATAACAACAACCTTATATCAAATAACAATGGTAGAAATTGAAGCTAACTAGAACAATGTAGAGGAATGAGATGAGATTTGAAATTAACGACCACCAGAGATAAAAAAATCTCTACGACGTTGGCGACGGTTGCGTCGCCCTAACAACGCCGGAAGAGACAACAGAGTAGAGACCGAATAGTGGTTTCTCCGGTGAAACTTAGATTCAACTACACTCTTCTCTTGTGGAAGTTAATGGGAAGTGATTATTTGATGTTCAAGTGGGTAGACTTTGTTTAGATAAAACTCGGGCCAATGGATTGTTTGAATCCGCTAAATTTAGGTGGAAGAAGTGGTGTGGAGTGGAAGAAGTAGGAGGGTGGCATGGGTGGTAGAACTGGTGGTAGTGTTAGTGTGGAGAAGAGGGTGGGTGGGGTGGGGTGGTTTATGTTTAAAAGAAGTGGGACCTAGTCAAATTTATGTTATATTTCTTTTATTATTTAACATAATGTTTTTTTAGTGTTAAGGGTAATTTTTTCATTTCACATCCGCTTAACTAAGAAAATAAACTTCATCCACTTCAGGGATTATCCGAGTAACAACCGAGCAAACCACAGGGAGCACACATGTAATTTTAAAAAGTTGGGGACTAAAGGTGAAATTTTACTAAACCACAAGGACTATCCGTGCATTTTACACTATAATATATATAGATAAACTTTGTATATTACCAAGTTTCGTATTTGGTGTTTTTATATAATTGGTTAGGTACTAACTATATTTATAATTTTTGTCTTTTCTACTTATACTAACGTATTTTAGTGACGTTTATTGTTAACCAGTTTATTAAAGTTTGTTTTACATATTTTTTTTTCATTCCCTGAGTAAAAATTATGGATCCGTCACTATGTGGATGGATTGAGAGTTTGTTTGGGGAGAACTCGGCTGTCATTGATGAACATGGGTGAAGTTAAATTTTGAAAAGTTAGACGTAAACATTTTTTTAATATGTTGAAGAAGAGGCACTTCATGTGTCACACCCTCAAATTCCATGTGCGGAGTATTACCGCGAGGCGTGTGACTGCCCTGGATCAAGCCACCAGTTACATCAAACATTTAATATAAGTAAGAATAAAACCACCGTTGACATAATTTGTGACATAGCATTCAAGCCTAAAACATAATAAGTCTTTATAATAAAGTTCCATACATAGTTAATAGATAAATTTCAAAGGTTTAGCGGAAGCATGATAACAAAGATAATAGACGACCACCACAACGCTCCAAGCAGACTCCAGCACAGCATCTACGGACCTGCAAGCATGCAGTAGTGTGTCAACATAAAGTTGGCGAGTTCACGGTTTTCAAAAAGGTTTTCACGTTATCCAAAAACATTCATTTTACGAGTTACCATGTTATCAAAACACGTTGTGGGAAATCCATCCCAAAATGAGCTACTAAACTGTGAAGTACCGAAACTTTGACGTAGTTGTTGTTTGCCCTCTTAGGTCAATGTCTACCGTCATTGACCCGATAATCCAGATAATAGTTCACGCCCGGCTCCCTGCACGGTGTGAGGTTGTCAAACCTAATAGCGCTATCAACTAATATCTTGTTCGCTCCCCACGATTAATCGGTATAAGTGTAAGGGACTTTCCTTGGTAGAGTTTCGTTTAGTATGGTAGCTCCCAAAAAATTGGGAGTGCATGCTTTATGAGTTTTATAAAGTTGTCACACCGTTACCTTGGTGTGATCGAAGTTCCCAAATCATTAGGAATACAAGCGTTAAGTTTAAGTGTGAACTCACCTTTAATTGCTCGGCCCGATAGAGTAATTGTCCTAATTTGGCTAACCTTGTCCTATTTAAGGTTACCACTCATTAGGCTTGTGTATAATTAAATCGCATATTTTACACACGTATTAAATCAACTAATCATGTAGGTAACAGTTCATGCAAGTAGATCACATATGTTGAGCATGTATTGCAATCAAATAGAACTAGTTTAATGCCCGTCCGGTGGACGGGTATTTTAATGTCTTAATGACAGAAGTATGCATTATGACTCTCAACCCATTCCCCTTTTAACTAATTCTTTTTATAACACTCGTTCGAAATAAAACGCAACTCGAATTAACCTGTTTGAAATAAAACGTAACCCGAATTGACCCGTTTGAAATAGAACACAACCCAAAGTGACCCGTTTAAAATAAAATATAACCAAAATTTATTGTTGTCATTAATAGACTCCATTTAATATGTTTATGTATGCAATTAGCAAGTACTTACGGTGCTTAGTTTCCTGTTATACAAATTATTAAGATTTTAATAATTAGCAAATACTCCATCTTTTCCACACAAAAAAAAACACCAGCTACTAAAAATCAAAATATATGGTAACCCAAACAAACTTATATAAAACAGAACCAAGTCAACCAACCTCATATAAAAGTGAAAATGTATTCCATACTTACACAGCTACCTCTTGGTGCACAAAATATATGCAGCGACTACTTTTACACTTTTCTCCTGAGTAAATATTGAAATAAAAGTTGGAACTACCTACCATTCTCATTTTGAGTGAATCTCTTTCTCTGATGGTAACGGTTGAACTCCATACTCCAATGTGAGTTTAAGTAGATCAAATGAGAAAAAATTAACTGGTGAAACTCCATCAGATATCATGGAGATGGAGCTGGAGAAAAGAAAGGAGATAGCTCGGCGGAGAAGACAGAGCTGATGACGACGACAATGATGGCGATAACTATGAGACACTACAACAAAGAACCTTCTTTGGCGTCCGATTCAATCTTCTCAAATTTTGAATCTGAAATAACGTGGAGATTTCTATGGTTTAAACTTAGATGCTAAACCACGAATTCATGTCAAGATCAAAGTATTTAGAGCAAAATTCAAGGTAACTATTTGGCTAAAAAAAAAGTCAAAATTCAGAGTTCAGACCCAACTTTAGCCTCATAATGAAGAAAATGATGAAAGAAGATATACCTTTTCCAAAGAATTCAAGTAATCGACAGCTCTTTCTCTATTCACCAAGAAAGCATGCTAACCCATCTCGATATTTTGTAAACCCCTACATTGATACGGAGTTTAATCAATTTGTCAATTTATGATAATGATAAGTGATACAAATTAAATGTGCAGAGTAACTATCTATGGTGTCATCTAAATTTGAAGATAAGAAGTTTACAGTAATAATTTTTGGATGTTGCTAACTCAATTAAGAAGCCACATTAAGAATGTTGGTTGTACTTTGTACTTGAAGATTAAGAAGCCTTAGATAAACTGAAGGATCCTTGCAATACTTGAGAATATAATTCTAGCCCTAATTAATCTTTTGACACAAGCAAATATTTGTCAACATGTGTAGATCAAAAGACAAAAAATGTCAATAATGGTTATGAGCAACAGAACCAATATGACTTCAAAAATAATTTATGACTGGATAACCAAAGACATGCTTCAAGCAGGATTTCATTGATAGAAAAGCTATGAAAATACATGGAAGAACATTGTACAAATATGATACAATCACATTTAGCATAATCAAAATGTCAAAAACAATAAACTACAAAATGCTGAAAATGGCCACTATATTTCTTTCAAATTCCTCGTTTGAGATAAAAAGAGTAAGAAATTTGAGTACGTAAAAGTATACACCTTGATTGGATGCTTCGAATAAGTTATTGCCTCCAAGCCCATCAACTAAAAGGGAACCACCATTTGCACTAGCATTAGTTACCCAATGATCCTTGCCGATAAATAAAACATCAAATTATGTGTGTATGTTTGCCACTGGTTATGTGAAGTAGATGTAACGAAAAGAAGGGCGTGATCATTAATAATTAGTGAAAGCTAATAGCCTAATACCATCCAGCAGCATGTACTCTGCCAGATTTTTCATTTGAATACGGCGGGTCGTGAAGAATCATTGTAGCATCAGTGCTTTTTAGAACTTTTAGTTCCTCGTAGGACTCATCACCGCATACAAACACCACCAACCATATGCCTGACTATAAAATCATTTAATAAGTCATATGAGAACCAAAACTGGTTCATGAAAATTGACCTATAAAAACTAAAATTTTTACCTTCTAGTAAAACCTTATGAGTTCCTGTCGATAGCTCATTCAGATTTACCAAAGCCATGGCTTTTGGCAAAGGATTTGTCAATTGTTCAAACAAAGGAGTTATAACTTCCATACTTACATCAATCAACCTTTTAAGAGCTTTCCACTGATCATAAGTTATTTATATATTATTATTGAAAAAAAAGAATATGATTATGTGATGAAACGGAGGATAAATCGATTACCTGGTTCTCTGTTGTGGAAGCAATAATAATGAGAATCAACAAAGGCAAACTTGTCGCACAAATCCAGGGTATGTTGAGTGTGAAGTTTTTTGCTATCAGAGAAAGAAGAATGACCAAGTCTGAATGCATTAAGAACAACAAAACCATTTTCAAGAACAGTTTGTTTAGATAGTGTACCAGGGGAATGTTGAGCGCACTGAGGACAAAGGGTATGCTGAGGATGATTGTTCTCGAACTTGCATTTCCTTCCATAAACACCAATAAAATCACTAGTTTTCACCTACATTTAACTAAAATTTCATCAAATTCATGTAATCAAATGCATGTGTGTGATCCGTAGCTCAATTAAAGTAAAACTCACAAAGGAATCATGATCGTTGATGAGCAAGTGACGAACTAACCTTGGTTATTATTAGTAAACCCTAGATCCTAGATATCGACCAAGAATCTGGAAACAAAAACACATACTCAAATCTTCATCAACACATCCATAATTAACATCAAGAAGACTATAACTAAAAGGACATTGATAAACCTACAACAAATTGATCTTCGTATGCATACACCCAGTAACATAACTCCAAAACCCCAATCTAAATTAGGTAAGAAATCAACCTGAATAGCCATTTGAGAAGAAGATGACTATAGATTTTTACTCGTCGGTCTCATTGAGGAACACCGGAATCTCTTTTTCGGCCGACGATTTCGCCTCCTGGTCCGACAATTTCCCACTGGTGTTCTCAGACGACATGAACTGAACTGAACCATTGACGAAATACATACCAGTGAATTCTGTAATCAAAATCAAAATATCAGTAAGAGAAAAATGAATGTGAAGAAGATTTGAAATCAGATAACGACCTCAAAACCATAGACAACCATCGGCGTTGAAAGACGCTTCGAATTCATCAGGAGGCGAAAGGAACTTCATCAATTTAGGATAGTGGAACTGCAATTTATAAGAATACCATTCAACTGAATTGAGGGCACTATCCATGTTTGTAGGAGGATTGTGGAGATAATGGGCAGAAAAAGATGGAGGTAACCAACTGTTGAAGAAACCGTAGAGAACTGCCTTGAACTGCTATCATGGAAGTTATTTTTGTGAGTTTAATCTCAGCAAGATCTAATGGTGGAGAATGATTTGAAAATCAGTTAGGGGCTGTTTGTTAGCCACTTAATGGTTCCATTCAGAGGAAACCTCTGAACTGGTCAGAGGCATACTTGTTTGGTTCGGTAAAAGGCCCACATCTGAATGGTTCCATTCAGATCTGATCCATTCAGATAATAAAAGTCGCTGAATGAACTTTCTTCACAAAATACCCTTTGCCCAACCTGTTCTCCCTCTCGCTCTTCACAGACGCCCCGCCTCCATCTCCATCTCAACCTCCTTCCTCCACCAGCCTCCTCCACGTCACCGGCCTCCTCCACCACGTCGCACGTCCACTGTCGGCTCTCCTCTGCCACTGCATCTCTCAGGTACCTTACTCCCTCTCGCTCTTTTTTTGTCTCCTCCTGAACGCCTGTGATCGTCCAAAGTTTTATGTATATATGTATGGTCCACTCGAGTGATTAGGGTTTCAGCCATCTTTATCATACCTGCAACTAATAAATCCACTTGCAGCCAGAGCCGGCTGAAGGGTAAGGTAACTAAACCCTTTGCTTTAGGCCACCACTATTCAACGGCCCCAATTTGAGTAAAAATTGTATGCTATTATTTTGTTATTGGTTTAGAGTGGGCAAAGGAGTTTTAAGTCAATAAAGATAAATGATTTTTTATTTTTCTTTTTGAGATTCCAACTACATACTATTTCTCTTATTTTTTGTTGTTTTCTCTTTTCATATGTTTGCATTAGCGGTTAATTTTCTATTTCTAGAAATAGTTATATTAGCTTTTATTTTCATGTTTTATTTACTAAGTTCAGTAAACATAAATGCCTTGAACATAAAATAATTCATATAATAATAACATCATACTCTAGTTTCTTTTTATAAAACAACACTATAATATATAAGAATACCACCATATACTTGATTTACAACAACAAAAAATAATATCAGTTTGGTTATACTAGTATGTTATTTTTGAATGATTTTAGAAACTGTTTATACATAGTAGTTTGGTTATGTTGGTTATATTGGTATGATATTGGATTTTATGTTAGAAGCTGACTCGTATTAAGTACCTTTTTTTATGTGTGTGTTTTAAATCGTTCATAGAAATGGAACAAAAAAGGGGTAGGATTAACTAGAACCTAGAGGGTGTTGAGAAAACGTTTCTTGAAACATGTCTTCAAGAAATCACACTTCGTGGACGTGAAGGAAGCAGTCTTAAACAATACTCATGGAAGAATGTAGCTGAAAAGTTAAAAGTAGAACACAATTTCATAGCGGATCAAAAACAAATGAAGAACCGATATGACTATACAAAATCAAAGTTTGCATCCTGGTTAAAACTTAAAAGCAAAACCGGCAATGTTTATGATCTTATAACAAACACATTTCAACACTCGACTGAAACGATTCATAGATGTTTTCACAAGGTCTTAAAGGCAATGATGAATTTCGCAAGAGAAGTTATAGTTCCAACATCTTCTAATGCAAACTCCAATACATCAGAACGACATAGAAAGCTAAAAGAAATATTTTCTGGAGCAATAGGCGCGTTAGATGGCACTCTTGTACATGCAATCGTGCCTGCTGATCAACAGACTCATTATAAGGGAAGAGGAAAAGGTGAATGCTTTCAAAATGTACTAGCAATTTGTGATTTCGATATGATATTCACGTTCGTATGGGCCGGATGGGAGGGCATTGCACATGATTCACGAGTTTTAAAAGAAGTAGCATTTAACCAGACTTCCGGCTTTCCTTTCCCCCCACCAGGTTTTTAACCATTCTTTAACACTGATTATTTAATACATTATGTGTTTTTTATGTAATAGTTCTGATACTAACATTTACAGATAATTATTACCTTTGTGACGTTGCATACACCAACACTCGTGGATTTATGACTCCCTACCGTAATACGAGGTATTGGTTAGCCGATTTTCGACGACAACGTACGTTAACTAAGGAAGAAAAATTCAATCAGCATACGCACAACTAAGAAATGTTATTGAGAGCTCATATGGTGTTTTGAAGGCAAGATTCCCAATCCTAAAGCAAATGGCTCCATTTTCTTTTCCAATACAAAGAGACATAGTGATTGCTTGTTTCGCCGTCCATAATTTTATAAGGAAATGTAATATTCATGATCAATTATTTATGGCCTATGGCGAGAACGCTTTGTTTTCCGAAATACAAGGTGGAGAAAGTGATGGGCAGTTCGTTCAAGACATAGAATGGGGTTCACAAGGCATTGAGTATATGAATGCCTTACGTAACCAGATTGCTAGTCAACTATGGTCAAATGGTTCAAACTAAAATTTTACGCATAATATTAATTTCTATTTGGATTGTATTATGTTTCCATGAACTTTGAAGAATTTATGTGTAACTTGAATTTTCTAGTATGTTTTGTATTTTTTTTAAGTTATTCATCGTTCAGTACAGAGAACTAAACAAACGGCTATATTTCATTCAGCACAAAGTAGTTTAGAGGGGTAAAAATGTCATTTTACACAGTCATTCAGAGGTGCAACCAAACAGCACTTTACTGGTTCAACACTTATTAGTTCAGAGCCTCTTACCCATTCAGACATCTTATTCATTCAGCACTTATTGGTTCAGATGTTGCCAAACAGCCCCTTATGTCACACCCCTTTCTGCGGCGGAAGCACGAGGTGTGATCATGAAAGGTTCTCATTGCATACGAAAGGTAAACATGCTATATGCTCGTAAAAACATCAAATACCATAATTTGAAAACATAAGTTTAGCGTTTACATCGCTAAGTCGCATAAAACATTGTCTTAAAAAGTTTACAACTTTATTTAAAGATGAACATAAGCGACATCCACGAGCATAAGCAAAACCGCGCGCACATCCATCCTAGTTACCTGAAATACATGTGAGTTTTTGGAAAAACGTCAACATAATGTTGGTGTGAATTCATGCAGTTTTGTATTTCTCGTTTGTATACTTTGTATGAAAACATAGTTTGTGAATAAATCAAGTTTTCATATAAATTCAGTTTCATGTGTACACCACGTACTCATGTATAATTCAATTTCTTCTTGAGTACCCCACGTACTCAAGTATAATTCCCATTTTCTTGAGTACCTCACGTACTTCAAGTATAATTCAATCTTTTCTTGAGTACCCCACGTACTTCAAGTATAATTCAATCTTTTCTTGAGTACCCCACGTACTCAAGTATTCATCAATTTTTAGTATGGTATGACTTTTATGTAAATAAAGTATTCCTGTAAGTATCAGGATTGTTAATGGGTTGCAAAGCCATTAACATGTGACACGACATAGGAAGTCACCAAACCTAAGGCATTTAATTGGTATATTCTGAGACACAAAAGCACTACTCGATTCTCGCCCTCACCGAGAGTGTGGCTGCCAGGCACCCGTTAGATCTAACCTTTTGTTCTGCGGTCTGAATGTATACGTTGATTAATGGTGCTTCTGTACCCTATTCGTGACACTATTTCTCATAACGCATCCTACTTGGTTCTCGTCCTCACCAAGCGCGTTTCTTGTTATCATTTCTCATAGCGCCTCATACTTGGTTCTCGTTCTCACCAAGTGCGCTTCTCATATTCTTATATTTCGTCCCACTTGGTTCTCGTTCTCACCAAGTGTACTTCTTGTATTTATATTTCATCACACTTGATTCTCGTTCTCACCAAGTGTGCTTCTTATTTTTATGTCATACCAGTTATAAATATTGTACATTTGTACATGTATTTCACCCCCGAAGTTATAAAAACTGAAAACAGTTAAAGAAAAGGGGGAGCATGAACTCACAACTTTGCGTTCCTAGCGTCGTAAACTTCACCGGATTTGCTTAATTAACGTCGTAACCTATACGCGTTTTCTTAACGTTAGTCACTAGACTTGCGTCGCACAAGTACAGTCACTCTCTTTTGTATATATTCTTGTGTTAAAAATATTCTATATTTTTAACTACGTATCTTACTTATATTATTTTCTCAAAAATTAATATAAGTATCTCGTGTTTTGCACTTTGCACCCGAATTATGTATCTTGTATGTTGTATGTGTATTTTTATATTTATACTCCTCATGAGTATTTAGTGTATTTTTAAGTCTTAATACACTAGCACGTATAACACATACTTTATACACTTAGCACAAAAGTTGGTGATAAATTAATACATATTTTTCTCTCAAAAATATACATACTTATATCCATTTTTATTCTTGAAGAAATCATCATTTCTTATCACCAAAAATTAGGGAAACCTTGGTAATACTCTTAAATACATTTTTAGGGAATAAGTTTCTCAAAAACTTATATTTTCTAAGTGTCAAAATTTATAAAAATTTTGACAGAGTTTCCCCTAAAAATGGAGGTTTCCCATGTTTTCAAAACATGTGTTTATTTTCTTTTAAATCGTCAACAATCATCAACAATAATCACTAATTTCTCCATTTCATGAACTTGAATATTTACAAAAATGTGTAGTAACTTACTAGTACATTTAGTAAGTCTTGTTATCTTTAAAAATAAGTTTAATTTCTTAAAAACTTTATTTTTAAAGAATATGAAGTTTCACAACTTCTAGTCGGTTTTTACGAAAATTATTTCTTTGTTAAAACTTTTGTTACACAAGTGTCCACACACTTGTTTGTTCACAAAAACACCTCTAGTTCATGAAAGATCCGGTTTTAAAACATGGTTTCGTCTCACAGTTGGTTCTTCGAAAATACCACTTGTAGATCTTTAGATCTACATGTTTAGAGTCTTATTTTACAAGAAAATTACGTTTACTCAAGTTCATGTTTAATAGTAGTAGTGTTCATCATCTAGTCCTTTTTATACTTTAACATACACTAGCTCATGTTCTAAGAACATGACCTAGCTGGGTTAGATGACGATCCGAACTACTACTAGCATTAAACAACACAAAATAATCATCACAAAACAAGTTTAACAAGTTTTACACAATTATCCATCCATTAACCATCATATTCATCACTTAAATAGACTTTTAGTTGGTGATTTAGTATGTTCATGATTTTCAACCGACAAATCTCTTATTAACCACTCTAGACAAGATCAAGAAGGTGTTTAGAGTCACTTACTACTAGCTCGAGGCTAGGGAAGAAACAAGGCGTAAAAGTGGTGGATAAAAGCAAACGGTTGAGGTTCTTCAACTTCCGAACGCACCGCGCCTCGTGAATCGCCTTCTTACACCTTCAAGTGGAATTGGAATGGATGAACTTGGATTGAAGGTGGTGGTGGTGCCTTGGTGGTTCTCGGCCGAGGGTGTGGAGAGGAGGAGAGGTGTGTGTGTGTGATGAGTTGTGATAATAAGAATGATGGTAGTCTAATGGTTTAAATAAAGATCCTCCAACATTCTAATATCCTTTGTGTTATGTGTCCCTAAATCTTCAAGCATGATCTTATATTTAATTCAAAGAAATCAAAGTGGGTGTACCCTTTGTCTAGGGCCGGTTATGGGGGGGGGGGGGGTATATTGGTTGGATTCCAAATGTATAGTTAAGTATCTAGTTACATGTTAAGCACTAGATTTAGGTGTTTAAGTGTATTATGAAATATATAGTGTGTTAGGGTGTACGGGAACTAGCTCAGAAAAAAAATAAAAACAATGCTTCTAGCATTATTTTGGTGTTCCGGGTAATATCCGGTTGTTCGGTTAGATACCGATTCGTTAAAGTGCTAAATTACACTTTTTTGTGTCGTTTAAGTACCTTTCTTGTACTCTTTCAATTCCCAACACTTAGGGAAATATTCTGGATAATAAAACGACATTTCTGCATAATATTTATATGTCTAAATGCTGATTTATTGCTGAATTATATAAATTCTGCACTTAAAGTGCGTTTCGGGTGCTTTTTAGTGCTTATTTTTGCTTTCGTATTGCATATATATTAACCCTTGTATGTACTCTTGGTTTTTAATGCATTCTTGTTGTCGGACCTACACCTAGGCTCCAATTTTATTGTCTGACTGCTTTCTGCAGTTCTGTTGACACATTGTGTCCTACCGGTGAGTTTACTAATATTTCTGACGCAACGCTCTCGTTTATGCATAAAGCAATATTTTGTAGTATACAACGTGCATGAATTCACTTGTTTAATCACGTGTTCAGACATTGCTGACAATTAAGCACATAATTGCAGTCAATAAATAATGATTAAAGTGTACGGAAATTACCGGTTTGTGCCAGTTGTCACGGTCTCCCCCCGTTAAAAGAATTTCGTCCCGAAATTCAGGCTGAACTAACTCTCGCTGGAGTCTTCTTGAATAGGTGGGGATACTTTTCCTTGAACTGGTCTTCACGTTCCCATGTGTACTCGGGTCCGTGCTTAGAGCTCCAACGTACTTTGACAAGTTTTACGCTGCTCCTCCTGGTCTTGTTGACTTTCCAGTCGGTAACCTCAACGGGTTGTTCTGTAAATCGGAGGGCTTCATCAATATGCACTTCATCCATCGGGATGATCACATTTTCTTGTGTTGGACTCTTCTTCAGGTTGGATACATGAAACGTATCATGTACTCCATTAAGTTCTTCCGGTAACTCCAACTTGTATGCCACGGTACCAATTCTTTTCAATATTCTGAATGGTCCGATGTATCGTGGATTCAGCTTTCCACGCTTTCCAAATCTGACTACGCCCTTCCAAGGTGAGACTTTTAACAACACTTTGTCTCCCACCTTGAATTCTGCTGATTTTCTTTTCGGATCAGCGTAGCTCTTTTGTCGATCTCGAGCCGCCTTAATGCGCTCTCGGATCTGCGCAATCTTGTCGGTTGTTTCTTGTACAAGTTCAGGACCAACCATACGTTTATCTCCGGCATCTGCCCAACATAAGGGCGATCGGCACTTGCGGCCATACAGGGCTTCGAACGGCGCGGCTTTTATGCTCGTATGATAACTGTTATTGTAGAAAAACTCAACTAAAGGTAGATGGGTATCCCAGCTGCCGCCTAGATCCATGACACATGCGCGAAGCATATCTTCTAACGTTTGTATAGTCCGTTCGCTCTGGCCGTCTGTTTGTGGATGGAATGCCGTGCTTAGATCTAACTGAGATCCAAAGGCTTCCTGAAATGATTGCCAGATTCTCGAGACAAAGCGTCCATCTCTGTCTGAAATGATTGAGATTGGCACTCCATGTCGTGCCACAATTTCTCTTAAGTATATTTCAGCAAGTTTTCCAGTGCTGTCTTTTTCTCGGATCGGTAGGAAGTGCGCAGACTTCGTTAATCGATCAACTATTACCCATATCATATCGTGCCCTCTCGGGGTCCTGGGTAATTTCGTTATGAAGTCCATCGAGATTTGTTCCCACTTCCACACGGGGATCTCTGGTTGTTGTAGTAGGCCGGACGGTTTCTGATATTCTGCCTTAACCTTGGCACAGGTTAGGCATTTTCCAACATAAACAGCAACGTCGCTTTTGAGTCTCGGCCACCAATAGTATTCTTTCAAGTCTTGATACATTTTGTCCGATCCTGGATGGATCGAATATCTCGATTTGTGGGCTTCATTAAGGATGACTTCTCGTATGCCACCATAGAGTGGAACCCAAATACGCTTCTTGAAGTATAAGGCTCCCTCTTCGTTTGGCACCATGTATTTCAGCATACCCCGTAGGTATTCAGCTTTACGGTTCTCTCCTTTAAGAGCTTCTTGTTGTGCATCACGAATGCGTGCAGTGAGGTTCGTTCGAATCGTCATTTCCAATGCTCGAACCCTTAGGGTCTTAACCCTTTCTTTTCGGCTCAACGCGTCCGCTACAACGTTTGCCTTTCCAGGATGGTACTTAATCTCACAGTCATAATCGTTCAGCAGCTCAACCCAACGTCGCTGGCGCATATTCAATTCCTTCTGATCAAATATGTGTTGTAAGCTTTTGTGATCTGTGAAGATTGTACATCGAGTACCATATAAATAATGTCGCCAAATCTTCAAGGCGAATACCACTGCACCCAGCTCCAGGTCGTGAGTGGTATAATTTCTCTCGTGAACCTTCAGTTGTCTTGAAGCATAAGCGATGACTTTTTGGCGTTGCATGAGCACGCAACCCAAGCCTTGTCGTGAGGCGTCGCAGTATACCACGAAGTCTTCAGTGCCTTCGGGTAATGATAGTATCGGTGCATCGCAGAGCTTGTTCTTAAGTAGCTGAAAGGCTTCTTCCTGTTTGTGACCCCAGTCGTATTTCTTGTCTTTCTGTGTAAGGGTCGTTAGCGGTTGAGCTATTTTTGAGAAATTCTCAATAAACCGTCGATAATAGCCCGCTAAGCCCAAAAATTGACGAACTTCAGTTGGGGTTTTGGGAGCTTCCCAATTCTTTATTGCTTCTATCTTGGACGGGTCTACATGAATGCCTTTCTCATTCACAACGTGACCAAGAAATTGTACTTCGCGAATCCAGAATTCGCATTTCGAGAACTTTGCATAAAGCTTCTCTTTCTTCAGTAGTTCCAAGATGGTCCTGAGGTGTTGCTCGTGTTCTTCTTTCGTTCGCGAGTAAATCAGGATATCGTCGATAAATACAATCACGAATTTATCGAGATATGGTTTGCATACGCGGTTCATCAGATCCATAAAGACCGCTGGTGCATTCGTCAGCCCAAACGGCATCACAAGAAATTCGTAGTGCCCATATCGTGTTCTGAATGCAGTCTTTGGTACGCTTTCCTCTTGGATTCTCAGCTGATGGTATCCAGATCGAAGGTCGATCTTGGAATAGTAGCTTGATCCTTGCAGTTGATCAAATAGGTCATCAATCCTTGGTAGCGGGTACCGATTCTTGATAGTGAGCTTGTTCAGTTCCCTGTAATCGATACACATCCGCAGTGTTCCATCCTTCTTCTTCACGAACAATACTGGAGCTCCCCAGGGTGAGAAGCTTGGCCTTATGAATCCTTTATCCAACAACTCCTGGAGTTGTGTAGACAATTCCTGCATTTCGGATTGTGCAAGCCGATAGGGTGCCTTGGCTACAGGAGCAGCTCCCGGAACCAAGTCTATACGAAATTCGACTTGTCGTTGCGGAGGTAGTCCTGGCAGATCTTCGGGAAAAACATCAGGGAATTCCTTCACCACAGGAATGTCTTCAAGTTTTGGCTCCACAGCCTTTTTGTCTATAACGTGTGCTAGGAAAGCGACACATCCTTTCCTCAAGCACTTCTGTGCCTTCATGCAACTGATGATTCGAAGAGGCGCGTCTCGTCTTTCTCCATGCACGATGAGAGTTTCACCATTCGCTAAAGGGATGCGAATGATTTTCTCATGACAAATAACTTCAGCTTTGTTCTTGGACAACCAGTCCATCCCGACTACTACATCGAAGCTACCCAATTGAATAGGTAGGAGGTCGATGCTAAATCTTCGTTCACCAAGTTCTAGTGTGCAGCCTCTAACAACTTCGCCCGATTCAACAAGTTTACCATTGGCTAGTTCTATGGAATAAGGAATTTCTAATCTACTAGATTCTATTCCGAGTATGCGTTTAAATTCCACAGACATGAAGCTATAATCGGCGCCAGTGTCAAATAATATGGATGCAAAGTGATTGTCAATGAGAAACGTACCGGTGACCACGTTAGGGTCCTCGCGTGCGTTCTTTGCTCCAATCACAAATGCTCTAGCCTGAGCATTGTTTCTCTCTGGGCAGTTCTTCATGAAATGATCATTGCTTCCACACTTGAAGCATCCTTGGTTCTGCCCTTTCCCGTTACCATTCTTGTTACCAGCACCGTTTCCATTTCGGTTCTTTCCTTTTCCCCAACAGTCTTCTGTTTGATGACCCAATTTACCACATTTGTCGCACCTTGGAATGCGACAAGCTCCATCATGGTGATACTTACATTTTTGGCATCTAGGCATGGAACCTTGGTATGCTTTGGTTGCATGGGTTTTCGCCTCCTGAGACGGGTTAGCGTCACGCTTCTTGTTGTTGAAACCCTTATTGTTACGAGTTGCTTGGTTCAGGTTTGCATGTTTTCTTTTCTTGTCGCCGGACGACTCAGCATGCGTCTCGGTCTTCTCTGTTGGGTTCAATGATAACTTCTTCATACGAACACAATCTTCAGTTAGGCTGACAGCCAGAGTTACAGCCTCGGTGATTGTTTGTGGTTTGGCCGACGTCACCATGCCACGAAACTCTGGGGCCAGTCCCCAAATGTAGCGTTCAACGCGCTTGAATTCGGGAGTCACCATGTAGGGAAGCACTCTTGACAGATCGTGGAACCTTCGAGTATAACCATTAATGTCAGCACCTACCATGGTCAAGTGCCAGAACTCCGTTTCCAGCCTTTGGAGTTCAGCGCGAGAGCAATACTTCTCTCTCATTCTTTCCTTCAGTTCCTCCCAAGTTAAGCCATAAGCGGCATCATCTCCCAAGGTTTGGGCTTGCAGGTTCCACCAAGTCAGAGCTTCATCGACGAATAACCCAGTAGCAAAGGTGACTTGCTGATCCGCGGTACACTTGCTCATGCGGATAGTAGCTTCAGTCTTCTCCGTCCAGCGCACAAATGCTACTGCACCTCCTGTGCCATCATAGTTCATCAGCTTGCAGTCGAGGAACTGCTTGAAAGTGCAGCCTTGAGCTGCATTGCCTCCAGACGAATCTCCATTCCCATTACGCCTAGCGTTGCTTGGTCCACCACTGTCTTGAGTACGGTTCGCCTCGTATTGGGCGATAGCAGCGGAGATCCTTTCCTCCAGTAGAGCGTTCAGCTCTTCAGCAGTTCTTGGCAGTGGGGGAGGAGGAGGTTGATCGTCATTGCGAGCATTCACAGCTTTCCTGGGTGCCATGTTCTGACTGAACATAACACAACAGGGTTAGACATTTGTTTGATATCGTCCTACTAGACAGTAGTAGTATATATATTCACAGGTATATACCACATAAGTGACATCAAACAATTATTACTCTAGCAGAGTACTTAGTAGGCTTGCACTGAGGGAATCTATACGTGACAAGACTTGCTGTGATTTTTGTGCACTGAATTCCATAATTATGTATGCATCCATAATTACGTAACTCCTTGCACCGTCCGCACAGTTCGTTTCATCCTCGTATTTCTTCCTTCAGATGTGCCATCGCTTTCAGGTAAAGTCACGTATACTTGTGACATTCTACTTCTAGTTTATGCTAATTATCACACATAATTGCAAGTAATTTCTAGTTAATGACAAGCGCTACTCAAGTGCACTCTAAGTCTCGTAGTGTCTTTTCTAGACTCATGTAGACAGTTTCAGGTAGTGGATGTCGCGGGACGTTTTATGCAATGAAAACTCTTTGAAAATTGTTTTCGTGAATGGATCCTAGTGATTGTAGACTAGACTCGAGAAGGAATCCTGGTTCACTACAATCGCAGCTCTGATACCAATCTGTCACACCCCTTTCTGCGGCGAAAGCACGAGGTGTGATCATGAAAGGTTCTCATTGCATACGAAAGGTAAACATGCTATATGCTCGTAAAAACATCAAATACCATAATTTGAAAACATAAGTTTAGCGTTTACATCGCTAAGTCGCATAAAACATTGTCTTAAAAAGTTTACAACTTTATTTAAAGATGAACATAAGCGACATCCACGAGCATAAGCAAGACCGCGCGCACATCCATCCTAGTTACCTGAAATACATGTGAGTTTTTGGAAAAACGTCAACATAATGTTGGTGTGAATTCATGCAGTTTTGTATTTCTCGTTTGTATACTTTGTATGAAAACATAGTTTGTGAATAAATCAAGTTTTCATATAAATTCAGTTTCATGTGTACACCACGTACTCATGTATAATTCAATTTCTTCTTGAGTACCCCACGTACTCAAGTATAATTCCCATTTTCTTGAGTACCTCACGTACTTCAAGTATAATTCAATCTTTTCTTGAGTACCCCACGTACTTCAAGTATAATTCAATCTTTTCTTGAGTACCCCACGTACTTCAAGTATAATTCAATCTTTTCTTGAGTACCCCACGTACTCAAGTATTCATCAATTTTTAGTATGGTATGACTTTTATGTAAATAAAGTATTCCTGTAAGTATCAGGATTGTTAATGGGTTGCAAAGCCATTAACATGTGACACGACATAGGAAGTCACCAAACCTAAGGCATTTAATTGGTATATTCTGAGACACAAAAGCACTACTCGATTCTCGCCCTCACCGAGAGTGTGGCTGCCAGGCACCCGTTAGATCTAACCTTTTGTTCTGCGGTCTGAATGTATACGTTGATTAATGGTGCTTCTGTACCCTATTCGTGACACTATTTCTCATAACGCATCCTACTTGGTTCTCGTCCTCACCAAGCGCGTTTCTTGTTATCATTTCTCATAGCGCCTCATACTTGGTTCTCGTTCTCACCAAGTGCGCTTCTCATATTCTTATATTTCGTCCCACTTGGTTCTCGTTCTCACCAAGTGTACTTCTTGTATTTATATTTCATCACACTTGATTCTCGTTCTCACCAAGTGTGCTTCTTATTTTTATGTCATACCAGTTATAAATATTGTACATTTGTACATGTATTTCACCCCCGAAGTTATAAAAACTGAAAACAGTTAAAGAAAAGGGGGAGCATGAACTCACAACTTTGCGTTCCTAGCGTCGTAAACTTCACCGGATTTGCTTAATTAACGTCGTAACCTATACGCGTTTTCTTAACGTTAGTCACTAGACTTGCGTCGCACAAGTACAGTCACTCTCTTTTGTATATATTCTTGTGTTAAAAATATTCTATATTTTTAACTACGTATCTTACTTATATTATTTTCTCAAAAATTAATATAAGTATCTCGTGTTTTGCACTTTGCACCCGAATTATGTATCTTGTATGTTGTATGTGTATTTTTATATTTATACTCCTCATGAGTATTTAGTGTATTTTTAAGTCTTAATACACTAGCACGTATAACACATACTTTATACACTTAGTACAAAAGTTGGTGATAAATTAATACATATTTTTCTCTCAAAAATATACATACTTATATCCATTTTTATTCTTGAAGAAATCATCATTTCTTATCACCAAAAATTAGGGAAACCTTGGTAATACTCTTAAATACATTTTTAGGGAATAAGTTTCTCAAAAACTTATATTTTCTAAGTGTCAAAATTTATAAAAATTTTGACAGAGTTTCCCCTAAAAATGGAGGTTTCCCATGTTTTCAAAACATGTGTTTATTTTCTTTTAAATCGTCAACAATCATCAACAATAATCACTAATTTCTCCATTTCATGAACTTGAATATTTACAAAAATGTGTAGTAACTTACTAGTACATTTAGTAAGTCTTGTTATCTTTAAAAATAAGTTTAATTTCTTAAAAACTTTATTTTTAAAGAATATGAAGTTTCACAACTTCTAGTCGGTTTTTACGAAAATTATTTCTTTGTTAAAACTTTTGTTACACAAGTGTCCACACACTTGTTTGTTCACAAAAACACCTCTAGTTCATGAAAGATCCGGTTTTAAAACATGGTTTCGTCTCACAGTTGGTTCTTCGAAAATACCACTTGTAGATCTTTAGATCTACATGTTTAGAGTCTTATTTTACAAGAAAATTACTTTTACTCAAGTTCATGTTTAATAGTAGTAGTGTTCATCATCTAGTCCTTTTTATACTTTAACATACACTAGCTCATGTTCTAAGAACATGACCTAGCCGGGTTAGATGACGATCCGAACTACTACTAGCATTAAACAACACAAAATAATCATCACAAAACAAGTTTAACAAGTTTTACACAATTATCCATCCATTAACCATCATATTCATCACTTAAATAGACTTTTAGTTGGTGATTTAGTATGTTCATGATTTTCAACCGACAAATCTCTTATTAACCACTCTAGACAAGATCAAGAAGGTGTTTAGAGTCACTTACTACTAGCTCGAGGCTAGGGAAGAAACAAGGCGTAAAAGTGGTGGATAAAAGCAAACGGTTGAGGTTCTTCAACTTCCGAACGCACCGCGCCTCGTGAATCGCCTTCTTACACCTTCAAGTGGACTTGGAATGGATGAACTTGGATTGAAGGTGGTGGTGGTGCCTTGGTGGTTCTCGACCGAGGGTGTGGAGAGGAGGAGAGGTGTGTGTGTGTGTGATGAGTTGTGATAATAAGAATGATGGTAGTCTAATGGTTTAAATAAAGATCCTCCAACATTCTAATATCCTTTGTGTTATGTGTCCCTAAATCTTCAAGCATGATCTTATATTTAATTCAAAGAAATCAAAGTGGGTGTACCCTTTGTCTAGGGCCGGTTATGGGGGGGGGGGGGGTATATTGGTTGGATTCCAAATGTATAGTTAAGTATCTAGTTACATGTTAAGCACTAGATTTAGGTGTTTAAGTGTATTATGAAATATATAGTGTGTTAGGGTGTACGGGGACCCTAACTAGCTCAGAAAAAAATAAAAACAATGCTTCTAGCATTATTTTGGTGTTCCGGGTAATATCCGGTTGTTCGGTTAGATACCGATTCGTTAAAGTGCTAAATTACACTTTTTAGTGTCGTTTAAGTACCTTTCTTGTACTCTTTCAATTCCCAACACTTAGGGAAATATTCTGGATAATAAAACGACATTTCTGCATAATATTTATATGTCTAAATGCTGATTTATTGCTGAATTATATAAATTATGCACTTAAAGTGCGTTTCGGGTGCTTTTTAGTGCTTATTTTTGCTTTCGTATTGCATATATATTAACCCTTGTATGTACTCTTGGTTTTTAATGCATTCTTGTTGTCGGACCTACACCTAGGCTCCAATTTTATTGTCTGACTGCTTTCTGCAGTTCTGTTGACACATTGTGTCCTACCGGTGAGTTTACTAATATTTCTGACGCAACGCTCTCGTTTATGCATAAAGCAATATTTTGTAGTATACAACGTGCATGAATTCACTTGTTTAATCACATGTTCAGACATTGCTGACAATTAAGCACATAATTGCAGTCAATAAATAATGATTAAAGTGTACGGAAATTACCGGTTTGTGCCAGTTGTCACACCTTAGACTTAATGGGTTTTAAATATATATATATATATATATATATATATATATATATATATATATATATATATATATATATGGGTAAGGTTCATGCGAGAACCACCTTTATTGCGAGAACCGCGAGAACCAATGTGAACACAGCCTAAAATAGCTAAAAAAACCTAAAAAACCTAACCCCCACTCGCCCCCCCCCCCCCCCCCAAAAAAAAAAACCTAAACCCCCCCACCTCCCCCCCCCCCCCCCCAGAAAAAACCTAACCCCCTCCCCCCCCACCCCAAGCTAAAATGCTAAAAACTAAACCCCCAAAAAATCTAAAAAAAAAAAATAATTAATATTTTTTATGTTAAAATCGCTACTTTTAGTAGCCAAAAAAAATTTTTTTTGCTAAAAAATATGAAGAAAAAATTTTTTTTGTGTGTTTTTTAGCTATTTTTAGGCATTTTTGGTTGTGTTCACATTGGTTCTCGCAATAAAGGGTGGTTCCTAACGGATCTTTGTCATATATATATATATATATAGGGGAAGGTTCATTGGGGAACACTAAAAAAGTGGGGAACAGCGGGGAACCGACTCAAACGAACTCCGATTGGACTCATTCCAATGGCGTTGGAACCGGCTCGTCGAACCCTAACTAAGATCTCTTAACCCTAAAACCTAAATCCTAACTCCTAAACTCTAAACCCTAAAGCTAAAAAATAAGGCTAAAATCTAAGCTAAATCGTAAAATCTAAACTATAAACCCTAAAAGCTAAACCCTAAAGGCTAAACCTAAAGCTAAACCCTGAAGCTAAACCCTAAAGCTAAACCCTAAACCCTAAAGCTAAACCCTAAAAGCCAAACCCTAATATATTTAGGGTTTAGGGGTTATGATTTAGGGTTTAGGGTTAAGAGATACTAGTTAGTGTGCAACTATTTTAAAAGAAATGGACTCTCCTTGCTGTGCGGCCCAACTGGATTTGATAAAGCCCAAACTAATGCAATCCATTAATACACCTTTTGAGTGTGCGATTGCGGGTCTGTGTGTGACATGAGCAGGTGTTTGGGTCAACTATTATAAAGTGATGGCCCAATCGGATATACTCAGCCCAAAAGAGGTTTTGTTTGTCCTAAAATTAGTGTGCAACGTGGCCAGTTTGTCCGACCATTCAGAAGTTTGAGGAGTGGTTGTGGGACCCGGCTTTATTAGTGTGCGACAAGACTTTTATACCAAATTAAATCCATCACGTGACTTCCCATCATCTCCCCCAAATAATAAGACATGCAACGCTACTTGTACCTTATGCATATATAATTATACCCACCATTATAACACAGAACAAGCTTTCACATAACAGCACTCATGCCTCATGGCAATTTTTTAATCTTAAATGAAATCTTTTTAGTTTTCAAATCAAACAACAAATGAACTCATGTTTCATTAATTAATCTATTAAGATCCCAACCTTCTCCTTCATACCGTAAGCCTATGAAATCCCTGGGTCCATAGGGTACCGTTCATTTATAAACATACATCCTTAGATCTGGTAAAACACATGACTAGCAAAACCTTTTTGGGTCAAATCGATCAAATAGTGTTTCTTATGTAACTCTAATCAGCTGCTGTCGAGCATAATATATATGACTCAACAGTGAATTCTTTTTGCCAATTATCTCCTACATTCTTTAGATGCATTTCATTTATAATTATGTGAACATCTTGGGGTCATGTAGGAACATTTAAAATCTCTGTTATGCATTTTCACAGTTACCAGGCAAGATATCAACAATACTCTAAAGAATCAATTAGGAGCACATTAATGATGACATTATATCAAGGCCATGCCTTAAGTGAAAACAAAATTATACCACTAACCTGTGTTTGAAGAGAATAAGGAGGAGAAGAAAGATTTCTTTCTTGGGAACTTTTAAGGAAAGAGAAGGTGTATGGCAGATGGTGATGCTCGAGCCCTTCAAGGAAAAAGGTAGTTATCCCCAAAATGGTAATATTTCCAATTTGGGAGGAGAGAGAGAGTGTATTGGTGGCGGCTGAGGAATAGTCTGTGGTAAAAGAAATCATTAGGGTTTTAAGGTTGCATGTGCTTTAAATAGGGCCACCCATGAGTCATCGCACACTTAAATCTTGGGATCCAGCTGTGAATGCAAGTGTGCGACTAAGACATTGGGCTGGAGTGTGACATAGAGAGGGAATGGCCCAAAGTTTAAAGTGTCCGGTTTGTATCAAGCTTCAAGCCCAGTATTGTAGTGTGCGAGGAGGGAAAAGAGTGTGCCACTCCTTTTGTGCGGCTCGATCTTAGTAGCAGGGTAATTAAAACAATAATTAGAATATTAACAATAGTCCCTCTAATTATTTACTCGCAACATACACATTAAGTATTGCAAGCACAGTTTTGACCATTTAAATCCTTTTCGTATTAACATTGCTTATCAAATAACGGAATTACATTTATAAAAGAACAGTACCGAACAAAACGTGCAGATTGTCACATCGCGCACACAAACAAAAATAATATGTAAAAATAGAAAATAAAACAAGGTGATTAATAATTTTTATATTGAGCAAAAGTTAACCAAGTCAAATCACAATTATGTTGTATTTCATATTGTATTAAACAGTTTACGAAAGCATGTGAATATTAAACTTTGTTCAATTGATTTAATCTGATGCCTTATTTATGATTGTCTTTGTTATCCTTTTTGAGTTGTAGTTTGTGTAATAATTTCAATTTAGATGATTAACTTATGTCATTTCCATGTTTATCGCTATTTCTTTTTTCAAATCTGCTAACAAGAGTGTTATTGGGTTAAATCAACGCCCCGCCGCTATGCGCGGGTTAGCCTCAACTCGTTAAAAACAAAATCCAATTAAATAAGACTCGATATGAAGAAAATTTGGATTTTAGAGTTGAGTAAGGCCGTTTAACCAAGCTACCTCACTAGTACAAAACCAATTTTTTGGTGGTGTCAATTTCATTTTTTGGTGTTATCTTATAATAAAAAGCACCAAATAATAACATTACAACACTAATAAATAAACACACCACCAAAAAATAGATTACAAAGCACCATTCACCAAAAAATTGATTTTTTGATGGTGAAAGTTGTTAATAGCACCAAAATACACCACAAAATTGAGTTTTTGAGGATAGAAGTTAAAAATAGCACCAAAAACTTATTTATGACCAATCTTCTTCAATCTACAATACCATTAAAATAAGCCGGTATTTTGTTGATGATATGTTTTGATTTAATATTTCATTTGTTATTATGTTTTAATTGAATATAAATTGTTATATGTAGCTTTCGGTGGGTTTATTCAACTTTCTTTAAATCTTCATTCAGTCATCACTTTAATGTACAAAATTTAAATTTAATTACATTTGTTGTGTAATATCTCAAAAACGGAATTTGGTTGTTTAAACAAATTTAACAGGAGATGAGCGAGTAAAATACCGTTAATGGTAAAAGTTAACCCGATAAATATTAAGATTTATTACGGTTGTTTTATTAAACCGAAGATTTATAAGCTATAACTAGGGATATTTCAAATTAGTTATATTATTAGTTGTTTACTAGTAATGTTATATGAGTTTTAACCAAGCAAATAACTAGTAAAACTACAAGGAGAACTGGAATAGAACATATGGCAAACCTTGTTGATTAAAACAGAAAGAAAGAAAGAAAGAAAGGGATATGTGTGTGTCGTGTATAGAGACGGAGGGAGAAGACCTCCCCAAAATCTCAAGAAAGGCCACAAATCAAAGAAGAATTCATCCCTAGATCGATGCATGATCTCAAATTTATGATCATATAAGCTTACCAAGCATAAGGTATTTTGTAAAACTTGATTTATTGAATTTCATGTGAAAAAGGAACTTGAAAGTGTTAACTTTCGTGAAGAACCCCTAACCTTAAGGGGAACAACACCTTAATTCCAATAACTTTAAGAGACATACGACCCATTTATGTTTACCATCGTATAATTTATATCTATACTTTGATATTTATTATTTTATATATATATTTTAATTTATTAAAAACTAAAAAAACTATAATTTTGATTTCTCTATCTTTTTATTTTGAACGGCAAATTTAGATCACTGACGGACTACTGGAGTATCATCGTGCCACCAACAGAACCACCCGATCATATCCATCTCCACTAGGCATAATACCTATACACCAATTCAGGAGAAAACCCAATAAACATGGTAAAAACCCCTTGTGGGAATCGAACCCAAGACATAGGGGGTGTTTGGCTTAGCTTTTCCAAACTCCTTATGAATTTTTGAAAAAAGTTAATAAGTCACAATGGAGGGACTTATTGACTTTTCCCCTCATATACACTCTCAAACACTATTTAACTTTTCAAAAAGTCAACAAGTTATAAGTTGGCTAAAATAAGTAATCCCAAACACCCCATATTGGTCACAAAGACTTATCTCACCCCAAGATGCCACTAGGTAGGGATGACAATGGGCCTGGTTGGGTATTGGTAATCTCATACCCACACTCGGTTATAAAATCGTGTCACATACCCGACTCAATACCCGTCGGGTATCGGATATACTAATGGATATCGGGTATACCCATTAGTTTGTTGAACGGTATACGTTGGGATTTCCAAATCCATTTTTTTACGATTATAATTATTATATAATTTTATTTATATACTAATGGATATCGGGTATACCCATTAGTTTGTTGAACGGTATACGTTGGGATTTCCAAATCCATTTTTTACGATTATAATTATTATATAATTTTATTTATACAACTATTATAAATAAAAAATGTACATTACATGCATATAAGTTTTATCATGAATTAATAATAACTTTATAAGTTATAACTTATATGTATATACTTCACAACATAGATATACGTTTTATCATGAATTAATAATAACTTTATAATACTTATAACTTATCTGTATATATTTCACAACATACAAAATATAAATGTTATTCTCAAATATATACTAAAAGAAAAATTATTTTTTCACATAATGAACATACTAAAATAAATCACTAATAGTCAAGGGTTAATGAAATATAAAAAATATAAATTAAAAAACTCGGGTATAAGATCGGGTATATAGTTCGAGTAAACGGGTATTTGGTTTCGGGTAATCGGGTCAGGTATCACCTAAACCTGTACCCGACCCATACTCGTGAAAAAATTTAAAACTAATCCCATACCTGGCCAAATACCCGTCGGGCATCGGGTATATCTGTCTCATTTGTGTCGGGTTTCGGGCATACCCGTTGGGTTGGGTAAATGGGTATATGGTTTCGGGTCTGGTATCACCTAAAGTTCAGGGGCAATTTAGTCATTTCACATAAATTTAACTGAGAAAATTAACATGAGTTAGTGATAAAGATCACTCGACTGCAAAATTTGCAACCATTGGGACCAACTCTGTAATTAGTAAACCACTAAGAACAAGTCTGCAATATTTGCAAACCACATGGACCAACCAGACATTTAACTCTTATCAGAATTTAAAAAATTTGAATAGGAGATAATGTAAAGTCCCTCCAATATTTTGATCATTTGACTCTTAAAAAAATACATGTCCCGCTCTGGCGCTTCCTCCCAATATTTTGATTCTTCACACCCAAAAATAAACTTCTCTTCTCTCCCCTTAATTGATCATCGCTAAATCGATCATCTGCGTTTGCTCTCTACCGTCTCCCCTAAATTGATCATCGCTAAATCGATCTCTCACTTGTAGCTCTGTTGGAAATCATCCTCTAGGCTCTTTAATCGTCCTTGTAAAAACAGGGCGGTTCTTCCTGATTTCGTCTTTTTTTCCGATTTGGTTCTAAAAGTTTCTGCTATAAGTTCCTTAATTTTGTGTGATCCACTTTATATTTTGATTTTTGGATAGGGGTTTTTTATTTGCAGGTTGTCTTGACCTTGAATTGTTATAGCTGAGCGAGGTTTCAGTTAGAGCACATGTAACCAATGTTCAGGTAATGCTTAACTGTTTGTGTTCATATTGTATGTTGTGTGCTTCGTTGATTGATCATTAGTATGGGAAACTTATACGTTTGTTTATTTTGGTTCGGGTACAAATGGATTTGGGTCATAACAGGCGGATTTAAAAAAATGATTATTTTGGCTTTAGGTCAAGACAGGTTCATGTTAGAAAGGGCCCATATTTTGAAATGGCCAGTTATGTAGTGTTTAAAATGCGCCCATCAGGAGGTATCACGTGACGAGATTGGTGCCTTATGCAGTTAACCAGTATGTGAACAAATTAGATAGTTCATTGCCAGTGGTGGAGCCGTGGAGGCATAAGAATATCCTGACCCAAAACGCAATTTTTTTTAACAAATCAGACCATTGATTGAACCGATCGGATGATAAGAATATCTTATATTTTAGTGCTTAAAAGTTAACAAGTTAAAATATCATCTATAAATAGCTTTTTAACAAACGCTTCGCAACATCATGCGTCGCCATTTGGGATCAAAACGCATTGGAGTGCCTTGCATACATGTTGATGTGTGAAATTGATTATCCGTATGGTATGATATGAAATTGATTATGCAGATATTTGATAATCAGAATCAGAATTGCTTATTGCAACTTGATGTGTTACAATGCAGATCCAAGCTCTACCTTGTGTATAATAGTTAACTTTTACATTTTATGTTTCATTGATCATCTTGATGGGTAGCTCTTGTTTTTTGTTGATTGCAGGATCTCCATCCAGTCCCTACGGTGACTGTAACCATACAACCCCATCATCAGACACTTCCAGTTGGAGCTGTATTATCGGTAAGACCGTGGGGTATGGTGGGGCGGGGGTTTGGGGCATGGGTTGACACGTGGAGTTCGAGACCCCCCGCTGGTGAGTAACGTGTCCGTGGGGTATGGCGGGGCGTGGCTAGCCCGCGTGGCTTGGCAGGTTTATTAAAATAAAAATAAAAAAAAAAACAAAAATTAAAAAATACACACAACATTTAAAAAAAAGCCTAAAATTTTATTAAATCCCTAAAAATTACAAAATTCTACAAAACAAAAGGATTACAAAATAAAAAAAAACCTAGAGCGTTAGGTAGATTTTGAAAAGGGCGAGCTTGTCGAACGGTTTCCGCTCCTTGCCCCGGAACTCGATGTTGGCCACCGCCACCCGGTCTTCGTGACTTATCTCACCGCCCGGGACGCTGTCGTAGTAGGCTTTAAAACGATCCAGCTTTGGTCGTAGCTCGCGCCATTTGTGTTGGCACGCGTTTAAATTGTGCCGGTCGTTTCCCACGTTATGCCGGTAGCTAGCAAAAGCTTCCGGCCAGTAATGGGTCTCACCGGGTTGGCGGCCCTTCATTGCGTCAACGACGCTCGTGACAAGAGCTAGCTCTTCCTCGTGTGTCCAAGAGGCCATCGATCAAGTGTGTGTGGGTAGCGGGTTCGATCAAGTGTGTTTGGGTTGGGGTAGCGGTGGACAGCCGGTGGGGTTGGGGGTTATATATATAGCGATGTGGACAGTTGGGTGGGTGAACCGCTTGGCTTGGCCAAACGGTTATAATTTGAATTTTAAATGTAGCCCGCTATGACCTAGCCAACAAGCGAATAGGAGCCGGCCACGTAGGACCGCTAGGCATGCCCAACGCCCGGTCTTAAACTCCCGCCCCTTGGGCCACGCCCAAACCGAAGCCCACCCGGGGTGGTGGCTTGGGCGTTTTCAGCCAACCCACGCCCCATACCCCACAGTCTAAGCTCACTGCAAATAAAGGAAAAACCTGCGTAAGTTTTGTTCAAATTTAGGTCTGTAAACAAACCCAATGAACATGAACAGGTTTTGTATGTGAAAAACAGTTTTTCTTGTTCATGTTTGCTGGTTATGAAAATGACTGTTCGTATTTTTGTCTATATGTGTTTGTTAATTTTTTAAACGAACGTAAATTAATGGAATGAACAGACATCAACGAAGAAAATGAACGTACAATCCCCAAAAAGCACTGAACCTTTTTTTAATTTTTTTGATTTTTTAATTTTTTTTTTTTTGGTTTTTTTTGATTTTTTTTAATTTTTTTATTTACTTATTTATTTATATTTTTAGCCTATCGTGCATAAATCCGTCTTGACAAAACTCATCTTGACCTAAACCCATCCTAACCCATTTCTTAATAAACCCATTCTAACTCATACATATCCTAACCCATTACCCAAACCTGCCCAACCCACTCATTTTGCCACCCCTACGGCCCTACCCTCCACTGGTAGGTACCATTATTCAATGTTTTTTCTTTTTTTGCAAGAAGCGTATTTGTTTGATAAGTTAGGACTAGCAGAAGTGGAGATCCCTCTTTACATTGTTTTCAACCATTTTCCCAGGAATGAACAAATATTAAATCCAAACAGTATAGTATGATGTTTAATGTAGACCGTATACACGTTCAGTGAATGTTTATTGTAAGCATATGTATGTTACATGACAAACAAGGGTCAGACATCGATTTGGTTAGGCGGTGAGAGATCTATCTTAATAATTATTTGTAGTATTTCATTTCGTGTACAAGAACAAACAATAAGCATACCACACTTTCTTAATTTTTGTTCTGTAGTGGTTTGTCGCCACCATGGATTGCTTCTAGCTTCTGGGAGTGGAAAAGGAACTTGCTTTACATGCCCTTATCATGTGAGTTAACTTTTACCATCTGGGAATTGTGTTTTCTTGGTTAGTTGGCGAATCTTGAAAGTACAAGCATGTACGAGCTCAGTTTTTTGCAGGTCTTTCGTGATAGTTACTTATTATATGGCGGGTATCGTGTACCTTTCGCACATAAAGATCTTGCATCGGGTCTTAAGCTTGACTCGTATTTTACTACAATTGCATTATGGTTGTGCACTTTCTAACTGTTTCTTGTTTTTGTGTGCCCTAGGATCAGTACTGTCTATGGATGGACACCAATGTAGTACTTCCATTGTGAATATAATGTAGCGCAATTGGGAACGTGGGGCAATTGGGAACGTATATATGCAACAGTTTATCGACTTTATACAACATGATTTGGTTAACGGAGTGAGTTTTTGTAAATATTCATATACTTTGTCTATTGCATTAAATTATATATACTTGCAAACTAACTTTTGTATTTATTTGTTTTTAGCTTTGGAATGAAGAACGGTATTTTGGAGAATCTCAAATCGAGAATTTAGTGGTAGATTTAATATTGGGATTTATTAAAAAGATGTTTTGATGATGTAAGCATTCGTTTGTGTTTCATTGAGACTTTTGTAATTCGATATACTTGAACGGGTTGTTTAATACTAGTTAACTTTTGTTGTGAGCATGTCCATTTGTGTGTAATTGGAATTATATTGTGAAATATTATTGAAAATTCTAGAATTTTGCAAAAATATTAAAAAAAAAATATTTTTTTCTTGTCTTATTTGTTGGTGCTATAGATGCATGTTTTTTTGGTGCTATGTAGATTTGTTATTATTTGACACGTGTTAGTTTCTATATTGATTTTTTGGTGGTGTGTTTAAAGATTTAATGGTGGTGGGACTTGTGTTTCTATCATTGATTTTTTGGTGGTGTGTTTAAAGATTTAATGGTGCTGTTATTGTACAGCACCAACAAATCCCATTATATGGTGGTATATTTATTGGTGCTTACAACATAAATAAAGCATAAAATACAGCAACAAAAAAGTTATTTTGTACTAGTGCCTGCCCGTTACGATCACGTTTCTCGTTCATATTGAGCTTCGTGTCATGATCATATCTACAACTTTCACTGTGACATGCATTTCAACATATACAAGCTACGTAGCAATTTCCAAATCATCAAAACAAAATCTTTAATCATGTGTAATAATATCACAAGAGACAATGAACACAGTGGTCTTAATTCACAAACTTGTATTTCCAAACAAAGGAGTATTACTGCCATAATTGGAAAAAAAAAAAGTTTTGTTTAAAAATTTAGGGAAAATGTTCCACAAAAATCCGTAGAGCATCCGTGAAAGAAGATATAGCCTGACAAAAAAAAGTCACGTATACAAGCAATCCAATGTTTTTATTTTTTTAAAATGTAACATCGGTTGTGGCGTTTCTTTGACTCGTATAGTGTGGATGCTCTAATTAATACATGTGATGGTTGAATCGTCCGGTACACCCGGTTAAAAATGGATTAGGCTTAGATTGGGCTAAAAATGAAACGCCTAACACGTCAACTCTTTAGAATTGAAATTAATAAAAAAAAGAGTAAACTGCCATTTTGGTCCCTGTGGTTTGGCCAGTTTTGCCACTTTAGTCCAAATCTCAAACTTATTACATCCAGGGCCCTGTGGTTTGCATTTTGTTGCCATTTTGGTCCAAATTTCCAATTTGGCCAGATTCTCCTACTTAAACCCTTCTATTTTGTCTTTATTCTCAGGGGCATTTTCGTCATTTTGAAATTATTATAACTAACCTCTAAATAAAAATAATTAAACCAATTAAACCCATCATTGGACAAAAAAAAACCCTGTCTCTCTTCTCTCTATCTATTTGCAGATCTACAACACATCCTCTCTCTCTTCAACTCTGCTCTCTCTCTCTCTCTCTAAACTACCACCACCACACCACCACCACCACCACCACCACCTGGTTCAGTACAAATCAACAAAATCCGATTCGATTACTGAACAAAATCAACAAACCAACTAGTTCAGTACAAATCAACAAAACCCAGAAAAATTACAAAAATCAACAAACGATTACAAATCCGATTTCTGAACATCCATTGAGGATGAACTTGTGTAGCAGTGGCAGAACACAAATCGGATTCAAGTACCCTCAGAAATCAAATCGGATTTCTGGTGTTATTGTTCAGGATTTCTGGTGTTATTGTTCAGAAATCAAATCCGATTCAAGTACCCTCATCACCATCTCGCCAAGCACCACCACCTGCCACCACCACCCCCCCCCCCCCTCTCGCCGCCAAGCACCACCACCACCGCCGCCGTTCTTGCCCATCTCTCTCCTCCTCCGAAGAAGACGATCTATTAAACTTGTGTAGCAGTTCTTGCCCACCACCACCACCTTGAGGATGAACTTGTGTAGCAGTGGCCGTTCTTGCCCATCTCTCTCCTCCGCCAAGCACCACCACCACCGCCGCCGTTCTTGCCCACCACCACCACCTTGAGGATGAACTTGTGTAGCAGTGGCAGAACACGATAAATCCCCAATAAGTGACCGTTTGGCTCGATTAGGAACAAGAGGGTTTCTGGAATTCGTGGTGGACGCCAGATCTGGTTTTCTTTTCAGCTGCAAAACCTTTGACGATGTTAGAACCCCAGATCGATATGGGTTTTAAATTCGACTGTGCATTGTTGTTTTTAGCCCTTAACGGCACTCGATTCTCATCGGAGTACTTTGCTGATTGCTTCAATCTGTTCTCCGATGATGATTTGGTTTCTCCCATTTGAGAGAGAGAGGCGCACAGTTGTATGTTGAGAGAGAGTAAAGACAAAATATGATAAGACAAAAGACAAAATATAATAAAAAGATAATAAATCTAAAATGACCATAATGCCCCTGAGGGTAAAGACAAAATAGCAGGTCATTAATGGGAAATCTGGTCAAATTTGAAATTTGGACTAAAATGGCAACAAAATGCAAACCACAGGGACCCAGATGTAATAAGTTTGAGATTTGGACTAAAGTGGCAAAACTGGCCAAACCACAGGGACCAAAATGGCAGTTTACTCTAAAAAAAAATACAGCTTATACATTTAACTCATTTACAAACCGTATGACCCTTCAAACAAATATGCAACAAGAATCGTGCCAGGCATGCTTAAAGACAAATAAATACATGGTTAGAGCTTGGATCGACAAACCGTTAACTCGTCAACGCAAAACGATTACTACTTCTTTTTTTTTTTTTTTCTTTTTTTTTTTTTTTTTGAACGGCAAACTATATGGAAAAAAAAAGTTTAATTCTAAATATAATATATAATACGTATCAATATTAACTATTTATTTATGCCAAAACCCATAAAAAAAATCATTTCAGCTGACGATAATTTTCTTTTCCTAAAGGTGGACAATAAATCAATTGTCTCTAGAATTCACACTTCACTATCAAAATCATGGAAAATATTCCAAATTGCCATTTTCAAAAATTATAAAAAGTCAAGATTATAATTTGTTATTGTCTTTTCACGTAATGATCTTCGTTTGAGGAGATAGAAGACACGTAGTTAATTTGCATTATTTTAAATACTTAAATTGTAATTTTATTCAATTCCAATCATTTACGTAAGCAATAGTTTGTATAAAATCAGACAAGCTGTTCCGAATTTACCTTTGTTATTTAACTAGTTTTTGCCCCGCCCGCGTTGCGGGGCAATAAACCGAATATTTCTCTCTCATAACATGTATGTCTGTACAGATGGCAAAATCGTAATTATATTTTGAACTGGAGGCGAAATCATGATTTTAAACTGAGAGCAAAATCATAATTTTGAGCTAGGGGGAAAAACATAATTTAATTTTGAACTGTGGGCAAAAACGTAATTTTGAGTTGAGAGCAGAATCGTAATTTTGAGCTAAAGGAAAAAACAATATTTAATTTTTAACTGGGGGCAAAAACGTAATTTTAAACGGAGGGCGAAACCGTAATTTTAAACTGTGAACAAAATTAAAAATGAGTTTTTGAACCGATGGCAAAAGCGTAATTTTGAGCTAGGGCAAAATTATATTTTTATTTTGAGTTGGGGGCAAAAACGTATTTTTAAACGAAGGAGGAAAGCGTAATTTTAAACTGGGAATAAAATTAAATAAAAAATGAGTTGGTCTAATAGGGAAGTGACAGGCAGCTAATAATTTTGAGCTAGGGGGGAAAACATAATTTCATTTTGAATTGGGGGCAAAAACGTAATTTTGAGCTGATGGCAGAATCGTAATTTTGAGCTAGAGGGAAAAACAACATTTTATTTTGAACGGGGGGCAAAATCGTAATTTTAAACAGAGGGTGAAACCGTAATTATAAACTGGGAACAAAATTAAAAATGAGTTTTTGAACCGATGGAAAAAGCGTAATTTTGAGCTAAGGGCAAAATTATAATTTTATTTTAAGCTGGGGGTGAAAACGTAATTTTAGCTAGGGGCAAAATTATAATTTTATTTTGAGCTGGGGGCAAAACCGTAATTTAAAATGAAGGACGAAAGCGTAATTTTAATCTGGGAATAAAATTAAATTAAAAATGGATTGGTCCAATAGAGGAGTGCCAGGCACTATTCCCCCAAGCTTGTAAATGTATATGTTGGAAATAATGTCATTGGGCCTTTAATTAAATAACTCATAACACAAATTATTAAAACATGAACTATACTTATTAGGCCTCTCAATGGATGGATATGGATTGGATTATGATCCGATCCATTAATGATCCAAATTAAATAGATCATGATCCGAACCGTTTCGACCCGAACTAGTGGTTGTGGGTGCCGGGGTGATGGATTCCAATTCATTTGACAACTAAACACAACAAAAATGGAATTGAGATTCCAATTCCAACAATTTCCAATTCTAATTGGAATGTTTAAATTCCAAATCAAATTCCTTCAAATTCTAACCCTACAAAAAGCAACTTGGGTTGCGTCTCTAAAATGAAAAGTTGCGACTTTTAAAAAACCAAACATACATACCCCTATGTTTAATTATTATATAACTATATAAAACAACTTGATTTGCGTCTTTAAAATGAAAAGTTGCGACTTTTAAAAAACCACACATACATACCCCTATGCTTAATTATTATATTATATAACCCTACAAAAAACAACTTGGGTTGCGTCTCTAAAATGAAAAGTTGCGACTTTTAAAAAACCACACATACATACCCCTATGCTTAATTATTATATTATATTATATAACCCTACAAAAAGCAACTTAGGTTGCGTCTCTAAAATGAAAAGTTGCGACTTTTAAAAAACCAAACATACATACCCCTATGCTTAATTATTATATAACTATAAAAAACAACTTGATTTGCGTCTCTAAAATGAAAAGTTGCGACTTTTAAAAAACCACACATACATACATTTTTGCTTAATTATTAGGGTGGAGGGTATAGTCAATCACCTTAGGGTGTTTGAGTGAAATCCTACCCAATAATATTATGTCATGTCAACTCCCCATTCTACTCCCCATTTAACACTCAATCACTAGGTATAGTCAAACACCACTCAATTAAAAAAAAAAAAAAACTTGATTGGTCTCTCCTCTCTCCTCTCCTCTCCTCTCCTCTCAATCACACTCAATCATGTTCGGTGAGAGTTCACCGATTTTGGATGCCTCTCTCCAAGTAGGGGTGAGCAAAAGGAAAAACCCTACCCTACCCGACCATTACCCGACCCGACCCGAGAACCGATCAAACATAAAATACAGAACCGATTCACTACCCTAAATATAGGGTCGGTTCCGGTCCATAGGTCCAAGTTGGGTTTCACCATGAAAAAACCGAGAACCGACCCGACCCTATTTTATATAAAAAATTGGAACCGATCTAAATAGCTAGGTACTTCGGTTCGGGTCGGTTGGGTATATTTTCGGTTCGGTTCTCGGTTATTTTCGGTCCGGACCTAAACTTGCTCACCCCTATCTCCAAGTCACCGCACAACTAAATTAAGTGGGGGTGGTCACCGATCGGTGACCCCCACTCACCGCATACGTCCCCGACGATTATACCCTCCGCCCTTATATATAACTAAAAAAACAACTTTGTTACATCCTTTGTTTAAGCATCACGTTATTTAAAGACAAAAAGCATTTGACATCACCGTATGGTTGGCTTTTTACCGGAATTGACGAAAGTGTCATTTCAAGAAAAAAAAAAGAAAAAAGACATGACGTTTCAAAAGCCACATCTTTACATGGTTGGTTGTCATTTCATTTGTCTATCCCACCGTTTAAGATTAACCCACCAATTAACTGCCGCCCATCACAACCTAAATAAATGCCCCCGTTAAATGATATGTAACCTTTGCCTTTAGACGGGAAGGTATGGAGTGGAGAGGATGGGCCGCCACGTCACCCGTCACATCACCAGGAGTGAGGATGAGCCTAAAGGGATGGACCAAGGGGGTGGAGGATGGGGCTAAATATATATATGTATGTATCTATGTATAGGTGTATGTGTGAAGAGGTGGCCCGGCGAGTTCGTCTGCTGGGCGACGGAGACGACGGGATGGACCACAGGGGGGCGGTGTTCCGGGGCGGCGCCGGGCCTCGCCGTGCCTTTGCCGTCCCTCATACCCTCTAGTCTTAAAGAAAGGGGTGTGATAAATACACCCAATATAAAGATAAATCTACTCATTAGTCAAACTTGATAATAATTAACCACTTTATTACATTATTTTATTATCAAAGTCAAAAACAATAATTATGTTTTTTATATTATTTTATAATACTTTTGTTACTTTTTTATATTTTGTTTTTACTACTTGTCTTGTATAACAAAAAAGAAATACATATTATACAGTTAACTATTACAATTTTATATATTACTAATGGACAAACTATATTTGTAATTTAACAACAGATTTTTTTGTACTATATTAAATATTTATTTAGAAAATGGTCGTTTTCCGTCGGATTCTAATCACCATTTGTTATATATCCCCATTTTATATATGATTAATGAGTTTATATTATAGGAATGGGCCCCAAAGTTTTTGTCTCGCACAGGGCCTAATTAATCAGAAAATATAAAGGTATGTTAATCTTGCGAATGGTCTTATTACACCTTACTATACAAGGTGTTAGGCCGAATATTTTTCAACTTATTAAAAACACACTATCATAGTTTTGCAAGAAAAAAAAACTAAAATGATAGCAATACTGTAATTTTAAACGAAGGCAAAACTTAATTTATCAGGACCAATAAGCGAGTGCTAGCAGCTGCCTGACACAAATAAAATTTACATAAAGGCAACTTATTTAAAAAAACACTTTTATAGTTTTGCAAAAAAATAAATAAATAAATAAACCTAAAACGACTGGAAGACTATAAATGTTAAACTAAGGGAAAAGTATAATTTTTAACTGAGGGTAAAATCGTAATTTGTTAAAAGCTAAAATGATCGCAATATTGTAATTTTTAATTGAGGACAAAATCATAATTTTTAACATGAGGTATATTCGTAATTTTAAAGTAGGGGTAAAATTATTTTCTGTTCGACCAACAGGGGAGTGTCAGGCAGCAGCCTGGTATTATTCCCTTGCATGGAAATTGTTTTTATCTGGCGCGCGTTGTCGCACTTTTTTTTGCCTATGTTTTCGTCTTTTTCTACTAATGGTATTTTAAAATTAAATTGTTAAGTGTGGTCATTTTCCCCGTGCAATGTGACCGGAGTTTGGGCATCATTGGTTTGGCTGGTCGAAAACCATAAAATGAAATACCTATAGCGTTTTTGATGATGAAAAAATATCTACAATAACAGCATGATAATGTGTAAAAAAGGCCTTTTAAAAAATATATCCGGTAAAAAACAACAATTTTATTTATTATGTTTTTCATTATTTACGTTAAAATAAAATATTAATTGCAAACCCAAATTAGTAAATGGCCATCATTTAGTGAACCTGTGGATGGTGAAGTTATTTTTCAAACGGTGATTGTTTTGAAATTTTTGAATCAATGGAAAATATGTATTTTCACCAATTTTTTCTCACTCCCATCCACCCTCTCTCTCGTGACTTTATCCCTCTTTCTCTCTCCTCTCTCTACGTTTTCTTTTCCTCTAACAGTTGACTTATGAGTTATGGGTGTATTTAACACAACCCAAAAATGTATATGCTAATTGTTACTATTACTTTACTCTGAATAACGTTATGCACTATAGAAATAGCATCGACTAAGATCCATGCAACATATGTTTAAGAATTTGAATAGATCTAAGAATTTTAACATATCCTGTGGCGATCCAGAATTTTTTCCATGAGGGTGCGGAACATTTTTAAAAATTTTAGGCCCCAAGGTATATAAATAAAAAAATCGGTTCGTATCGGGTCGGTTCGGGTCGAGTCGGGTCATGTAAAACAAAAGAACTAAATTTATATAATCATCAAAAACACGTCAAACCTTGTTACAAACATAATTAAAACGTCATCCTATGGGTTTTCATTTTTTGAAATCTATCCAAAACATCATCTAAACCTATTTTGTTAAGCAACTCTTTCTCTATGTAACATATACAACCTTCACTTAATTTCTCATCGCCAATCAGATTACGCAAGTATCCACATCAACGAATCCGGAAGACGTATCAACTTTCCTCTTGAGAAATTGCGCCATAATGTCGCTGTTGATTGTTCCTATCAGCTATCACAAACAAATTGATCTATAAGTTCATGGCTCCATAACATATTACATAATGTATCAACTATTCAAGCCCTAAATATCATAATGTAAATCACCCTAAAAATCATCTAAACAACATATACACCATAAAAAAAAAGTCGAACGTTCTTCACTAAAAATAGCCAAACATATTGTGGTATGTGGCTATAAAAAGGCAAAATATCATCACTAACAAAATATAACCCACCATAAGATAATGAAAACAAAACGAAGCACATGGATACTATGGTTAGTATGCGGCTATAATAGGCTGCTGGATGTGGATAATATCAACAAAAAATCATCAAAAATAACAAAGAAACTTACCCGTGTTTGATCGACGGTGGTATGGTGGCTGTTGACTGTTCACTGTTGTCACTATTGATGTTCTGATCGCTGGCGTGCAAGGACGATAAAGAGAGCATGATAGAATATGTAAGGGTTTTGGGCTTGTTTATTTTATTTTAGTTTGAAATATTCTTGATTTGTTGGGTTTGTTTATTGGGCTAAGACTTAGTAGTGGGCTAGTTAAATGTATTCGGTATTTGGGTTTAGTTATTTAGGTATTAAAAGTTATATAATTTAGGTAGTATTTTTTATTGGGTATTTGGGTTTAGTTATTTAGGTATTAAAAGTTATATAATTTAGGTAGTATTTTTTATAAAATAAGAGTTTACTAAAGAATATTTTTAAAATATAAGTTGATAACACTTTTTACCCAAGGGGTGCGGACGAAAAATTCCAAGGGGTGCGGACGGAAAATTCCATGGGGAACGGACGAAAAATTACAAGGGGTGCGGACGGGATTTTCGACGGAACCTAACACAATTTTTTTTTCCCGGGGGTGCGCCCGCCCACCTTGGGCTGGGCTTAGGTCCGCCCTTACATATCATGTAGTGATAACGAGTGATATTCACAATTAGCATCCCGCTTCAACGTGCGGGCCAGCATCACCTCGTTCCTATACAAATTACAATTCCAAATGATTCCGCGAACCAAACACCTCCTACCATATCTTAACAAAAAATAATATCAATTAAACATATTTTCCGTACGTAATTTTCAGGACCACACATCCATAAAAACGCGTTAAGGGATATGCATTATAATATGATTTATTTATTTTGGATAGATCCCATAAAACTTTTATATATTAAAACTCTAGACTACTTATGTATAAGTGTCAACATGGTTATGTTATACCATTTAGATTTGATGAAGAAACGCTCAATTGAGACGTCTTCTTACCAATTAAATTGTTCAAAATTTTATGAAGAAACATTCAATTAAGTATAAATGTTGACATTGTTATGTTATATACATAAGATGGTAATTATTTGTACTTAAACAGATAAAAATTCATAGGTGGCGTTAAATATAAGCAAAACAATTTATATGATAAATTGGGTTGAAAACTTTTCGTACGAAATAAAAAAGAATGATGGACTTTCTATTAGACCAGACGGTATGTGGGCCGGCTTAGGCCCGGCCAGGCCCGGCGCCGGTCCCCCACACCGCCCCCCTCGGCCCGGCTCGTCCCTTTCGGCTCCCACTCGACGATCTCGCCGTGCCTCCCTTCTCTCACATATACCTATACATACATACATATATATACATAAAGGGGCTCATCCCCCACCCCCTTAGGTCCATCCCCTTCAAGCCCCTCCTACGTGGCGGTGACGTGACGGCCCATCCCCTTGGGGATGAGACTCTCCATACCCTCCAGCCTTATAGTAACTATTTTTAAAATCTAATCAAGTTTCTAATTTATATCAAAAAATTAATTTCACTTGACAAGATTACAATCAGTATTGTTAAAAGCATCATAACGATATTGTGATTCAAAATAAAGTTTTTTATTTTTAATATTTGTTTCTTAATTATTTCATTTTTTGACAATACGTGGTGAAGCCATTGTATGCAATTGTAGAAGTCGCGTGATATGTGAAGATATACCGTGATTTTTTTTTTTTTGGAACAACAGCTATTTTATATGTTTATAAAATAGAAAAACGAGACCGGCGCTTAGCTAGAACTCCCAAAACAAAACAATATATAAAATGACATCTCGAATGTTAAAATTACGCCATATCTCCCAAACTAAACCACACAACTTTGACCTATTTTTTAACCACAAGGAAGAATCTTCTTTAATCCACTACACTACCTTGTTAATGTTAATCGGAACTTTGTCAAAAATGTAATAATTTCTCGCCTTCCAAATTCTCCAAAATGTAGCGTAAAAAACCATTTCCACAACCTTCCTCCATTTTGAAGAACCTTTCAAATTATGTAAGAAATCTAAATACTCTCCAAATGAAGCCGGTTGCCCATCACATTTGATCTTCAACCACACAAGGATATTCCACCATATGGAGTTGGCAATAGAACAAGAATTCGCCATATACCCAACATAAGCCTCCATACAAAGAAATTTACCTTCTTGCAGCCCACACGTTCCAATGGAACCGACCCACTTCGACCTTGGTATACATTTTTTCCGTTATTCCCGCTCTAAATGTTGCCACTGAAAAAGACTTTACCTCCCCATCTTCGCCTTCATATCCCAGCTTATCGAATGCCACTAATCCGGTTTTCTAGATATCTTTTTCCACTGAAAAAAATGTTTTTCCATATCCACATAATATCCCTTCTCGACGGAACCTCCTCCGCATTACCTTTACCATGAATGGTGCAAATCACTTTAGCCCAAAGCTGTGAAGTATTATTTTTTGTTCTCCATATCGATTTCAACAACAAATCCCAGTTAAGGCTCTTTAAATCCCCCAAACCAATATCTCACAAGGTCTTAAGAGTTTGATTTTTTTTTTTCCAAGCAACCCATCTTAATTTACTCCTCGCCCCGACTTTCCCCAAATGAGATCACACCTAATCCCTTCGATCGTTTTGACCACTTTAATATGTACTTTGAATATCGAAAAATAATATGTTGGAAGGTTACCAAGGACCATCTTTGCTAACAAAATGCGTCCGCCCATTGAAAGAGTCCTAGATTTCCATCCCGATAACGTTTTAGAAGCTTTTTCAATTACCGGTCTCCAAGCCTTAATACGTTTCATATTTTCTCCTATCGAAAGCCCAAGGATATTCCCATCTCATCCACCGGATCAACTTCAATCCCACACCAATAAGACTACATTTGTTGAGATTAACTTTCAATCTAGACACAAGGTATAGACATCTCAAAATCCGATGAAGATTGAGAATATTTCTTTTGTTCCATAAACCCAAAAAAAAAATGACATCATCAGTGTAACAAAGATGAGTAAGAGTTGGTCATTCGTTAGGGAGTGTCATTACTTCAAACAACCCATTCCAGATGGCCCTACTCATAAAGACTTCCAAAACTTCAACCAAAATGAAAAGGAAAGGAGACAAACGGGTCACATTGTCTCAAGCCTCTCCTAAGTCGAAACTCTTTCGTCGGTGAACCATTTACTAAAATGGACACCCTACTAGAAACAAGGCATTCTTTTATACATCTTTCTACCTCTTAGGATATCCCATCTTCATGTTATTTAGAAGGAAATTCCAATTAATCGAGTCATACGCCTTATCGAAGTCCACCTTAGACAACATGATTTCCACCTTATTTTTTCTCGCCCACGAAATAGTTTCATTCACCATTAATGGTCCCTCAAAAATACTCCTTTTTCTACAAACGCTGTATGAGTGGGAGAAGAGACCGAATTCATCACAACTTTAAGGTCATTTGCTAAGGTTTTGGCAATAACCTAATAAATAACCCGAATGAGCGAGAACAGTCTATAATTGTAACACCCCGTGTTTCGAAAGTCAAAGTCAAAGTCAAGATTGAAGTCAAGTGAAGACAAGATTGCTAATTGCGATCTGTCACTCCTTGCTCAAATCCTGTTTTGACTTCTTTGACTTGTAATTAGTCTAATTTTATTATCGCTTTAGTTGTATGATGTGGAGTATCTATTAATAATCACTAATTATCGCTATTTATCGCATGTTTAATCGATTTATCGCTTATCGCTATCTCAATCGCAACTCGAATTACGCAAATTGGTTATTTCTCTTATGTGTGCGTGTGCCTTATGTGTTACCTGTGCATGTTTATTTATGTTATGTGGTGGTGATTAATCGAAACGCAATCGTAACTCAATCGCAATCGAATCGCAAACGCTAAACGAATGCTAAGTAGGATGCTTGTATGTTGATATAGTAGTTGGGATTAGAAGTAATTTGAATAGGAAACTCTATCGCATCGCAACGCTCGTCACACAATTCAAAATCGCAAAACCCGTCGCGCTGTGCCCTCCAATCGAGTGGCCAGCCGATCGAGCTGCCACCCGATCGGACAGCCATCCGATCGAGGTGCCACTCGATCGGGCTGACCCGACCAGGGTAGCCACTCGATCGACCAGCCTCTCCTCCCACTTTCCTTTTATGGTAAGCCTATAAATACCCCCTTGTAAACATCAAACTTACCATTTTTGGCATCTCTTGTCCGACCAGCTCTTCTTGTTCACTTTTCTTCAGATTTCTCGCGATTCTTGTAAGTTTTCCATTTAATCTTGTACTTTCTTGATCTACACGCACTCCTACACCTTTCTATCTTTTAAATCTTAACTTTTAACCGTGAAATCACTAGATTTGAGGTGTTCTAGGATGATGTCATCATGGTGTTCTTATGAACTTCATGTTTTGGCATCAATCCACCAAGAACAACTTAGATCTGAACGATTTCCACACAAATAAACAAAGATCCTTCATAGATCTAAGCATATTCATGGTGAAAAAGGATTGAAAGTTGGTTTCTAACTTTCTTTCAACTCTTTTACACTCAATGCACTCAAAACCGATAGATCGGAGGTTGTTCTAACCTTCTACTCTCTCTTGTTGATGTGTTGGTTCGAGATCTGGATTCTATCCACGAGATTACCGATTTCGGGTTAAACATGGAACAACGTCTCGAACAGTTAACTGGTCAGATTTGGGTGATTCCTATCCGATCAGGTTACTAAGTCGTGACGAGGTTTCTGTTGTCTAATACGTTCTCAAATTTTCTAGATAAAACGACAAACTATCAAAATGACCAAGGAAGAAGACGATCAGGCCGACTAGGTTGGAGTGTCGCCCGATCGGACTACTGTCCGATCGGATAGCCACCCGATCGGCTTGCACCTTGGCCCCACATTTAACTTTTAATACAAACTTCAGAAGCTTTGAACACCGAACGGATTGTCGTCCGATCGGGTTGCCACCCGATCGACCAACCACCCTATCATATGGTGTTTTGAAACTTCAACACTTAAACAATTTTCAACATGTTCAATGCACACGAATTGCCACCCGACCGGATTACCATCCGATCGAGTGACAAACTGCTCTGAACTTGTGCTTATTTAAAGTGTCCAACCAATCGGTTTGTCGTCCGATCGAACGGTCGTTCGATCGACCGACCTGAAATGAAGAGATACTTCTATGTTTTCAAAATGCTACAACGAAACTTCAAAAGTCAAGCCATCATACACGAACACATCCTTCCCAAACGGAGTAACAATCCACTCGAAAGGTCACCCGATCGGACGACCATCCGAGCGGATTGTCACCCGAACGACCAGCCACCCGATCGGACTACCATCCGATCGGACTCCTGTTCGACCCACTGACACTTGTTTCGTTTTACGTATCACTCATTGTTATACTATCGTTCTGATCAGGCTAACCTTACTCTCTAAGCGCCCCCTTCAATCCATTAATTCAATCGCTGTGAGTATACTCGAACCCTTTTTGCTTTTAGCACTTCTAGGTGTTACATACGTTACTTATTCTAAATCACATCAAACACATTACGCAAATACTTTATCGCTAACCGTTACTGCATGTTATACGTGACTAAATGAATGCTTGTTTGTTATGTTTACACATGGAATGCTGTCTACCTGCCTTAGCAACGATAGTACTATTTGTTTGGACTCAGCACCTGTTCACTCAGGGGTTGTTAAGGACAATTTTTTACATGGCTCACAGTGGTGAGTGTGTATTACGAACTGCCTTGGGCAGTCAACCCGCAGTCATTGGTATCGATAGGTTCATGTCGATAACTAACATGCCTCATTTCACGCTGTGTACGTGCTGGTTATGCGTAACGATTTCGAACTCTATATGCTATTATCAAACTTGTATGCTCACCTTTACACTATGTGTATTGACTTTTATTTTAACGTATGTGACAGGTGCTTAAGTTGCTAGGATGCCTTGTTTGCTGTGTGATGAAATCGAGGCTAGGCATAGTCTAGAAACAAATAAACAATTGTCTGTATTTGAAATCTGAGTGGTCGAAGCAGAACAATTTGACTAGATTTTGTCTGTAATAATTATGTTATCTTTTATGATATGGTATGGGACATGTTGCTTTAATTAATTGGTAATTATAGTTGTTATGGAAACTTCTGGACAATCTGTTTCGCTCAGTGCCACGCCCCGATGTTTCCGCCATCGGTTGGGGTGTGATAGATTGGTATCAGATCCATAACTATAGGGAATTAGGCAAGACTCGACCTAGTCCGGGTCGATGTCTTAGAAATGACCTAGTCTATAGTTAGGAACCAACAGACCGACTTGTGCTTATCCTGTAGGGATTATGTACAAGCTTATTTACCATTTCTCGCTAATCTCGCCTACGCTACACTATCACTGCACTCTAGTTTTCAAAAATGAACAAACAATTGGTTCGAGATTAGGTGTGAAAACCGCAAACTCTCGACTAAATTGCTTGTTCGCCCCGCGTTTTATCTACAAACGGGAGAATTTACGTTGAATTAGGAGTGAAATCCATACTTTGACGCATAATTCTTCCCTCTACTTTGTCAAAAACAGGAACGAAGTCATTAAGTCAGGGGTGAAACCCGAATCTCGATGACTTGTTCCGACTTCTATTATGTTTTGCAAAGCTCTCACCAAAGTCTCGACGGACTCCAACGACTTGAAGTCATGCTGAAACTGGAAGGATGCATGTCATTCGCCCGGAATCGAGGAAAAGGCACAGCCCCGAAGGTCAAAGTATGCTCAAGAAAGTCCTTGTGAATAGTCGAATCACTTTGGTTAGTCAATGTCTGAACATCCGCAGACAATCTATCATCGATTTTTATGTGTTTCGATTCTGAGCCCGCGACTGCTGACTCTGATATTCGACGATTTTATGTGTTTATGTGTGTATTTACCTGTTTACATGTTTTAATTTTTGATGATTTGTTCGATTTTCGACATTCGCTTTCGATCAACACACACGCTCGCACTGCTCATCTACCTCTACACGCTGACAAATCGCTAAATTGTGGACAGCCTTATGCTATGTTGCACGCTTATACTATACTACTCGATATGCTATTCGCGATCGCTATTTTCGAACGCTCGCGAATTTTGAATGATAGGTTTCCGTATTCTGATTGGCTCTTGTGATTATGTGCTTCTGTGCTTTTGTGCTTCTGTGCCTTACGTGTTTATGTGCTTCTTTGCTTATGTGAATCTGTGATTATGTGCATACATGTTTACAAGATTGTGTTCCTGAGCTTTAGTAGTATTAAGACGTGTGTGGTGAGATTCGAATATGTTGTGTCTGAGACCCATGACGATGTCTGATGCAGACAATGTCAATTGGACCCTCATCTGGACCCCGTCACCCATGACTTTCTCGTCAGGAACAGAGAGACAAATGCCTTGCTGCTATCGTCGCTAAACAAGTGGCAAAGGTTGTGCCTCAGATCGTGAGTGAAATTTACGAGAATGTGACAAATCATCTGAGGAGTCCAGAACCAAAGCTCCTAAAGCTGCTCCCAAATCTGCTTTCAGCTTCAAGCAGTTCAAACCTTGTGGCCCAAAGGAATTTACTGGCGAAGATGGCCCTACGGCTATGTTTCAATGGTTTGATTCCGTCGAAGTCACTCTGCGCCAGAGTGGATGTCCTGAAAATCTCCGTACTCTCAACGCTACCGGCGTCTTCCAGTCTCGCGCACTAGACTGGTGGACGGCCGAGAGAAACAAACGCGGAAATGACGCAGCCTATGAGCTGACGTGGGAAGAGTTGAAGGCCATCATGATGGATGAATTCTGCCCTCCCCATGAACGCCAAAAGCTGGAGGACGAATTCTGGCATATCCAGCAGAAGGATGGAGATAACGCAGCTCTGACTGCTCGCTTTAAGCAGCTCAGCATCATCTGTCCCGATCAAGTGAAGACGCCCGACATGACCATCAAGAAGTACATCCGAGCTCTACCAGACTGTGTTGCGGATTTTGTGCATGCTGCAAAACCAGCAACGATCGAAGAGACTTACTTGCTTGCCGCTGAAATCAACGACAAGCGGGTCAAAGCTGGGTTCTGGGATAAAGCTTCGAAGAGTCTGCACCAAGTTACTACTGCACCAGCTGCCGAAACCGCCACCGCTCAGTCATCAAAGTCCTCATGCCGCAAGAAGAAGAACAACAACAGCAGCTCCAACAACAAGAACTGTGCTGTCACTACCACTGCTGCTCCACTCCAAGCCGTACCTGCTATCTCAGCACCGATCCGCTCCAGCTATCTATGCACCGCCTGCAAAGCGCGCATACACAGGTCCCCACCCTGCTTGCCCGACATGTACTTATCATCATCCGATGGGTATCGCCTGCAGATTCTGCGTGCATTGCAATATGTACGGCCACTTCACTGCTAATTGCCGTACTGGTCCCCGACAAGCACCAGCCCAAGCCACTGCTCATCAAGTTCTGCTTCCAGCTCCTCAAGGCCAACCAGCAGCTCAGGCACCAGCGATCAACGCCCGAGTCTGCTTCGCGTGTGGTGATCCCAACCATTTCGCGAACATGTGCCCAAACAGGGTTGTGAAACAAGAGCCTCAGCAGCAGCAGCCTCAACAGCAACAGTAACAAGCCGCCCGCGCCAGAACTTTCAACATCAATGTGCGCCAAGCCCAGGCTGACAACAATATGGTCAATGGTACGTTCCTTGTGAATGGTATTTATGCTTCATGTTTGTTTGATACTGGAGCCGATAACTGCTTTGTATCGTTTAAATTCGAGAAGCTCCTTAATCGTAAACGCTCCCATCTCCCCTCAACGTTCGATGTCGAAGTCGCCACCGGAAGAACCGTTACCGTCAATTCCGTTCTTCATGACTGTACTCTTGAACTCAACCATCACACCTTCCCAATCGATCTTATTTCGATGCAACTCAGAAGTTTTGACTTCATAGTAGGCATGGACTTTCTTCGCGAAAACCATGCTGAAGTTGTGTGCTTTGATAAGATGATTCGATTCTCGCTTACAAATGGTGATTTATTATGTGTTTATGGCGAAACTGCTTCGAAAGGTCTCAAGCTTATGTCATGTGTCCAAGCTAGCAAGTGTCTCCGCAAGGAATACATGATTTTCTTGGCTAACATTGTAGTAGCGGAGAAGGAAAAGAAAGGAAAGACAGAGGTGAAAGACGTTCCTGTGGTTCGTGAATTTCCTAATGTGTTCCCTGATGATCTTACCGGCCTACCGCCAAGTCGTGATATCGACTTTCGTATCGACCTCATTCCTGGAGCCAACCCTGTTGCCAAAGCTCCTTAGAGACTCGCTCCATCTGAAATGCGTGAACTTTCGTGTCAGCTTCAGGAATTACTTGATAAAGGCTTCATTCGCCCGAGCACCTCCCCATGGGGCACGCCAGTCCTTTTCGTCAACAAGAAGGATGGGTTGTTCCGGATGTGCATCGACTATCGGGAATTGAATAAGTTGACTATCAAGAATTGCTATCCCCTACCTCGCATTGATGATTTGTTTGACCAGCTGCAGGGTGCTACGTGTTTCTCAAAGATCGATCTATGCTCAGGCTATCACCAGCTACGCATTCAAGAGGAGGATATACCCAAAACCGCTTTTCGCACTCGATACGGCCACTATGAGTTCGTTGTTATGCCTTTTGGTTTAACCAACGCACCCGCAGTTTTCATGGATCTGATGAATCGCGTGTGTAAACCATATCTCGACCGTTTTGTCATCGTGTTCATCGAAGATGTCTTGATCTATTCCAAGTCGAAAGCCAAACACGCGCAACATCTACGTTTAGTTCTCGAGCTACTCCAGGGGAATCGACTCTATGCCAAGTTCTCCAAGTGTGAATTCTGGCTGGAGGAGGTTCAATTTCTGGGTCACATTGTCAATAGTCAGGGTATTCACGTCGATCCCGCGAAGATTGAAGTTTTTAAGAGTTGGATTACACCTAGGAACCCGTCTGAAGCCCGTTCTTTTCGCGGATTAAGGCTATTATCGACGATTTATCGAAGGGTTCTCGAAGATCGCTGTGCCGCTTACCGCTCTCACTCATAAAGACAAGCCTTTTGTTTGGGGAACTGAACAAGAGTCTGCTTTCCAAACCCTCAATCACATGCTTTGCAATGCTCCTGTTCTCACGTTGCCCGACGGAAACGATGACTTCATTGTCTATTGTGATACCTCGAACCTTGGTCTTGGTTGCGTCCTCATGCAACGGGACAAGGTCATTGCTTACGCATCTCGTCAGCTCAAAATCCACGAGAAGAACTATACAACCCATGATCTCGAGCTAGGCGCAGTTGTTTTTGCGTTAAAGATTTGGCGACACTACCTGTATGGTACCAAGTGTACGATCTTCACCGATCATAGGAGCCTACAACATATCTTTGACCAGAAGGAGCTTAATATGCGTCAACGCCGCTGGGTAGAACTTCTCAACGATTATGACTATGAGATTCGTTATCATCCTGGCAAAGCAAATGTCGTTGCCGACGCTCTCAGCAGACAGAGTTATTTGCTCAGCATTCGTGATACCCAAGCCCAATATGATCTCGAAACCCTCATCCCTGAAGCCCAACATGCATGTTTTAACGAACGCACTTTGAAGAAAGAAAGAATCTACCACAATGGAGCCCAGCTAGTGAAAAAGTCGAATGGGATATTCCACTTTCTGGACCGAATTTGGATCCCTAAGCGGACCAATTTGTGACAGATTTTGATGGACGAAGCCCACAAATCTCGGTACTCTATTCATCCCGGTGCCGATAAAATGTACCAGGACCTTCGTTACAAGTACTGGTGGCCGGGCATGAAAAGGGAGATCGCTCTCTACGTTGGGAAGTGCCTGACTTGCTCGAAAGTCAAGGCTGAACACCAAAGACCCTCTGGCTTACTCGAACAACCCCCGATCCCTATGTGGAAGTGGGAAAGTATAGCTATGGATTTCATAAAAAAACTTCCGCGCACGCCATCAAGTCACGACAGCATCTGGGTTGTCGTTGACTGTTTGACCAAATCTACTCACTTCTTGCCAATACGAGAAGACTACAAGGTAGAAATATTAGCCCGAATCTACACCAATGAGATCATTTGTCGACATGGGACACCTCGAGACATCATCTCTGACCGTAATGCTCGGTTTACCTCGCGTCTCTGGGAAACATTTCAAGCGGCTCTCGGTACTACGCTTAATCTAAGTACCGCATTTCATCCTCAAACCGACGGTCAGACTGAAAGAATGATTCGTACCCTTGAAGACATGCTCCGTTCGTGTGCCATGGATTTCGGTGGTAATTGGGACGCATACTTACCTCTAGTCAAATTCTCGTACAACAACAGTTATCATTCTAGCATTCAAATGGCACCATTCGAGGCTTTATACGGAAGAAAATGTCGATCGCCTATTGTATGGCACGAGATCAGGCACTCGCAATTAACCGGTCCTGAGCTATTGCAAGAAACGACTGACAAAATCCTCCAAATTCGAGACAATCTGCGGAAAGCTCGGAGTCGACAGAAAAGTTACGCCGATAGACGACGCAAGCCCCTTGAATTTGACGTTGGCGACTACGTACTCCAAAAGGTATCGCCTTGGAAGGGTGTGGTCAGATTCGGCAAGAAAGGGAAACTCGCGCCTCGATATGTTGGACCTTTTAAGATTCTGGAAAGGATCGGAAAAGTCGCCTACAGACTCGAACTACCGGAGGAACTTAGTAATGTTCACCCGACTTTCCATGTGTCGAACCTCCGAAAGTGCCTAGCTGAGCATGATTTAATTGTACCTCTCGATGACCTCCAAGTAGACGAGACACTACACTTCGTGGAGAAGCCTGTCGAAATCATGGACCGCCTAACCAAGCAGCTCAGACGCTCGCGCATTCCTATTGTGAAAGTCCAATGGGAAGGAAAACGAGGCGCAGAGTTCACTTGGGAACTCGAAAGCGACATGAAGGCGAAGTACCCGCAGTTGTTTGTTACGGCTTCGGCCTAATTTCGGGACGAAATTCCCTTAACTAGGGGAGGCTGTAACACCCCGTGTTTCGAAAGTCAAAGTCAAAGTCAAGATTGAAGTCAAGGGAAGACAAGATTGCTAATTGCGATCTGTCACTCCTTACTCAAATCCTGTTTTGACTTCTTTGACTTGTAATTAGTCTAATTTTATTATCGCTTTAGTTGTATAATGTGGAGTATCTATTAATAATTGCTAATTATCGCTATTTATCGCATGTTTAATCGATTTATCGCTTATCGCTATCGTAATCGCAACTCGAATTACGTAAATTGGTTATTTCTCTTATGTGTGTGTGTGCCTTATGTGTTACCTGTGCATGTTTATTTATGTTATGTGGTGGTGATTAATCGAAACGCAATCGCAACTCAATCGCAATCGAATCGCAAATGCTAAACGAATGTTAAGTAGGATGCTTGTATGTTGATATAGTAGTTGGGATTAGAAGTAATTTGAATAGGATACTCTATCGCATTGCAATGCTCGTCACACAATTCGAAATCGCAAAACCCGTCGCGCTGTGCCCTCTAATCGAGTGGCCAACCGATCTGTAGGATCGTTGTACGACCTGACTGAGTCGATCAGAAGAGTTTTGTATCCGAATCAAAGGCGGAATCAGTGAAACGGACGTGAAAACAGCTTGATTCACTTTAATATGTCTCTGTTATTGATGTAATAGAGTTACAGCACCTCGAGACAAATTGGCAGCACTTCGGTACCAATTCAGACAAAATGTTACAAATGAAACGAAATCACAGGTATTTATAGGCGTGTAATTCCGTGCGAAATTAACAAGGTTTAGTTCAAGCGGAATTAGCTAATGCTAATTCCGTATGGAATTAACCTGTTAACCTCAAGCGGAATTAACTCCAAACGGAATTACCAATTCCAAGCGGATTTACCATCTTGGTAATTTCGTGCGGAATTACCCTAAATATCATAAAACCTAATTTCTCGTTCTACGAGCCCTGATCTATCAATCCTATTACATGACATGATACAAGACGAAGTCAACAGACATAGTGCACTAACAGACTCCCCCTTGGATGTTGACAAAGTCTTCAGTGTCGAGTCTTTATCTTGACACATCTTCAGTCTTGATCAGTCTTCATGTTCTTTCCAAATTGTCTAACACTGTAAGCATCCATCAATCTTTCTCTGGCTCTTAACATTTACAGATTCTTCAGAAACACTTTTCTCAGGCTCCCCCTTTCGTCAAGCTTCCGTGCTTTAGGGATCGACACCTTTCTTTCAGGTTACAAGCTCCCCCTTGCTTTGAGCTCGTCTTCAGACTCCCCCTTAGACTTTGCTGTCGGGATCGTAGTCTGGTATCACTTCTGCAACACTCAAATATTTATAAGTAACAACATTTTGACCATTCAATTGTCCAAAAATTGTAATCTGGCTCTATTCAACTTTCTAAACCACTTCCCCTATCAACAATATTTACAGATATTAACAATATAAGCATCCAAATCCCTCACAATTAATCATCCAAGTCCAAATTAATGACCTTGGAGATATCGTAAACTGTTTTTAATTTTTGATAAAAACTTCAAGTTTCAAATTAATGAACTTGTTTATTTTTCAGAAACACAATCAACATACTTAGATTTTGAAACTCAGTTCTCAGACATCGGTTGTCGAAAATAAATCAGAATCAAAATCTTTTTGTATTTTCTGAAACGATAAAGTAGTAAAAAAATATTTACAAACATATATACAGACAATATTTTTGTTTGAGTTTGCGTCAGAGGATCATATCAGTTTTTGACAAGTCACAAGTACCGTTGAGCTTAGTTACACAATAAGAATTAAACAATTCACTTAGATTGTCGATATACTGATCCACTTAAATTTTCACACAAAGTTCAACTGATTCAGGATACGAATTAGGTGTATTAAGAACTTAAACTTATTCATGTGTCCCACCTCTTGAATATACTCCCGTATCCAGATCCCAATATTCAGTCTTACAGGTGAGTATACCTAGATGATATCTGTAAGGGGTTAAATGCGAAAACCGAGAGAGCTCAGGTCAGAACTTCCGTTCAGCAGAGAGATGACAACTTCGACTTTTGGTGTGTCCCCTTTAGAGGATCTTTTCTTCAACAGCACATGATTAGCATTTTTCAATGTTTCATCATTTTTTGTACTGAGGGCGTTTGCTATATTTCAAGCATGCACAAAGTATTATACGGGGACTAGGCCATTGCTTCCGCATTATCAGAAGTCCCGGGATAATACCCCAGATATCACTAAGCATAAAGACCTAGTATCTCAGAAAAAGGGGTCCTTCAAACGAGATTTCAGGGGTTACCTATATATCCAAGTAGTGTTCCCCACAAGATAAGCAAGTTTGAATTTAGGTTTATATCCCGAAAAAGTTTACTAAATGTATAAAAACCTATCGGCATATCATCAGTGAGACTGTTTAACGCTATTTAATCATTACATTTCTTTAGCATACTGTAACTGTCTACTGATGTACTATCATTTCCTCTTTTTACACAAAAACTCATTTTTGAATTTTATCATGTTTTTGTCTTTTTCAAATTTTCTAATGTTTTTGTATTTTCTAACAACAATACTCCCCCTAAAATGCAAAACCATTTTAAAGAAAATTTGACAAACCGATACTGATAGCTTTGTCTCGCCATCCATTTTCTGCTTTTCGTGCTCTGTTTTGCAGAAAATCTAACATAAGAAGCAACAATTACCCCCATGATTTACAACACAATGATATTTACAGTTTGAAAACCGTTTTTCAATCTTGTGAAATTAATCATGTTTGTTCCGCCGTGAGGGTTTCGGTATATTCAATCAACATATTTTTGTATTTTTTTTAATATTTGACAAAATAAAAACATATTTTTGGTTTTTAAATTTTTCAATTTTTAGGATTTTTGAAATATTGTTTATTTATGTACATAAAATAAACAAACTCCCTGTTTCAACCAAACCAGGGTTCAGCAGCCTTCTCCTCTTGTTGTGCCAGGCTGCTCCGAAATCCATTTTCACAATCTTCAGTTTTCTTGAGCACCTGCACATTCAGACTACTTAATTACTTGAACAATTTAGCTCAGGTCTGTTGGACCTTAGGCATTTCAATACAATATGTATCATGCAGTTTCGGAAAATCTTTGTCATCAAAGACTTTTCAACTTTGACTTCAACTTTTTCATCTTTTACCAAAGTCATTTGTTTCTTAACAGGCCATGTTTGACCTCTCGGAGTACCTCTTTTGTAAAAATTTGACTCTTTTTGAACTTTTTGATTTTGAACAACAACTTTAGGTTTCCAAAACTCATTTGGTTTCGTTGCATCGATAGTTGTTTTACAACTCTGTGTTGTTCTTAATCTGGGTGTGTGAGAATTCCAGATCTGTCTTGAATCGAACCTATTTGGGTTTGATTTCCAATTTTGATTTGAAGCAAACTTGTTTGTATTGTACCTCCAAGTTTGTTTCGAATCAAATCTGGTTGACCTTTGTTTAACATCCTCAGATTTCTGTTTCTCAACATTTTCAGATTTCTTTTTATCAACATCTTCAGATTTCTTTTTATCAACATTCACAGGTTTCAAATTTGGACACTTGCGTGCGAGATGTCCAATTTGATCACACTTAAACATGTTCGTTTTGAAACATCTTTGACCTGTGGTTGTTGCTTTTTCTTTTGAGCATAAAACTCTTCATTAGACTGTCGTCTAAATTTGAGTTCTTTCTCTTCTTCAGAACTTGTCCCGTGAACAAAATTCATTTTTGTCTGAAAATTCGGAGTTTCATTTTTATTTCGACCTTGTTTCTTCTTATAACCCAACCCAGCCTTCATATTCTTCTTTTTGTAACCAGGTTTGTTATAAAAAGTTTTGTGACCTTTTCCAGCAAACTTTGAAATTTAAGATTTTTCAATCTCGACCATCTTGAAAACTTTATCAACCTTTTCTGAAATCACATTCTGAATCGGGAATGCAACATCTAGGAATAATTTGTCCGATCCAATCATGGTATACACCAATCCTTTTGAATCATCATTCAAATTTTTCTCGGATTTTGAGTTTTTCAGATATCCATCATGAAAATTACCTTCATTTTCATCCTGTGATTCAGATTTACCTTTTTCAACTAACTCTTCTTTCAACACACTTTCAACGACCTTACCTACCACCTCTGAATCACTAGAATCATCAGATTTGGAATAGGTTATGTCAATGTTATCTGGCAATTGATCTACCATGTTGAAAGCTTTTTCGACCTTTTCATCATCATAAAATGCAAACTTTTCCGGTGGTGGAACTTGATGAAACTCTGAGCCAATGCCTTTCTTGTTTTGCTCAGACTCACCATCCTCCGGTTTTATATTGAAAATACGTTCAAGCACATATGACGACGCGTGATAACTTTTTAACTTGTTATTATCCTGTTCTAAATCAGCAATCTGACGCTTAAGTTTAGCAACATCCTCAATGTAAGAATTAACAACTTGTTGCTTTATTTCATAATTTCGCTTATACTCCTTAGTTGTTTCAGAACAGTAATTCAATCTTGATTGAACAAATTTCATTTCACTTTTTACTTTTTCATATGACTCTTTTGTAATGTGATATGCCAATTTTATTGAATCATATTCCTTTTTCATTTCTTGACAAACAATTTCTTTTTGATCACATTCTTCTGTCTTTTTCAAAACTTTATTTTCTTTTTCTAACTTTTTACATTTTTCCAAAAATTTTTCCTCATTATCTGTAACACCCCGAAAACGGGTTTGGTAATCAAACTCCGTTAATACTGAAAGACGGGTGAAATACCGTTAGTGGTAAATTTAACCCGGTGAATATTAGGACTTAAATAAATAATCCTAATATTAACTAAAACGTGAATAAAAGCTTCTAATGAAATGAAATTTATAAGAGGCCGAGTAACGGGATTTAAAATAAACTTAGTCATAGATTCCCCGAGCCCACTAATTTAACTAGGAATGTTTAACCTAGTTAATAAGTGGGGAATATTGTTAGAAATAAGTAGGTTGTGGCCTACTTAATAACGAACCAAACACGCGGGGTTAAAAAGGATAACTTAACAAAGTTATTTAATAAAAGAAAATCAAAACAAAACACACACTTGAAGTGTGTGTTATGGATCGACATCAGGGAGCTCCCATGGAGCAAAACCCTAGTTTCATCAAAACTACCAAATTGAAGGTCAATCCAAGACCCAAATCGATGCATGAACGCGTAGAAACGATCACCAAGTCGTGGGGATCATAAGGTATGTAAAATCTTGATGTTTGGTGAAGTTGTAAGAATTTGATAATCATCCTAATCGCGAATTAGGCATGGATTAGAGAAGCTATGGCTAGATTAGTGATGTATACTTGCTTAGGAACGAAACCCTAAGTGAAAATCATACATAACATGCTATGATTTTAAGGATTTGATGAATTAACACACTTAGATAAATGGGTTTTAATGTTATGATGAAATTGATGATATAACTATGCTTAGAATCAACATGCATGATAACGAATAGAAGGTGTTTGATTAAACCATGAATTTGGGTACAAGATCATACTTCTCACGAAATGGGTTTTGTATGATATAAAAGAATTGATGATAAGATCGTGATAAAGATGTTTGAAATCATGATATCTACTAGTTGATATGTAGAACTTGATTTTATTAGGTGTTCGGACGGATGCTGGTGATATGATAAAACGGGTTTTCACTTATAAATGAGAAACCTTAGTTCTTGTGAAAATAAATAAATAAGTTAGATTTAATAATCACTTGAACTAGTTGAGATATGGGAAATATAGTGAACCGGGTAAAAGATTTGTTAGACGGTGGCTTAAAAGAACGCCTACCGGGTGATTAGAGAAAATGCCTAAACTAGTTGATAAACTCGAATATGCATTTAGTATACTAATGGGCATTTGACTTTTAAAAAGTCAAACTGACCTACAATGTGATGAATGATAATTAGATATAGAAATGCGTAAGGTGGAATAATCGTATTAAGTCATGATTAAACTAACCACTTTGTGAATGATGAATAATAGTTGGCGCTTAACAAGCTAGGTGAAGCTTGGGGAGAAAGCGGGTCAAACGAATCAAGAAGGAAAAGAAAAATGTAGCTTGGATACGAGGTAAGTAAAACTTACACCCTTATGTAGGACACGTGTTTATTTTATAAACTATAAATGCGAAAGATGTAATACCCAAAATAAGGGTTCCAACACGACCGATACAAGTCGGAACAAGTATAAATGATAAAAAAACCATGGTTTATGGTAAACGGGGCAAATGGGTGAATTTGGAAATTTAAAACCATGCTTTTATTCTAATTTATGTAAATGTTTGGTCTTATAGTCCAAACGGGTCAAATGGTGATGAAACACCATTTGACAATATCGACTAATGTGATTGTCAAGTCGTATGTTATCAGGAGTGATTAGCAAATTGGATAATTGCGACGCCATAGAATGTTGGTTAATTAACGCGAGGTATAAAACGGGTCTATATGTTGACTCGAGCCAGGTACGCATATATATAGATTTATGGTTAAAAAATGCAATGTTGGTCAAATACCTTAGCAAAGGGACCAATGTCGTAAAAGGAGGAAATAAGTTGACGAAAATGCCCTTGATAGGTAAATCGGGCAAACGACCCTTAGAGGTCGTTTAGATACTAGTATTATCATCATGTAACTCTTAGACACATGTAAGAGTTGTAGGCATCAACTTTGGGGGTCAAATGCCTATGAACGGGTTAATCACGTAAAATGACTATCCTAAGGGTAAAAATTAGGAATGTGGTTCATTATGTTAAATCCACCACAAAAATAGTTGTGGTGGAATATAAGAGGCTATTTAAAAGTGAGAATACGAAGTGTAGAAAGAGAAGAGAGAGTTTGATGCTTAAATGTACATAATTCGCTCTAAACGGGTCAAAATAAGAACTTGAGCGTAAACGGGTTTTTATTATGTAAGAATCCCGTGATTTGAAATTAATATGATAGGAGATATGGAAATTATGAATTTCATGAGTTTAAGGATCAAATAAACATGTTTGTTTGATAAAAATCGAACGGGTCAAAATTTGGTAAAAAGGGTAATAAGCCGAAGACTTAAAAGTCTGAAATTTTGTTAAACCGGATGTTGGATTTTGACTCCATAATGTGGAGAATCAAATTACAATCACGCAGGAAGAAACGGTAGGTCAAACGGACAAGCGGATTGAAAGATACGAAAGTTTTCGTGTCAAAAACGGCAAAATTGGAATGGGCTGGTACAGGGGCCACCGTAACTTACGGTGCCCACCGTAAGTTACGGTGGGGCTGAAACCTTTACGCCAGGTGCCTACTGAGTTACGGTGGGAGCATTAACATTCAGGGGCCACCGTAACTTACGGTGACCACCGTAAGTTACGGTGGAGGCCAGATTTCAGTTTTTGTTTATGGGATCAAGGGATTAATATTGGGATTTCCTGATTCTTTTCTTTAATTCGATTATTCGACTTTATTTTCCTTGTGATACCAGTTATTTAATTATCAAAACTAACTTTTAAGTTGGTTTTGAACATAGGTGAATGACGAGAGCCCGGATGAAGATCAAGCGTCGAGCAAGAACCGAACACGCGTTAAATGAAGCTTCCGCAAGTTGTTTCGTCGTTATTCTAAAACGGCGAATTAAACCACATGATGTTGTATCACTTTAAATTGTAAAAGTTTTTAATAAACCAGTATTTTAGCATGAACGTTTAAATATAAATACTCGGTAATTGTGATTTATTTAATGAAAATCGCAAAACAAATCTATGGTTGTTACATTATCTTTCAAAACTTTTTCATTTTCAAACATTTCTTTGTATTTATTTTTGAAAACTTCTTCAATTTTAGTAAATTCAAGATCTCTTGTTCTGAACCTTTCATCTTTTTCAGTACAAGCACTACACGTTTCCATGCATTTCTTGCACTGTTCAACAGTTTCATTTAAGATTTCAGAATCAGAATTTACCTTAGTGATTGGCACTTCGGTGTTTGCTGCAACTTCTGTCTGATCAGCATTTTTATGCTTTCCTTCAACACCAACCTCATCACCAGCATCACTAGCAACTAAAACCTCATTCTTCACTTCTTCTTCTTTCTTCTTCATCTCATCAATTTGCTGTTCTCCAGTAACAGCTTCTTTCAGAACTTCTTCATTCACAACACCTTTTTCTTCAATCTTTTCTTTTACTTCTTCAGCTACCTTCTTTAACTCTTCAACCATACACTCAACATTCTTCTTCATTCTTTCTTCATCCCTCTTCCTCAAACTTGAAGTTATAACATCCCTAAGGAGTTTTTCAAACTTTTCACATAAGTTTTGTCTTTTCCAACATTTGTATAGTATTCGACAGAACGAGGAATTACTAGAAGAACATCATCATAAACTATGTCCTTTTTGGAAACAATGGGTTCTCCATTTCTGTTGACATAGCAATCTCGTTTCTTATCCCATCTCTTATTACTCACAGCATCTTCAAACTCTTCTTACATATCATCCATTCTGTTCCAAGCAATGCTTCTTTCTCTGCATGTTTTCTCACTTAGAATCTCTTCTCTGGTTTTCCCTTTGACCTCAACAACAACATTTTCTTCTTTGTTTTCCTCTTTAATTTCAGCAACAAAAACATAATGATTGCTCTTTGATGGTTTTCTGCCATGAGCTGTACTTTGAATATCAACACGATCTTCTTCTGGAAGAATCTGGCTCCAATCATATCCTTCATCATGATGAATTACAGCACAAGCTCTTGACTTTTCTCTGGGTTTATCTTCAATCATTTTTGGCTCTTCTTTGCTTCGGTAGTAGATTGATTTTCGGTAATAATCATCATTGAACGGATGTTCATTTCCACCTACTGCAGAATTGTTGCATTCTCTCTTGAAATGACCTTTTTGTTTGCACTTGAAGCAGGTCACTTTGGACTTATCAAATCCAATCTTTGTTGATGCACCGCCTAATGATTGTTTTCCAGTAATCTCCATATATCTCTGAGCTCTGCGGATGCAACTTGCCAAGCACCAGCGAATATCAATGAGTTCCATCTCTTCCGGATCAATCTGGTCGTAGTCTTCTTTGGTTAACTCTGAGTTTCCAATTTTGCCAGCTACAAGACCTTCATACGATTCTAGAACAGATGCAAGGAAGCTCATTTGCTGTTTAGCTGCATTGACGCTCATTGTCGGAGAATTCTTCAACTTGAGAGCAATGTTGCACAGTATCTCCTCTGATTCTTCAGAACTAGCTTTTGAAGCAGATGAATGATAACCCGGATTGTAGCTTGTCTGAGGTTCTTTTGTTCTTTCACCACTAAATGCTGTCTTTGGTGAACTATCAGCTTTCACCGAAGGTAGATTACCTTTGTAATAGAGACCCACATTCTGTTGATGTGAAGAGCTGCTCATCTTGCTTTGTTTCTGCAATTCAAGCTCATGACTTTCTATCTTTTCTATCAAGACATCAAGAGAAATTGTATCATATAAAGCATCATTTTTTAATATGAATACAAACGTTTGCCACTGATTAGCTCGTGGTAACGCTTCTATGATCTTATCAATTATTTCTTCTCTAGTTTTAACAATACCAAACCGATTAAGTTCAATTTTTAAATGACCAAATCTCTCTATCATTTGTCTAACCGATTCATCTTTTAAACTATCAAACAAATCAAATTCTTTCTTTAGTAATGCAATTTTATTTTTCCTGGTTTGTTTACCCCCCTCAGCTTTTACCCGCAAAGCTTCCCAGATAGATTTCGATGTTCCGTCATGTTGCAGTAAAGCAAACATATAATTTCTGATAGATAATTGTATTAAAGCAATCATTCTCTATTCAGCTGAGAATTCTGCTTTGTCTTCTTTGGATAAACCTTTCAGAGGGAGATCTTCTCCTTTATCATCAGCCGACCTCTTATACCCAAACTCCAAACAAAACCAGCTTTCATGAGCATAAGCTTTTGCCCAGTTGATGAACCGATCTTTCCACCAAGTATAATCTTCAATACTTTCCAGAGTTGGTGGTTTTGAATGTGTGCCGTAAAAGTTATCATGTTTGATGTTCTCATTTATTGCTTTTGTAATGGTTTTTGGTGTAACAGTTGTAATTTCGGATGATTCAGATGTGAATGCATTATAGAACGTGTTGTAGAACTCTTCAGCCATGATGTGAAATTCTTGAATTACCTGGAGACACAAACAATCAAACAAACACAATCAGTTTAAACAATAACAAACAACTTGACACAAACTGACACTCGGTTGACGCGAAATGATCTTGACGCTAAATTTCCACTTTCAAACGAAATTGTAATCTTCAAACGGAATAAGGTTTCAAACGGAATTACTTTGGTCCGGAATACCCTTTTCAAACGAGATTACTCTTTCAAACGGAATATATTTTCAACCGAAATCACTTCTCAAACGGAATAAGGACTTTCAAACGGAATCACTTGTTTCAAGCGAAATCTTCAAACGGAATTAGGGTGATTTCAAACGGAATTAACCTGATGTCATCATGTCCGAACAGAATTTCAAGCGGAATTACAAGTTTTACCAAGTTTTAAGTTGATTTTCAGTACAATTCTTTCAAGGCTTTGTTAAAACACTGTTTCACATGTAATGTGTGAAATTCAGTCCATTTTGTCCGTAAAATCTTGTTCAATTTGAAAAATAAGGTGTAGAAGTCAGAAAACTGATGAAATCGAGCTAAACTCTTCCTCTTGTGCTCTGATACCACTTGTAGGATCGTTATACGACCTGACTGAGTCGATCAGAAGAGTTTTGTATCCGAATCAAAGGCGGAATCAGTGAAACGGACATGAAAACAGCTTGATTCACTTTAATATGTCTCTGTTATTGATGTAATAGAGTTACAGCACCTAGAGACAAATTGGCAGCACTTCGGTACCAATTCAGACAAAATGTTACAAATGAAACGAAATCACGGGTATTTATAGGCGTGTAATTCCGTGCGAAATTAACAAGGTTTAGTTCAAGCGGAATTAGCTAAAGCTAATTCCGTACGGAATTAACCTGTTAACCTCAAGCGGAATTAACTCCAAACGGAATTACCAATTCCAAGCGGAATTACCATCTTGGTAATTTCGTGCGGAATTACCCTAAATCTCATAAAAACTAATTTCTCGTTCTACGAGCCCTGGTCTATCAATCCTATTACATGACATGATACAAGACGAAGTCAACAGATATAGTGCACTAACACGATCGAGCTGCCACCGGATCGGACAACCATCCGATCGAGGTGCCTCTCGATCGGGCTGACCCGACCAGGGTAGCCACTCGATCGACCAGCCTCTCCTCCCCCTTTCCTTTTATGGTAAGCTAAATCTCATAAAAACTAATTTCTCGTTCTACGAGCCCTGGTCTATCAATCCTATTACATGACATGATACAAGACGAAGTCAACAGACATAGTGCACTAACACGATCGAGCTGCCACCCGATCGGACAACCATCCGATCGAGGTGCCTCTCGATCGGGCTGACCCGACCAGGGTAGCCACTCGATCGACCAGCCTCTCCTCCCCCTTTCCTTTTATGGTAAGCCTATAAATACCCCCTTGTCAACATCAAACTTACCATTTTTGGCATCTCTCGTCCGACAAGCTCTTCTTGCTCACTTTTCTTCAGATTTCTCGCGATTCTTGTAAGTTTTCCATCTAAATCTTGTACTTTCTTGATCTACACTCACTCCTACACCTTTCTATCTTTTAAATCTAAACTTTTAACCGTGAAATCACTAGATTTGAGGTGTTCTAGGATGATGTCATCATGGTTTTCTTATGAACTTCATGTTTTGGCATCAATCCAGCAAGAACAACTTAGATCTGAACGATTTCCACACAAATAAACAAAGATCCTTCATAGATCTAAGCATATTCATGGTGAAAAAGGATTGAAAGTTGGTTTCTAACTTTCTTTCAACTCTTTTACACTCAATGCACTCAAAACCGATAGATCGGAGGTTGTTCTAACCTTCTACTCTCTCTTGTTGATGTGTTGATTCGAGATCTGGATTCTATCCACGAGATTACCGATTTCGGGTTAAACATGGAACAACGTCTCGAACAGTTAACTGGTCAGATTTGGGTGATTCCTATCCGATCAGGTTACTAAGTCGTGACGAGGTTTCTGTTGTCTAATACGTTCTCAAATTTTCTCGATAAAACGACAAACTATCAAAATGACCAAGGAAGAAGACGATCAGGCCGACTAGGTTGGAGTGTCGCCCGATCGGACTACTGTCCGATCGGATAGCCACCCGATCGGCTTGCCACCCGATCGGCTTGCACCTTGGCCCCACATTTAACTTTTAATACAAACTTCAGAAGCTTTGAACACCGAACGGATTGTCGTCCGATCGGGTTGCCACCCGATCGACCGACCACCCTATCATATGGTGTTTTGAAACTTCAACACTTAAACAATTTTCAACATGTTCAATGCACACGAATTGCCACCCGACCGGATTACCATCCGATCGAGTGACAAACTGCTCTGAACTTGTTCTTATTTAAAGTGTCCAACCAATCGGTTTGTCGTCCGATCGAACGGTCGTTCGATCGACTTACCTGAAAGGAAGAGATACTTCTATGTTTTCAAAATGCTACAACGAAAACTTCAAAAGTCAAGCCATCATACACGAACACATCCTTCCCAAACGGAGTAACAATCCACTTGAAAGGTCACCCGATCGGACGACCATCCGAGCAGATTGTCACCCGAACGACCAGCCACCCGATCGGACTACCATCCGATCGGACTGCTGTTCGACCCACTGACACTTGTTTCGTTTTATGTATCACTCATCGTTATACTATCGTTCTTATCAGGCTAACCTTACTCTCTAAGCGCCCCTTCAATCCATTAATTCAATCGCTGTAAGTATACTCGAACCCTTTTTTGCTTTTAGCACTTCTGGGTGTTACATACGTTACTTATTCTAAATCACATCAAAAACTTTACGCAAATACTTTATCTCTAACCATTACTGCATGTTATACGTGACTAAATGAATGCTTGTTTGTTATGTTTACACATGGAATGCTGTCTACCTGCCTTAGCAACGATAGTACTATTTGTTTGGACTCAACACATGTTCACTCAGGGGTTGTTAAGGACAATTTGTTACATGGCTCACAGTGGTGAGTGTGTATTACGAACTGCCATGGGCAGTCAACCCGCAGTCATTGGTATCGATAGGTTCATGTCGATAACTAACATGCCTTATTTCATGCTGTGTACGTGCTGGTTATGCGTAACGATTTCGAACTCTATATGCTATTATCAAACTTGTATGCTCACCTTTACACTATGTGTATTGACTTTTATTTTAACGTATGTGACAGGTGCTTAAGTTGCTAGGATGCCTTGTTTGCTGTGTGATGAAATCGAGGCTAGGCAGAGTCTAGAAACAAATAAACAATTGTCTGTATTTGAAATCTGAGTGGTCGAAGCAGAACAATTTGACTAGATTTTGTCTGTAATAATTATGTTATCTTTTATGACATGGTATGGGACATGTTGCTTTAATTAATTGGTAATTATTGTTGTTATGGAAACTTCTAGACAATCTGTTTCGCTCAGTGCCACGCCCCGATGTTTCCGCCATCGGTTGGGGTGTGACAATAATCATTAACAATTTGTGGATCTTTTTTTTCAGGATGAGACAAAAAAACGAGGAATTGCACCCATATCTAATTCTCCCCTTCCTATAAAAATGGTACATCATCTCCATGAATTTTGGTTTGAGCAAATCCCAAAATTTTTGGACGAACTTAAAAGTAAAACTGTCGGCCCCGGCTCCGTTTCTCCCCCACATTCCCATACCACATTTTTAACTTTGTCTTCAGAAAAGAAAGCCACCAATCATCTGGATTGAGTTAACGAAATCTTTCTAAACTCATTTACTACAAGTCTTGGTCTCTTCTTCATAGGTTCGTCAAACTTTAGACTAAATTAGTGATGAATTCGTTCTTTCATGATAACCAGATCATTGAATACCTCCCTATTGATTCGAATAGCATTCATTCTCCTTGATGCCTTCTTGAAATTAATAAAAGAATGAAAGAAATTCGAATTTTCATCTTCGTATTTAGCCCAATCCATGCGAGCTTTTTGCGACAAATCAATATTCATTTGTTTCTCTAGTCTCTCTAAAGTAAGTCTCCATTTGATCCGATTATCCTTTTCACTTGGCTCAAAAATTCTATCCTCTGCCACATTATCATAAAACTTCAGTTTACTTAGAGCTTCCACCCGTGCCCCACCATCTTTAGCCTTTCCAGCCTCCCTACACTTCTTTATTTCTATCTTTGAAGTCTTGAGAAGACCACATATTTCTTTATCCCCATGTTGACAAATATGATTCCAATCCAATACACCTTTAACAACCGGTTGAGAAGACCATGTATTCCTTTATCATATACCGTGACTTGTGAAGATATACTCGGAAACACAAACACTGTCAGCACGTGAATTGTTCGGTTATTATCTTCAACCAAAACTGAAGTCATCGATTAGTCTATTTTATTAACCAACCAGTTTCCGTTAATCGGTTAGGTTTATTCGGTTAGATGATGATTTTTGGTTTGATTCATTTAATTTAGATTAATAGCCAAAACAAAATTTGGGCTAAAACTTTTGCTTAAAAATAGAATAAATTGTCATTTTAGTCCCTGAGGTTTGACCGAAACTGCCACTTTAGTCAAAATAGTTTTTTTCTTGCCATTTTAGTTCAAATAGTTTTGTTTCATGCCATTTTAGTCCCTGACTTTTGTCCCTTTTTGCAATTTACATCCAACCCACTAACTCCATTCAAAAATGTTAGTTAACGTAGGTGAATTTTGGTCGAACCACATTAGCTTTCTTTTTTTTGCAGGTGCGATTGTATGGGGATGGTGTTGTGCCGGTTTACAGTGAAGATGATGGCGGTGGTTGTTGGTTTTACGATGATGGCGGTGGTGTTGGTTGATGATGTAGGTGGCGGAAAAGTGGCCGGTGGTGGTGGAAATGGTGGGTGGTGACGGTGCAGGCAGGTGGTGGCGATGATAGAAGGTTGTGATGGGGTGGGTGGTGGGAGGTGGTTGTGGTAGTCGATGAAAATGGCAAAAAATGACAAAAGTCAGGGACTAAAATGGCAGAAAACAAAACTATTTGTACTAAAATGACAAGAAAAAAACTATTTGGACTAAAGTAGCAATTTTGTTCAAACCTCAGGGACTAAAATGTCAATTTACTCTTAAAAATACATGAAATTGAGGTATAAATACATTTAATAGATATATAAGTACATAAAATGTATATATAAATACATAAAATGAAGGTATAAATATCAAATAAATGAACTGAATTTATACAAGCTAGAAATATATGAAAATATCAGTGGCGAACCCAGGAAATATTTGTTGGGGTGCGGATGAATGGTTCAAGCATATTTTCAGAGGGTGCGGTCGCGGTTTTTGCCTAAAAAATACACTAAATTTTTTTCAAGGGGTGTGCCCGCCCACCTTGGGCTTAACCTAGGTCCGCCACTATGTTACAAGAAATCGATAACCGGTCTTGGTTAATTCGAATTTCGGTTAATCAGTTTTCAGTTAATTGAGTTTTAGGTCGATTTCAATTTGGTTCCGTCTGTTTTCGGTTGGCGATTCAGTTATTATTCACACTTAGACGCAGTTAATCATGTAACATATCAATTTTTTATTATAAAAATATAGCAATACTATAACAACTCACCTAAAACCATTAAAATACTCCTATACGTCCTAAAATACACCCCGTATACGAAAAATTAACCCTAATATACTTTTATATTATTAAATAACAAATAAAACAAATTATACGGGTCGCTCGGGGGCCACGACAGGGTTCACCCTGGGCTTCGTGGGGCGCGACCAAGTATAACCTGGCGAAACCACAGCGAGCCACGTGGCACAACACCCAGACAACCTACACTCGTGACTGGCCAAAGGTAAAACCTATTCTAGGTCCCTCGCGGGCCGCGAGAAAAGAACAAGGGGGCGTCGCGGGCCGCGAGCCGCCCGCCGACCAGCCTATATAAAGAGGCCTTTGCCTTAGTTCACAAATCGTTCAAAATCTTTCTCTCTCTCTCAAATATTCATAGCTAAAACTCTCGGGCATTATACCCCTAAAAAGCGAAGCTCTGCCTCGTTGTAAGTATTATAAACCCCGATTACGTATTAGTTACTCTGCCCGATTGATCTAGCGCTCCGTAACGCATGTCAAGGCTCTGCCTGACTCAATCGTTGGAATTCTGTCTCGGGGGTATAGCTAATGCAAATTGGGTTATCTTAATAACACGTGTGCATTGTTTAATTTTAATAGATTATAACCAGGAAGTCACCAGAAAGCAATAGTATTATCTAAAACAGCAAAGTGGGTCATTCCCCTTTTTGTAAACCTTTTTTGTGAGTACATCTATTTTTGTAAACCTTTTTTTACAAACCTCAATTGTTTTAAATGATGATAACAGTGATTGAGTCTATATATTCTACAATTGTTGTCGGTATGATGGGGTTTTGTATACATTACTTGTTACTATACTGTGAATAGTAACATGACCACAAGTTAGGATTGACAGTACCGTGGGTGGTAATTGGGTAGATATAAACATTGTAATCGCTCTCACCACTGTAAAGATATAAAACCTTGTTTGATTAAATTGGGATGCACTCGCCAGTATTTCTTGCTGATAAAAGTTTTTAAAACGCGTCTCAGGTAACAAAATGTGAAAGCCAAATAGAAGCCAGCTGGAGAGCACTGAAGGCTTGGAAAAGTGGCTATAAAAGTTACCTAAATAAGAAAGAAGTTTTATTTCAATAAATTAGGGTTTACCCCTATAAACATATTGTAATGGAAACTTGGGTTTTTCCCATGTATTTATTATTTATAAAAAAGTGGTGTTTTACTCTGATAAACTATTTCCTAACTACGGTCCTGATGTAAATTTCCGCTGCCAAATTAATAAACACCGATACCACTAATCTGGATCTCGCGGCCGCCCGCCCCCGGGGTAGGGGTCGGGCGTTGCGACAGAGAGTTGTATCAGAGCTACAGCCACTGATTTAAGCCACAGAAGTGTTCTGCTGACACCAATATTTTATCAATTTTGTTAGGAAATAATCTATGTGATTATGTGTATATATGTATATTATTGTTTTATGTTATTTGACAATCTCTTAGTTTACAGTATGAGTGAGCAAGGTACGTCTGGCGCCTATCGTCATCTAGCTAGTTCTCCCAAAAGTGAAGGAACCTCGTCACAACCTACTCCTTCGGGGTATTCTGCTGACACTGCAGAAGGAATTTTTATCTTTAAAGCGCAATCCAAGGAACCATTCCCTTCGAAAAAGAGAGGATGGTTTAGTAGGAGAGCACACGAGAGGAGAAAGCGAATGAGAAAGTTACAACAACAAAGAGCGTTAGCAGCAGCCAATAGGGAAGTAAATGCCCAGACACAAGAAGTAGTTAATAGACGATTGGCAAACTTTCATATACTAGCCACCACTGCAGCAGATCCAAACCTTGACCAGATAATTGCACCACAACCATTACCACTGTTTCCAACCTAACCAATGGAGATAGAACCTAACCAAGGAAACCAATTTCCCATACCAGCCTTTGACCCTGACGAGATACCTAGAATCCCAGTACCTAATCCTCTAGCGTATGATCCATGGGAAGATGACCATAGGGATTATAGGGAGCTTTATCCACAGGAAGAACCAATACCAAATCCCATAGCATAGTATACCAACCTTAATCCTTTAGATCCGTATTGGAATGCCGATTAGTATGTTCAGGAAATATAAAATAACCCGTACCCATATGGAGAACCGTTACCTCAGTATCCTGACCCAGTACCCGCACCACGACCACCCATGATTGACGAGAATGTGCAGGAACTCCGCACATATGGTGAAGAACTGATAGAAGGAGGAGAGAGGATAAGACAGATAGGAGAAAAGCTCGTGTGTAAATACGACGAGCGAGAAATGCAATTCTGGATCAATAACCCATTATATATATATATATATATATATATATATATATATATATATATAAACGTGTGTAGTGTGAAAAAAATATTTAATCAACAAAAATAGATAACCTAATACCTATCGATGCATAACTAATAAGTGTGTTTATATTTCAATTATAGATTGTAACAGATATATATATGAAAAGAGTAAAAGTCGCAATGTTCGACGTTTTTGATCAATTTGTTTGTTTGATTATTTGCATTAAACCTTATCTGTGATACTAATACCTGATAAATGTTTATAATCCAGATGGACGAAGAAGTAAATCAGGAAAACCAGAATAATGATAATAATGGAAACCAAATAGATAACAGTGCCATCCAACATATAGTAGCACAAGGAATTATAGACGCTATGCCATATATTATCAAGTTTGTTAAAGAAGCAGAAAATAATAAAAGTGGAAGTAAACGACCACCTAGTGAACCAAGTCACAGCGTGAATAATGGACCGCTACTCCAATTACCTATTCTGAAAAGAAGAAGAACCATGTCATATGGTTGTTCTTACAAAGAATTCTGGTCTTGCAAACCAATAGAATTCTCTGGCAATGAAGGAGCCATTGCAGCTCTACAGTGGATAGAAAAGACAGAGCCAGTCTTAAAAATAAGCAAATGTGCATATGAAGATAAGATTATGTTTGCTTCTAATCTTTTTAAGAATGCAGCCTTAGAATGGTGAAATACTATTCTCCAGTCTAAAGGAAGTGATAAAATTTATAATATTGAATGGACTAACTTTAAAGATATAGTTGAAAGAAAATTTTGTCCTCCTCATGAAAAAGAACAAATCGCTAATAAGTTCTTAAATCTTAAAATGACTGGAATAGACTGCAAGGGTTACACTACCGTATTCTTCGAATATGCTCGAATAGTGCCAACCCTAGCCTCACCAGAACCCGTATTAATCTCCCGTTACATCTGGGGATTATTTAGTGAAATCAGACACGTAGTCAAGACAGCTACACTGCAAACCATAGAAGAAGCCGTAGAACTAGCCAATACCTTGACTGATGAATTAGTACGTACGCAAGAAGAAAACCAGAGAAAGAACCTAGCCCTGAAACTTACCCAAGAATTTCGTTATGGAAATACCTACCGTGGGAAAAGTACAGGTTCTACCTCTACACCTTACTGTACGTACTGCAAGAAGAAGCATTCAGGAAAATGCTCAATATACTGCAACTTTTGCAAAATGTCTGGACACAAGGAAGAAGACTGCAGGAAGAAACCCAACAACAAGCTATGCTTCAACTGTGGAGAGACGGGGCATATCAAACCAAGTTGTCCGAAACTAGCACTAGCAACAAATAGCAAGACTATTAAGAATGCCAGAGCGTTTGTTCTGACAGCTGAAGAAGCCAAGATGATTCCGGATGTGATCGCCAATACGTTTTTAGTTAATGATATTTTTGCTAAAGTATTATTCGACTCTGGTGCAAACCAAAGTTTTATTAATACTTCATTCTGCAAACTTCTCAATCAACCATTAACTAAACTCCCACAAGAATGTGTGGTAGAAACGGCAAACGGAGAATCCATTAAGATTACTGAAATCTTGCAGGGAGCAATAATAGAAATTTTAAACCATAATTTTATTGCTAACCTTTATCCAATGAATCTGGTTGGATTTGATATTGTATTTGGAATGGATTGGTTAATAGCCAACCATGCCAGCATTCTATGTGATCAAAAGTCAATACAAGTAAGTTCACCAGAAGGTGAAAAGATCACAATTAAAGGAGATAAGCCAACTAAATCCACAAAATTCATCTCTGTGATGAAAACAACAAGTTGTGCAAGGAAAGGATCACTAGTGTATATGATTTCTATAATCAATAACACTAAAGGAAAAGAATTAAAAGATATTCCCGTGGTATCTAAATTCTCAGATGTTTTCCCAGAAGAGTTACCTGGATTACAGCCAGATAGAGAGGTTGAATTTAGAATTCATCTAATACCAGGGACAGCACCGATTGCGAAGGCACCTTACCGTTTAGCACCAGCAGAAATGCAAGAACTGAAGAAACAGTTGGACGAACTTCTGGAGAAAGGTTTCATATAGCCTAGTACATCGCCATGGGGAGCACCAATCTTGTTTGTCAAGAAGAAGGACGGGTCAACACGCATGTGCATTGATTACCGAGAGTTGAACAAGGTTACGATTAAAAATCGGTACCCACTACCGAGAATCAATGATCTGTTCGATCAACTGCAAGGAGCTCAATTCTTTTCTAAGATCGATTTACGCTCAGGATATCATCAATTGAAAGTACAGGAAGAGGACATTCCTAAAACTTCTTTCAGAACAAGGTACGGTCATTATGAATTTACAGTCATGCCATTTGGTTTAATCAATGCCCCAGCCACATTTATGGACATGATTAACAGAATATGTAAACCATATTTGGATAAATTCATAATTGTCTTTATAGATGATATTCTTATTTACTCTAAAGAGTAAAGAGGATCATGCAGAGCATTTGTTTATACTTTTAAATTTGCTGAGAAAAGAAAAGCTTTACGCTAAATTTTCAAAATACGAATTTTGGTTAAAGGAAGTGCAATTCCTTGGACACCTGGTAGATCATGAAGGAATTCATGTAGATCCCACAAAAATTGAGGCGATTACTAAGTGGAAAGTCCCTGAATCACCGACGGAGGTGAGAAGTTTTCTTGGACTAGCAGGTTATTATATACGTTTCATTCAAGATTTTTCTAGAATGGCCATTCCCTTAACAAAATTGATCTGCAAATCAATTAAGTTTGAATGAGGACCAAAACAGGAGGAAGCTTTTAGGATTCTAAAGCAAAAGTTAACCAACGCACCTATACTCGTGTTACCAGAAGGAACTGAAGACTTGATAGTCTATTGTGACGCTTCTAAGTTAGATTATGGATGTGTGTTGATGCAACATCAAAAGGTTATAGCCTATGCCTCTAGATAACTTAAGAATCATGAAGAGAATTATACAACCCATAATTTAGAGTTAGGAGCTATAATTTTTGCCCTTAAAATTTGGAGACACTATTTTTACGGTAGTAAGTTTACTATTTTCACCGATCATAAAAGTCTAAGATATGTTTTTGGACAAAAAGAGTTAAATATGAGACAGAGACGCTGGATGGAGATTCTTAGTGATTATGATTGTAATATCCAGTATCATGCAGGAAAGGCTAATGTAGTAGCTGATGCTTTAAGTCGAAGTATCATGAAAAGCCAAGACGAGTATGTTCTCTCAAGTTAAATCTGCAGATAGATTTAAATGAGCACATTAGAGAAATACAAGAAACAATAATCAAGGACGATACTGAAAAATTAAAAGGAATGATTAAGGAATTAGAATAAGGAACAAATGGAATTTGGATATTCCATAAGAAAAGAATCTGGATACCTAAACAAGGAAACCTACGCCACCGAATTTTAGAAGAAGCCCATAAGTCTAAGTATACGATACATCCTGGTAATGATAAAATGTATCAAGACTTAAGAAAGAATTTCTGGTGGATAGGAATGAAAAAGGATATAACAACCTATGTTGCTAAATGTCTAACATGTTCCCAGGTTAAAGTTGAACATCAGAAACCCTCAGGATTATTGCAGCAACTCGAAATGCCAATATGGAAATGGGAATTGATAACAATGGACTTTGTTACTAAATTACCCAAGACACGAAAAGGTAATGATACAATCTGGGTGATTGTAGACAGATTAACCAAATCTGCTCATTTCTTACCTATGAAGGAAACTTTCAGTATGGAACAATTAGCCAAGTTGTATGTAAATGAAATAGTTTCATTACATGGAATTCCTTTACCGATTGTTTCTGGTAGAGATAGCCGTTTTACTTCTCATTTTTGGACTAGTTTCCAGAAAGCAATGGGAACCAAGTTAAAACTAAGCACAACTTATCATCCTCAAACGGACGGACAAATTGAAAGGATAATTCAAACAATGGATGATATGCTTAGAGCTTGTGTAATTGATTTCGGAGGAAATTGGGACGATCATTTACCATTAATAGAATTTTCCTACAATAACAGTTATCATACCAGTATCAATGTTGCACCATTTGAAGCACTCTATGGACGAAAGTGCCAAACTCAAGTCTGTTGGGCAGAAATTGGAGAAAAACAACTGTCGGGACCAGTGATAGTACAAGAAACAACGGAAAAGATTATTCAAGTTAGAGAAAGACTTAAAACAGCACGAGATCGTCAAAAGAGTTATGCTGATAACAGACGAAAACCATTGGAATTTCAGGTAGGAGATAAGGTATTATTAAAAGTTTCTCCATGGAAAGGAGTGGTCAGCTTCGTTAAAAGAGGAAAACTAAGCCCCAGGTATGTTAGACCTTTTGAGATTATTAGAAGAATAGGACCTGTAGCTTACCAGCTACAACTACCAGAGGAAATGGCAGGAATACATGAAGTGTTTCATGTATGTAATATCAAGAAATGTTAAGCAGATGAAACATTAATGGTACCTCTTCAGGACATAGAGGTAAATGAGAAACTTAAGTTTGTAGAGAAACCACTACAGATTGAAGACGGAAAGATCAAGAATCTCAAACACAAGAGATTAGTTCAAAGTGAAATGGGATTCCAAGAGTGGACCAGAATACACTTGGTGTGACAACTGGCACCAAACCGGTAATTTCCGTATGCTTTAATTATTATTTAATGACTGCAATTATGCGCTTTAATGTCAACATTATCTGATTTCATGCTATACATGTGAATTCATGCACGTTTTATACTACAAAATATTGCTTTATGCATAAACGAGAGCGTTGCGTCAGAAATACTAGTAAACTCACCGGTAAGACACTTTGTGTCAACAAAACTGCAGAAAGCAGTCAGACATTAGAATTGAGGTCTAGGTGTAGGTCCAACAACAAGAATACATTAAAACCCAAGAATACATACCAGGGTTTACATATATACCATCCGGAAGCTAAATTACGCACTAAAAAGCACCCGAAACGCACTTTAAGTGCAGAATTTATTTAAATTCAGCTATAATCAGCATTAGGACACTGAAATATTATGTAAAAATTATGATTTATCATCCAGAATACTTCCCTAAGTGTCGGGAATTGGAAGGGTACAAAAGGGGTACATAAAAGACACTAAACGGTGCAATTTAGCACTTTAACGAACCGGTATCTAACCGAACAACCGGACATTTACCTGGAACATCAAAATATTATTAGAAGCATAGTTTTATTATTTCTGAGCTAGTCATGATCCCCGAACACCCTATCATTCACAAAAATCATCTAGTAACCAACACTTATAACTAGATACTTGGTTTTGAATTAAGTACTAACTAATTGGTTAAAAATTTACCATTAGACCCCCTCCCCCTAGCTAAAAAAATCGACCCATATGTCATTAGTGGGATTTTGTTTGATTTGTTGTTAAGATATGTCTTGTACTCTCAAGACATAAGATCCAATGGTTAACCTTATGTTGGAGGTTATAAGAACAACACTTTGGATAACAACCTTCATTTCACCACACATCACTCAACACCATCTTCCCTCCTCTCCTTCTTCCCCAATCGACCGAACCCAAACACCCCACCATCATCATCATTCCAACTTGTTTCATCCATTTTACAAGCATACAAAGGTGCAAATAGTCATACAACGAAGCTTGGTGCTCTCGGAAGTGGAAGGACCTCCTTTATTTGCTATTAACCACCTCATTTCTACTCTTGATCTTCCCTAGCTTAAAAGCTAGTAGTAAGTCTCTTGAATCCTCATTTACTTCATGTTTTTGATGGTTAATAGTTAAAGAATGATGAAATCTCAAGAAACACTAAAAACATAAACAAAGTCTTGAACATAAACTAACATAGTGATGAAGTATGGTTAAAATGATGAAGAAATCATGATATTCCTATGTTGTGATGCTTGTTGATTATTGTTTGCTAGTAAAAATGATGTGGATCATCATATGGACTTGCTAGATCATGATCCAAAAACATGAACTAGCAAGATGAGAGAATAGAAATGTGTAGGATGATGAAACCATCCACACATAAACTATGAACTTGAATAAATAAATGTTTTCTTGAAAAATAAGGATCAAAGTAGGTTATAATCTTGTAGATCTAAAGATCCATGAGTAGTTTTTCAAAAGAACCAAGTTAAAAATATTAGTTTCACTAAAACTTGGATCTTACATAAACTAATCACATTTTTGGTAAATAAACAAGTGTAGAAACCCATGTGTAAATAGAAGAGTTCACAAAGAAATATTTTAGAAAATGAGATTTGAAGTTGTAAACACTTAAACTCTTTAAAAATAAAGTTTTTAAAGAAGCACCCACACTTTGAAGGGTAACAAGACTTACTAAATACACTAGTAAGTTACTACACATTTTTATAAATTCTCAAGTTCATGAAATAGAGAAATTAGTATATGTTGTTGATGATTGTTGTTGAAATTGATGGGTGATGATTTTAAAAGAAAATAAACACATATTTTGAAAACATGGGAAATCTCCATTTTTAGGGGAAACTCTGTCAAAATTTCTATAGAATTTTGACACTTAGAAAAATATAAGTTTCGAGAAACTTATTCCCTAGAAATGTGTCTAGAAAATTTACCAAGGTTTCCCCTAATTTTTGTGATAAGAAATGATGATTTCTTCAAGATTAAAAATTGATATTAAGTATGTATATTTTTGAGAAAAATATATATATTTATTGATCACCAAATTTTGTGCTAAGTGTATGTAGTATGTATTATACGTAATAGTGTATTAGGACTTGAAAATACACTAAATGCTCATGAGAAGTAAAAACACAAAAATACACATACAACGTACAAGATACATAATTCGGGTGCAAAATACAAGAAACTTATATTTTTTTTGAGAAAATAATATAAGTAAGACACATAGTTAAAAATATAAATTATTTTTAACACAAGAATACATATACAAAAAAAATAGTGACTTGTACTTGTGCGATACAAGTCTAGTGACTAACGTTAATAAAACACGTTTAGGTCACGACGCTAGATAAGCAAATCCGGTGAAGTTTACGACGCAAGGAACGCAAAGTTGTGAGTTCATGCTCCCCCTTTTCTTTTAACTGTTTTCAGTTTTATAACTTCGGGGGTGAAATACATGTTACTGAATGTTTACAAGAAAGTTCGTGTCCCCACTTTTAAATCTTTTACATACTTTTAAACTTGGGGCGAACACATAAAAATTGATACTTGATATAATAGACGAGAATTGATACTTGATATAATAAACGAGAATTGATACTTGACATGATGAATACATAAACAAGAAGCACTCTTGGTGATCACTAGTACCAAGTATGATGCGTTTTGAGGAATGATACGAGAAATCATGTCACGAATAGGGTACCATAAGCACCATTAATCGTGTACATACTTAGACCGCAGAACAAAAGGTTAGATCTAACGGGTGTCCGGGCAGCCACACTCTCGGTGAACACTAGTACCGAGTAGTGCTTTTGTGTCTCCGTCGTGAATCGACAACTAGAAAAATGCCTATGGTTTGGTGACTTCCTATGTCGTGTCACATGTTAATGGCCTTGCAACCCATTAACTACACAAGAATACTTTATTTGTACGAAGTTCGTACACAAGAATACTTTATTTGGTTTATACCACAAGAATACTTTATTTACACAAGAATACTTTATTTGGTTTATACCACAAGAATACTTTATTTACACAAGAATACTTTATTTGGTTTATACCACAAGAATACTTTATTTACACAAGGATACTTTATTTTCACAAGATACTTATCATGTTTTCATACAAAGTATACAAACGTGTTCAATACAAAGCTGCATGAATTTACACCAACATTATGTTGATGTTTTTCCAAAACTCACATGTATTTCAGGTAACTAAAAGTGGATGTGCGTGCGGTCCTACTTATGCTCTTGGATGTCGTCTATGTTACGTTTAAATAAAGTTGTAGACCTTCAGACAATATGTTGTCTCGTGATGTAAACACTTAAACTATGATTTTCAATTATGTAATGTTGGCATTTGAAGTTATTTTAAGAGCATGTAGTATGTTTACCTTTCGTATGCAATGAGAACCTTTCATGATCACACATCGTGCTTCCGCTGCAGAAAGGGGTGTGACAGATTGGTATCAGAGCTGCGATTGTAGTGAACCAGGATTCCTTCTCGAGTCTAGACTATAATCTCTAGGATCCCTTCACGAAAACTAAATTTTTCAAAAAGTTTTCATTGCATAAAACGTCCCGCGACATCCACTACCTGAAACTGTTTACAAGAGTCAAGACAAGACACTACGAGACTTAGGGTGCACTGGAGTAGCACTTGTCTGTGATTAAGAATTACTTGCAATTATGTGTGATAATTGATACTTACATATACTAGAAGTAGAATGTCACAAGTATACGTGACTTTACCTGGAAACAATGGCCTATCTGAAGGAAGAGATACGAGGATGAAACGAACTGTGCGGACTGTGCAAGGAGTTACATAATTATGGATGCATATATAATTATGGAATTCAGTGCACAGAAATCACAGCAAGTCTTGTCACGTATAGATTCCCTCAGTGCAAGAAAAGGTCAAACGTGAACACCCCTCCCCCAGCCTACTAAGTACTCCGTTGGAGTAATAATTGTTTGATGTCACTTATGTGGTATATGCCTAAATATATATACTACTACTGTCTCGTAAGACGATATCAAACAAATATCTAACCCTGCTGTGTTGTGTTCTGATAGAACATGGCGCCCAGGAAAGCTGTGAATGCTCGCAATGATGATCAACCTCCTCCTCCCCCACTGCCAAGAACTGCTGAAGAGCTGAACGCTCTACTGGAGGAAAGGATCTCCGCAGCTATCGCCCAGTACGAGGCAAACCGAACCCAAGACAGTGGCGGACCAAGCAACGCTAGACGTAATAGGAATGGAGATTCATCTGGAGGCAATGCAGCTCCAGGCTGCACTTTCAAGCAGTTTCTCGACTGCGAACCGATGAACTACGACGGCACAGGAGGTGCAGTAGCATTTGTACACTGGACGGAGAAGACTGAAGCTACTATCCGCATGAGCAAGTGTACCGCGGATCAGCAAGTCACTTTTGCTACTGGGTTGTTTGTCGATGAAGCACTGACTTGGTGGAACTTGCAAGTCCAAACCTTGGGTGATGATGCCGCTTATGGCCTAACTTGGGATGAACTGAAGGAAAGAATGAGAGAGAAGTACTGCTCTCGTGCTGAACTCCAAAGACTGGAAATGGAGTTCTGATACTTGACTATGGAAGGTGCTGACATTAATGGTTATACTCGAAGGTTCCATGATCTGTCTAGAGTGCTTCCCTACATGGTGACTCCCGAATTTAAGCGCGTTGAACGCTACATTTGGGGACTGGCCTCAGAATTCCGTGGCATGGTAACTTCGGCCAAACCCCAAACTATCACTGAGGCTGTAACTCTGGCTGTCAGCCTTACTGAAGATTGTGTTCGTATGAAGAAGCTATCACTGAACCCAACAGAAAAGACCGAGACGCATGCTGAGTCGTCCGGTGAAAAGAAAAGGAAACATGCAAACCTGAATCAAGCAACTCGTAACAACAAGGGTTTCAACAAGAAGCGCGACCCTAACCCGCCTCAGGAGACGAAAACCCTTGCAACCATGAATGACACTCCTGCCAAGAGGTACCTGGGCACCCGACCCATTTGCAACAATTGCAAGCGTCATCACGAAGGAGTTTGTCGCGTTCCAAAATGCGACAAGTGCGGAAAACTGGGTCACCATACTGAGGATTGTTGGGGAAAAGGAAATAAGAACGGTAATGGAAACCGCAACGGGGCTGGTAATAGAAATGGTGCTGGTAACAGGAATGGGCGAAACCAAGGATGCTTCAGTTGTGGAAGCAAAGATCATTTCATGAAAGACTGCCCAAAGGGGAACAACGCTCAGGCTCGAGCATTTGTGATTGGAGCAAGGAACGCACGCGAGGACCCTAACGTGGTCACCGGTACGTTTCTCATTAACAATCACTTTGCATCCATATTATTTGACACTGGTGCCGACTATAGCTTCATGTCTGTGGAATTTAAACGTATGCTTGGGATAGAATCTAGTAGATTAGATATTCCTTATTCCATAGAACTAGCCAATGGTAAACTTGTTGAATCGGGCGAAGTTGTTAGAGGCTGCACACTAGAACTTGGTGAACGAAGATTTAGCATCGACCTCTTACCTATTCAATTGGGTAGCTTTGATGTAGTGGTCGGAATGGACTGGTTGTCCAAGAACAAAGCTGAAGTTGTTTGTCATGAGAAAATCATTCGCATCCCTCTGGCGAATGATGAAACTCTCATCGTGCATGGAGAAAAACGAGACGCACCTCTGCGAATCATCAGTTGTATAAAGGCACAGAAGTGCTTAAGGAAAGGATGTGTTGCCTTCCTAGCACACGTTATAGATAAGAAGGCCGTGGAGCCAAAACTCGAAGATATTCCTGTGGTGAAGGAATTCCCTGATGTTTTTCCCGAAGATTTGCCAGGACTACCTCCGCAACGACAAGTCGAATTCCGTATAGACTTGGTTCCAGGAGCCGCTCCTGTAGCCAAGGCACCCTATCGGCTTGCACCATCCGAAATGCAAGAATTATCTACACAACTCCAGGAGTTGTTGGATAAAGGATTCTAAGACCAAGCTTCTCGCCTTGGGGAGCTCCTGTACTATTCGTAAAGAAGAAGGATGGAACTTTGCGGATTTGTATCGATTACAGAGAATTAAACAAGCTCACTATCAAGAATCGGTACCCGTTACCGAGGATTGATGACTTATTTGATCAGCTGCAAGGATCGAGCTACTATTCCAAGATCGATCTTCGATCTGGATGCCATCAGTTAAGAATACAAGAAGAAAGCGTACCAAAGACTTCATTCAGAACACGCTATGGGCATTACGAATTTCTTGTGATATTCGGACTGACGAACGCGCCAGCAGTATTTATGGATTTGATGAACCGCGTATGCAAACCATATCTCGATAAATTCATGATTGTATTTATCGATGATATCCTGATTTACTCTCGAACAAAAGAAGAACATGAGCAACATCTCAGAACCATTTTAGAGTTACTAAAGAAAGAGAAACTTTATGCAAAGTTCTCAAAATGCGAATTCTGGATTCGCGAAGTACAATTTCTTGGTCACGTTGTGAACGAAAAAGGCATTCATGTGGACCCATCCAAGATCGAAGCAATAAAGAACTGGGAAGCTCCCAAGACCCCAACTGAAGTTCGACAATTTTTGGGCCTAGCGGGCTATTATCGGCGATTCATCGAGAATTTCTCAAAGATAGCTTAACCGCTAACGACCCTTACTCAGAAAGACAAGAAATACGACTGGGGTTACAAACAGGAAGAAGCCTTCCAGCTACTTAAAAACAAGCTATGCGATGCACCAATACTATCCTTACCCGAAGGCACTGAAGACTTCGTGGTTTACTGTGACGCTTCACGACAAGGCTTGGGTTGCGTGCTCATGCAACGCCAGAAAGTCATCGCTTACGCTTCAAGACAATTGAAGGTGCATGAAAGAAACTATACCACTCACGACCTGGAGCTAGGCGCAGTGGTATTCACCTTGAAGATCTGGCGACACTATCTATATGGTACTCGATGTACAATCTTCACAGATCACAAAAGCCTGCAGCACATACTTGACCAGAAGGAATTAAACATGCGACAGCGACGTTGGGTCGAGCTACTGAACGATTATGACTGTGAGATTAAGTACCATCCTGGAAAGGCAAACGTTGTAGCAGACGCACTAAGTCGAAAGGAAAGGGTTAAGACCCTAAGGGTTCGAGCATTGGAAATGACTATTCGAACGAACCTCACTGCACGCATTCGTGATGCACAACAAGAAGCTCTTAAAGGAGAAAACCGTAAAGCTGAATACCTCCGGGGTATGTTGAAATATATGGTGCCAAATGACGAGGGAGCCTTATACTTTAAGAAGCGTATTTGGGTTCCACTCTATGGCGGCATTCGAGAAGTCATCCTTAATGAAGCCCACAAATCGAGATACTCGATCCATCCGGGATCGGACAAAATGTATCAAGACTTAAAAGAATACTATTGGTGGCCAAGACTCAAGAGCGACGTTGCTGTCTATGTTGGAAAATGCCTAACCTGTGCTAAGGTTAAGGCTGAATATCAGAAACCGTCCGGCCTGCTACAACAACCAGAGATACCCATGTGGAAGTGGGAGCAAATCTCGATGGACTTCATAACGAAATTACCCAGGACCCCGAGAGGGCACGATATGATATGGGTGATAGTGGATCGGTTAACAAAGTCTGCGCACTTCCTACCGATCCGAGAAAAAGACAGCACTGGAAAGCTTGCTGAGATATACTTAAAGGAAATTGTGGCACGTCATGGAGTGCCTATCTCAATCATTTAAGACAGAGATGGAAGCTTTGTCTCAAGAATCTGGCAATCCTTTCAGGAAGCCTTTGGATCTCAACTAGATCTAAGCACGACATTCCATCCACAAATAGACGGCCAGAGTGAACGGACTATACAAACGTTAGAAGATATGCTTCGCGCATATGTCATGGATCTTGGCGGCAGCTGGGATACTCACCTACCTTTAGTTGAGTTTTCCTACAATAACAGTTATCATACAAGCATAAAGGCCGCACCGTTCAAATCTCTGTATGGCCGCAAGTGCCGATCGCCCTTATGTTGGGCAGACGCTGGAGATAAACGTATGGTTGGTCCTGAACTTGTACAAGAGACAACCGACAGGATTATGCAAATCCGAGAGCGCATTAAGGCGGCTCGAGATCGACAAAAGAGCTACGCTGATCGAAGACGAAAACCATTAGAATTCGAGGTGGGAGACAAAGTGTTGTTAAAAGTCTCACCTTGGAAGGGCGTAGTAATATTTGGAAAACGTGGGAAGCTGAATCCACGATACATCGGACCATTCAAAATTCTAGAAAGAATTGGTACCGTGGCATACAAGTTGGAGTTACCGGAAGAACTTAATGGAGTACATGATACGTTTCACGTATCCAACCTCAAAAAGAGTCCAACACAAGAAAACGTGATCATCCCTGCGGATGAAGTGCATATTGATGATGCCCTCCGATTTACAGAACAACCCGTTGAGGTTACCGACTGGAAAGTCAACAAGACCAGGAGGAGCAGTGTGAAACTTGTCAAAGTACGTTGGAACTCTAAGCATGGACCCGAGTACACGTGGGAACGTGAAGACCAGTTCAAGGAAAAGTATCCCCACCTATTCAAGAAGACTCCTGCGAGAGTTAGCTCAGCCTGAATTTCGGGACGAAATTCTTTTAACGGGGGGAGACTGTGACAACTGCCACCAAACCGGTAATTTCCGTACGCTTTAATTATTATTTAATGACTGCAATTATGCGCTTTAATGTCAACATTATCTGATTTCATGCTATACATGTGAATTCATGCACGTTTTATACTACAAAATATTGCTTTATGCATAAACGAGAGCGTTGCGTCAGAAATACTAGTAAACTCACCGGTAAGACACTTTGTGTCAACAAAACTGCAGAAAGAAGTCAGACATTAGAATTGAGGCCTAGGTGTAGGTCCAACAACAAGAATACATTAAAACCCAAGAATACATACCAGGGTTTACATATATACCATCCGGAAGCTAAATTACGCACTAAAAAGCACCCGAAACGCACTTTAAGTGCAGAATTTATTTAAATTCAGCTATAATCAGCATTAGGACACTGAAATATTATGTAAAAATTATGATTTATCATCCAGAATACTTCCCTAAGTGTCGGGAATTGGAAGGGTACAAAAGGGGTACATAAAAGACACTAAACGGTGCAATTTAGCACTTTAACGAACCGGTATCTAACCGAACAACCGGACATTTACCTGGAACATCAAAATATTATTAGAAGCATAGTTTTATTATTTCTGAGCTAGTCATGATCCCCGAACACCCTATCATTCACAAAAATCATCTAGTAACCAACACTTATAACTAGATACTTGGTTTTGAACTAAGTACTAACTAATTGGTTAAAAATTTACCATTAGACCCCCTCCCCCTAGCTAAAAAAATCGACCCATATGTCATTAGTGGGATTTTGTTTGATTTGTTGTTAAGATATGTCTTGTACTCTCAAGACATAAGATCCAATGGTTAACCTTATGTTGGAGGTTATAAGAACAACACTTTGGATAACAACCTTCATTTCACCACACATCACTCAACACCATCTTCCCTCCTCTCCTTCTTCCCCAATCGGCCGAACCCAAACACCCCACCATCATCATCATTCCAACTTGTTTCATCCATTTTAAAAGCATACAAAGGTGCAAATAGTCATACAACGAAGCTTGGTGCTCTCGGAAGTGGAAGGACCTCCTTTATTTGCTATTAACCACCTCATTTCTACTCTTGATCTTCCCTAGCTTAAAAGCTAGTAGTAAGTCTCTTGAATCCTCATTTACTTCATGTTTTTGATGGTTAATAGTTAAAGAATGATGAAATCTCAAGAAACACTAAAAACATAAACAAAGTCTTGAACATAAACTAACATAGTGATGAAGTATGGTTAAAATGATGAAGAAATCATGATATTCCTATGTTGTGATGCTTGTTGATTATTGTTTGCTAGTAAAAATGATGTGGATCATCATATGGACTTGCTAGATCATGATCCAAAAACATGATCTAGCAAGATGAGAGAATAGAAATGTGTAGGATGATGAAACCATCCACACATAAACTATGAACTTGAATAAATAAATGTTTTCTTGAAAAATAAGGATCAAAGTAGGTTATAATCTTGTAGATCTAAAGATCCATGAGTGGTTTTTCAAAAGAACCAAGTTAAAAATATTAGTTTCACTAAAACTTGGATCTTACATAAACTAATCACATTTTTGGTAAATAAACAAGTGTAGAAACCCTTGTGTAAATAGAAGAGTTCACAAAGAAATATTTTTAGAAAATGGGATTTGAAGTTGTAAACACTTAAACTCTTTAAAAATAAAGTTTTTAAAGAAGCACCCACACTTTGAAGGGTAACAAGACTTACTAAATACACTAGTAAGTTACTACACATTTTTATAAATTCTCAAGTTCATGAAATAGAGAAATTAGTATATGTTGTTGATGATTGTTGTTGAAATTGATGGGTGATGATTTTAAAAGAAAATAAACACATGTTTTGAAAACATGGGAAACCTCCATTTTTAGGGGAAACTCTGTCAAAATTTCTATAGAATTTTGACACTTAGAAAAATATAAGTTTCGAGAAACTTATTCCCTAGAAATGTCTCTAGAAAATTTACCAAGGTTTCCCCTAATTTTTGTGATAAGAAATGATGATTTCTTCAAGATTAAAAATTGATATTAAGTATTTATATTTTTTAGAAAAATATATATATTTATTGATCACCAAATTTTGTGCTAAGTGTATGTAGTATGTATTATACGTAATAGTGTATTAGGACTTGAAAATACACTAAATGCTCATGAGAAGTAAAAACACAAAAATACACATACAACGTACAAGATACATAATTCGGGTGCAAAATACAAGAAACTTATATTTATTTTTGAGAAAATAATATAAGTAAGACACATAGTTAAAAATATAAATTATTTTTAACACAAGAATACATATACAAAAAAAATAGTGACTTGTACTTGTGCGATACAAGTCTAGTGACTAACGTTAATAAAACACGTTTAGGTCACGATGCTAGATAAGCAAATCCGGTGAAGTTTACGACGCAAGGAACGCAAAGTTGTGAGTTCATGCTCCCCCTTTTCTTTTAACTGTTTTCAGTTTATAACTTCGGGGGTGAAATACATGTTACTGAATGTTTACAAGAAAGTTCGTGTCCCCACTTTTAAATCTTTTACATACTTTTAAACTTGGGGCGAACACATAAAAATTGATACTTGATATAATAGACGAGAATTGATACTTGATATAATAAACGAGAATTGATACTTGACATGATGAATACATAAACAAGAAGCACTCTTGGTGATCACTAGTACCAAGTATGATGCGTTTTGAGGAATGATACGAAAAATCGTGTCACGAATAGGGTACCATAAGCACCATTAATCGTGTACATACTTAGACCGTAGAACAAAAGGTTAGATCTAACGGGTGTCCGGGCAGCCACACTCTCGGTGAACACTAGTACCGAGTAGTGCTTTTGTGTCTCCGTCGTGAATCGACAACTAGAAAAATGCCTATGGTTTGGTGACTTCCTATGTCGTGTCACATGTTTATGGCCTTGCAACCCATTAACTACACAAGAATACTTTATTTGTACGAAGTTCGTACACAAGAATACTTTATTTGGTTTATACCACAAGAATACTGTATTTACACAAGAATACTTTATTTGGTTTATACCACAAGAATACTTTATTTACACAAGAATACTTTATTTGGTTTATACCACAAGAATACTTTATTTACACAAGGATACTTTATTTTCACAAGATACTTATCATGTTTTCATACAAAGTATACAAACGTGTTCAATACAAAGCTGCATGAATTCACACCAACATTATGTTGACGTTTTTCCAAAACTCACATGTATTTCAGGTAACTAAAAGTGGATGTGCGCGCGGTCCTACTTATGCTCTTGGATGTCGTCTATGTTACGTTTAAATAAAGTTGTAGACCTTCAGACAATATGTTATCTCGTGATGTAAACACTTAAACTATGATTTTCAATTATGTAATGTTAGCATTTGAAGTTATTTTAAGAGCATGTAGTATGTTTACCTTTCGTATGAAATGAGAACCTTTCATGATCACACCTCGTGCTTCCGCCGCAGAAAGGGGTGTGACACTTGGGAGCTCGAGTCAGAGATGCAAAGGAAATATCCACACCTGTTCCAGTAGACCTCGAGGACGAGATCTAAAACAAGGTGGGGAGGATATAACAATTCACCCAAAACCATTAAAATACTCCTATACGTCCTAAAATACACCCCGTATACAAAAAATGACCCTAAAATACTTTTATATTATTAAATAACAAATAAAACAAATTATACGGGCCGCGACAGGGTTCACCCTGGGCTTCGCGGGGCGTGACCAAGTATAACCTGGCGAAACCACAGCGTGCCACGTGGCACGACACCCAGACAACCTACACTCGTGACTGGCCAAAGCTAAAACCTAGTCTAGGTCCCTCGCTGGCCGCGAGAGTAGAACAAGGGGGCGTCGCGGGCCGCGAGCCGCCCGTTGACCAGCCTATATAAAGAGGCCTCTGCCACAGTTCACAAATCGTTCAAAATCTTTCTTTCTCTCTCAAATATTAATAGCTAAAACTCTCGGGTATTATACCCTTAAAAAGCGAAGCTCTGCCTCGTTGTAAGTATTATAAACCACGGTTACGTATTAGTTACTCTGCCCGATTGATCTATGTCACACCCCGATATTTCCACATTTTACCGGTGGGCCCAACGGGGAGTATTGTGACGTAGTTGATATCATCATAGTCAAATATACACAGATCATTGCACAGCGGAAGTCTTGGTAGAAATTACTATTACAAACCGAAATGAAAAGTATGAATAAAATAAAATACAGACGGTTGTAAGATAGGATCCACGTGCGGATCTAAAATATGATACAAAAACTTGTTCCGCAGACTTAAGGCATACGAACTTGCAAGATTCACTAAATACGCCCAGGAGCTCTCCAGCCAATTACGTATAGTACCTGTCACTTAGCCTTTATGAAAATACGCCAGTTTACACTGGTAAATACAATTAACCGACTCTTTTGAAAACATTTATGAAAATTGATTTGAATGCGCAAGGCACAATATTCTTTTATAACTTGGGATAATTATATAAAATAATCTTGTATACAGATTTATATGTTTGTCGTACGTTCAGGGCCTGGGATGGAAACCGAGACAAGAAGAATAGGCATACCACTAATATAGTCCCACCACGAGTTGTCCTCTCATGTGGTTATATCTTTATACATACGCAACGGTCAGGTGTATGCCTACACCCCGTGCTTAAGTCGTGGCCATTTTCAAATGAAATGAGCCGAGGATATCCAGGACACGGTCATATTAACCCCCAAACGTTTATATATCAAACAAAACAGATTAAAACGGGTTATGTCAATGAATTAACCACTAATCGATTAAAAATTCCATACCCGACCAAGCGGTTATAATTTACCGTATCCCAAGCCCGTATAAGGGAAAATAAATTAAAAGTATTTACCTGAGCTTAAAATACAAGTTTTGTATACTCAGTCCTATGGTCTACTCGAACAAGTGTAAGTAGCTTTTACTGGGCTCCTAATCTGGAATGAAGGTTATATTAACCTATGAGATTACTAACGGGTCTTATTCAAGTAGTAAACTTAGACCGGTTAGTTTAAGGAAAGGTTTACAGTACGAAACGCTAGATTAAGCGATGACCGGATTGGAATGTAATTTAGACCTGACAAGCAAGGAGACTTGTATTATATGGGTAAACTAATTACATTCTGGAATTTGAAGTTAAAATGATAAGATTTGACCTGTTTCGGCTAGTTTAAGTAAACTAGTCACATAAACAGCACCGTACGTGTATAAGCATAAACGGGTAACCGGATGAGTCATATACTAGTTTCATAAGTTATTATGCTTAAAATATGTTATAATATCAGTAGGATATCAACAATTATGCCCAAAAGGTTTTTAAAACCAAATTAAGTCCCGTAAGGGCATTTTGGTCATTTTAAGATTCATAAAAGAGGTTTTAAAGCAAACTAATGTTCTGGTCTATAATATTCTGTAAAAATATTTATTTTATGAAGTTATAACAGTATGATATGATACATATGTGTGGTTTACCATTTATGCTCAAACTATGCACCGTAGGGGCATTTTGGTCATTTCACATATGTTTTTAAGGGCAAAATTGGAAGTCTGAGTTCATGACTTATAACTACTGTAAAAGTATTAAAATTTATTTATAAAATCAATAGGTAACAAGTCTTGGGTGCTAAACATGGTTTTAAACCATATTATGCACCTAATTAGCGTAAAAATCAATAATTGACGATATTTGCGACGTTTATGTGATTCTGAGATTTTGACAAGCCTTGAATGGTCAAAATATTTTATTTTACATATCAAGTTAGTAGGAAAAGGTTTGGCATGTTAATTATATGCAAATCAAAATTAATTAGCAAAAGAGGCATTATCGTCAATTATATAATTTATACGAGAACTCAATGATATGGTCAGTATCAGATCTGACCCAACCTTCCAAAAATCCCTAAAAATAATATCATAACAGTAGGTAATGAGTTTGGTGTCAAAATTTAGATTTAAACATGTTTTATGTACAAAAGCGTAATTTAATTAATAAAAAGTGAAATTTTACGATATCTTGCATAACTTCGTTTTGAGACCAGAAGATAATGTCAAATTAATTTTGACATGTTTATATATCAGTAACAAAGCTATTTGCATGCTTACATATTGAAAAATCTCATTTTTACATTATAAGGGCATAATGGTCAAAGTTTAAGCATAATAACGGAAACAAGCAAATAACTCGGATTACTAAGGGACCATGTAGTATAACCTCAGAGGGTTATACTAACATATAATATGGTCACATAGGAACCTTAATGCATAAAGAAACTAAGCTAATTCGGGTCAGAACTGAAAGTCAAAGCAACAGTCAACTTTTGCGACTTTCAGTTGCGAACCGTGCATAACCTCTGAATTGTCGGGTTGAACATGCTTAGAAATGTTCTATTAATATTTACCAAGTTATTTAGGTGACAAAACATGATTCATAACATCTACATTATCAGTTTTAATTATTATTTGAAAATTTGACTATTTTGACTTTTTGACTAGTTACTTTGACCCGACAATTGACTGAGTAAACGTGATAATTAGGAGGTGCCCTTTTGAGGGATTATCACCTACTTAATTACCAACACATAGCCACTTTCGTTTCGAATAATGGCTGGACCGAAAAAGATTAAACTGAAAGTCAAAGTGTAATTACGATGACTTTGACTTTCGGTTCTAAAACATGAAAAACTTGAACTACTGAAGCTAAGAACACTTACACCAGGTCCTAGCTTAAAGTTTTTAACTGATGGGAGTCTCCTTTAGATCCAGGAAGCTCCAGAGAAGAAGTTGTGAGTGAAAATTGAGAGTGCAAGTTCTTATGAGCAAACAAAGGCCCTATTTATAGAGATTTGAAGGCTTTTGAGATCATTCCAGCTGTTGAGGGGAGTTACCAGATGTTTACAAGTGTTCTCATGGCAGTAAAAACCATTAACCAGCCCCTGGTATCGCTCAGTAGCCATGCAATGGCGGTGGACAGCCTGCAACATGCAGCTGCCAGTCTTTTGGACGCTGGCAGGTCTCTCGCGGGCCGCATACGAGTCAAGGGATGGCTTACGCGCCCCGCGACTCTCCTTGTTTCCGGTAAAAAAAGGTTTCCAATCTTGGCAGTTTCAGTCCCTGACCCTTTTAACTTGAAATAACTTCTATTTATTGCACTTTTGACCCCCAAAGTTAACTTTTAAGTATCTTGGGTCATACACAAACACCGTTAGGCTCCCGGTTAGTTACAAGATCACCCGAAAGGTACTAGTTTCTCTTGTTGTCGCATCTAATCCCTATTTCTTGAACTCTTGCACAACTTTTAATTAATAATACCGAAACCATATGTATTTATCATTTGGAATTCTCGGAAGCATAATTGGGCATTACGAAGTTCCGGGTTCGTTAAAGGGTCACTCAGAGGTAAGAATTAACATGTTGACACATTTAACCCCTTCATCTTATAGTTTTCACTCGTTTATCACGAATGGCTTCCCACGCCTAATAATTTAGTCGTTTAAGAACACGAACATCGTTTAAAGTTATTTAAAGGCATAGTTTTCAAGAACACGAACATCGTTTAAAGTTATTTAAAGGCATAGTTTTCAAATGTTGACACTTTTAGTCCCTTTGCATTCATCTTTTCACTATTTGTCAACTTTTAGTCCCTCAAAGTTGACTTGTTACTTGTTTAGGGTTTATGACACGTGTCTACACTTTATTGGTTATGATTTTGCGAGGTGTTACAATCTAGAGCTCCGTAACGCATGTCAAGGCTCTGCCTGACTCAGTCGTTGGAATTCTGTCTCGGGGGTATAGCTAATGTAAATTGGGTTATCTTAATAACACGTGTGCATTGTTTAATTTTAATAGATTATAACCAGGAAGTCACTAGAAAGCAGTAGTATTGTCTAAAACAACAAAGTGAGTCATTCCCCTTTTTGTGAGTACATCTATTTTTGTAAACCTTTTTATACAAACCTCAATTGTTTTAAATGATGATAACAGTGATTGAGTCTATGTATTCTACAATTGTTGTCGGTATGCTGGGGTTTTGTATACATTACTTGTTACTATACTATGAATAGTAACATGACCACAAGTCAGGATTGACAGTACCGTGGGTGGTAATTGGGTAGATATAAACATTGTAATCGCTCTCACTACTGTAAAGATATAAAACCTTGTTTGATTAAATTGGGATGCACTCGCCAGTATTTCTTGCTGACAAAAGTTTTTAAAACGCATTTCAGGTAACAAAATGTGAAAGCCAAATAGAAGCCAGCTGGAGAGCACTGAAGGCTTGGAAAAGTGGCTATAAAAGTTACCTAAATAAGAAAGAAGTTTTATTTCAATAAATTAGGGTTTACCCCTATAAACATATTGTAATGGAAACTTGGGTTTTTCCCATGTATTTATTATTTATAAAAAAAGTGGTGTTTTACTCTGATAAACTATTTCCTAACTACGGTCCTAATGTAAATTTCCGCTGCCAAATTAATAAACACCGATACCACTAATCTGGATTTCGCGGCTGTCCGCCCCTGGGGTAGGGGTCGGGGTTGCGACAAATACCAGATTCAAATTAAAAAAAAGAATAAAATAGTCGTTTTTATGGTGTAATTTTTCATTAAATATTAACTTACAAAAAAGTTATGATCGTTTAAAAATCGTGGGGATAGTTAATTTTTTATTAGGGAATAAAGTGTAACTTGTTATGAATATATTTATTATTAATGTGGTTATCAACACCTAAAATAGATTAGGCTTGTTCCACAAGTTTTTCTCTATTATATATAGTCTCTTGTATCTCTTGTAATATACATCTTAATCAATGAAATATTAGATCTTTTCTCCCTATTATTTTCTTCTTCTTTCTTTGCTATTAGGCTAGTTTCACAACACTTTATCAGCACGAGGTTGTTTCTCTTCATGAAGTCGTGACGGTCAAAGTTCCTACAACTGATTCGTTCATCAAGATATCTTATTCAAATCATCACACAAGTAAGTTTCGTTTTTATTTATCATAAACTATTATATATGAGTATATGGATACACATATTTATAAGAATGCAGAAATGATGAAATAGTTATATATAGTTATACATAAAGTATTTATCATTATATAATATAATGAATATTCTAATTTGCGATTTTATAATTTGCAAATACCATTAAAGTTATACGAAACTTGTCTCTGTTGTTTACTATATTTCTATAACAATTTAGTATTTATTAATATAACTCAATAATCATTTAGCATTGATTTGATATTATTTTGCATCCAAAACTTATATCTGTGCTGTCATGAACAAAAGGTCCCTTTGGTTAATCCATGATAATATTTATTGTCCATTAATCTGATTTCTTTTGGATGGTTAGTCAAATGTGTTTTTTTTCCGTTTCTTATCAACCAAAAGCAATTATATATTACCATTAAAGATAAGGACGGAGAAATTTTAGGATATCATAAAATAAATCTTTAGATATATGAGCAATCTTGAAACTTCTGTTGTTGATTCAAGGAATATGAGCAAAACATAAGATCATATAATTTTTTATAGGTGTTATTTAACTTATATGATCTAGTTTTTATCATTTATTAAACACGACAGTAGTATTTGGTCGTTCATGAACCAACACGTACTATTATTATATTTATAAAAAAATTTAATGATTTATAAAACAAAAGAAAATGATAATTAATGTGAAATCTTAAATTCTTATTACTTTAACATTGCATATTTAATAAGGGAGAGGATCAAATAGAAAGTTTATTTTTGTTAGGAAGGATAGGAAGCAATAGGATTAGGACATGTGGCAAAATTTAAAATAAAGAGCAAGGGTATTTTAGTCATTCTTATCCTTTCTTCTTCCTTTTCAAAACCCAGTAACTTCAAAACCCACCCTTTTCAAAACCCACCATCTTCAACCATTTCTTCACTTTCTATCTCAATAATCACTACATTATAGTGCGATTTTCGTCACCAATCAATGATTCAAACACCCGATCAACGTGTTCTTCAGTTTTTTTTTTGAAGAAAACCCAGTTTAATTTCATACAAAATCTCGTTTTTTCCGGTGATTTTGAAGATAATCACTCGATCCGTTCGATTCGAGCGCTGATAAGTGTTTCAATCATTCAAAATTCGTCAATTGTTGAAGAAATCACTTCGATCCATGTAAGAAATTCTTTAATTTCATTTTTACGATCTGGGTTTTTGATTTAGTCATTGCGTTTTACGATCTTGGCGGGGGTCCGGGGACAGCGCCCCTGGTAGCGGGGTCCCAGGGACGGCAGCCCCTGGCGGGGTCCAAGGGGCAGAGCCCCTGGCTGGGGTTGAGCTGCGTTGGTTCAAACAATTCACAGCTCAGACAATTCGTAAACTACATTGGTTCAGACAATTCACAGGGGCAGAGCCCCTGTCGATTAAATTGCTGTAATAAATATGCATCAGAAAAATTATTTTTCTGTAAATTGCCTCTGGAAAACTGCATTCGTAAACTGCATTGGTTCAGACAATTCACAGCTCAGACAATTCACAGCACAGACAAAACTATTGTCATGGTTCAATGCGTTTTAGAGAGAACACTTTCTTTGGTGTTTTTAGGCAATTGCGTTTTAGAACTAAAACATTTTTATGTGTTTTCTGGCCATTGCGTTTTAGAAAAACACATTCTTGAAGTGTTTTTAGTCATTGCGTTTTAGGTAAAACACATTTTTAGGTGTTTTCAGTCCATTGCGTTTTACAGAGAACACTTACTTTTGTTTTTTTAGGCAATTGCGTTTTAGAATGAGACATTTTTAAGTGTTTTCTGGCCATTGCATTTTACAAATAAGACATTTCTTTGTGTTTTTTGTGCATTGCGTTTTAGGTAAAACACCCTTTTATGTGTTTTCAGTCCATTGGGTTTTAGAAAACAGACATTTTAAGTGTTTTCTGGCCATTGCGTTTTAGAAATAAGACATTTGTTTGTGTTTTTGGTGCATTGTGTTTTAGGTAAAACACATTTTTATGTGTTTTTAGTCCATTGCGTTTTAGAAAGTACATTTTCTTTTGAGTTTTTAGGCTATTGCGTTTTAGAAATAAGACATTTCTTTGTGTTTTCTGGCCATTGCGTTTTATAAATAAGACATTTTCTTTGTGTTTTTGGTGCATTGTGTTTTAGAAAAATGTCATTTTTAGGTTTTTTTTTCCATTGCGTTTTACACAATTGAGTTTTTTCCATTGCGTTTTACGCAACTGGGTTTTAGAAAAAAATTTCGAAAATATAGCAATAGTATACTCGTTTTAAAGATAAAAAACGCTCGTTTTTTTGGGTGAAATTTTAATAAAAAAATAATGTCGTATGAAAGAGTTATTAACGTTTAAGAAATGGGGGGAATTGGAGGAGAGAGAAACTATTGGCTTAGATTGACTAGAATACCCCTAAACAAACTCACGCGCCTCTTTTCTTCCCTTCAATTTCCCTGATTTAATCTTAGCCCTTGATTAACTTAATGGATGGTCAAGATCACTTCCTAGCCTTCTTAGCCAAATAAACTTGCTATCATATCTCCACCCTATTTAATAAAACACATTATTTAGTTATTAAACTTTATTCTTTTAATAACACATGTATCAACTCTTATTATACCAAAGGTATATATAATAATTGCAAAATCTTAAATTTGGTTTTTTTTTATTATAACATTTACATTAAGGTTGACATCGTTAAATACATATGGTTGATCCTACTATTAGTTTAGTTGTATTTTTTCTGTCCATAATGATACGTATCTAAAATAAATCTTTTAGATATAAATTAAAGCTTGAAATCAATATTCCGAGAAGGCAATGATTTTTTTAAAAAATTTTGTTGTAAATAATTACTTTCTCTAATTGTATATTTGAGTGTTTGATCTTTAATATGAATATTTTTATTACATAAGTTATGGATTAAAGCTTACGTATGTATATTCGGTAACCAATTGTATATACATCGTAGGAATAGTTATAATATTGCTAAAGGGTGAATTATATTTATAATATGATTTGATGAATGTCTATGATAACATATTGTTTCTTTGGTAATGTATATTGTAAAATAATACTGAAATTTTTGTATTATTTGTTGTTAGTTTTAAATTTATAGAAGTATAAATAAAGAAGTGTTAAATCATAAATCCTAAATGATATATAGATTGAATTTCTAAATCCGCGTGTATTATGCATTGTGATCTTATTGTGTTATTAATTAGTCTGATTAATATGATGTTTATGGAATTATCAAGTTTTTTTAGATTATCATGTATGTTTTAAATAGTTGTGAGTTGTAGGAATATAAACAATGATTAAAATAAAGATTTGACTGATAACCAAGAAGATAAACTTGAATAACAATCTAGCAATCGGTACATTTGTTCTTCGGTTAGTATGTATGTCACACCCCCAAAACCCACATGCGGAATACCACCGCTTGGAGGCGTGACTGACCAGGATCCAGCCACCAATTATACTGAGCATTGGTTGATAGTAAGAAGTTTCACCAACCGTAATAGTTAGTAAACATCATAGTTTAAAGTTTAAAAGTTTAAGTTCAAATAACCGTTTAAGTGAGCAGCGGAAGCATAAACCAAACAGTTTCTAGACAAAGTTCATAGTTCAAGATTATTTAGAACCCAACACACGGGTTAGACGACCATTACACATTCCCAAGCTGCAAGCTCCTGAGTCACTGTGTACCTGCAAAGCATGCAGTAGGGTATCAACAAAAATGTTGGCGAGTTCACGAGTTGTCCAGTTTTTAATTTCCAAAAACTTGTTTCACCAGTTAATTTATCCGTTTATACATGCCATGGGGAGCTACCCCATAAGTAAGCTACTAAACTGTTTTATAATACCGAATACTTACTTAACCGTATGTTTCCGCAGTGCCCCGTTTGTCAATGTTCTATCATCATTGACGATTTTCCTGAGTACATTAGTTCACTCCCGTTCCCAGTAACAAGGGTCGGTGTGAGGCTGGTTAGACCTAAATAGCGCTATTAACTAATAACCCGTTCGCCAGGCCCCGGCGACTAATCGGTATTAAATGGTAGGGACTTGAGTGATAGAGTTTCGTTTAGTGTTGCTCGTTGCATTCCGTATAAACAGTAATTAACTAAGAGTCCCATTTAAGGGGAGGAAAGTAGGTTTGTATCCCCTACGAGGGGATAGCGTTGTTTAAGTTTCCGTTTCCCAAACCACCGGGAACGCATGCTTTAATAGTTGTGAACTCACCTTGGGTTGCTCGGCAGTTTAGTTTACTTGGTCAAACACGTTGGTAACCACGTCCTAACATGGTTACCAGTATGGGTCAGGCTCGGATACAAGTAATCACGTTTATCTTACACGTACCTAACACATAGTATGCATTTTACCCAAAACAGGAACATGTATACATACAACCTATATGTCATGACAACCTTGGATATCATTATCAAAACAACATTTGTCCTATAACTTCTAATATAGATCGAATGACCATAAGCATCCCATACATTCATCATTCAAATATCTTAGCAATTCATTATCCTACAAGAGTTCACATATGTCATCCATCATTTAATCATTCAAAGCAAGTCACACCATTATACACAAAAACATCTAGTGAACATCTAAAACACTAACCGGTTGATAAAGAGTGTGTGAAGGCGAGTAGGTTTGTTGTCCGATAGTCTCCGAGTGAAGAACACAAGCTTATCCGAGAGCTTGGTTTGCTACCCTTGATCCGAGACAAGAGGAGAGGGTGGTGTTGCTAGGGTTTAAGTGTGGGAGAGAGTGTGTGTGTAGGATGATGTGTGAGAGTAAGTGTAAGGGAAAGGTGGATGATGGCATGGGTTTTTATATCAAATGGTGCACCCTAATGGGCTTTCGGGTCGACTAAGGGAGGTCCATGTCTCAACCAGCCCACTGTGTTACTGCTCACTCGAGACCGAGTGATCTCGAGTCGTGGTCTCGGTTCACATGTACTTATATACATATATATATATTACATACACGTAGTCTAGTACACGTATCACATAGTATGTCACGATAATCCATGAATTTTCATTTAATATAATATGTACACGCATAGTTAATATACACAGGTTGTTCGGGAAAACCCAAAGTGTCACATTATCCCCAAGTTTTAAGAACTTTCGTCCCGAAAGTTAAGGCAGCCACTGTCAAGCTGGTGAGAACGTTTCAACGGGGTGTCACATCATCCCCCCGTTAGTTTGGAATTTTGTCCCGAAATTCGGTTGTAGCTTCAGTGCTGGGAGTTTCATTTGGGAACAACTGGGGATACTTGCGCTTCATCTGGTCTTCCCGCTCCCAGGTAAAATCTGGGCCACGGCGCGAGTTCCAACGAACTCGTACGATAGGTATCTGGCTACGTTTGAGGGTTTTGATCTCTCGATCCGTGATCTCAATCGGTTCCTCAGTAAAGTGTAGCTGTTCGTCAATAGTGAGTTCCTTGAAAGGAATGATGAGTGTCTCATCTGACAGACACTTCTTCAGATTAGACACGTGAAAAACGTTGTGTACAACACTCAGTCCTTCTGGTAGGTTCAATCTGTAAGCAACCTTACTGATCTTTTCGGTAATTTTGAATGGTCCGACATATCGCGGATTAAGTTTGCCCCGTTTTCCAAAACGAACCACACCCTTCCAGGGTGAGACTTTAAGTAGAACCCGGTCACCGACCTGGAATTCTAGCGGTTTCCTACCCTCATCAGCGTAACTTTTCTGACGGTCCCGAGCTGCCGCCATGCATTTTCTGATCTGGGCAATCCTTTCCGTAGTCTCGACTACGAGTTCCGGGCCAGTAATTTGGCTTTCGCCAACTTCCGCCCAACACAAGGGTGATCGGCATTTACGACCGTACAATGCCTCAAAGGGTGCTGCCTGAATGCTGGTATGGTAGCTGTTGTTGTAGGAGAATTCTACCAACGGTAAGTGTCGTTCCCACCCGTTTCCAAAATCAATAACACAGGCTCTCAGCATGTCTTCAAGTGTTTGAATGGTACGTTCCGTCTGGCCGTCGGTTTGCGGGTGGTAAGCAGTACTCATATCTAGACGAGAGCCAAAAGATCTATGCGTAGCTTGCCATAATTCAGACGTAAAGCGTGGATCACGATCGGAGATGATTGAGATTGGCACTCCATGCCTAGCAACTATTTCCTTCAAGTAGATGGCAGCGAGCTTTGAATACTTATCTGTTTCCTTAATCGCTAGGAAGTGTGCAGACTTGGTTAGGCGGTCCACGACGACCCAAATAGTATCGTTCCCGTTTTGAGATCTTGGTAGGCCTGTGACGAAATCCATGGAAATTTGCTCCCATTTCCATTTTGGCAGTTCCGGTTGTTGCAACAAGCCCGACGGCTTCTGGTACTCGGCCTTGACTCTCGCACAAGTCAAACATTTGCTGACATAAGTTGCTATGTGGGCTTTCATGCCAGGCCACTAGTATGTAGTTTTTAGGTCGTGGTACATCTTATCCGAACCAGGATGTACTGAGTAACGGGACTTATGTGCTTCGTCCATCACAAGCTTGCGTAAGTTCCCATAAAGTGGGACCCATATACGCCCGGTTACGTAGTAAACACCGTCTTATTTTTGTTCTAATCGCCCCCTTGACCCGCGTAGGGACTCCGCCCTGATATTCTCTGGTTTCAATGCTTCAACCTGAGCATCTCGGATCTGCTTAGGGAGGTTCGAGTGGATGGTGAGCTGTAAAGCACGAACACGCTTAGGTTTGGTTTCCTTCCTGCTGAGGGCATCGGCTACCACATTAGCCTTGCCTGGATGATATTTAATTGCACACTCGTAGTCATTTAGGAGTTCGACCCATCGGCGTTGCCGCATATTCAACTCCTTTTGTTCCATTATGTGCTGGAGACTCTTGTGATCGGTGTATATCGTGCACTTGGTACCGTACAAGTAATGTCTCCAAATCTTGAGCTCGAAGACCACAGCTCCGAATTCTAAGTCATGTGTCGTGTAGTTCCGTTCGTGGATCTTGAGCTGTCGCGAAGCGTAAGCAATAACCTTCTCGCGTTGCATCAACACGCAACTAAGTCCTTGAATAGAAGCGTCGCAGTAAACAACAAAGTCGTCGGTACCTTCAGGTAAGGAAAGAATAGGAGCACTACAAAGGTTCTTCTTTAGTTCCTGAAAGGCAGATTCCTGAGCATCATCCCATTTGTAAGCAACACCCTTCTGGGTGAGAGTCGTGAGTGGTTGAGCGATCTTTGAAAATCCCTTGATGAACCTACGATAGTATCCTGCCAATCCCAAGAACTGGCGAACTTCGGTCGAAGTCTTTGGCGTAGGCCAATTCTTAATGGAGTCAATCTTAGCTGGGTCGACATGAATTCCGTCCTTATTGACCACGTGTCCAAGGAAGTGAACTTCTCGAAGCCAGAAGTCACATTTCGAGAACTTGGCGTACAGTTGCTCATTGCGAAGAAGTTCGAGAATAAGACGCAGGTGTTGTTCATGCTCCTCTTGACTCTTCGAGTAGATCAGGATGTCGTCAATAAACACAATTACAAACTTGTCGAGGTAGGGTTTGCACACTCGGTTCATGAGATCCATGAAGACCGCATGTGCGTTGGTCATTCCGAAAGGCATGACGAGAAACTCGTAGTGTCCATAACGAGTTCTGAAAGCAGTCTTGGAGATATCCTCGCCGCGGACTCTCAACTGATGATAGCCTGATCGCAGATCAATCTTGGAGTAGTAGCTTGATCCTTGCAACTGATCGAATAAATCGTCGATGCGTGGGAGTGGGTAACGATTCTTGATGGTAACCTTGTTCAGTTCACGGTAATCAATGCACATACGGAATGTGCCATCCTTCTTTTTAACAAAGAGCACTGGGCCTCCCCAGGGTGACGAGCTAGGACGGATAAAACCTTTGTCCAATAGTTCTTGTAGCTGAGTAGAAAGTTCGTTTAGTTCAGCGGGGGCTAGTCGATAAGGCACACGAGCTATAGGTGCCGCTCCGGGGGTTAGCTCGATTTGAAATTCGACCTGACGGTGAGGAGGGAGTCCAGGTAATTCCTCGGGGAATACCTCGGGATAGTCGCGTACAATGGGAAAATCTTCAATCCTCTTTTCCTTTTCCTGGGTATCGGTGACAAGCGCTAAAATAGCGGTGTGGCCCTTTCGTAAACACTTCTGGGCTTTTAAGAATGAAATGATGCCCGTGACTTCTCCGCCTTTGTCACCTTGAACGATAAGGGGTTTGCCAGAAGGACGGGGAATACGAACAGCTTTCTCTTGGCAGAGGATTTCAGCTCGATGTTTGGATAACCAATCCATACCAATGACGACGTCGAAGCTTCCGAGAACGATGGGGAGGAGGTCGATACAGAAGGTCTGACCAGACAATTCTAGTTTGCAGTTACGAATAACGTGTGAGGCCTCGAGGTTTCTACCATTAGCTATTTCAACGATGAGCTTAGAGTTTAACGGCGTAGGAGTAGACTTAAGCTTCTTACTAATACGTAGGGATACATAACTAGCATCTGCTCCAGAATCAAATAATATGGAAACATAACGATCATCAAGTAGGAACTTACCCGCCACCACGTTGGGGTCGTTCCTTGCTTCACCAGCCCCAATCACGAATGCCCTTGCATTGTTTCCAGCTCCCTGGTTGTGGTTGTTGTTCCCAGCACCTTGATTATTGTTGTTGCGATTCTGGTTCAGCTGAGGGCAATCCTTTCGCATGTGCCCTATTGCCCCACATTTGTAGCATTCACGGTTGTTTGCTTGCTGCTGCTATTGCTGTGGTTGATGCTGATTCTGCCTAGCTGGGAACTGACTCCTGCAGTCTTTGGCTTCATGCCCCATTTTGTTACATCGCAGGCACTGGCCTTTGCTACACGCCCCATTGTGGTGTCGATTACACTTGTTACACTTAGGGTGGTTTCCCTGATAACCACCCTGTTGCTGAGGGCCTTTGTTGTTTTCAGTTTTCCTTTGTTGAGTCGGGGTCTGAGTAGGGTTAGCCTCCTTGCTCTGATTTCCTTCCCACTTACGCTTGTTGTCACCAGAGGTTCCAACAGTAGCATTTATCCTTTTGGGCAACTTGCCCTCCTCCACAGCCTGATCAGTGAGTTTGTGAGCAAGACGGACCACTGGCTGAATGGTATTGAGGTTGGCTGAGGTCACATGGCTCCGGATTTCTGGGGCCAAACCTTTGATGTACAATTCGATCCTTCGATACATAGGTCGAGACATGTTTGGGCAAAGAGCAGCATAGTCATTGGACTGTTTGGTGTAGGTCTCAATCTCTGATCCAACCATCTTGAGCTCAAAGTACTCGTTTTCGAGTTTGTGGATGTCATCCCTGTGACAATACTCTTCCTTGATCATGTCCTTGAAATCTTCCCATGCAGTAGCATTCGCAGTCTCCAAACCAAGCATCTGAATCTGCGCCTTCCACCATGAAAGCGCGTTTCCTTCAAGCGTACCGGTAGCAAACTTCACCCAATCAGCAGGGGGACACTCGCAGACAGCGAAACAGCTTCGGCCTTCTCAATCCAGTGTAGAAGACCTATGGCACCCTCAGTGCCATTGAAAGGGAGAGGCTTGCAATCCATGAAGGTTTTGAAAGTACAAACACGTGGTTGCGCAGGGGCTTGCTGACCTCCAGGGTGAGCTGCGAAAGCTGCAGCCACCGTGTTGAGCAATTTAGTGAACTGAGCCTGAGTCATGTTGACGTTTCCTCTCCCGCGTCCACTCATTGTCTTCATAACCAGAAAACACAGTATGAATGTAATGTCGTAATGTAGCGAGAATAAGATAGAAGAGGGGTGTGTCTATCTAGCTAGGTACACCAGTACGTATAGTAGAACGTAAGTCATAAAGTAATCAAGCAAGTAAACACAAGTCCAAGCTATGGGGTCTAGTGCGTTGAGTCTTGCCCTTGGAGTGTAGTGTCGTCACGAGTCACGGGTTATAGTCTGGTTTTTCTCAAAAAGACTTTCTTTTTAAAACCGAGTTCACTATAACCAATGGCTCTGATACCAATCTGTCACACCCCCAAAACCCACATGCGGAATACCACCGCTTGGAGGCGTGACTGACCAGGATCCAGCCACCAATTATACTGAGCATTGGTTGATAGTAAGAAGTTTCACCAACCGTAATAGTTAGTAAACATCATAGTTTAAAGTTTAAAAGTTTAAGTTCAAATAACCGTTTAAGTGAGCAGCGGTAGCATAAACCAAACAGTTTTTAGACAAAGTTCATAGTTCAAGATTATTTAGAACCCAACACACGGGTTAGACGACCACTACACATTCCCAAGCTGCAAGCTCCTGAGTCACTGTGTACCTGCAAAGCATGCAGTAGGGTATCAACAAAAATGTTGGCGAGTTCACGAGTTATCCAGTTTTTAATTTCCAAAAACTTGTTTCACCAGTTAATTTATCCGTTTATACATGCCATGGGGAGCTACCCCATAAGTAAGCTACTAAACTGTTTTACAATACCGAATACTTACTTAACCGTACGTTTCCGCAGTGCCCCGTTTGTCAATGTTCTATCATCATTGACGGTTTGCCTGAGTACATTAGTTCACTCCCGTTCCCAGTAACAAGGGTCGGTGTGAGGCTGGTTAGACCTAAATAGCGCTATTAACTAATAACCCGTTCGCCAGGCCCCGGCGACTAATCGGTATTAAATGGTAGGGACTTGAGTGATAGAGTTTCGTTTAGTGTTGCTCGTTGTATTCCGTATAAACAGTAATTAACTAAGAGTCCCATTTAAGGGGAGGAAAGTAGGTTTGTATCCCCTACGAGGGGATAGCGTTGTTTAAGTTTCCGTTTCCCAAACCACCGGGAACGCATGCTTTAATAGTTGTGAACTCACCTTGGGTTGCTCGACAGTTTAGTTTACTTGGTCAAACACGTTGGTCACCACGTCCTAACATGGTTACCAGTATGGGTCAGGCTCGGATACAAGTAATCACGTTTATCTTACACGTACCTAACACATAGTATGCATTTTACCCAAAACAGGAACATGTATACATACAACCTATATGTCATGACAACCTTAGATATCATTATCAAAACAACATTTGTCCTATAACTTCTAATATAGATCGAATGACCATAAGCATCCCATACATTCATCATTCAAATATCTTAGCAATTCATTATCCTACAAGAGTTCACATATGTCATCCATCATTTAATCATTCAAAGCAAGTCACACCATTATACACAAAAACATCTAGTGAACATCTAAAACACTAACCGGTTGATAAAGAGTGTGTGAAGGCGAGTAGGTTTGTTGTCCGATAGTCTCCGAGTGAAGAACACAAGCTGATCCGAGAGCTTGGTTTTCTACCCTTGATCCGAGACAAGAGGAGAGGGTGGTGTTGCTAGGGTTTAAGTGAGAGAGAGAGTGTGTGTGTAGGATGATGTGTGAGAGTAAGTGTAAGGGAAAGGTGGATGATGGCATGGGTTTTTATATCAAATGGTGCACCCTAATGGGCTTTTGGGTCGACTAAGGGAGGTCCATGTCTCAACCGGCCCACTGTGTTACTGCTCACTCGAGACCGAGTGATCTCGAGTCGTGGTCTCGGTTCACATGTACTTATATACATATATATATATATATATATATTACATACATGTAGTCTGGTACACGTATCACATAGTATGTCACGATAATCCATGAATTTTCATTTAATATAATATGTACACGCATAGTTAATATACACAGGTTGTTCGGGAAAACCCAAAGTGTCACAATGTAGACCTTATATGTATGTGTATCTAATTTTTTTTGCTTGGTTATTTATTTGGTTTTCTTATGTGGAAGTGAATGAATTGACACACAAGTTTAGCAGCTATAATCAAAGAGTCATATATTAGTGAATAAATGAAAGTTTGAATATCACATAAATTATATATATTCGCTTGTAATAAGTGAATTAAGGCACCTTATATCATAACTTGTTTTATATGGACATATAATGTCTTGTGTGCCTTTATAATATACATTGTGTTTGAAATATTATACACTATGTATATAGATTGTATCGAATAGAACAACTAAGCTAAAGTTTTGGTTTAATATCACTATCATGAAACAATGAGTATAAGTACTCTTGAAGTGATACCTGAAATCATCAAATTATAAAAGGTCAAAATATGTTAGACCAATAAATCTAATATACACTTGGACATCTAATTACTTCTCTATTAGTGTTATGAAAATTGCAAAGAGAAGATTATTTAAAACAGAAAAATCGGATAAAACAATTTTCATTTGTCATATCTCAAATATGCTAATGTAGCAATATTATGGAATGAGTATAACAAATTTAAAATGATTACATATTTGTTTGTCCAAGAAAGAAGTAATGATAAACCATGAACCTTGGTTGGTTCTACACCATTGAAAAGCTCGTGATCATGGATATAATTGAGAAAATTGTAATGATGTCACCATGAATGTTGTATGGTTATAATCCATTCCTTGAATTGAATGTGATGATATAATAATTGGTGTAAAGTTCGTAAACATGGTAATTGAGGAAATTGTTATGATGCTCATGTAATAAGATCTACCATGTTAATAATGTGATGACTATACAATGATCGTTATAAAGGTGATGATTATGTAGGTTTGGAAATTGTAATGATCCTCACGTTGACAGCCATGTTAGTATTGAAATTGACCACAAGAAGTGGCATACTAAGGAAGTGATTATACAATAATAAAATACGGGAAACATGTAATAACATGAATTTTTAAAATAATAATATATTATTTTCTCGTACTTCCTATCATGTATCTGACAAACACGAGTACAACTAAAAGAATATATGATCATAAACCTGAATTATATGGTTGATAATTATTTTAATTAGTTGGCATGACCGGCTAGACCACACCGAGTCAATAATGATGTGAAACCTAATGAAGAACCAGAAGATTCTTCTTGACAATTAGACATTTCATGTTTGCTCTCAAGAAAAGTTAATTATTTACCAACCAAAGTAGGGTGTGAACTAAATATTCTGGAATAATTAAAGGATATGTATATCCAAACATGATACCATTTAGTGTTTTTAAACCGATGCATCGTCTAAATGGTTATCAAATCCACAATGTGATGTTTGTGTGATTGTGGCTTAGCTAATGTGATAGAAAGCATATTGTTTCAGATTAGCATATTTATTTTGGTAATAACAGTGAATTCAATTCCCAGGTGATTAATGATTATTGGAAAAGTGTTGAATTTTTTTTTGTATGTTTATATACGAATTTTTGTTGAAGACGATCACCAAACGTCTACGATTGATTGTAAAGCCAACAATCATGAGAGCAAAAGTTCATGTTTATACTTGAGTACATCTGATTTTGCAAGTAGTATCGTTAATTCACATCAAGCCAACATGTTGTAATAGTTTCTCCCCATTATAGTTGGTTTTTGGTCAGGAACCAAAGATATCCCTTCTAAGATTTTGGTTGTGCAGTATATTGAAATTGATCCACCACGACGCACAACGATGGGACCTTAAAAGGTGGTTGAGTGTAACACCACATAAAAACGTGTCCAATTATGTAAAGACACGTGTCCTAAACTCTAAAGGTGTGAAAGATTAAGTTTGAAGGACCAAAGTTGTCAAACAGTGAAACTATGAAACCACAGGGACTAAAAGTGTCAACATGCCAAACTTGTGTCTCTGAATGACCATACATAATAAATATATTCTTAAACGAGAGATTGATTGGATATAAGAAGCCGTTTATGAAAATAATCGGAATATTATTAATTTACAAGGGTTAAACATGTCAACATGTCAATTCTGACCTCTGAGTGACCTTTTAATGAAACCGAGGCTTCGAAATATTCAAACATACTCTTAAGAATAAATGGTATAAATTTCACGTGGTTTCGAGATCGTTAAGCATGTTTTCAAGACTTTGGGCCAAAAGTGTCAACTTGATGAAACTTGCTTTCATGGAGATATTTAACGAACCGGAGCCTAACGAAGTTAGTTTATACATCCTTGAGCTTCAACAAACTGACTACAAGGGCCCTACATGCCAACGATGAGGTTAAAAAGGGTTAAAAACAACAAGGGACTGAATCTGCCAGCTTTAAAACTTGTTTTACCAGTAACAGAAAAATCATGCCAGGTGCGGGTTTTGGCTGTTCCACCGCCTTAACCTAGTTTGTAACGACCTAAGGAGCTATATGTCGGTTTATTTCATCAGATAGGACACCTGGGGTGATCCTATGATGTTCCATAACAGGTGTGAATGATCTATGAACTTGCAAAGTAGTATATAAGAACATTAGTTCTTGAGTTATTATGCACACTTGCAACAATTCTCTAATCTACAACTCCTGGAGCTTGCTAAGGACAAGAAGAAGGATTTGAAGTGTAGAAAAGACAGCTAGGACTTGTAGTAAGCCTCTAATTACTTGTTTAATTGTTTTAATTAGTTTCAATTCCTAAAAGTCAAACATATAGTAATTTAGGTTTGACTTTCAGAATTATCACATATGGTCTAACCACTGATCAAATTGAAAGTGGTTATAGAACCATATTAGTGTAGAGGATTAACCCTTAAAAGGGCACCTCCTAATTATCTCGTTTGACTGGTCAATTGTCGGGTCAAAGTAGTTTGACAAAAAGTCAAACTGGACAGAATGTTTGAATATGATTAAAATTAATAAACCAGAGGTTCTAAATTATATTTTAACATTCTAATGACTTGGTAATTAATATTAAATCATGTTTTATCAGTCCTAACCCGGCAATTAATAGTCTAAGGTCAGTTTATAACCGAAAGTCGCAAAAGCTTGACTTTTGCTTTGACTTTCAGTTCTGACCCATTCAAGCTTAATTCTCCCATGTTTTAAAGCTTCCATTAGGACCACATTACTTAGTAGTATAACCCTCTGGAGTTATATTGCATGGTGCCTAGTGGTTTGAATTATATGCACTTGATCGTAATTATGCTTAATAATGTCATAAACGCCCTTTTTACATACAACTGATATTTTTAGCAATGTGAATGGATTAACACCTTTGCTACTGATATTTAGACATGTCCCGAAAATTTGACTTCAGTTTGAGGTCTAGAATAGGAGTTATGCTCAATAGCGTAATTAAGGAGCTTTTTATTATTTAAATGGCGTAATTAGCATAAAGCCTATCTAAACCCGATTTTTGATATCAAAATTTTTACCTACTGATGTAAAATAATATTTTGGGATTTTTGAAGATTTTTAATTATTTTTAGGCTGAGCATAACATAGGATTATAGCTTGATTTCGGTAATTGTCGGTTTTACCCTTTTCATGCATAAAATGAGTTTTACATAACTTATCAATGCCAAACCTTTTGCTACTGATTCTATATGATAAATAAAATATTTTGAACCTTTTAAACTGATCAAAAACTCAGATTTCCTATTTTAACCCGAATACCCCTTTAAACCGACTTTTAAGCATTTTTAGCACATAGTTTGAGTTAAAACTATATTTGGCATATAAAACTTATTACCCACTGATGTTTTTAGTTAATTTATATAATTAAACAGTAAGCCAAAGTTTTTAAACTCAGAAGTGTATTTTGACCTTTAAAGCTTATGTGAAATTACCAAAATGCCCCTATGGTGCATAGTTTGGTTATATAAGATAAATTTCACATATATAAAATACCATACTGATATAACTTATAAAAATGCATATTTTTACTAATTGAATCAGACCTGAAACTCAGTTTAATATTTAAACCCTTTTATGAGCATTAAAATTACCAAAATACCCTTATGGGACTTATTTTGGTTTAAAATACTTTTTGGGCATATATGTTAACATCCTACTGATGTATTAACATATTTTGAGCATAATAACGATTAAGAACTGTATATAATTTATTTGGTTGCCCGTTACTCGTTTACGCGTTCGGATCGGCTTATGTGACTAGTTTACATAAAATAGTCGAAACGGGCTTAACCTTATCATTAAAATCTCATTTTCCAGAATGTGTTTAGTTTACCCATATTATACAAGTATCCAAGCTTGTCGGGTCTAAATTACATTCTATTCTGGTCTCCGCTTAATCTAGCATTTAGAACCGTAAGGTTTCCTTCTAGCTAGCCGGTCTAAGTCCTTGACTAAATTAAAGACCCGTTAGCATCCTAATAGGTAATAAACCTTCTATACAGATTAAATAGCTTCCGGTAGAAGGTGCCATCAAGAGCTTTAGGATTATACTGCTAGCATCAGGTAAATACTTTTAACTTATTTTCCCTTATACTGGCTTGGGATATGGTATTATAATAATACCACTTGGTCGGGTATGAAATCATTTAATCGGATTGTGATTAATAAATTTACATAACTCGTTTTAATCTGTCTTGTTTGATAACATAAGCATTGGGGGTTAATACGACCATGTCCGGGATATCCTCGGCTCATTTCATTTGAAAATGGCCACGACCTATGCACGGGGTGTAGGCATACACCTGACAGATGCAAATGCTAAAATATAAACCCACATGTTGGGGATAACTCCTTTGTGGGTTCTATAAGTGGTGAGTCGGTTAATCAAGACCGGCTTCCAACCGGCCCCAATTGTAAGACAAACATGTAAATATGTATACAAGATTATATTTAAATAATTGTCCCAAGTTATAAAAGATTTGTGCCATGTGCACTTAAATCAATTTTCATAAATGTTTTCAAAAGAGTCAGTTAATTGTATTTACCAGTGTAAACTGACGTATTTTCTTAAAGACTGATTTGACAGGTACCTCTCGTAATAGGCTGGAGCTATTAGGTGTCATAAGAGGATCTTGCAAATCCGTAGATACCTGAAGTCTGTTATTTTGTTTCCTTGTATTTATTTATGATCCGCCTGTGGATCTTATTACATTCCAGTCTGTATATTCTGTCACTCGAACACTCAGACATTATGGTTTGTAATAGTTTATTCACCAAGCCTTCCGCCGTGCTATTATATTGTGTGTATTGACTATGATGATATCAACTACGTCACGATACTCCCCGCCGGGCCCACCGGTAATATGTGGAAATATCGGGGTGTGACAGGTTGGTATCAGAGCCAACATTGAGTGAATTAAACACTAACCTTTTGTTTTTAATCTCAATGACACAATAAGCACATTCCTTAGACTCTCGAGTTTAGGCAAATGACCTAGGATTTTACTCTTAACCTTCCTTTTACTGTTTTATTATAGTTACTTGTTTTGACAGGTTACTACTTGGAAGAATGCCACCAAGAGTAAGAGGAAAAGGCAAAGGACCCATGCGTGGAGGACCGTCTAGCAGCACGGGACCCTCCCATAGACGTGCACCATCCGACTCGCTTTCCGTCTCCGACTCAAGGGATAATTGGAGCCATAGCTTTGAACCAGCAAGACATTCTGTCTCGCTGGGATCCTCACCATCTGACCCTCCTTACTTTGGGTTGCCCATTCCTATCGAACCCCATCATTCCCCTCTTTCGCAGGGAACTCATCACTCAAACCAATCACACCACTCCTTTCAATCTCATCCTTTTCATCATTCAGATTCTACTTACTCTCCTGCACAATTTAATCCGAATGATTATGTTAACAACTTTTTGGGCTACAACCCTTTGGGGCCTGAGGATCACTTTTCTCAGGAAATGGAGATGGATGATGACCCGGACCCAGAATTGCAAACAGGAACACCAGACCACCCAATAAGCGTCTCAAGCGGTTCCCCATTTCAGGGATCACCGTACCATGGGCCCGACTCATTTCAAGAGAAGATGGCTCAGTATGACTGGTTCTTTACACCTTCATACCATAACTCCCCAGCCCAACCTCCCTTGGTTGAACCCCAGCTCCAAGCTGTTACCCCACCACCGTTACCAGTTAAGGAACCACCTCAACAGCCTCCCGAGCCGCCAAGGCGAAGGAGAAATGCTAGAATGTCCGTACGTGGGGGACCACGGTTTGCATCTCCTCATGGCTCAAGTTCTTACCCTCGTATCCCAGAGGACCCACAGTTGGGCGGACCCTCACACACGGTGCCGGAAGTCAACCTTCCTCCAGTTTCTCATGCACCACTGCAGCCACTGTTGGGTTTTGACAACCCGATCCCGACATACCCAGGATCATCTGGGTATAATCCGTCTGGATACCCATCGGACTATGGAAATCACAACCCTTACCTTACAGCTGCTCAGTAGAATGCACTCTATCCTACTTCTTACCCTCCAGTTTACCCAACTGGATATTCGGTGCAGGGATACCAATACCCACCATACCAGCAACCCCCTCCTCACCATCAGGAACAAACTCACGAAACTAAGAAGAAACACAATGGTTTTGTCAAGGGTCTTATGAACCTTCTTAAGGGCAAGAAGAAGTAGGAGATTGTTGTTCATGTTGTATTTCAATAAGTCCCTGCGAGGACGTTTATTTCATTTTCATGTACCAAGTCCCTGCGTGGACTTACTTTCTGTTTCAGTAGCCCCTGCGTGGGCAGTGCTTTCAGTAGCCCCTGCGTGGGCAGTTTGTGTTGTTTTTCTCAAGTCCCTTTTTGGGCAATGTTGTACTCGTTCCGTGGTTTAATGAAGTTATTTTTTATTTTAAATATGTATTTTATTACATCATGTTATATCATTTCAAAATTTATTGATCTGCCAACAAAATTTCTTAAAGGTATAACCTAGCCAAAATATTAAATGGCTATGATGGTATAACCTTTTTAAGATAATAAATCCCTGTTAACATCTGAAAATATGTTAACATTCCTGGCTGTGCGGTATGAGAAACCACACAAGCTTCCAAATGTACTTGGATCTTTCCAAGTCACTTATGTATAGCTTATATGATCAATATAAATCATGGCAAACAAACATCAATGTGATGTACACACCAGAACATCCATTAGAGATGTATGCTTATAAGCAAAGGTGTAATAATGACAATGATAGTATTACTTATAAACTTCTTGTCAAAAAAAAAGGTGATGAACTTTGTTCGACCCTTAGAAGGTCACTGATCCAAGAGATCAATGATTATATATTTTAAGCGTCTCTGTGACAAGCTTTCTGAGTTATCTAAATGTCCTTCGAGACGATCCTAAGGTTAAATAAAATGTCTTTTTAAGACATTGACAGTTGTGAATTATAATTTCCCCTGTCTAATAAGATATAAGAGAATATTATATTCTATTGATTTGATTAATTTATTAAAATAGTCTATATGGTTTAATAATACCATGACCATTTGATCATCAATGCGATGAAATACTATATAATTTAAATATCATCATTGTTTGTTATAGTACTCGAAAATGGCTGGATCTGATGAGGCAAATAGCCACCCTTGAGGAGAAAACAATAATGAAGCAAGAGTAAATCTTACAAATGCTGAACTGCAAGCAATGATCGATACTGCAGTTGCCCAAGCAGTAGATAAGATATTTAAGGAACCGAGCAATGTTCGGTCTCAAACTCATTCAAAATCCCATTCTCAACCCCATACTCATAAGAGAAGTGAGTCTCAGCACTCATCTAATCGAGGCAGTGAGCCCAAGAGGCAGATTGTCCTTGAACCGACTCCCAGGTACACCAAGGGTTGTACCTACAAGTACTTTGTCTCCTATAAACCGAGAGATTTTACAGGAGAAAAAGGTGCAATCGATTGCATGAAATGGTTGGACAAGATGGAGACTGTGATAGACATCAGCGGATGTGCTAAGGAGGATATAGTGAAGTTTGTATCACAATCCTTCAAGGGCGATGCCCTCACTTGGTGGAAAGCATTAGTGCAAGCCACCGGGAAGGTTCCTTTGTACAATCTGTCATGGAACAAGTTTGTTAATTTGGTTAAGGAAACCTATTGCCCTCAGCATGAAGTCGAACGGATAGAGACTGATTTCCTCACCTTAGTGATGAAGGATCTGGATTGTAGATCCTATGTGACTAGTTTCAATTCAATGTCAAGGTTGGTACTGTATTTAGTCACTCCTGAACCCAAACGCATTGCGCGTTTCATCGGTGGTTTGGCTCCTGAAGTAAAAGGGAACGTTAAGGCCTCTAAGCCAACCACTTATAGATCTGCTGTGGATCTATCTTTGTCCCTCACTTTGGATGTTGTGAGGAGTAGGGTAAAGAAAACCACTGATGAAGGGAAGAGGAAGAGAGAGGAAGATAAGTCTCCTCAGTCGAACAAGAAAGGAAAAGGGAACTTTAATTCCAAGAAGGGGCAGTCAAATGATAAGCCCAGATGTAAAACCTGCAATAAAAGGCACTTTGGGAAGTGCAACCAGGACCCACAAGCCAAACCATGTGGGATCTGTAAAAAGAAAGGGCACAAGTCTGTTGAGTGCCAAAATATAAAGGATGCAACCTGCTACGGTTGCAATGAAAAGGGGCACATTAAAACCAATTGCCCCAAGAATGCTAAGAAGCTCGAGGAGGCAAAGAAAACCAATGCAAGGGTTTTCCAAATGAATGCTAGGGAAGCAGTGAACGACGAGAACGTCATAATAGGTACCTTCCTCATTAATAATAATTATGCTAGAGTCTTATTTGATTCAGGTGCTGATAAGTCTTTTGTAGACCATAAGTTTTGTAAGTCACTGAATTTGCCTATTAAGACTCTAGACATAAAATATAAGGTAGAACTTGCCGATGGTACCTTAGAAACAGCTTCAACTCTTCTTGATGGATGTTTCATATCCATCAAGAATCATTCTATCCTGCTATCCCTCTTGCCAATGAAATTGGCTGGGTTTGATATAGTTTTGGGCATGGATTGGTTATCGCATAACCAAGCCCAAATTGCCTGTGATAAAAAGCTAATTATTATCAAAACTCCTTCTGGTGAATCCGTCACTATTCAAGGAGATACACAATACGGGTTGCCCAACAATGTGTCTATTCTCAAGGTATCGCAGTGTTTAAGGAGCGGATGTGTCATTTACATGGCACAAGTGACTGTGAATGATCCGAAACCTAAGATTGAAGACATCCCAATCATCTCTGAGTATCCTGATGTCTTTCCTGACGAGTTACCTGGATTACCTCCTGAGAGGCAAGTAGAGTTCAGAATAGACATTCTTCCAGGAGCTGCACCTATTGCACGAGCTCCTTATCGCCTAGCGCCTACTGAAATGAAGGAACTCAGAACTCAATTAGATGACTTATTGGAAAAGGGTTTTATACAACCTATTTCTTCACCTTGGGGAGCTCCAATTATGTTTGTGAAAAAGAAAGACGGATCAATGCGCTTATGCATTGATTATCATGAATTGAATAAGGTAACGATCAAGAATCGTTATCCTTTACCAGGGATCGATGATTTATTTGATCAGCTCCAAGGGGCGAGCTATTTCTCAAAGATTGATTTGAGATCTGGGTATCATCAACTTAAAGTAAGAACTGAAGATGTGCCTAAGACGACATTCAGAACGAGGTATGGACATTTTGAATTTTTAGTGATGCCATTTGGGCTCACTAATGCGCCAGCAGCATTCATGGACCTCATGAATAGAGTCTGCAAGCCATATTTAGATAAGTTTGTCATTGTATTTATAGACGGCATACTTATCTACTCTCGTAGCCAAGATGATCATGAGAAGCACCTTCGATGTATCTTAGGGTTGCTTCAACAGGAGAAGTTGTATGCTAAATTCTCCAAATGCGAGTTCTGGCTTCGCGAAGTCCAATTTCTTGGACATGTTGTTAGTGAGCGAGGTATTCAAGTTGATCCCGCCAAGATAGAAGCCATTATGAATTGGGAAGCACCAAAGACACCTACAGAAATACGCAGCTTTCTGGGTTTAGCTAGATATTATAGAAGATTCATTGAGAACTTCTCGAGGATAGCTGCACCATTAACTTCTCTGACCCGCAAGAATGTGAAATTTGATTGGGGTCCCAAGCAACAAGAATCTTTTGAGATTCTTAAGCAAAAATTGAGCAATGCGCCAGTGTTAACCTTACCTGAGGGAATTGAAGAGTTTGTCGTATACTGTGATGCTTCACACACCGGTATGGGTTGTGTGCTTATGCAACGAGGCAAGGTGATTGCCTATGCATCACGACAATTAAAAGTGCATGAGAAGAATTACACCACCCACGATTTGGAGTTGGGTGCCGTTGTATTCGCACTAAAGTTATGGAGACTGTTGGTACACGATGTCTAAAGCCTACGTCTTAGTCTAGGGGTCTAAATATGTCAAGTTTGTATAGTACAGGGGTCTAGATGAAAGTTTTAGCTTATTTGTTAGAGATTTCGCTTGAAAGTATATATGTTAATCTCAAGCGAAATCATATGTTAAGATTTCGCTTGAGACATGTTCAAGCGAAATCTCAAGGTTATATATAGGTATGTTGTTTTCTCATTTGGTATGCATTCCGAAAAGTTGTACCGAATTGCTGCCGGTTTGTCAAGTGAATGTTTTAATGAGAAACGAGTATTAAAGTGATATTCTTCTGTTTTCTACTCCGTTCTATCTGATTCTAAACTGTTTAGGTGTTTCCGCCACTTAAATAGTGTGTATTCACTCAAATTGACTCATTTGATCGGTCAAATCGATCCTACAATTGGTATCAGAGCCAGGTTGTATAGTACACGATGTCTAAAGCCTACGTCTGTATCCACTTAAATAATGTTTGAAGAACAAGACTGAAGACTCCGGCTGTATCCAAGGGGGAGTTTGTTGGTACACGATGTCTAAAGCCTACGTCTTAGTCTAGGGGTCTAAATATGTCAAGTTTGTATAGTACAGGGGTCTAGATGAAAGTTTAAGCTTATTTGTTAGAGATTTCGCTTGAAAGTATATATGTTAATCTCAAGCGAAATCATATGTTAAGATTTCGCTTGAGACATGTTCAAGAGAAATCTCAAGGTTATATATAGGTATGTTGTTTTCTCATTTGGTATGCATTCCGAAAAGTTGTACCGAATTGTTGCCGGTTTGTCAAGTGAATGTTTTAATGAGAAACGAGTATTAAAGTGATATTCTTCTTTTTTCTACTCCGTTCTATCTGATTCTAAACTGTTTAGGTGTTTCCGCCACTTAAATAGTGTGTATTCACTCAAATTGACTCATTTGATCGGTCAAATCGATCCTACATTAATTTTAATCATATTCAAACATTCTGTCCAGTTTGACTTTTTGTCAAACAACTTTGACCCGACAATTGACCAGTCAAACAAGATAATTAGGAGGTGCCCTTTTAAGGGTTAATCCTCTACACTAATATGGTTCTATAACCACTTTCAATTTGATCAGTGGTTAAACCATATGTGATAATTCTGAAAGTCAAACCTAAATTACTATATGTTTGACTTTTAGGAATTGAAACTAATTAAAACAATTAAACAAGTAATTAGAGGCTTACTACAAGTCCTAGCTGTCTTTTCTACACTTCAAATCCTTCTTCTTGTCCTTAGCAAGATCCAGGAGTTGTAGATTAGAGAATTGTTGCAAGTGTGCATAATAACTCAAGAACTAATGTTCTTATATACTACTTTGCAAGTTCATAGATCATTCACACCTGTTATGGAACATCATAGGATCACCCCAAGTGTCCTACCTGATGAAATAAACCGACATATAGCTCCTTAGGTCGTTACAAACTAGGTTAAGGCGGTGGAACAGCCAAAACCCGCACCTGGCATGATTTTTCTGTTACTGGCATGCTGAGGCGGGCCGCGTAAGCCATAAGGGGGGGGGGCTTACGCGGGCCGCTTGGACCGGCTGATCTGGTAAAACAAGTTTTAAAGCTGGCAGTTTCAGTCCCTTGTCGTTTTTAACCCTTTTTAACCTCATTGTTGGCATGTAGGGCCCTTGTAGTCAGTTCGTTGAAGCTCAAGGATGTATAAACTAACTTCGTTAGGCTCCGGTTCGTTAAATATCTCCATGAAAGCAAGTTTCATCAAGTTGACACTTTTGGCCCAAAGTCTTGAAAACATGCTTAACGATCTCGAAACCACGTGAAATTTATACCACTTATTCTTAAGAGTATGTTTGAATATTTTGAAGCCTCGGTTTCGTTAAAAGGTCACTCAGAGGTCAGAATTGACATGTTGACACGTTTAACCCTTGTAAATTAATAATATTCCGATTATTTTCATAAACGGCTTCTTATATCCAATCAATCTCTCGTTTAAGAATATATTTATTATGTATGGTCATTCAGAGGCACAAGTTTGGCATGTTGACACTTTTAGTCCCTGTGGTTTCAGAGTTTCACTGTTTGACAACTTTGGTCCTTCAAACTTAATCTTTCACACCTTTAGAGTTTAGGACACGTGTCTTTACATAATTGGACACGTTTTTACGTGGTGTTACATCCTCACCCCCTTAAAAGAAATCTCGACCCCGAGATTTACTGGAATAAGTGAGGGTACTTTTGTCGCATAGTGGACTCAACTTCCCACGTATATTCGGGACCTCTGCGGGCGTCCCATTTGACCTTTACTATAGGTACATGCTTCCTTCGGAGCTTTTTAACCTGTCGATCCTCGATCGATATAGGTCTCTCAACGAATCTCAAGCTTTCATAAATCTGTACGTCTTTATGAGACATAGCTAGAGATTCATCGGCTAGGCATTTCTTGAGATTACAAATGTGGAACACATTATGGATTCCACTCAACTCCTCAGGAAAGTTTAGCTTATAAGCTACACTGCCGACACATTCGATAATCTCGAATGGTCCTATATATCTAGGGCTCAACTTACCCTTTTTACCAAAACGCATCACACCTTTCCAGGGTGACACTTTCAATAGAACTTTATCGCCTACCTCGAACTTTAGAGGCTTTCGCCTCTCATCAGCATAACTTTTCTGCCTATCCCTGGCAGATTTCAGGCGATCACGAATCTAGACAATCTTGTCCGTCATTTCGAGGACTATATCAGGTCCTGATAGCTGAGCCTCTCCTACTTCCGCCCAACAAACAGGCGTTCTGCATTTCCTACCATATAATGCCTCAAAAGGCGCAGCCTGAATGCTCGTATGGTAGCTATTATTATAGGAGAACTCGATTAAGGGTAGATGGTCATCCCAACTACCTCCTAAATTAATAACACATGCTCGAAGCATGTCTTCCAATGTTTGAATTATACGCTTACTCTGCCCATCAGTCTGAGGGTGGTAAGCAGTACTGAAATTCAAACGTGTGCCCAAATATTGTTGGAAACTTTTCCAAAAGTGAGAGGTGTACCTAGTATCCCTATCAGAGATAATGGACACCGGTACCCCATGAAGGGCTACAATCTTATCCACATATAATTGGGCTAACTTATCGGAGCTAGGAGTCTCCTTAATGGGTAAGAAATGTGCTGACTTAGTCAATCTATCAACTATAACCCATATTGTATCATTTCCATGCCTGGTTTTTGGTAACTTGGTTATGAAATCCATGGTTAGCATCTCCCACTTCCATGTGGGGAGTTCTGGTTGTTGAAGCAGACCTGATGGCTTTTGATGTTCAGCTTTAATCTGAGCACATGTCAGGCACTTAGCTACATGTGTGGCAATAGATTTCTTCAAACCTATCCACCAATAATTAGCCTTCAAATCATGATACATTTTGTCACCACCAGGGTGAACTGAGTACTTGGAGTTGTGGGCTTCCTGGAGGATTACATCTCGAAGTCCTCCATACAGGAACCCAAATTCTTCCATTCATTCTAAGGATTCCATCCTTCCCAGGTGTTAATTGTTCGGCGGTTACACCTAACTTTTCATTTGGAAGATTAACTTCCAAAACAACATCTTTCTGCGCAGCTAATAGTCTTTCATTCAGACTATTCTTCAACTCAATGCTCTTTGCATTGATCCTGATTGGTTTAACTCTTTCCTTTCGGCTTAGAGCATCAGCGACTACGTTCGCTTTACCTGGATGGTAGCGTATCTCGCAATCATAGTCATTTAAGGTTTCCATCCAACGACGCTGTCTCATGTTGAGCTCTTTTTGATTGAACAAATGTTGGAGACTTTTGTGATCAGAAAAGATCACACATTTAGTTCCATACAAATAATGTCTCTGTAGGATCGATTTGACCGATCAAATGAGTCAATTTGAGTGAATACACACTATTTAAGTGGCGGAAACACCTAAACAGTTTAGAATCAGATAGAACGGAGTAGAAAACAGAAGAATATCACTTTAATACTCGTTTCTCATTAAAACATTCACTTGACAAACCGGCAGCAATTCGGTACAACTTTTCGGAATGCATACCAAATGAGAAAACAACATACCTATATATAACCTTGAGATTTCGCTTGAACATGTCTCAAGCGAAATCTTAACATATGATTTCGCTTGAGATTAACATATATACTTTCAAGCGAAATCTCTAACAAATAAGCTTAAACTTTCATCTAGACCCCTGTACTATACAAACTTGACATATTTAGACCCCTAGACTAAGACGTAGGCTTTAGACATCGTGTACCAACAAACTCCCCCTTGGATACAGCCGGAGTCTTCAGTCTTAGTCTTCAAACATTACAGGGACTTGAACTTTTCTTCATGAGACTTAAGCTTCTTCAGTAACATTTTTCTAAGCTTCTCATTCTCATCAATTCTTTTCTTCTGTTCAGCAGCTTCCTAAGCTTCTCGTTCTCTTCCTTCAGGCTCCCCCTTTCATCAATCTTCCTTGCTTTTGGGATCAACACCTGGATTACCAGCAACAAGCTTCCTTTTACATCAAGCTCGTCTTCAGACTCCCCCTAAGACTCATCTATCGGGATCTTAATCTGGAACTTTTACCTGCAAACCTCAAACATTTATAAGAATAAACATTTTAAAAAGTCCAGAATTGATGATCTGGTTCTTTCACAATTCTATAAAGATTTGACTATATAAAGAATCCAAACAACTAAACTTCACATTTTAAAATTTTGATTTTTATCACTTTTCTGATTAAACATCATCACACCCAGTCAACCAAGTCCAAGTCAATGACCTTGGTCAACTGCTTGACCTACCAAGTCCAAGTTAATGACCTTGGTTGATCGAATTATGAAGTACGCAATCATTTCATTCTGAAAATTGTTCAAACAAATGAACTTTTGAACATTTTGATCTTTCAAACACATTTTAACAGACAAATACTGTACCAATCATTGTACTGTATCATCAGCTTACCCAGCCCTCATCAAATATAGACATGATCTGCACAAAGCTTTGATCTTCCGATTCCCAATATCAGTTGTCGAAAATAAAATGAGAAACAAAAATCTTTTTGGATTTTAACTATATATACTAAAAACTATGTACACACAATATTTTTATGAGTGTGTTAGGGGATCATATCAGCTGCCGACTAGACACAAGCACCGTTAAGCTGTTATTTCATTTTAAGCATTAAACAATTCACGTAGATTGCCAATATACTGATCCTCTTAAATTCTCACAGAACTTTCAATCTGCTCGGGATACAGAATTAGTGTTTTAGGACTTAAACATCTACATGTGTCCCACCTCAGTATATACTCCCGTATCCAGATCCCAGTATTCAGTCTTACAGGTGAGTATACCTAGATGATATCTGTAAGGGGTTAATTGCGAGGGCCGTGAGAGCTCAGGTCGATCTTTCGATACGCAGAGAGATGACGGCTTCGACTTTTGGTGGGTCCCCTTTGGGGATCTTCTTTTCAACAGCACATGATTAACCATTTTGCAATGTGTTATCATTTTTTATGCTGAGGGGAGGCTTATATTTCAAAGCAGTGTAAAGTATTCTCCGGGGACTAGGCCATTGCTTCCGCAAAATCAGAAGTCCCGGGATAATACCCCAGATATCACTAAGCATAAAGACCTAGTATTTCAGAATACGGGACCCTTCAAACAGGATTTCAGGGGTTACCTATATATCCTGGAGGTGTTCCCCACGTAGACGCAAGTAAATTTATGTTTATATCCCAAACTGATCTACTGATTTTGTGAAAACTTATCGGCACATCTTTAGCGAGACTGCTTAATTGCATTTTATACATTACAATTCTTTAGCGTACTGTGTCCGTCTAGCTGATGTACTATCATTTCCCCTATTCTACACAACTCTTTTTTACTTTTTCAAATGTTTTTGGTTTTTTTTTTTAGATTTTATCATGTTTTTGTATTTTTCTGCGAATTTCTCCCCCTAAAACGAAAACATATTTTTGTGTTTTTGTTTTTATCGAAAAGCAGAAAATAAACTGTACAAACAAATTTGACAACACGACATGGTTCACGTCAGATCGCCGCCCATCTCGGCTTCACATTCAATAACCCTCCCAGATTGCAGATTTTTCATCCCGTTCAATTTCAAAAGATAATAAAATCTCTTTTTGTCAAATGGTTTAGTATAGAAATCCGCTTTCTGATCATCGGTGTGCACGTGTTCAATCTGAATTAACTTTTTCTCGTGACAATCACGAATAAAATGGTGACGGATCTCAATATGTTTTGTTTTAGAATGGTGAACCGGATTTTTAGTGATGTTAATGGCCGCTTCATTGTCAACATAGATCGGAGTATCTAAGAATTGCAAACCGAACTCTCGCATCTGCTATTGAATCCAAAGGATCAGCGAACAATAGCTGGAGGCTGAAACGTATTCAGCCTCGCAAGTAGAGAGCGCTACTGCGGTTTGTTTCTTACACTGCCAAGTAACAAGTCGAGTTCCGAAGAACTGACACCCAGCAGTGGTGGACTTTGCATTTTGCTTGCAACTCCCAAAATCAGAATCAGCAAAACCAGATAAAGTAAAGTCACCCGATCGAGGATACCACAAGCCGATGCTTGGGCAGCCTTTCAAATACCGTAAGATACGTTTCACAATTGTCAGGTGTGACTGCTTTGGATTTGACTGATATCTGGCACAGAGGCATGTCGGGTACATGATGTCTGGACGGGAAGCCGTGAGATACATCAGAGATCCAATGATTGATCGGTACAATGTCTCGTCCATCTTTACACCATTCTCGTCTGGACAAATTCCATGATTCTGTGCAAGGGGGGTGGATGCAGGACTGCAATCTGTCATGTCGAACTTATCGAGCACGTCCTTCACATACTTCGTTTGGTGAATGAAGATTCCGTCGGACATTTGTTCCACTTGCAACCCGAGGAAGAACTTCATCTCCCCCATTGAACTCATCTCAAACTTTTTCTTCATCACCTTTTCAAATTCTTTGCACATATCGTCGTTGGTGGATCCAAAAATTATGTCGTCAACATATATCTGCACAATCAACAAGTGGCCTGCTTCTTCCTTGGTGAACAAAGTGCTGTCTACTGTGCCTCTTGTGAACCCGTTGTCCAGCAAGTATGTTGAAAGCGTTTCGTACCATGCTCTCGGGGCCTGGTGAAGTCCATACAACGCTTTATCCAGTAAAAACACCTTGTTTTTGTGTTGTGGGTCTGTAAACCCCGGCGGTTGCCCCACATACACTTCTTCTCTGATAGTTCCGTAAAGAAAGGCAGATTTGACGTCAAGTTGATATACTTTAAAGTCTTTCCATGACGCGAAGGCTAGAAAGATCCGAATTGCCTCAAGTCTGGCAACCGGTGCGTAAACTTCATCATAATCTATTCCTTCCTGTTGACTGAAGCCTTGAACCACAAGTCGCGCTTTGTTTCTCACCACGACACCTCTGTCATCACGTTTGCACTTAAAAACCCATTTCGTCTTGATTAACTTCTGATTCTCAGGTAGATCGACAAGTCTCCAGACACCCAACTTTTCGAACTGTTGCAGTTCCTCCTGCATTGCATTCACCTAGCTATCCTCAGTCAATGCCTCTTTGTAAGTTCTGGGCTCTATCTGCGAAATAAAACATTTTAATGAGACTTCTTTCTGCATATCAGCAATAAATGAATAGAAACATGTAAGAGCTTGGTCTATTTGATGTCGGGTTTTGACACCACTTTGCATGTCACCAATTATCTGTTCTGAGGGATGATAAGACAATGTCCGTGGCATAGCATTATCAGGCACATTCACTTCCGATTCCAAACTCGATATGTCAAGATCAACAGTTTGATCCTCAGCTTCCGTTGGATCCTCGTCAAAAGACGGAGCGGGTTCCGCTTCTGAGTCGTCAGATCCATCAAACGATGGAACTGGTTCCTCTGGTGAATCGTGAGCTGTTCCACTCGGTCCTGCTTCATCATCGTGAGTACCCACGGTGGGTTGAGAAAATTCTATCGGACTAGATACTTGCTCCTCTGACACAGTTTGCTGATATAGATACATAAGAGCTAGTTCCTCATTACTCGGCTCGACCGGCAGATGAAACGACTCCCAGAGCTTATCGTAGTCGAACAGGAATCTTTGTCCGGGAAGTTGTGCTGATGGAGTATGCTTTTGACAATCCACGTGTTGAACTTGAATCACCTTATTCAGACATGGTACGAACACCCTCTTGAGTGGGCTAGCGTAACCTACAAAGAAACCTTCATTAGCTTTAGCGCCAAATTTACCATTTTCGTCAATAAAAGTGCAAGGAGACCCAAATGGCTCCAAAAATTCAAGATTCGGCTTATAACGGTGCAGCAGCTCAAAGCAAGTCTTTTTATACTTCTTGACAGTGAGAACTCTATTCAAAGTGTAACAGGCTGCTGATACGGCTTCACTCCAGAAAAAGATTGGTAGCTTGGAATCGGCTAACATTGTACGGGCTGTTTCAATCAGAGTTCGATTCTTTCGTTCAGCTACGCCGTTTTGCTGTGGTGTGTACGGGGCACTGAATTCATGAAGAATTCCCTTCTCGTTGCAGAATTCGTACATCTTGTTGTTCTTAAATTCCGTTCCGTTGTCGCTCCGAATCCTCCGAATTGGCAGCTTATACACCGTTTCCATTTTCTTGAAAAGCACCATCAAAGACTCAAAAGTTTGATCTTTTCGTTCCAAGCACACTACCCAAGAAAATCTCGTAAAATCATCAGTCACCACCAAGCAATATAAGTCTCCACTGATGCTCTTTACATTGACAGGCCCGAAGAGATCCATGTGCAATCTCTCAAGAGGTAACCTGATTGTATTCATCATCTTCAATGGATGTGACTTCCGAGTTTGCTTTCCTTTCTTACATGCTACACAATCATCATTTAAGTGAAAATTATTCAAATTTACACCATCAACTAAATCATTATGTACCAAAAAGTTCATTTTGCGAACATGAATGTGGCCCATCTTACGATGCCACATTATTGAATCTTTTTCTGTTGCTTTAGTCTTTGATACAAAACACTGTTTCTGATGAGTTGTTGGTGTTGCGATGTTCATATCAAGATAATAAAGATCATACTCCCGTGGAGCACGCAACAACACCATTTCATCAGGGATCTTAAACCCTGGTTTCAAAACCACACATTCAGTTTTTGTAAAATGTACACTAAAATCTTTATCACAGATTTGTGAAATACTGAGTAAATTGTTTGTTAACTCTATTATGCAGTTCACTTTGTCGAATGAAATCACGCCATTTGACAGCGTTCCTTGACCAACGATCCTTCCACCTTGGTTACCGGCAAATCCAACATAGCTTCCATTTACAGATTTGACATCATATAACAAAGCAAGCGTCCCAGTCATATGTCGTGAAGCGCCACTATCCATGATCCATTTTGACAATATAGACTTGGGCAGCCCCTGCAAACATCATAACAAATTCATTCAAACAATGAACTCCATGACTTTTTGACTTCTGAAACACTCCCAAACACTACATCACACTTCTCATCAGTCTTAGGAAAGTCAAATGTGACATTCGGAATATCAGTTTTAGCTTTTGGTTTTACTTCATTTTTTATTGGTGGAAATTCTGACTCAAAATCTGCAAGAAATTTGTCAAGTTCAAACTCAAATTTATGATTATCATTAATACCTACCTTTGATTCATAAAATTCCTTTACCCCTTTGACTTTTCTGTCAACCATTTTTCCGAAAATATTTTGAATAGTGGGATTAAAAGCTTTTGAATCAAACTTTAACTCATTCTCCATTTTCTTCACCTCAACTGATTGTGATTTAGTTTCAAAAACTTTTGTTTCATTCTTCAAAATGTTTTCCATATTTTTCTCCTCTACCGATGGTTTTGACTTTGCAACCCATAATTGATTTTCAAAAATTTTCGTTTTTGGATAAATCTTTGAAGTCTTTTGAGACTTTGAAGTTTCGCCAATCTCAAATATCGATTTCGGCTTATCTTCCGACTTCAACGATTCACCCCTCTTCAAAATGCGGATTTGTGAAACCATTGGTTTTTTACCCTTTTTGTCAATTGATGACTTAGGTTGAGATTTTTGAACAACAGGTTTAATGACAGGTTTTTCGAATACTTTCTTGCATTGTTTTGCCATGTGCCCGATTTCATTGCAGCGATAACAAACTCTCTTGTCATACTCGACAAAAGTTGACTTGAATGACTCTACTTTCAGTTTCTTAGCCGCATTGAAATCATCAACTGTTTTTTGACTAAAAATGTATTCCTTCTCATCATCCACACTTGGATCTTCAAAGAAACCTGCAAAAGATTCAAAAATTTTAGGAGGCATGATAGATCTCAACGAACTAGTTAATACCTCCTGCTCAGATTGGGAGTAATGAACTTCAGCAGCTATTTCTTCAAAATTGTCCACATTTTCAGCAAAAACTTCTTCAACAACTACAGAAACATCTTCAGTAACTGTTTCTGGTTCAGACACCATCTCAGAAATTTCAACAACTTCAGCCATCATTGCCTGTCCATCGCTACCGGGAATGTATTTATCCCAGCTGAAACCTGCAGCTACCTTCTCATCGTCTTGATTCACAATCATCGTTTTTTCCGGTTTATTCTCAATTTGTGGCCTTTGAACAATTTGCTGTTGATTAGGTCGGTGATAAATCGCTTGCTTGTAGTAATCTTTGGTGAACGGATTTTGATGATTGTTCACTTCACGGTTCGGGCATTCTCTCTTGAAATGACCACGTTCTTTACACTTGAAGCACGTAACTTTCGATTTATTGAACCCTAATTTCTGATCGGGACCTGATAAACTGTTCCTGCCTGTAATTTCCATGAAACGTTGAGCCCTCCTCACCAGACTAGCCATGCCCCATTTGATATCAATCAGTTCAAGTTCTTCGGGATCAATTTGGTCGTAATCCTCCTTCGTCATGTCAGGATTACCGATTCTCCCTGCTACTAAGCCCTCATAAGCCTCAAGAACGGAAGCAAGCATTGCTATGTGTTGTTTTGCGGATTTTTCTGTGATCTCGTTTCCATTCTTTATATTCACCGCGATGTTGCAATGCACCCCAGAAACATAAGCCTGATTATTTGAACTTGTAGAGCTTTGAGATGAAGATTGCTCTTGAGCTTTGAAGTTTGGATCATAGTTTGCGAATGGTGAAAAATTTCCAGATTGAGGAGTGTTTGAAGAAACACTTGAGGTGTTATCAGCAATGAACCCTGTCTGTATTTTTGGGCTTTGATTGGTTGAAACTGAAGGGTTGCCTTTGTAATACAGAGACACATCTTGCTGCACACTTGCTAAGTTCATTTTCTTGATTTTCAACAATTCCAGCTCTTGAGCTTCAATTTTTTCTATGAAAGCACTAAGATTCAAGTTTTCAAAGCCTGCACTGTTTTTCAACATCATTAGATATGTACCCCACTCATCATATGGCAATGCATCTGCCAATTTGTCGATTAATTCTTCATTTGTCTTGGTAATTTCCAATCTCTTCAACTCCAATACTAAATGGCAATACCTATCAATCAAACTTTTTGTGGTTTCACCTTTCATGTAATTGAAAATGTCAAATTCTTTCTTTAACAACGCCTTTTTGTTCTTTATCATGGATTCGCTCCCTTTAAATTTTGCTTTCAATGCCTTCCAAATAGAATAAGCATTATTCTCGTGTTGTAACAACACCAAAATATCCTCCTTTATTGCTTGTTCAAGAATGCTAATCATCTTTTTCTCTGCTTTGAAATCATTCTGCTCTGTTTGCGTCAAACTTCCAATTCCTTTTGGTTGTTCACGAGCATCTAGAGGTGGAGCATATGGTGCCTCAACCTTCAACCAACTTTCAAAGTGATTAGCCTGAACCCAGTTCTGAAATCTTCCAGACCATCCCGAAAATTCATCTAAACTCATCAGCTTGGGTGGTTTTTGCATTGTTCCCAATTCATTTTCCATATTAACGTTCTGAATAATACTACCCGAAGTCTGTCCTGCTGTCATACCACTGCCGGCGAAGAAATTGTAAAAATCTTGGTTTTCCATTTTTAGATTTACCGAATATTTTTAAGTTTGTCAAACACACACTTTTCACAAAATCAGATGATCGAACAAAATCACGAACACTATGGACTTCTCAAGCGAAATCTCACTTTCAAGCAAAATAGCTTTCAAGCGAAATCTAGAAAATACTCAAGCGAAATCCACAATTTCGCTTCAAAATACTATCTCAGAATAATTCAAGCGAAATCCACAATTTCGCTTCAAACCAACAACAAATTTTCAAGCTAAATCAGATTGTCTCAAGCGAAATCCACAATTTCGCTTCAAAATACCAACTTTTCAAGCTAAATCAGATTGTCTCAAGCGAAATCCACAATTTCGCTTCAAAATACCAACTTTTCAAGCTAAATCAGATTATTTGTTCAAGCGAAATCTTGTTTTCAGGCCATTTCTATCAGTTTTAGTCCGAACTTTAAGCTGAAACTCTCAAGGGTTTGTTAAAACTCACTTTTACACACACTGTGAAAAACTCAGTCCATTTTGTCCGTGGCAAAGTCCAGAAATCAAATTTTGTGTAGAAAAACCAACTGATTCAGGTGTATTTACTCATAACTGGCTCTGATACCAATTGTAGGATCGATTTGACCGATCAAATGAGTCAATTTGAGTGAATACACACTATTTAAGTGGCGGAAACACCTAAACAGTTTAGAATCAGATAGAAACGAGTATTAAAGTGATATTCTTCTGTTTTCTACTCCTTTCTATCTGATTCTAAACTGTTTAGGTGTTTCCGCCACTTAAATAGTGTGTATTCACTCAAATTGACTCATTTGATCGGTCAAATCGATCCTGCAATTAATAAACCAGAGGTTCTAAATTATATTTTAACATTCTAATGACTTGGTAATTAATATTAAATCATGTTTTATCAGTCCTAACCCGGCAATTAATAGTCTAAGGTCAGTTTATAACCGAAAGTCGCAAAAGCTTGACTTTTGCTTTGACTTTCAGTTCTGACCCATTCAAGCTTAATTCTCCCATGTTTTAAAGCTTCTATTAGGACCACATTACTTAGTAGTATAACCCTCTGGAGTTATATTGCATGGTGCCTAGTGGTTTGAATTATATGCACTTGATCGTAATTATGCTTAAGAATGCCATAAACGCCCTTTTTACATACAACTGAGATTTTTAGCAATGTGAATGGATTAACACCTTTGCTACTGATATTTAGACATGTCCCAAAAATTTGACTTCAGTTTGAGGTCTAGAATAGGAGTTATGCTCAATAACGTAATTAAGGAGCTTTTTATTATTTAAATGGCGTAATTAGCATAAAGCCTATCTAAACCCGATTTTTTATATCAAAATTTTTACCTACTGATGTAAAATAATATTTTGGGATTTTTGAAGATTTTTAATTATTTTTTGGCTGAGCATAACTTAGGATTATAGCTTGATTCCGGTAATTGTCGGTTTTACCATTTTCATGCATAAAATGAGTTTTACATAACTTATCAATGCCAAACCTTTTGCTACTGATTCTATATGATAAATAAAATATTTTGAACCTTTTAAACTGATCAAAAACTCAGATTTCCTATTTTAACCCGAATACCCCTTTAAACCGACTTTTAAGCATTTTTAGCACATAGTTTGAGTTAAAACTATATTTGGCATATAAAACTTATTACCCACTGATGTTTTTAGTTAATTTATATAATTAAACAGTAAGCCAAAGTTTTTAAACTCAGAAGTGTATTTTGACCTTTAAAGCTTATGTGAAATTACCAAAATGCCCCTATGGTGCATAGTTTGGTTATATAAGATAAATTTCACATATATAAAATACCATACTGATATAACTTATAAAAATGCATATTTTTACTAATTGAATCAGACATGAAACTCAGTTTAATATTTAAACCCTTTTATGGGCATTAAAATTACCAAAATACCCTTATGGGACTTATTTTGGTTTAAATTACTTTTTGGGCATATATGTTAACATCCTACTGATGTATTAACATATTTTGAGCATAATAATGATTAAGAACTGTATATAATTTATTTGGTTGCCCGTTACTCGTTTACGCGTTCGGATCGGCTTATGTGACTAGTTTACATAAAATAGTCGAAACGAGCTTAACCTTATCATTAAAATCTCATTTTCCAGAATGTGTTTAGTTTACCCATATTATACAAGTATCCAAGCTTGTCGGGTCTAATTTGCATTCTATTCCGGTCTTCGCTTAATCTAGCGTTTAGAACCGTAAGGTTTCCTTCTAGCTAGCCGGTCTAAGTCCTTGACTAAATTAAAGACCCGTTAGCATCCTAATAGGTAATAAACCTTCTATACAGATTAAATAGCTTCCGGTAGAAGGTGCCATCAAGAGCTTTAGGATTATACTGCTAGCATCAGGTAAATACTTTTCACTTATTTACCTTATACGGGCTTGGGATATGGTATTATAATAATACCACTTGGTCGGGTATGAAATCATTTAATCGGATTGTGATTAATAAATTTACATAACCCGTTTTAATCTGTCTTGTTTGATAACATAAGCATTGGGGGTTAATACGACCATGTCCTGGATATCCTCGGCTCATTTCATTTGAAAATGGCTACGACCTATGCACGGGGTGTAGGCATACACCTGACAGATGCAAATGCTAAAATATAAACCCACATGTTGGGGATAACTCCTTTGTGGGTTCTATAAGTGGTGAGTCGGTTAATCAAGACCGGCTTCCAACCGGCCCCAATTGTAAGACAAACATGTAAATATGTATACAAGATTATATTTAAATAATTGTCCCAAGTTATAAAAGATTTGTGCCATGTGCACTTAAATCAATTTTCATAAATGTTTTCAAAAGAGTCAGTTAATTGTATTTACCAGTGTAAACTGACGTATTTTCTTAAAGACTGATTTGACAGGTACCTCTCGTAATAGGCTGGAGCTATTAGGTGTCATAAGAGGATCTTGCAAATCCGTAGATACCTGAAGTCTGTTATTTTGTTTCCTTGTATTTATTTATGATCCGCCTGTGGATCTTATTACATTCCAGTCTGTATATTCTGTCACTCGAACACTCAGACATTATGGTTTGTAATAGTTTATTCACCAAGCCTTCCGCTGTGCTATTATATTGTGTGTATTGACTATGATGATATCAACTACGTCACGATACTCCCCGCCGGGCCCACCGGTAATATGTGGAAATATCGGGGTGTGACATTGAGAATATATGATAACGAATAGAGCCTTTCACGAGATATTGGTTTACGGCTCAATTGATTGATATCCATCTCAAGGGATTAACATTCTCAACATCAGGGGGAGATAAAAAGCAGTTGGAAAAGAAATGAGTTGGTATAAATTATCATTGATCCTCAAAGCTAAAAGTGTGAACCAGAAGTTCAAAGGATAACTCAATTACAAAGCTTAGCGAATCTATTACCAGACACATTCACTGACCTTAAAAAGGTGACTATGTCACATATACCAACTGCTAATGCTCCAATTAAGATGAGTGTCCCAGAAGGACAATCACATGTTTATAATGAGTCTATTGCACGTCTGAATCGTGGTAGACTAGTCGATTCCAATAATAAAATTCCTCGAAAGTTGGAGCAACTAATTAAGATGGTCAAGTCGAGGTTATATTAAAAAAGGTCCCCTGAAGAGACATTAGACATGATGGTTCCAGAAGAACCTCAGGTACCTGAAATTAAAGAGATCTCGTTAATTTGTATCATGTCTAAATATATATGGAATCGAATAAAAATCGACGTCGTTATACTTTTGTATATAAAATAGCGCTTGAAATGATAAGGATCAAAATTTAAGATCTGCCTATGAGAAATGATTGGCCAAAGGCGAAAAGACGCGAATAAGGCAGAGTTGAATTCTCTAATGAAATGGAAAGTTTTCGAACCAACATTCCATACAATTGAAGTTTTGAAATATGTTGGATATAAACGGGTCATATGAAAATCAAATTGAGTGATACAAGAAAAAATTTGTGGCACAAGAATTTTCGCAAAGACCTATGATTGATTATGAGGAGACGTATTCTCCAGTGGTGGATACATTGACTTTCCAATATATTATTAGTCTGGTAATATAAAGAGAGAATTGATATGCGTCTTATGAATGTTATGTATCACTTGATACTAAAAGTTTACACGAAAGTCCCTTAAGGATTTGAATTATCAAAAATCATGTAAAATGAGTTCTCGAGAACGATATGATCGTTGTATACAAATTCATATTTGAATACGTTGAATAAGGTTAGTTGAAACATCTATACATAGAAAACTTGTGCCTGGTTATTATGGCATCATAATGTACAATGTATAAGCATGGTACAATATGGGTTAAATATTCAAGACATCCTTGCATATGATATAGAAATCAATGAGGAGGTATATGTAATAGAACTCCTAAAGAGTGAATGCACATACATTGTTTTTCAAAGTTAAAAGAAGTATGTATATGATTGCAAATGCCTGAAGCATTGATTTCAAGTCATCAAGAATGTATCTTTATAAAGTTAAAGATAGTATGAACTAAAATAGTCAAGTTGAGTGTTGTACAACTCATGATATATTCTGATAAAGAGCAATATAAGTTTGATAATATTATCCATCTTTATCAAATGTTCTTTCTTAAGTTCGCTATAATCGCAATTTACAGTGATGATGTCTGAGCATCATCAAGAGAAACTGGCAAGCTTTTAGAAGGGGAATTTTTTTAATGACCCTAGCACAGTCTAATTATTACTCGACTTTCAGTTCAAGTATATTTGTAATCATACTTTTATTCATCTATCAAACTACATCTAGAAGATGTTGGTGGGACATTTTAGTATGTAGAGAGCTCAACCTTATAGTATGTTAAAGGTTGTTCAGACACTTTTTATAAGAAATGATTATTATCATCTCCTACCAATGTAGAGTTTCTCATTTCAAAAGTACCATGTCTAAAGTGCAATTACGCATTAACTTAAGTTTCTAGCTATGCATGATAATATATATTTTTTTATTTGAATTTATCAACATGATATAGCACATGTCCAATGAGGAGACATTTGAATGGTAAAGCAGATATGTCGATACCCTAAAGGTAAGAATGATATGTGTCTATATTTTGTTAACCCATGAAAGCTAGTTCTGTTAGTCTTGTAGAGATAAAGAATGTAACACAAATAGTCTTGGATCTTATGGTATTTGCTCGCAAGAGGAAGCACTAGAAGTCTCACAAGAAGATTTTACAACATTACTCAATATAAAGGATTGCACTTCAAGGCATCAAACGACAAATCATTCTACAAAAGTTTTGAGCAACTTTCGAGGATGATGGACACACTTTACTTAAAGGATACATATTATAATGAGGGAGAGATTTATTCAAGTTGCACTCTTTTTCCCTTAACTAAGTTTTATTCCAATGCGTTTTCTTAGTAAGGTTTTTAATGAGGTAACATACCTGATCCAAAAGTATCAGGGGGAGATAATGCGCATTACACGCTGCACTCTTTTTCCCTTAGCTATGGTTTTGTCCCACCGGGTTTTCCTAGCAAGGTTTTTAACGAGGCTGCATCAAGCGTATTATGTTGATAACCAAAGGGGAGTGTTATGAATATATTTATTATTAATGTGGTTATCAACACCTAAAATAGATTAAGCTTGTTCCACAAGTTTTCCTCTATTATATATAGTCTCTTGTATCTCTTGTAATATACATCTCAATCAATGAAATATTAGATCTTTTCTCCCTATTATTTTCTTCTTCTTTCTTTGCTATTAGGCTAGTTTCACAACATAACTATTAAATAATTATCTATAATTTTGTTAAAGATGAAAGATTAAAGTGTAATTAAGATGAGAGAATTAAAGTGTAGTTAGTGGTTGAATGACTAATTCACCTTCATTTTAGATTATACCTTATGTATTTAAAAAATGTTATTAACTTTTGGGTATTTTAAAAGGAGAAAGTGAATATGAGGCTGGTTTAGATGTGAAACTTCTCAAAACGTCATTTTAATTAATTTATATCAAAATTACGGCGTTTTGATTAATTTATCTCGTAACTAAAACAGAAAACCAAATACAAAAACTAATATTGACATGTTTCATTGAAGTCAATATGAGGTTGTTATACTTGTATGCGAAACCCATTAAAACTGCGTCGTTTTGATTAAAACCAATCAAAATTTTATTTAAATATATTTATTTTATGAAACTAAAGAAATAGAAGATTCCTGACTTTCAACTGATGTTCTCCTCTTTCGGGGTTTAGATATATTAGGGTTTATATATTAAGTCTTAGGGTGGAAGAGGCACCTTTGGTGACCCCTTCGGTAACCCTATTTTACTGAGCGGCATTGGGCCGCCACCCCCAAATCGGTGTTCGGTGACTTTCCCAAATAGTGAATACTCACCAAAAAGAGAAGAGAAGAGATAGAGGAGAGAGAGGGGAGGGGTTAATGGTGGCCTCACCCTTTTTCAACCAATCATAATTTTTTTAAATATTTACCAGTCTCCATGTGTTTGAGCACCCTTAATGTTTGAGTGCAAATTGGGGAGTGAATGGGGAAGTTGACATGACATGATATTATTGGTTAAAGAAAAGTTTACCACTCCCCATTTGGGGAGCACCCCTTCCACCCTTAGCACACACCAATGTTTTAAAAACCGGTTTTTAAGTCATAACGAGTTGGGCTCTAAAATTGTTCAATCGGTTAAACCAGGTTGCATCGCGCGGTTGAACCGGGTTACTAGTTAACCCTATAAATTCCAAAAAATACAATTTCATCTAAAAAACAATCCAATCTCAACTAAGATTTATGTAATCGATTATAGTTTAACTAAAAACAACTATTTGTATTGTAAATTATTAAGCATTTTAAGAATATTTTTATTAGTTATAAACAATATTGCATTGTACGATGTGAGTAACAATTTCAATAACGATGAAATATTGGAATAGAAGGCACTAGGTTAATTACCGGAAATATTGACGATCAATAATACCTTAATATCTTATTTTATTAAAATTAAAAAAATCAAATCTTAAGATAATGTAAACCGGTTCAACGGTTTGAACCGGTAGAACCGGATTTACCGCCGCTACATAAGACGTACTGGTATTCGGGTTTTGCCGGCTTTTATCGTAATGGACTCATGTTCGATATCCGGTTTAACCGGTATAACCAGCCGGTTTATTCCAGTATTTAAAAGATTGGCACACACAACAAAGGGTAAGTAAGAATTTCAACTTAGAGTGCAGCGAAATATGAAAGGATTTTTTTAAAGAGCACATGCAATTGTGATCAATTTTCATTCAATAGTGTCAAATTGGAAGAGAAAGGATTACACGAATGTCGTAATTTAACCTGAAGAGAAAGATCTATCAGTTAAATAGCATTGTTAGTTGACAAATTAAAATGCTATACTAGGCTTCATCATCCCAAGAAGAAAACAATTATATCGGTTTGGATATGCAAATTCAAGGATACTATTATATTACTAACTTATAAATACGTGTATTACATGGATTAAATATAAAAAAACTTAGATTGAATAATATTTTAATTTATAAGTATTACAAACCTATGTATTACACATGTAAAATATAAAAAAATGTAAATCATACTTCTATATAATCCTGATCACATAGTTAAAAAAGTGTAATAATAGTATAATCTAATTATTGTGATTTTTTTATTAGTATTAATATAAGGATGGTTTAGTAAAAGATCTAATTATTGTGTTTTTATTTTACGATAATATTTAATAGAATACATTGTATTTATCTAGTAATATTAATTAAATAGTGCATCCTAATATGCTTATTAACATATTTAAGTTAAATTTATTATATTAGTAAGGATAAGGATTAAAAAAATATTTTGAAATAAAATGTAAGTCTAAATTGTAAGGTTAAAAGCGAGAGTGACACGTGACAATAATTGGAATCCTATATTAAAAGTTAAATTAGATTTGAAGTTTTATTTGTAACTTTACCATATTTATCAATAATTAATATTTTAAATCATTTGGTTTTAGAAATATATATGGTTAATCTTAATGAGGTGTTATATTACCAAATAAAGTTAATATAATAATGCATAAATAATTAAATTGAAGATATTAATATTAATAGAAAAATAGTAATAGTTTTGTTATAGATAACAATAAACTAACGATAGAGATAAAGTAATTTTTATATTTTTATCTCTATATCATATAGTATAATTTATTAATCCAAGCATCATGGTATCTGTATATCATCTATCTATACTTTCTATAAAAGGAGAAATCTGAGTGACATAAGAAAAACTGATGTGTCAGCTGGAGAGGCTGTCCAACAAGGCTTTTCTTGTGTTATTTTTACATCATAAACCTTAATATTAAAAGACTTTAAATTTCAAAGTTGGCCGACATTCAGCTTTTCAAAGGTCTGCCACATATACAAAAGGGCAAACCTCTGCCTTAAATTCAAACCTCTGCCTTAACCATCTGCCCAAATTCAAAATCATGGCTCCAGATTCAAAATTTAAACATGGCTCCAGATTCAAAATTTAAACAACTGACGTATAAAAAGCTCAACTCTCTCTCTCTCTAAAACTCATTTTCAAAAGTTTCAAATCCAGAGCTCTCTCTAAGCTTCTCAAAAGTTTTGCACACTCCATTTGATGATTCACAGCTGGTACTCACTATCGATTCACACCTGGTCTTTCCTCTTTCTCTCTTTCTGTAGATAGATTGTAGTGAAGGTGGACATCCGCGTTCTTGCTTGAAATCCTCATATGTTTTGCAATCAGTCAATCAATATAAGATATATTTCTTTTGCAATCAGCCAATCAATATAAGGTATATTTCTAGCTTGAAATCCTCATATGTTTGATTTTACGATTAGGGTTTTCAAATATTGGATTGAGCGGTGATGTTTTGGTCGATTGATTGATTTTACGATCAGAGCTTTGTGATTTCGATAAATCTTTTGCAATCAGCCAATCAATACAAGGTATATTTCTTGCTTGAAATCCTCATATGTTTGATTTTACGATTAGGTTTTTCAAATATTGGATTGAGTCGTGATGTTGTGGTCGATTGATTGATTTTACGATCAGAGCTTTGCGATTTCGATAAATCTTTTGCAATCAGCCAATCAATACAAGGTATATTTCTTGCTTGAAATCCTCATATGTTTGATTTTATGATTGGGGTTTTCAAATATTGGATTGAGCCGATTTATAGCTGGTAGTTTTGGTCAGATCTAAAGTTAACCTACTCGAAATCATTCAAAACAAACTACATGTTTCTTATTTATCAGAAATCGTTTACTTGATTGCTTCCATCTTCATTTTGCACTTACAATTTGCCTTGTAATTTAGGGTTTTTGAAATTGATTTACTGTACAGAGGAGAAGAAAACGGATAATGAGAAGATTAAGGCCTTACAAAAACTGATTCCAGATTCATATAAGGCTTTAATTGGGTTAAAACAGTGGTTGAGACCACTGTTGGGGTAAAACGGTGGTTTGAAACCACTATTGGGTTAAAACAGTGGTTTGAAATTTGGTCAAACAGACTTTGAACCACTAAAAGAGTGGTTTACTCTTTTAAACAGAGTTTTTCGTAGATAGTCATTTTTTAACAATCCTTGTAATGATTTTAAACAACATTTTGGAATTTTTAAACACAACATATTAATGTTTTTATTTATAAAATTGCAAATTTTTGCTTGCTGTTTAAATGGTTTAACAGTCTAAGTGGTCGTATTAGATGTTTGACGGCCAGTGAGATATCTGGGAACCTTGATTCTGTAGCATCTCAGGCGACAGGTGGCTACACTATCGCTTTTCCATGACGGTTTTAGAGGTAGTTAATTTCGTTTACCATTTTTTAATATTAATGTTTGGTTCCTTATGCTGCACTGTAAATATCACAGAGTGAAAGCCAATAACTCATCTGTGAGATTCTGGGAGCAACCCCTGAAGCTGCGTCTGCTGATGCAGCTGTTCAAACAGCTAGACTTGCAAGAAAGACTCCTTCAAAAGAAATGAGGCAAACAACTATACTTTAATATATATTTTTCCCTAATATACTGAGAAAAGATTGAATAAAGAGTATTGTAAATTTTGGTTTCAGGGATAAGTCAGAAGATGGCCTTACATATGTCCCTTAATTGTGTACATTTTTTGTTGTAAAGTTGAAACTGTTTTGGATATTGCCTTTAGATTTGAGTTTCATAGAGAATCGCAAGTCGGTTTACATTAGCATTCATAAAACAGTAAATGCAAGTGATGTTTAAACTCATTTATCTATGATCCATTGTACAGGATCAAATAAAGGGGGTAACAACTTGACATTGAAAGGATGGCCTCTCACAGTGAGTTCCCAAATGATTTCTTGCACTTTCATCATATAAGTTATAACCTTCAGTTCTTCATTCTGTTTAACAGGGTTTGGATCAACTACGGTCTGGTCTGCTACAGCAGTAGAAGTCATACATGCAGGGTTCCCATCAGCTACAAATGCTGACACCACAGCATCAACACCAACTTTTGTTAGCTCAGCAAAACATGACATCACAGTCTGCTAATGATGAAAGCAGACGGCTCAGAATGCTTCTTAATAATCGGAGCATGAGCATGGGCAAAGATTCAGTGGGTGATGTTCCAAATCTCGGATCATCTATGCCTGTTCTACCTCGCGGTGATCCAGATATGTTACTCAAGGTGCCTTCTCTTTCATATTTACATGGGAATAAAGAGTTGTATGTCTTGTAAGCAAACTCAAATACGTCTCTTTTGTAGTTAAAAATGGCTCAGCTGCTGCAGCAGCAGCAAAATAGTAACCCACAACAGCAGCAACAACCACATCTCCAGCACTCTCTTTCTGCCCCCTAATTCAAAATTCAAATCTCAATCTCCAGCAAGACAAAATCTTGGGGACAAGCAGCGTAACTGCAGACGGGAGCATGTCAAACTCCTTTAGAGGAAACGATCAGGTCCATTTCACTTGCTTTTGGAACATGAGCTTTAGGGGGTGTTTGGAAATCCCTTTAATCATTCGGAATCACTTCACAGTTTAGATAAAACGCATTTAAAAAAAAAAAGCTCTTTTAGACTATCCCCTACAACCCATTTTGTAAAAGATCGCATGTACATATCCAAACACCCCTAAAGATGTAAAAGAGAAGAAATAAAACATTTATCCTGTAAAAAAGCAGAATGAAAGAAAGAGAAAGCAGCCAGTGTCATCTTCGGGACCTGCAAACAGTTCAGGAACGGGGAACGCAGCAGGACCGTCACCAAGTTTATTGTCAGTTGTTTTTTTTCTGATGTTTAGGTTGGATTTCTGTGGCTCTGTTTTTTTTTTATTGTCAATGTATGTAGTCTTGTCTTCAGTTCAGACCTTGCACCAGGTGCTATTGCTTACTTTGTTTATCTGTTGACATATAGGCTGGCTATTAAGGGTCTTGTAATTAAAGATAGATGCAGTTGTTAAACCGCTGAGTAAGTTTAATGCTTGCAGGAACCTGTCTTCTAGGGGATTGAGCGGAGAGATAACTAATGCCTTGGCTAATCTAACTGTGACACTCTAGGTTTTCCCGGGCAAATATCTTGTAATTACATTGTGTATATATATGTATTAAATGAAAGTTGCGATTATCTTGTTATGCTATGTGGTGTGTGTATGTATGTAATATATATATGTGTACGTATGAGTGACCCGAGACCGCAAACCCGACTCGAGACCACTCGGTCTCGAGTAAACAGTTGGGCCGTTTGGGCCGCACCCCTCCTCCTTAATCCATTCGGAACCCACCTAGGGTGCACTAACTCGGTCCGGGTATAAAACCCACAAGAGTGGCCAACCTTGCCACTTTTCACCATTTGCAACTTTTCCTCACACACACTCCTCCTTTCTCTCTCACTAAAAACCCTAACAATCAAGCTCACCTCCTCCCCTCTCTCTCTCGGATTCAATCGACAACAACAAGGAGGATCGGTCAAGCTCATCATCACCACTTGGACGCTTCATTTCCTCACTTTCTTCCTTAAATCGGTGCCCTTCCACAACCAGACGTGGTGACCAACGTATTTGACCAAGTAAACTGTCTGCCGAGCAACCCAAGGTGAGTTCACAACTTAAAGCATGCATTCCCGGTGGTTTGGGAAACGGACTTAAAAACAACGCTATCCCCTCGTAAGGGATACAAACTTACTTTTCTCCCCTTGTTACTGGGATACAAACTTAGTTAATTATTGTTTATACGGTAATGCAACAAGCAACACTAAACGAAACTCTATCACTTAAGTCCCTACCATTTAATACCGATTAGTCGCCGGGGCCTGGCGAACGGGTTATTAGTTAATAGCGCTATTTAGGTGTAACCAGCCTCACACCGACCCTTGTTACTGGGTACGGGAGTGAACTAATGTACTCTGGCAACCCGTCAATGATGATAGAACATTGACAAACGGGGCACTACGGAAACGTACGGTTAAGTAAGTATTCGGTATTGGAAAAACAGTTTAGTCGCTTACTTGTGGGGTAGCTCCCCATCGCATGTATAAACGGATAAATTAACTGGTGAAACAAGTTTTTGGTAATTAAAACTGGACAACTCGTGGACTCGCCAACATTTTTTTGTTGATACCCTACTGCATGCTTGCAGGTAACCAGTGACTCAGGAGCTTGCAGCTTGGGGATGTGTAGTGATCGTCTAGCCCTTGTGTTGGGTTTTGAATAACCTTAAACTATGAACTTTGTTTTGGAACTGTTTGGTCTATGCTTCCGCTGTTTACTTAAACTATTATTCGAACTTAAACTTTTAAATCTTTAAACTATGATATTTACTTACCACGGTGGTTGGTGAATATCCTTACTATTAATCATTGCTCAGTATAATTGGTGGTTAGATCCTGGTCAGTCACGCCTCCAAGCGGTGGTATTCCGCATGTGGATTTTGGGGGTGTGACAGATTGGTATCAGAGCCATTGGTTATAGTGAACTTGGTTTTAAAAAGAAAGTCTTTTTGAGAAAAACCAGACTATAACCCGTGACTCGTGACGACAGTACACTCCAAGGGCAAGACTCAACATATTACACCTCATAGCTCGGACTTGTGTTTACTTGCTTGTTTACTTTATGTTGTTGCCCTACTATACATACTAGTGTGCCTAAATTAGGTAGATACGCATCTCTCTTCTATCTCATTCTCGCTACATTACGACATCACACTCATACTGTGTTTTCTGGTTATGAAGACAATGAGTGGACGCGAAAGAGGAAACGTTAACATGACACAGGCTCAGTTCGCTAACCTGCTCAACACGGTGGCTGCAGCTTTCGCAGCTCACCCTGGAGGTAAACTCGTTACTTTAGGATGTCTAGATCCTACCCTACATCGTCCTTTCACCTCTAAACATATTCGCTTCGCTTCTCACAACAGGTCAGCCTGCGCCTGCGCAGCCACGTGTTTGTACTTTCAAAACCTTCATGGATGGCAAACCTCTCCCTTTCAACGGCACTGAGGGTGCCATAGGCCTACTGCACTGGATTGAAAAGGCCGAAGCTGTCTTTGCTGTCTGCGAATGTCCCCCTGCTAACTGGGTTAAATTCGCAACTGGTACGCTTGAAGGAAACGCGCTTTCATGGTGGAAAGCACAGATTCAGATGCTTGGTCTGGAAACTGCTAACGCTACTGCGTGGGAAGATTTCAAGGACATGATCAAAGAGGAGTACTGTCACAGGGATGACATCCACAAACTCGAGAACGAGTACTATGAGCTCAAGATGGTTGGGTCAGAGATTGAGACCTACACCAAGCAGTCCAACGACTATGCTGCACTTTGCCCAAACATGTCCCGACCTATGTATCGAAGGATCGATTTGTACATCAAAGTTTTGGTCCCAGAAATCCGGAGCCATGTAACCTCAGCCAACCTCAATACCATACAGCCTGTGGTCCGTCTTGCTCACAAACTCACCAATCAGGCTGTGGAAGAAGGCAAGTTGCCCAAGAGGATCAATGCTACTGCTGGAATTTCTAACGATAACAAACGAAAGTGGGATGGAAGTCAGGGTAAGGATGCTAACCCCACTCAGGCTCCAGTTCAACAAAGGAAGACTGAAAACAACAAAGGCCCTCAGCAACAGGGTGGCTATCGAGGAAACCACCCCAAGTGTAACAAATGTAACCGACACCACAATGGGCCATGTGGCAAAGGTCAGTGTCAGCGATGCAACAAGATGGGGCATGAAGCCAAAGACTGCAGGAGCCAGTTCCCAGCTAGGCAGAATCAGCATCAACCACAGCAACAGCAGCAGCAAGGAAACAACCGTGAATGCTACAAATGTGGGGCAATAGGGCACATGCGAAAGGATTGCCCTCAGTTGAACCAGAATCGCAACAACAATAATCAAGGTGCTGGGAACAACAACAACAACAACCAGGGAGCTGGAAACAATGCAAGGGCATTCGTGATTGGGGCTGCTGAAGCAAGGAACGACCCCAACGTGGTGGCGGGTAAGTTCCTACTTAATGATCGTTATGTTTCCATATTATTTGATTCCGGAGCAGATGCTAGTTATGTATCCCTACGTATTAGTAAGAAGCTTAAGTCCACTCTTACGCCGCTAAGCTCTAAGCACATCGTTGAAATAGCTAATGGTAGAAACCTCGAGGCCTCACACGTTATTCGTAACTGCAAATTAGAATTGTCTGGTCAGACCTTCCGCATCGACCTTTTCCCCATCACTCTCGGAAGCTTCGACGTCGTCATTGGTATGGATTGGTTATCCAAGCATCGAGCCGAAATCCTCTGCCAAGAAAAAGCTATTCGTATTCCCCGTCCTCCTGGCAAACCCCTTATCGTTCAAGGCGCTAAAAGCGGAGAAGTCACATGCATCATTTCATTCTTAAAAGCCCAGAAGTGTTTACGAAAGGGGCACACCGCTATCTTGGCGCTTGTTGCCGACACGCAGAAAAAGGAAAGCAGGATTGAAGATTTTCCTGTTGTACGCGACTATCCTGAAGTATTTCCTGAAGAACTACCTGGACTTCCTCCTCACCGTCAGGTCGAATTTCAAATCGAACTAGCTCCCGGAGCAGCACCTATAGCTCGTGCACCTTATCGACTAGCCCCCGCAGAACTCAAGGAACTTTCTACTCAACTACAAGAACTTTTGGACAAAGGTTTTATCCGTCCTAGCTCATCACCCTGGGGAGCCCCAGTGCTCTTTGTCAAAAAGAAGGATGGCACATTCCGAATGTGCATTGATTACCGCGAACTAAACAAGGTTACCATCAAGAATCGTTATCCACTTCCCCGTATCGACGACCTGTTCGACCAGCTGCAAGGGTCGAGCTATTATTCCAAAATCGATCTGCGATCGGGTTATCACCAACTGAGAGTCCGCGACGAGGACATCTCTAAGACTGCTTTCAGAACTCGCTACGGTCATTACGAATTCCTCGTTATGCCTTTCGGAATGACCAACGCACCTGCGATCTTCATGGATCTCATGAACCGAGTGTGCAAACCCTACCTCGACAAGTTCGTAATTGTGTTTATTGACGACATTCTTATCTACTCGAAAAGTCAAGAAGAGCATGAACGACACCTGCGTCTTATTCTCGAACTCCTTCGCAATGAGCAACTGTACGCCAAATTCTCAAAATGTGATTTCTGGCTTAGAGAAGTCCATTTCCTTGGGCACATAGTCAATCAGGATGGGATTCACGTCGACCCCGCAAAGATCGAATCCATTAAGAATTGGCCTATACCTAAGACTCCGACCGAAGTTCGCCAATTCTTGGGATTGGCAGGATACTATCGAAGATTTATCAAGGGATTTTCTAAGATCGCTCAACCACTTACGACCCTCACCCAGAAGGGTGTTGCGTACAAATGGAGTGATGCTCAGGAATCTGCCTTTCAGGAACTAAAGAAGAACCTCTGTAGCGCTCCTATTCTTTCCTTACCTGAAGGTACTGACGACTTCGTTGTTTACTGCGACGCTTCTATTCAAGGACTTGGTTGCGTGTTGATGCAACGCGAGAAGGTCATTGCTTACGCCTCGCGACAACTCAAGATCCACGAACGGAACTACACGACACATGACTTAGAATTTGGAGCTGTGGTCTTCGCGCTCAAGATTTGGAGACACTACTTGTACGGTACCAAGTGCACGATTTACACTGATCACAAGAGTCTCCAGCACATAATGGAACAAAAGGAGTTGAATATGCGGCAACGCCGATGGGTCGAACTCCTAAATGACTACGAGTGTGCAATTAGATACCATCTAGGCAAGGCTAATGTGGTAGCCGATGCCCTTAGCCGAAAGGAGACCAAACCCAAGCGTGTTCGTGCCTTACAGCTCACTATCCACTCGAACCTCCCTAATCAGATCCGAAATGCTCAGGTTGACGCATTGAAAGCCGAGAACATCAGGGCTGAGTCCCTACGAGGATCGAGACAACGATTAGAACAAAAAGAAGATGGTGCTTACTACGTAAACGGGCGTATATGGGTCCCGCTTTATGGGAATTTACGCGAGCTTGTAATGGATGAAGCCCATAAATCCCGTTACTCGGTACATCCGGGTTCGGATAAGATGTACCACGACTTAAGGACTACCTATTGGTGGCCTGGCATGAAGGCCCACATAGCAACCTATGTCAGAAAATGTTTGACCTGTGCAAGAGTCAAGGCTGAGTATCAGAAACCATCGGGCCTACTCCAACAACCAGAGATCCCGCAGTGGAAATGGGAGCAAATTTCCATGGATTTTGTTACCAGCTTGCCCAGGTCTCAACGCGGAAATGACACCATTTGGGTGATAGTAGACCGATTAACTAAATCTGCACACTTTTCGGCTATTAAAGAAACAGACAAATTCTCTACCTTAGCAGAAGTATACTTAAAGGAAGTGGTTTCGAAGCACGGAGTGCCAACATCTATTATTTCCGATCGAGACGCACGTTTTACTTCTGAGTTGTGGCAAGCTATGCACAAATCCTTTGGCTCACGTTTAGACATGAGCACCGCTTATCACCCACAAACGGATGGGCAATCTGAACGCACCATCCAAACCCTCGAAGACATGCTCAGGGCATGTGTGATCGATTTTGGCAAGAATTGGGAGAAGCACCTACCGTTAGTGGAATTCTCCTACAACAACAGCTACCACACCAGCATTCAGGCAGCACCCTTTGAGGCATTGTACGGTCGTAAATGCCGATCGCCTCTCTGCTGGGCGGAGGTTGGTGACAGCCAGATCACAGGCCCAGAACTTGTGGTAGACACTACAGAAAAGATTGCCCAGATTAGGCAACGCATGGCGGCAGCTCGTGACCGTCAGAAGAGCTACGCTGATAAGGATAGGAAACCGCTAGAGTTCCAGGTTGGTGAGCGGGCTCTACTTAAAGTCTCACCCTGGAAGGGTGTGGTTCGTTTTGGAAAATGGGGCAAGCTTAATCCGCGATATGTCGGACCATTCGAAATTACCGAAAAGATCGGTAAGGTCGCTTACAGATTGAATCTGCCTGAAGAACTGAGCGCTGTGCACAACGTCTTTCACGTGTCTAATCTGAAGAAGTGTCTGTCAGATGAAACACTCATCATTCCTTTCAAGGAACTCACTATTGACGAACAGCTACACTTTACTGAGGAACCGATTGAGATCACGGATCGAGAGATCAAAACCCTCAAACGTAGCCAGATACCCCTCGTACGAGTTCGTTGGAACTCGCGGCGTGGCCCAGAGTTTACCTGGGAGCGGGAAGACCAGATGAAGCACAAGTATCCCCAGCTGTTCCCTAATGAAACCCCCAGCACTGAAGCTACAACCGAATTTCGGGACGAAATTCCAAACTAACGGGGGGATGATGTGACACCCCGTTGAAACGCTCTCACTCATACTAGCTTGTCAGTGGCTGCCTTAACTTTCGGGACGAAAGTTCTTAAAACTTGGGGATAATGTGACACTCTAGGTTTTCCCGGGCAAATATCTTGTAATTACATTGTGTATATATATGTATTAAATGAAAGTTGCGATTATCTTGTTATGCTATGTGGTGTGTGTATGTATGTAATATATATATGTGTACGTATGAGTGACCCGAGACCGCAAAACCGACTCGAGACCACTCGGTCTCGAGTAAACAGTTGGGCCGTTTGGGCCGCACCCCTCCTCCTTAATCCATTCGGAACCCACCTAGGGTGCACTAACTCGGTCCGGGTATAAAACCCACAAGAGTGGCCAACCTTGCCACTTTTCACCATTTGCAACTTTTCCTCACACACACTCCTCCTTTCTCTCTCACTAAAAACCCTAACAATCAAGCTCACCTCCTCCCCTCTTTCTCTCAGATTCAATCGACAACAACAAGGAGGATCGGTCAAGCTCATCATCACCACTTGGACGCTTCATTTCCTCACTTTCTTCCTTAAATCGGTGCCCTTCCACAACCGGACGTGGTGACCAACGTATTTGACCAAGTAAACTGTCTGCCGAGCAACCCAAGGTGAGTTCACAACTTAAAGCATGCATTCCCGGTGGTTTGGGAAACGGACTTAAAAACAACGCTATCCCCTCGTAAGGGATACAGACTTACTTTTCTCCCCTTGTTACTGGGATACAAACTTAGTTAATTATTGTTTATACGGTAATGCAACAAGCAACACTAAACGAAACTCTATCACTTAAGTCCCTACCATTTAATACCGATTAGTCGCCGGGGCCTGGCGAACGGGTTATTAGTTAATAGCGCTATTTAGGTGTAACCAGCCTCACACCGACCCTTGTTACTGGGTACGGGAGTGAACTAATGTACTCTGGCAACCCGTCAATGATGATAGAACATTGACAAACGGGGCACTACGAAAACGTACGGTTAAGTAAGTATTCGGTATTGGAAAAACAGTTTAGTCGCTTACTTGTGGGGTAGCTCCCCATCGCATGTATAAACGGATAAATTAACTGGTGAAACAAGTTTTTGGTAATTAAAACTGGACAACTCGTGGACTCGCCAACATTTTTTTGTTGATACCCTACTGCATGCTTGCAGGTAACCAGTGACTCAGGAGCTTGCAGCTTGGGGATGTGTAGTGATCGTCTAGCCCTTGTGTTGGGTTTTGAATAACCTTAAACTATGAACTTTGTTTTGGAACTGTTTGGTCTATGCTTCCGCTGTTTACTTAAACTATTATTCGAACTTAAACTTTTAAATCTTTAAACTATGATATTTACTTACCACGGTGGTTGGTGAATATCCTTACTATTAATCATTGCTCAGTATAATTGGTGGTTAGATCCTGGTCAGTCACGCCTCCAAGCGGTGGTATTCCGCATGTGGATTTTGGGGGTGTGACACTAACTATGCTAGATTCATTGTAAGTTCTTTTATATTATTTTTTAACATATGAAACTGTTGTACAATCTGCATATTTCTTTTTGTTTTATTTCAGAGACTTGTCCAACAATAACTTGACAGGAAATGTGCCCAAGTTTCTTGCAGAACTAGACAACTTGAGGATTTTGTAAGTCAACAGGTTGTAGGGCTGTTCATGAGCCGAGCCGAGCCGAGCTTGAGGATTATGTAAGTCAACAGGTTGTAGGGTTGTTCATGAGCTGAGCCGAGCTGAGCTGAGCTGAGCTTGAGGATTCTGTAAGTCAACAGGTTGTAGGGCTCAATTATAAACCGAGCTGGCTCGGCTCGGCTCGGATATGAAACCGAGCTGAAAATCTAAGCTCGGGATCGGCCTGGTTTTAAATCGAGCTGGCTCGGCTCGGCTTGGCTTGGTTTGGCTCGATTTTAAAAATAAAAATTAATACATAGCTCTCAAAATTCAGTATTCTAAAATATTATTCAATACTTCCAATAAACATATTCAAAATAAGATCAACCTAATACATTACAAGCCAAAATCACGTTCAACAACGCAAAATAAGTTTTATATTCCAAGTAAATACAATATTTATTCATTAGCACGGCAATCAACCTTTAAATATGTCATAAATATCAAACTACAAGCCTAAATACATGTAAATAATAATCACCTTTTTGTAATATATTATATGTATATAAAAATAAAATATATAACAAGTAAAATAATTCGAGCTAAGCCGAGCCGAGCTACCAAGCGAGCCAAACCGAGCCAATTTGGCTCGCCACGAGCCGAACCGAGCTAGGCTCACTTTCTAACCAAGCCGAGCCGGCTCCGCTCACTTTCAAACCGAGCCATATCGAGCGAGCATTTTCCGAGCGAGCTTCGAGCAAGCTCCGAGCCCCAAGCTTTTTGAACAGCCTTAACAGGTTGTCAGTATAGGATCAAAAGTTTTACATGATGCATACTCTGTTTGATAATTTTTAACTATTTTCTCTTTGAAAACAAAGGTTAACTCTAGGTTCGTTATTCTGCAGGTCTAATGACGTACTTCCGTGAAGCAACTGTGCATACACAGGAGCTTTTAGATCTGATGTTTGATTGACTTTTTAAATTCGATAAACCTGCTTTTGCTAACTATGTAGGTGATTCATGTGTGTCATTGCTTATAATTTTCACTGATTTACCACTTTTGAGATTTAAGTGACAAATATTAAGTTAGTTTTGCTTATAGAATATTTGTTAATCTTATTTTTATGGATTATTAAATGGTTAATCTTTTCTGGTGTTAAAATTTCAGGGTCAGCAATCTTGGAGGCTGAGTCTCTGTGCCATTGCTCAGGCCGAGTCTTTGTTTTTCATGCATATTCAAAGGAGAAATTCTTATATTATAATTATATAACTATATATTTGTTTAATGGTATGCAGGTGTGGATTTGAGGTTCGCATATTGCCAAAAAATAAGAATGACTCAATAGGCATTCAATAACACAAAAGATGGAATACGGAATTTGTAGAATGAACATACGAAAGAGCGTACAAGAATTGCATTCTTGAGAGTAGATGATGAACACATGAAAGTGTTCGAAAACCGTGTAAGGCAAATTCTTATGAGTTTAGGTTCTACAACGTTTACCAAAATTGTTAACAAGTGGAACACAGCTCTAATAGGTGCCATATTTTTACATCAAAATTGTTAACAAATTCTTATAAATTCAAAATTTTTACATCAACAGCCAGTTCCTGTTTGATTGCAAATGATTTTTAACTACGTATAAATATTTGTTTCAGGTGCAGTGGATGGATAATGAAGGAAATTGGCTTCTATGAATTGATACTTAATTGATGTTGCAAAAAATATAGAAAAATGTTTGCTCGATTGTATTTAGGTTTCGGTTTATTGTTTTAAAACGATTTAACATTTTGTTATTTATTTGTTATTTAGATTGGCTGTTGATGTAAAAATTTTGAATTTATGTCTGAAACATCTGTTTGGTTACAAACTGAGTCTTGAGAAACAGTGATTTGGCAAAACAGAGATTACCCTTTACAAACAGTGGTTGACTTTAGTCAAACAGAGTTTTAGACACCTCAAAGAAATGATACACTCTTTTGAAACCTAAAATCTGTTATTAACCAGAGGTTTGGTTTTTTAAAACAAAGGGTAAATGTTTGTTCACTTTTGGTCAATCAGATGTTTGTTTTTTCTTTTGTAATCTCTGTTTTTGAAACAAAGGTTAGGATTTCAAACAGTGGTTTGAAACCTCTGTTTGGTTACAAACAGAGTCTTGAGAAACAGTGATTTCGCAAAACAAAGATTACCCTTTACAAACAGTGGTTGACTTTAGTCGAACAGAGTTTTAGATACCTCAAACAAATCATATACTCTTTTGAAACCTAAAATATGTTTATTAATGAGAGGTTTGGTTTTTGAAAACAAAGGTTAAATGTTTGTTCACTTTTGGTCAATCAGATGTTTGATTTTCCTTTTGTAATCTCTGTTTTTGAAACAGAGGTTAGGATTTCAAACAGTGGTTTGAAACCTCTGTTTGGTTACAAACAAAGTCTTGAGAAACAATGATTTCGTAAAACAGAGATTACCCTTTACAAACAGTGGTTGACTTTAGTCGAACAGAGTTTTAGATACATCAAACAAATGATATACTCTTTTGAAACCTAAAACATGTTTATTAATCAGAGGTTTGGTTTTTGAAAACAAAGGTTAAATGTTTTTTCATTTTTGGTCAATCAGATGTTTGTTTTTCCTTTGGTAATGTCTATTTTTGAAACAGAGGTTAGGATTTCAAACAGTAGTATGAGAAACATATGTTTGAAACCTCTGTTTGGTTATAAACAAAGTCTTAAGAAAGAGTGATTTGGCGTAACAGAGATTACCCTTTACAAACAGTGGTTGACTTTAGTCAAACAGAGTTTTAGATACCTCAAGCAGAGTTTTAATATTAATCAAATGAAAAACTAAACTAAAAATTACAATATCTATACACCTATTTATACTTTATATTAAAATATATTATGCATGATTTTCTAAGAAACGACTCGTGTTTGCACACGGGTCTTACCGCTAGTACTATATAATAAAAGAAACCAATGAATGGACACTTGTCCTTATTCTAGACCATCCTTAATTATTATTTAATTTAAATTATTAAATATTAAATTCAAATTTTATTTTCAAATTCAAATTAATATCATGATTATCTTTAGTTATGAGGAATATTAATTTAATAACAAAAATTAATTCTTACAAATAATCAATAATCTATACCAAAAATTCATACTAATGAGCAAGTATAGATAATTAAACCATCAACTTTTGGGTACACTTCAAAATATCCATAGATTAAAATCTTTCTTTTTGTATTCAATATCAATATCCAAAAATCCAGATCCATATACAAACAAAACATATTATCCTTTTCTTTTTACCTTGCGTACTCTTTCTTATAACCCATATTAGGTTACAACCCCGTGTACACGGGTTGATAAAAATAAATATAGTTAACATATGATGCAAATTATAATATATGATGCAAAATGATAATAATACTAACAACAACAACAACAACAATAATAAAAGTATTTTATGTGGTCTGGTAGATAATTTCTAAGAGCGCATTTATCACAGTTCATGATAGCGTTAGATTATAAGCCGATTATCTTTTATGTAGTTTCATTTGTGTAACATCCTGATGTTAGAACTATATATTACTAATAATACATTTACCACGGAGGTAATAATAATAAAATCATGAATGAATTATTTATTGTTAATGTTATTATTGTTAACTATGAGAAATTATATTAAATAACTTATTAATCAACCCAAAAATTTTAAACAGTATTAACCTAATTTAAAAAATAATAAAAAAATCTATTTTGATTTAGAGAGATTTTTTTAACAATAAATAAACCCGTGTATTGCACAGGATTTTTAAAGATATAACATTTTTTTATTATTTGCTATATAATATTAAATTTATTCAACCCGTACTATACACAGAGTTTTTTATAAACATAACTTTTTTTATTATTTAGTATATAAAATTACATTTCTTCCACCCGTGAATACACATAGTTTTTTTTAAATATAACTTTTTTATTGTTTGGTATATAAAATTACTTTTATTCAACCCGCACAATACACGAGTTTCTTACAGATATAACTTTTTATTATTTAATATATAAAATTATATTTACTTAACACGTGTAATAAATGAGGTTTTTAAAAATATATCCAAATCCATATACAAACAAAACATATTATCCTTTTCTTTTTACCTTGCGTACTCTTTCTTATAAACCATATTAGGTTACAACCCCGTGTACACGGGTTGATAAAAATAAATATAGTTAACATATGATGCAAATTATAATATATGATGCAAAATGATAATAATACTAACAACAACAACAACAATAATAATAAAAGTATTTTATGTGGTTTGGTAGATAATTTCTAATAGTGTTAGGTTATAAGCCGATTATCTTTTATGTAATTTCATTTGTGTAACATCCTGATGTTAGAACTATATATTACTAATAATACATTTACTACGAAGGTAATAATAATAAAATCATGAATGAATTATTTATTGTTAATGTTATTATTGTTAACTATGAGAAATTATATTAAATAACTTATTAATCAACCCAAAAAATTTAAATAGTATTAACCTAATTTAAAAAATAATAAAAAAAATCTATTTTGATTTAGAGAGATTTTTTTAACAGTAGATAAACCCGTGTAATACACAAGATTTTTAAAGATATAACATTTTTTTTATTTGCTATATAATATTAAATTTATTCAACCCGTACAATACACAGACTTTTTTTTAATATATTTTTTTTTGTTATTTAGTATATAAAATTACATTTCTTCCACCCGTGAATACACAGGGTTTTTTTTTAAATATAACTTTTTTATTGTTTGGTATATAAAATTACTTTTATTCAACCCGCACAATACACGAGTTTCTTACAGATATAATTTTTTTATTATTTAATATATAAAATTATATTTACTTAACACGTGTAATAAATGAGGTTTTTAAAAATATATTGTTTTTTATTTAGTATATAAAATTACATTTATTAAACCCGTGTAATACACGGGGTTCTAACCTAGTATAGTATAATTTATTAACCCAAGCATAATGGTATATCAATTTTTTAAAAGGAGAGAATGTTTATTTAGAATTATTTATTAATGTGGATAATGGTCCTTATATTAATTTACTTATTATTGTTATTATTTATTATTATGATTGAGGTAATATAAGAAATTGCCATGTGACACTTTTGTGAAATCCTTTATTATGAGAGAATGCCAAGTGGCATTAAGGAGACTCTTTTATTAGTATTAGATTAAAAGATTAGATGAGATACCTAAAATTAAAATTTTACAAATCCAGCAGATAATTTCAAATAATAGCAATAAACATAATAAAATGATTTGAAAAGTATGTGTATTGCAAATCGATTTAGAGAATGATGCGCTGCAAATGGATTTAGAGAAAATATAGAACAGGGGAACTAATGGAAATCGATGGAGAAGAATTGAAACAAATATATTTAAAGAGTAAACTTTCGTTTTGCTCCCTGTGTTTTGGTCATTTTAATGGTTTTGTCCCAAACCTTTAAAAATAGCCATTTTCCTCCCTGATGTTTCGGTTTTATCGTCAGTTTACTCCACGGACTTAACTCCATCCATATTGTATGTTAACTGAAAGGGTATTTTGGTAATTTCAAGTATAAAATAAGGGTACTTTGGTAATTTATATTTAAATGTAAAGTATTAATATATATACACATATATAATATAGTCTTTACTCTCACTCTCTACAAACACACTCTCTCTCCTTTCTCTTCTCTCTCTACATACAATCAACCTAGGGTTAGGGGTAATCCCAGTTCAATCGCCGTTTGGATCTGAGCAAAACATGGATGCTCAAGAAGAAGACACAAGTTTATCGGAGATTGGTACAGTTCAATCGCAGTTTGGATCTGAGCAAAACAGGGATGCTCAAGAAGAAGACACAGTTCAATCGCAGCTGGATGGTGATGACGGGGGTGGTCGGATGGGGGTGGTTTCGTTGGACGTAGGAGATGGCAGTGGTGGTGTTTGTAGGAGGTGGTTGCGGTGGTTGTCCCAGGAGGTGTTGTGGTGGCAGGGGAAAAGGGAGGTGTGGTGTCTGTTACGGCAGAGACTAGAGAGAAGGGTAGAGGGATTTGGTAATGTGTGTGTATATTACTAATAACTAGGGTCAACGACAACCTTAGACCTAATTCTCCATCGATTCTTACTTACATTTTCAATCTCAACTTCAATTCCACTAGCATCACCGGAATTCGATTCCGGTTCCTATTCCGGTTCAGAATACTGTACGGACGATTCCTCAGAATCTCCGTTGGAAGATGACGCAGAAAATGCTTGAAATTGAGGTGTAAATGATGAGCTGAAGGCTAGTTGTGGTGGTTTGTGTATGGTTATCGGAGAATAACTGATTGTTTTGGCGGGAAAAGTGTGGGGGAAGATACCGTCGGGAATTATAATAATGGCGGCATCTACTACTACGGTTACCGGAGTGATTGGTAGCCGGTGTAACGCCATTTCTGGAGATGGTAACCACGTGGATTAAGTTTGTCATCTCTATGGGGTTTCTTACTTTCTTTCGTATGGTTGTGAATTGTCGAGTGGGGTTTTTTTAAGTGTTTGATTTTTGGAACATCTGTATGAATTTAATATCTAGTGATAATAATACTTATGTTTTTATTTTTTTATTTTCATTTTCAATATAAGAATGGATTTTTGAAATTAGTAATAATTAATTAAATACTTATAAAATTAGTAAAATACCCTTATTTTTAATAGACAATTTGGATGGAGTTAGAAGCGGGGAGCAAAATGGTGATAAGATACATAGATCAAGGAGTAAACTGACTATTTTTAAAGGTTTGGGGCAAAACCATTAAAGTGACTAAACCACAGGGAGCAAAACGAAAGTTTACTCATATTTAAATTAACTTTTGATCGGTTTTAATCAAATCAACGTAGTTTTGATGGGTTTCGTATACAAGTTACATGCCTAACACACTCATATTCACTTTCCCCTTATTTATTTTTAAGTTTTGATATGAATTAATCAAAACGATATAGTTTTGAAAGGTTTCACATCTAAACTTAGGTGTGTAACAACCCTGTATTTTAACTAAATTTTAAGAAACCCTTTGGTTTTGGTTATTTAAAATATGATTAATTGTTTAAGAATAAGCGTAATTATGTGGTCAAATTGAACAAGCTAAATAATATAAGATGGATAATACTACTTGTTGACGGAGGTAGCCCAAGACTAAATAAAAATGACCTAAATACATGAATGCTCAAAAGGTTAAATGGTTCAAAGGTTAAAAATCTGGGGAGTTGAGATAAAGCAATGCGAGAACAGTAAAAGGTCACATCTCTGGATTGCTTCACCAACTCACCAGCCGCAAAAGTAACACGGATCCACAGAATACACTCTTTTATCCACAGGTCAAAAGGCTTCGACCCCCGAAAGGGTAAGTCCCCCACTGCAAGCATGTTCACTAGTCAACACGTTCCTCTTTGGGCTAAGGCTCTCCCTATAAAAGTGACACTTCATTAAGTGTGCAAGACATTCCAAAGGCCAGCTCTGATTCCTGAAATCTCTGGTTATTCTCTTCGAGTACTTGCTTCATGCAAGTCACTTTCTTTCACATTCAACACACACATTCCCTTTGCTCCTACATCCGAAACTGAACACATTTCAGTGGAGGATCTCGAGCAAACAACAAAAACAAACTAGTGAACCTCTCTCCACGTCTTGCAAATGTGGGGGGACCCCACGACCTGCGTTAGACAAAGTTGAACCCTTCAACTCTTTTGCCTAATCAGCCCAGCTACCATCCTTGGTCTATTATTTGTTGCATCAACAAGTTGGCGCCCACCGTGGGGCTACGCCACTATTTCTCTTCAAAAGACCCAGTAGTGTAGCTCCATTCTCTCGAAATTACCATGTCAGAAAGTGGATCCCTGGGAGAGGTGAATCAGGTTCCAAACACTTCTACCCCAAGCACTGGTCAAACCCATGTGGCTATACCAACGACCTTCTCGACACCGGGGAGCACTCCCGAGTTTCTCACTTTCAACACTCCAACTCCATCCAGATCGGGGGTCCCTTCCCCTAATGTCGGTGTCTCTGGCACCCCATCACATGTTGAACTTACCCCTGAGGGGGTTGCCAACAATTTCCTTGAGTTGAGGTCTCTTCTCAACCAATATGTGAGTAGGGAGAGAGACAAGGGAGTGAGGATTCGTTTAGACTATGACGAACCGGAGCCAACGCTATCTCCTGGACCCCCCATCCCTCCTTTTGCAAACTCACAACCTTTTGTGTCTAGGGATGAGGCTGGTCCCAGTAATCCTCCTCCAAACCCTAACCCATATATGTTCACAAGGCCAAATCCTACAACAATTCCTCTCTTTTCGTCCCAACCAGCTGCAAGCGGTGCTCCTCTAGGGCACGAGCTAACTTTGGACCAACTCCTACAATCTCCAATAGCAAGCCTTCCACCCTCAACAACAACTACATGGGAACAAGCTCTGTCTGTACTCCCCTTGGTACGAAGTGCTGCTATGAGCACTCCCGTGGGAGTTAGTTACCCAGTCACACCTGGAAGCCTTCAAGGCTTCAACCTTATGCCCCAGATGATGGCCCAGATGATGGCCAGTTCCCGTGGCAGCACTTCATTAATCAGGTGCTGGCCACTCAAGGAAACAGCAACAACAGCAACAACACGAGTGCAAGGGTTGAAGAAGATTTGGCCAAGCCTTACAAGCCGAGTAACCTCTCGTGCTTCTCACAGCAAATAGCCGATTATGATTTTCAGACAAAGATTAAAATGCCGTCCCACATCAAGACATATGATGGGACTGAAGACCCTGAAGACCATCTTCAAATCTTTACTGGTGCTGCCAGAATCGAGAAATGGTCAAATGCCGAATGTTGTCTAATGTTCATGCAAACCCTTGTCAGATCAGCCAGAATCTGGTTCAATGATTTACCCGCTCGAAGCGTTCGAAGCTTCGATGACCTCAGCAAGGGATTCCTGGCCAATTTCACCCAACAAAGGCGATACGTTAAGGATGCCACAGTAATATTTCAGATAAAGCAAAGAGATGATGAGAGCCTTCGAGAGTTCATAGAAAGATATAAGAAGGAGGGTCTACCATATGTAGGGGCAGACGAAAAGATGAGGGTGGCCGACTTTATGAATGCCATTACATCCAAATACCTCACAAGAGATTTCAACAAATCCCTGCCCAAGACCTTGGAAGAAGCTCTCGAAAGGGCCGAAGCCCACATCCGGGGAGAGGAGGCAGTAGACATTAAAGAGCAAAGGAAAAGAGGATCCAGCTGGCGAGGCAACAGCCCAGCTAGAAAAAGGGGGAACTTTAACTCCTATGACAGACGCCAAAAGGGTTCAGACCATCGAAGGTCTGAAGGCCGGAACCCTTCCAACAGGGAGAAAGGCATAAGTTTCACACCCCTTACCAAGACCCCTCAAGAAATCCTCGCAACAGAAGAAGTCAAGCAAAACTTTCGGCCTCCTAGGCCTCTCCCCAAAAGCAGAAAGAACGAAAATTCCACACAATACTGTGAATTTCATGAAGAAAAGGGGCACCACACCAATGATTGCTTCCAGCTTAAGAAAAGGATCGAAGAAGTCGTTAAGTCCGGGGAACTTGCCCACTTGGTGAAGGGAGTAAGGGACAAAATGGCTGAAGGAAAGGGCAAGAAAGTCAATATGGTGGATTTTGATGGAAGGGTTCCACACAAAAGGCAGTGGTTGGAGGCTTGGGAGCTTCAGTGTGTTTGCTTCCCCCCAACGGAGAAAGACCCTCTTTCAAACCCTCTTGTGGTTGAGGCTACTGTGGGAACATTACAAACAAGCAGAGCATACATAGACACTGGTGCTGCCACCGAAATCATGTTTGAGAAGTTCTTCAACCGATTGAGCAATGAAGAACGTTCAAGGCTCCAACCCTCCGGGACCTCCATAAAAGTTATTGTCGACATTCCCCTTAAGCCTTTAGGGCAACTGACCCTTGATGTTCGTTTCAGTGAATGTCAGAAGGAGAGAGTCCAACCACTCACCTTTGTGGTTATCAATATACCTTCAAACTATGATGTGATCATTGGAAGGCCGGGGCAGTGTTCATTCTATATGGCTATGTCTGTTGGCCATGGCACTGTCAAATTTCCTACCAAAAGGGGAATAGCAACCCTTCAACCTACTCAGGAGGCCTACATGGTTGAAGGTGAAAGTTCCAAAAGTGAAGAAGACAAGCAAAGGCTAATCATAAACCCTAAGTACCCTGAGCAGAGGATAAGGGTCAATCCAAGCCTTTCACAAGAAACCCTCTCATATCTTGAAAAGTTGTTGACACATTATAGTGATGTCTTTGCTTGGTGCCCGTAAGATATGACAGGCATCCCTCGAAGCATTGCTGAACATGAGTTGAAAATACCACCTGATGCCAAGCCTGTTGTCCAAAAGAAACGAAGTCTAGCACCTGAAAGAAGCTTGGCTGCATGCCAAGAGGTTGAAAAGCTTGTGTCAGCCTGCATTCTTCGAGAAGTCAAGTATCAATCCTGGGTTGCAAACCCGGTCATGGTTCGAAAGCCAGACAATTCTTGGAGAATGTGCATAGACTTCAAGGATATTAACAAGGCTTGTCCCAAAGATTGTTACCCGTTGCCAGAGATTGATCTCAAGGTTGACTCCCTCACCGGTTACCCGTTCAAGTGTTTTCTTGATGCCTACAAGGGTTACCATCAAATCCTCATGAAGAAAGAAGATGAAGAAAAGACCGCCTTTCACACGGACAAAGGGATCTTTTGTTACCAAAAAATGCCTTTTGGCCTCAAAAACGCTGGAGCAACCTACCAACGCCTAGTTGACAAGGCCTTTGCGAGTCAAATTGGTAGAAACATGGAGGAATATGTCAATGACTTGGTGATCAAAAGTAAAACGGAATATCAAATGCTCGATGACATCCAAGAAACCTTCAAGAACCTAAGGAAGGTCAACATGAAACTCAACCCCGAGAAATGCTCATTTGGGTTTGAGGAAGGCAAGTTCCTTGGGCATATTGTGAGAAAACAAAGCATCAAGGCAAATCCAAACAAGGTGAAAGCTGTCCTTGAAACCAAACCACCGAGAAGCAAGAAGGAGGTTGAAAGCTTAAACGGGAAGCTCGCAGCCTTGAAGCGTTTTACCTCAAAATTGGCTGAAAGGTCTTTACCCTTTTTCAAAACACTCAAGGGTTGCTCCGATAAGAAGGATTTCAAATGGACTGAGGAGGACGAAGAAGCCTTCAACCAGATGAAGCAACACTTAGCTTCCCTACCTGACATTGCAGCCCCAGAAACGGGAGAATTGATCTCGGTATATCTTTCAGTTGCTGAAGAAGCAATAAGTGCGGTCCTCACCATTGAATGAGACAAGGTTCAGGTACCCGTTTATTTCTTCAGCAAAACTCTAAAATTGGCTGAAATCAAATATCCTCCCTTAGAAAAACTTGCTCTAGCCCTAGTTCAAACAGCTAGAAGGCTTCGAAGGTATTTCCAAGCACACCCTATACAAGTGGTCACCGACCAACCTATTAAGAGTGTGCTTGAAAGACCAGAAAACTCAGGACGATTAGCCAAATGGGCAGTGGAACTAAGTGAACATAATATCACCTATGTCCCAAGAAAAGCCATCAAAGCCCAAGTCTTGGCTGATTTCATTGTAAAAGTCCCAAAGCAAACAATCACTGAAGTGAACACGGCTATCACTGAACCCTCAGACCTTGAAGCCTGGAAGTTTTTACCGATGGGGCTTAAAGCGTTGAAGGGTCAGGGGCTGGGCTCATTCTGATCAACCCAGAAGGGTTAGAATTCACATACGCTCTTCGCTTTGATTTTCAGACCACCAACAACGAAGCTGAATACGAAGCACTGATAGCCGGCTTAAGACTGGCTAAAGAAATGAAGGTCCAAAAACTTGAAGTGTTCACAGATTCGTTGCTGGTCTCAAGCCAAGTGAATGATAGCTACATTGCAAAAGAGCCCAACATGAAAAGGTACAAAGAGAAATCCAAAGAATTGATGAACACCTTCCAGACATGTACCATGGAGCAAATTCCCAGATCTCAAAACAAGAAAGCGGATGCCTTGAGTAAACTCGCATCTCTCACTTTTGCCCACCTTACCAAAAAGGTATTGGTAGAAGTATTAAAGGCTCCGTCAATTGATGAGTTGGAGGTTCAAGACGTAATCACCGAAGAAGATCCAAATTGGATGACTCCAATCAAGAAATTCCTTAAAAATGGTGAATTGCCCGCTGATCAAACAGAGGCTGAAAGGGTTAAAATCAAGGCAAGGAAGTACAGATTGCAAGGTGAAATCCTCTACAAGAAGGGTTACCTTGCACCCTTGCTAAGATGTGTTGGTCCCGAGCAAAGCCAGTATTTGGTCAAAGAGGTTCATGAAGGTATATGCGGAGCCCATTTTGGAGCTAGATCGGTGGTTGCAAAACTAATGAACCTTGGGTATTTTTGGCCCTCAATGCACCGAGACACCACTGAGCAACTAAGGAAGTGTGATGCCTGCCAGATTCATGCACCCGTCCTGAAAAATCCCAAGCATGATCTTGTCCCAATAACCTCAGCATGGCCATTCTATAAATGGGGGATGGACATTGTCGGTCCATTTCCCCCAAGCAAAGGTGGAGTAAAATTCTTGTTGGTGGCCATAGATTATTTCACCAAGTGGCCTGAGGTTAAACCACTTGCAAAAATCACGGGCAAACAGGTCATTGACTTCGTTTGGGAAAACATTATTTGCCGTTATGGATTACCGGGAATACTTGTCACCGACAATGGAAAGCAATTTGCTGAGAAGCCTTTCAGCGTTTGGTGCAAAGAATTCAGAATCAATCAGGTTTTCAGCTCAGTGGCATACCCACAATCAAACGGTCAAATTGAGAGGACGAATCGAAGCATAGTGGAAGGAATCAAAACCAGATTGGGAAGGTATGAAAGCAATTGGCTTGAAGAATTGCCAAGTGTTCTATGGGCCAAAAGAACAACTGAAAAAACAAGCCACAAAAGAACACCCTACAGCTTGGTATTTGGGTCCGAAGCCGTGATCCCAGCTGAAGTAGGAGTTGTAACACAACGAATTGTCAACATGGATCCCGAAACAAACCAAAAAGAGACCATGTTGAACTTACAACTCCTAGAGGAAGCACGAGACCAAGCTGCAATTCAAGAGGCCAAGTACAAACAACGAATGGAAGCCTACTATAACAAGAGAGTGAAGAATGAACGCTTCAAACCAGGAGACCTGGTACAATGAAGCTAGCAAACAAGAGAACCTAGGAAAACTTGGCCCAAAATGGGAGGGCCCGTATACCATTCTTGAAGCACATAAGGGTGGATCTTACAAGCTACCAGACTCAGAGGGTAAAAGGCTTCCAAGACATTGGAATGGAAAAACCTTGAAAAGGTTCCATGTCTAAACGGGAAAGATTGGTTTGTATTTCACAACTTGTATCTCAAGAGTGGCACTATGAATACCTTTTGTAAAAACAATATTTCTTGAATGAATGAAGTTGTTTCATCAAATTTGTCTTTCCATCCTAAGATCTGGTTGAGAACCTAGCAAAAAACTCCATGGCAAGGGCCATGTAAGGGGATGAACTTCCATGCCACATCGCTCAATAGGTTCAAGGGTTGAATGAACCTATATAAGGGGTGAGTTCCTAAATCAATACAACTCCATGAGACTTATTATCAAAAACAAAGTTGTCTCATAGACGGGTTTGAACAGCCTACACCAAATGTTCCTTAAGCCTTAGAAAAATAATCAACAAACAGGCTTACGAAATCAAATGAAAACAAGAAAATGATGAATAGGATAGGTGCTATGTCTTCTTGTTAAAAATACCAAGGCTAAGTGACTGCAGCACTGAACCCTTTAAGGTATAAAAAACATAAAGACAACATAAACATAAAAAAGACAAAGGTACAAGGAAAAGAAATAATCTAAGGAATGATACAACAACGTGAGGAAAAAAGTTACAAAGCTCAAAAATACAAACCAAGTCATGAAACTAAAAGACAAGTCATGAAACTGAGAAACCTTGAAGGCTTCAAGCTACATAGGTGATAGCCCGAAGCCTCAAAGGCTTCAACCTACATGCACGATAGCCAGAAAGCTTGAAGGCTTGAAACCAACCAAGCAGCCTTAACGAAATAGGCACAAGTATAAAAAACACAACACAAGACAAATAGTTAAACATAATAGCATAGCAAAGAAAGTCTTAACAGACTTCCAAACAAAGTTAAAAGCAAGCCCCAACAACTTGCAAGTTGAGAAATTGTTCAAACGGCCATACTGGCCCCACCACAACCACATAACAAGAACCTTAAGGGTTCCTGTGAAACCTAACATTGTTTTAGTTAACATACAAACCACAAATTGTTTTCAAGAGTGCTAAGAAAGCTACGAATATCCATTAAGCATCAGCAGGAGGCTTGGAAGCCCCGGAACCTTCACCTTTAACCTTCTTCGCTTTCTTTGACTTCTTAGCTTTCAAGCCACCATCACCACTTACTGCTGAAGCTTCCAAGCTTGCATCCTTCGAGGCAGCAGGTTCTCCTGAAAGGGTGTCATCACTATCTCCCAAATAAGATCGCTTTCTTGAAAGGGAACCAAGAACTTCAGCACAGACTTTTTCATTAAGGCCCTCCGGTTTTAACTCCTACAAGACAGAAAGAGGCTTACCAAAATAAGTAGAAACTTGATTAACATATGGGTAGGTCAGCCTCTCCATCTGTTCAACAGAACCCTTGAAGACCTCGGAAGCTTCAGGACGATATAAGGGAGATTTCTCTAAAGGTTGACCAGACTCACGAAGCTTGTAACCAGCAATGAGGCCTTGATGTTTCCCCAAGTTGAGCAGTTTAGTGTAAACTTCACCAAGAGCAGAATTGAACTCCTTGGAGTGAAGAAGGTAAGTAACAACTTGTTGAAAACCTTGTTCAATCAGCCATTGGTTATCACCGGTGGCTTGGGCAACCAAAGCCTTTAAACCATCTTTTTCCTCATCAAAGGCCTTCTGTTGAACAACCAAGGCCTCCCTATCAGGTTTTAGCTTCAACCAGTCAGCTTCGAAACCCTTCTTGAGATCATTCATCTCAATCTCGTGTCTTCTTGTCAACTCACCCACTTTCTTGACCCAAGCTAGCTCCTTCTCAGAAAAACCATCAATCTCTTTCTTCATAGCGGCCATTGAAGCTTTCATTTTTTCTTTCTTCTTGGAGGCTTCCTCATATTCCTGCATACCCTTGGCAAAACGGGTAACACCTTCAGCCAAAAAGGCCGAAAGGTTACAGGAACTCAGCATCATCCTAGAAATAAGATGATCAGCCTCCATCTCAGAAATAGCGCTTCGAACGCCGGGAGGAGCAAAATGATCTAGGGCTTCAGCACAAACAGCTGGATCTTTGAAGTTATCTCCAACCTTAACTCCCCAGTTGGGCACATAAACATCTTGACCCTCTGAACCTTCGAAGCTCTCAACACTTTTGACAGACGAACCCTGAATGGCAGGAGTTCTACCTTTCTTAACCAGCTTCTTCTTCTTACCAGAAACAATCAACTCTTTCTCCTTACCATTGCTAACATCAATAGCTTGATCTGCTGACACTTTAATATCATCACTAACATCAATGGGCTCTGAACCAGATGGCTGATCAGCACCTTTCAGATAATGTTTTGAGCGGCGAACGGAAGCCTTGGAACCCGCAGCCTTGCTAAAACCCTTGACATTAGGGACACTCACATATCCAGAACCCTCGAACCTATAATCAGAACCCCTAACAACCGCATCCTCGCTCGGAGTAGCAGCAGCATCATCAAAGGCAATGTCAGAAGTGTCATCACTTTTGATAAAATCAAGTGCAGACATAACTGCAAAACAAACATAAAAACATATAAGCAAGCAAGGAAATAGGAACATAACAGAATAAGAAGAATAAATGCATACCCTTCCCATCTCTCAAAAGCACCGGGTCTCGATCACGTTTTTCCCACAACTTACTAAGACCCAATAACACCAACAAATGCTCGGGAAAGGGACGAAACCTTGAAGGGCACTCCCTAAGAGTTTCTAAAAAACGAGCATTTATATCAGAAGTAGAAGGCTCAGGTTCGTTCAAAACGGCATCCGGGTGTCTCCAAACAAGCTTAAAAGGAACAATTTCCTCGGACACCCAGAAAAACCGGTCCTTCTAGACCCCAAGGGTAGAAACCATAGACGAAATCAAACAAGTGTCAACTTGAGTGGTCTCGAAGGTAAACCAGTCACCTTTCTTAGCCAATCAGAAAAAACGGCGGAACGCCAAAAGAGTCGGGTCATACCCGGAGGCACGGCACAAAATTTCAAAATGCAAAACCCTAGCCATGCCAAAGGGGTGAACCTAACCAAAAGATACGCGATAATATTCTAGGATATTCAAAACAAAGTTTGAAAACGGGTGACGAAGATTGGAAAACTCAAAATGTCGACAATACAAAGCAATCGAACCAGGGGACATCGATCGATAGACTTATCACAAGCCGGTGCAACCGGTTTAAACTTCGTCCCTATTCCCCACTTCATACAAAACAAATCGACTTCCTCTTGAGTCATTCAAAAAATGACTTTGCTAAATCTTTACGGGCACCCATGATATGAGAAATTAAACAAAAAATAAGCAAAGGAAACTAACATGTTTTGAAAAAAGGGGGAAAACTTGAGAAAAAAGAGAGCAAGTGATATTCTTCTGTAAAAGTATATCTAAATTAATGAGTAAGAAAATAATATAATTAGGCGATAGAATTAAAACCGCCGCCTGACATAAAGGAAAACTGCCACAAGTCATATCAACTGTCTTGTCAAAGTTGAAAATTCAAAAACCTTAACCGTTTCCAACCCTTCAAGCTTTGAACCCTTGAAGCCTTTAGGCAGTACAAATACATGTATAAAAGTCAGAAGTCTTTGAGCTCATTTCCCAAAAACCTCTGACTTGGGGGGCTGATGACGGGGGTAGCCCAAGACCAAATAAAAATGACTTAAATACATGAATGCTCAAAAGGTTAAATGGTTCAAAGGTTAAAAATCTGGGGAGTTGAGATAAAGCAATGCGGGAACAGTAAAAGGTCACATCTCTGGATTGCTTCACCAACTCACCAGCCGCAAAAGTAACACGGATCCACAGAATACACTCTTTTATCCGCATGTCAAAAGGCTTCGACCCCCCAAAGGGTAAGTCCCCCACTGCAAGCATGTTCACTAGTCAACACATTCCTCTTTGGGCTAAGGCTCTCCCTATAAAAGTGACACTTCATTAAGTGTGCAAGACATTCCAAAGGCCAGCTTTGATTCCTGAAATCTCTGGTCATTCTCTTCGAGTACTTGCTTCATGCAAGTCACTTTCTTTCACATTCAACACACACATTCCTTTTGCTCCTACATCCGAAACTGAACACATTTCAGTGGAGGATCTCGAGCAAACAACAAAAACAAACTAGTGAACCTCTCTCCACGTCTTGCAAACGTGGGGGGACCCCACGACCTGCGTTAGGCAAAGTTGAACCCTTCAACCCTTTTGCCTAATCAGCCCAGCTACCATCCTTGGTCTATTATTTGTTGCATCAACACTACTAGAATACATGCCTTCACCCATTTACAATCTCCAACATGACCAACGTGAGAGGTTACGAGGTTGTAACGTGACATGATCTTAATCCCAACTTTCAACTAAAGAGGATGTGAACCAACGCCAATTAACGATCAAATAATAATGGTTTTTGCAAACACTTTTACATACTTTGTACATATAATAAACATATAATCACTTGTTTGTGAGTCATATGAATAAATAGGATTAGACTTACTCAACAATGAATCAACAATGGATCTTTTAGACCTTAGTAACTTGTATTTACAGGTGCAGACCCACTGTTCACCAAAAGGGTGCGGGTGTCCACCTTAAAAAAAGTTTTAGTGTACTACGTACTTGAAAATCTCGAGCACCACCAACAAAATTTTGGCTATCGCACCCCTTAAACTTCTTCAAGAACTCTTGTGAAGGCGATGAGTGTTGATCGAGAACGAATGGTGAATCGGTGATAGATTTGGCAATTTGGTCTATTTTAGGTTGTAAAATGTTAAGATGAAAATTAAAGGTTTTGTGATAGGGTAGCATGGAGAAGATGTTGTCACACCCCGACCCGTAACGGAATGGTACGGGGCATGATGATTGCCCAAAGCTTGACACTATTAAAATTTCATAATTAAATATGTCACGATTAAATGTCACACTTTCCATATAAGTTCAAATATTCAAATAAATACATCAAACTTGTCTTTTAATTAGTAAGGCAAAGCTCCTACGTGATCCTGATCCAGTTTAGTCTTCAATCCTCTACACCTGTATCATGTGTAAAATAGTATTTTTAGGTCAGCTACAAGAGCTGGTGAGTAAACCTTGGTTAATTAGAAATCTATAAACCGGATATGTAAAACGGGTCGGGTCTTCTTTGTTTCGTTTTTGGCATATGTTACAGATGTGGTGTTTCTGGTACGTCTCGAAAGAGTGTACAGAAAGAAATAGTCAAAGCAACAATTAAATGGAATTTTAATTCCATAAGAAATACAATCTGATAACTTTAAATAGAATCGAGATTATCAAATACTTATCACTAAAACTTTTTTTAAGGTGGGCGTCCGCACCCCCATGATGAAAAGTGGGTCCGCCCCTGAACACGCCGCTGAAGCTAGTATGACATTGATGCTATTTGGTAGAGTTTTATGCTCCCACCACAACTCGGGACTCTTAATGCTAGTTAAGCTTTGACTAGGTGATAGACGATCTTGTCTCTTGAGGAGAAGACTAGGGTTTAGTTCCTAAATGCGATAGGTTATATATTATTTGATGTAACTTATAAGTAGGGATAAAGCATTGTCATTAAAAAGAGGTATTAATATATATATCTGATTTAAAATCTGTAAAATATATTTAAGAATTTCTTGTTGTGTAATGTATTCTCAAGTTAAATAATAAATCTGTAACACCCCGTGTTTCGGAAGTCAAAGTCAAAGTCAAGATTGAAGTCAAAGGAAGAAAAGATTGCTAATTGCCATCTGTTTTGACTTCTGTAACACCCTGTTTTGACTTCTTTGACTTGTATTTAGTCTATTTTATTATCGCTTTAGTTGTATTATGTGGAGTACCTATTAATAATCGCATAGTAGTCGCTGTTTATCGCATGTTTGATCGCCTTATCGCTATACGTGTGTGTGTGCCTTATGTGTTACTTGTGCATGTTTATTTATGATATGTTTGGTAATCAATCGAAACGCAATCGAACTCAATCGCAACCGAATCGCAAACGCTAAACGAATACGAAATAAGGATGCTTGTATGTTGATATAGTAGTTGGGATTAAAAGTAATTTGACTAGGAAATTCTATCGCATCGAAACGCTCGTGATCGCAATCGAAACGGTCAAACTCGTCGCACCAAACACTCGAGCCAAGCGACTGATCGATCAGGTGACCAGCCGATTGACCAACCGTTCGATCGAGCTGCCGCTCGATAGGCCAGGCTGTTCGACCGGGCTGCCACCCGATCGGCCAGCCCTTTCCTCTTTGGGAAACCCTATAAATACCCCTGTCACCATCATACTTTCCACTTTTGGCAACTCTCCTCATACCAGCTCATCTTCCCTACTTTTCTTCAGATTTCTCGCGATTCCGGTAAGATCTCGTCCTAAATCTTGTACTTCCTTAATCTACACGCACTCCTACACCTTTCTATCTTTTGAATCATAACTTTTAACCGTGAAATCATCAAGATTCAAGGTGTTCTAGGATGACGTCATCATGTGTTCTTGAGAACTTCATATTTTGGCCTCAATCCACCAAGAACAACTTAGATCTAACCGATTTCCACATAAACAAACAAGGTTCTTTCATAGATCTAAACATATTCACAAGGAAAAGGATTGAAAGATGGTTTTCCAACCTTCTTTCAACTCTTTTACACTCAATGCATTCAAAACCGATAGAATCGGACCTTGTGCCGACTTACTACTCATTCTTGTGGTTGTGTTGGTTCAAGATCTGGATTCTATCCACGAGACTACCGATTTCGGGTTAAACATGGAACACCATCTCGAACAGCTAACTGGTCGGATTTGGGTGATTCCTGTCCGATCAGGGGTACCAAGTATTGACAAAGGTTTCTGTTGCTTAATACGTTATGAAAACGTCTCGATAAAACGACAAACAATCAAAACAACCAAGTGTAAGACGAACAGGTCGACTAGGACGGAGTGTCGTCCGATCGGACTGCTGTCCGATCGAACAGCTATCTGAACGACCGGCCAATCCGAACGACTTGCACCTTGGTCCCACCTTAGTTTTTCAAATTAACCCTTAAGAGTTTTGGGAACATCGAACGGATTGCCGTCCGATCGAGTTACCACTCGACCGACCGACCGACCATCCGACTATGTGATGTTTTAGAACTTCAATACTTAAACAATTTTTCAACATGTTCAGTGCACAAGGACTGTCACCCGATCGAACAACCGTCCAATCGAGTGACAAACTGCTATGGACATTGTTCACACTGAAGTGCCCAACCTATCGGACTGTCCCCCGATCGAACGGTCGTTCGATCGATCGACCTGAAAGGTAGAGGTACTTCTATGTTTCCAAATGCTACAATGAAAACTTCAAAAGTCAAACCATCATACACAAACACATCCTTCACATGGAAGAAACAATCCACTCGAAAGGTCACTCGACCGGATGACCAATCGAGCGGACTGGCAACCGAAGGACCGGTTGTCCGATCGGACTACCATCCGATCGAACTGCTGTCCTACCCACTTGCACCCTGTATCGTTTTACGCGTCGCTTATCGATATGCTATCAATCTGTTCAGGCTAACCGTACTCTCTAGCGCTCCCTTCAATCCATCAATCGCTGTGAGTATACTCGATCCCTTTTTGCTTTACGCACTTTTGGGTGTTACATACGTTACTTATACAAAATCACATCGAACACACTACGCAATACTTTAAACGCTAACCGTTATCGCATGTATACGTGACTTAATGAATGCTTGTTTGTTATGTTTACACATGGAATGCTGTCTACCTGGCTTAGCAACGATAGTACTATTAGTTTGGACTCAGCACCTGTTCACTCAGGGCTTGTTAAGGACAATTACTTACATGGCTCACAGTGGTGAGAATGTATCGCGAACTGCCTTGGGCAGTCAACCCGCAATCATTGGTATCGATAGGTTCATGTCGATAACTAACATGCCTCATTTTACACTGTGTACGTGCTGGTTATGCGTAACGATTTCGAACCCTATATGCTATTATCAAACTTGTATGCTCACCTTTACACTATGTGTATTGACTTTTACTTTAACGTATGTGACAGGTGCTTAAGTTGCTAGGACGCCTTATTTTGCGGTGATGAAATTGAGGCTAGGGCAGGTCTAGAAACCAATAAACAATTGCCTGTATAAAAATCTGAGTTGTTGGAACAGAACAATTTGACTAGATCTTTTCTGTAATAATTGTATTATCATTTATGACATGGTATGGGACGTGTTGCTTTAAATATTTGGTAAATATAGTTGTTATGGAAACTTCTGGACAATCTGTTTCGCTCATTGCCACGCCCCGATGTTTCCGCCATCGGTTGGGGTGTGACAGATTGGTATAAGAGCCATAACTATAGGGAATTAGGCAAGACTCGACCTAGTCTGGGTTGATATCTTAGAAATGACCTAGTCTATAGTTAGGTACCAACAGACCGACTTGTGCACACCCTGTAGGGGTTATGTACGAGCTTACTTGCTATTTCTCGCTATTCTCGCCCACGCTACACTATCACTGCACTCTAGTTTTCGAAAATGAACAAACAATTGGGTTGAGATTAGGTGTGAAAATCGCAAACTCTCGACTAAATTGCTTGTTCGACCCGCATTTTATCTACAAACGGGGAAAATTATGCCAAATCAGGAGTGAAATCCATACTTTGACGAATAATTTCCCTTTATTTTACCAAATAAAAACCGGAACAAGGTTGTTAAGTTAGGGGTGATACCCGAACCTTGACGACTTATTCCGCTGCATTTTTGTTTTACAAAACTCTCGCCAAAGTCTCGACGGACTCCAACGACTTGACGTCACGCCGAAACTGAAAGGATACGTGGCATTCGCCCAAGAATCGAGGCGAAAGCACAGTCCCGAAGGTCAAAGTGTGCTCAGAAGGTCCTTGTGAATAGTCGGAACACTTTGGTTAGTCAATGTCTAAATAGCCGCAGACAATCTTTTCTCGATTTTATGTGTTTTGATTCTAAGCTCGCTACTGCCGACTCTGATATTTCGACATTTTATGTGAATTTTACGTGTTTTATGTGGTTTATGCTTATTTGTTAGCGTTTTGAGGTACTACTGGTTTTGATCTAACGCCTTGTTCCTTTCGCTAAACACACAACGCACTGCACAAACGCTGACAAATCGCTAAATGGTGGACAACCTTGTGCTATGTTATACGCATATACTATACTATACGCTATGATAATCGCTGTACGCGAACCCTCGCAACAAAAAGCCTACGAGCGTCGACTTTGAATGATAGGATCCTATATTCTGGGGTAGTCAGAATGCTCTACGTGTCCCTATATGCTCTCATGTGCTTCTAAGTGAATTACGTGCTTATATGCTTATGTGTTTCTATGCCTTACGTGCTTCTGTGCTTATGTGAATCTGTGATTTTGTGCCTATGTGCTTACATGATTATAAGTATTCCTGAGCTTTAGTATTATTAGGCGTGTGAGGTAAGATTCGATTGTATTGTGTTGAGTCTTATGGCGATGTATGTTGCAGACAATGTCGTCATCTGGATCTTGCGCTACCCGAGACGCCCGCCGAAAGCAAGCAGACAAACGCCTCGCTACCATGATCACTAAGCAAATGGCAAAGGTTGTACCCCAAGTCGTCAGTGAACTGTACGAAAACATGAGCAAATCGTCTGAGGAATCCAGAACTGAAACTCCCAAAGCTGCTTTCAGCTTCAAACAGTTCAAGGCATGTGGACCGAAAGAGTTCGCCGGTGAGGAAGGCCCTACGGCTTTGTTTCAATGGTTTGACTCTATCGAAGTCACCCTGCGACAGAGCGGATGTCCTGATAATCTCCGCACACAGAACGCGACCGACGTCTTCCAGTCCCGCGCTCTAGACTGGTGGACGGCTGAAAGGAACAAGCACGGGAATGATGCAGCCTATGGTCTGTCATGGGACGAGTTGAAGAACGTTATGCTCGAAGAGTTCTGCCCTCCCCATGAGCGCCAGAAGCTGGAGGACGAGTTCTGGCACATTAAGAAGAAAGAAGGTGACAACTCTGTCCTGACTGCTCGCTTCAAGCAGCTCAGCATCATATGTCCCGATCAGGTGAAGACTTCTGACCTGACGATCAAGAAGTACATCCGAGCTCTACCCGACTGTGTTGCAGATTTTGTGCATGCCGCAAAGCCAGTAACGATCGAAGAAACCTACTTGCTTGCCGCTGAAATCAACGACAAGCAAGTAAAAGCTGGTTTTTGGGATAAAACTTCGAAGAACCTGCACCAAGCCACCGCCGCACCATCCACTGAAACCGCCGCTGCTCAATCATTGAAAGTATCACGCCGCAAGAAGAAGAACAACAACAGCAGCTCCAGCAACAAGAACTGTGCTGTCACTACCACTGCTGCTCCACTTCAAGCCGTACCAGCTCAGCAGCAATCTCAACACCGTCCAGCTCCAATTACCTATGCACCGCCTACAATGCGTGCATACACAGGCCCTCACCCTGCCTACCCAACATGTTCTTATCATCACCCGGTGGGTCTCGCCTGCCGTTTCTGCGCTCACTGCAATATGTACGGCCACTTCACTTCTAACTGCCGTACTGGTCCCCGTCAAGCACCAGCTCAAGCCACTGCTCATCAAGCTCTGCTCCCAGCCCCGCAAGGCCAACAAGCGGCTCAGGAACCCGCGGTCGACTCCCGAGTCTGCTTCGCATGTGGTGATCCCAACCACTTTGCGAACATGTGCCCGAACAGGGTTGTGAAGCAAGAGCCGCAGCAACACCAGCAGCAACAGCCTCAGCAGCAGCAACAAGCCGCACGCGCCAGTACTTTCAACATCAATGTGCGCCAGGCCCAGGCTGACAACAACGTGGTCAATGGTACGTTCCTTGTGAATGGTATTTATGCTTCATGTTTGTTTGATACTGGAGCCGATAACTGCTTTGTGTCGTTTGAATTCGAGAAGCTTCTTAGTCGTAAGCGCTCCCATCTCCCCTTGACGTTCGATGTTGAAGTCGCCACCGGAAGAACTGTCGTCGTTAATACTGTTCTTCGTGATTGTACTCTTGAGCTCAACAATCATGTCTTCCCAATCAACTTATTCCGATGCAACTCGGAAGTTTTGACGTCATAGTAGGCATGGACTTTCTTCGTGGAAACCATGCTGAAGTTGTGTGCTTTGATAAGATGATTCGATTCTCGCTCGCGAATGGTGATTTATTGTGTGTCTATGGTGAAACTGCTTCGAAAGGTCTCAAACTCATGTCGTGTGTCCAAGCTAGCAAGTATCTCCGCAAGGAATACAGAGCTTTCTTGGCTAACATTGTAGTAGCGGAGAAGGAAAAGAAAGGAAAGACGGAAGTAAACGATGTTCCAGTGGTTCGAGAATTTCCTAACGTTTTTCCTGAGGATCTTCCCAGACTTCCGCCAAGTCGTGATATCGACTTTCGTATTGACCTCATTCCTGGAGCCAACCCTGTTGCCAAAGCTCCTTACCGACTCGCACCGTCCGAAATGCGTGAACTCTCGAGTCAGCTTCAGGAATTACTTGAGAAAGGCTTCATTCGCCCGGGCACCTCTCCATGGGGCGCACCGGTCCTTTTCGTTAAAAAGAAGGATGGGTCGTTCAGGATGTGCATCGACTATCAGGAATTGAATAAGTTAACTATCAAGAACCGCTATCCCCTGCCTCGCATTGATGATTTGTTTGATCAGCTACAAGGTGCTACGTGTTTCTCAAAGATCGATCTACGTTCAGGTTATCACCAGCTACGCATTCAAGAGGAGGATATACCCAAAACCGCGTTTCGTACCCGTTATGGCCACTATGAATTCGTCGTTATGCCTTTTGGTTTAACCAACGCACCCACGGATTTCATGGATCTGATGAATCGCGTGTGTAAACCATATCTCGACCGTTTCGTCATCGTGTTCATCGACGATGTCTTGATCTATTCCAAGTCGAAGGCCGAACACGCGCAACATCTACGTTTGGTTCTCGAGCTACTCCAGGGGAATCGACTCTATGCCAAGTTCTCCAAGTGTGAATTTTGGCTGGAGGAGGTTCAGTTTCTGGGTCACATTGTCAATAGTCAAGGTATTCACGTCGATCCCACGAAGATTGAAGCCGTTAAGAGTTGGATTACACCTAAGAACCCATCTGAAGTCCGTTCTTTTCTCGGACTAGCGGGCTATTATCGATGATTTATCGAAGGATTCTCAAAAATCGCTATGCCGCTTACCGCTCTTACGCATAAAGAAAAGCCTTATCTTGGGGAACCGAACAAGAGTCTGCTTTTCAAACCCTCAAGCGCATGCTTTGCAATGCTCCTGTTCTCACATTGCCCGACGGAAACGATGACTTTATTGTCTATTGTGATGCCTCGAACCTTGGTCTCGGCTGCGTTCTCATGTAACGGGACAAGGTCATTGCTTACGCGTCTCGTCAGCTCAAAATCCACGAAAAGAACTATACAACCCATGATCTCGAGCTAGGCGCAGTTGTTTTTGCGTTAAAGATTTGGCGACACTACCTGTATGGTACCAAGTGTACGATCTTCACCGATCATAGGAGCCTACAACATATCTTTAATCAGAAAGAACTTAATATGCGTTAACGCCGATGGGTAGAACTTCTCAACGACTATGACTGTGAGATTCATTATCAGCCTGGCAAAGCAAATGTCGTTGCCTACACTCTCAGTAGACGGAGTTATCTGCTCAGCATTCGTAATACCTAAGCCCAATATGATCTCGAAACCCTCATTCGCGAAGCTCAGCATGCCTGTTTTAATGAACGCACCTTGAAGAAGGAAAGAATCTATCACGATGGAGCTCAACTTGTGAACAAGTCGAATGGGATATTCCACTTTTTGGACCGAATTTGGATCCCTAAACGGACCAATCTGCGACAGATTCTGATGGACGAAGCCCACAAATCCCGATATTCTATTCATCCCGGTGCCGACAAAATGTACAAGGACCTCCGCTACAAGTACTGGTGGCCGGGCATGAAAAGGGATATTGCTCTCTACGTTGGGAAGTGCCTGACTTGCTCGAAGGTCAAGGCTAAACACCAAAGACCCTCTGGTTTACTCGAACAACCCCCAATCCCTATGTGGAAGTGGGAGAGTATAGCCATGGACTTCATAACGAAGCTTCCGCGTATGCCATCAGGTCACGACAACATCTGGGTTGTTGTTGACCGTTTAACCAAATCAGCTCACTTTTTGCCTATACGAGAAGACTACTAGGTAGAACGATTAGCCCGAATCTACACCAATGAGATCATTTGTCGACATGGGATGCCTCGCGACATCATCTCTGACCGTAATGCTCGGTTTACCTCGCGACTGTGGGAAACGTTTCAAGCGGCTCTCGGTACTACGCTTAACCTAAGTACCGCATTCCACCCTCAAACCGACGGTCAGACTGAGAGAACGATTCGTACTCTTGAAGACATGCTCCGTTCGTGTGTCATAGATTTCGGTGGTAATTGGGATGCTTACCTGCCATTGGTCGAATTCTCGTATAACAACAGTTATCATTCTAGCATACAAATGGCACCATTCGAGGCTTTATACGGAAGAAAATGTCGATCGCCAATTGTATGGCACGAGATCGGTCACTCGCAATTAACCGGTCATGAGCTATTACAAGAAACGACTGAAAAAGTCCTCCAAATTCGAGACAACTTGTTGAAAGCTCAAAGTCGACAGAAAAGTTACGCTGATAGACGACGCAAGCCCCTTGAATTTGACGTTGGCGACTACGTACTCCTAAAGGTATCACCTTGGAAGGGTGTGGTCAGATTCGGCAAGAAAGGGAAACTAGCGCCTCGATATGTTGGACCTTTTAAGATTCTGGAAAGGATCGGAAAAGTTGCCTACAGACTCGAACTACTGGAGGAACTTAGTAATGTCCATCCGACCTTCCATGTGTCAAACCTCCGAAAGTGCCTAGCTGAGCATGATTTAATTGTACCTCTCGATGACCTCCAAGTAAACGAAACACTACACTTCATGGATAAGCCTGTCGAAATCATGGACCGCCAAACCAAGCAGCTCAGACGCTCACGCATTCCTATTGTGAAAGTCCGATGGGAAGGCAAACGAGGTGCAGAGTTCACTGGGGAACTCGAAAGCGACATGAAGGCGAAGTACCCGCAGTTGTTTGTTACGGCTTCGGCCTAATTTCAGGACGAAATTCCCTCAACTATGGGAGGCTGTTGTAAGTCCCGAAAATCCAGATCAAACAACGATATCAAACAATCTACTAATCCAAACTTCTAGAACTTGATCCATTAAACAATTAATCTACTAATCCATAAACCTATAGGGCCTAACAATCTCCCCCTAGGTTTACGGGATTAGTTGCTGAATCCGTCAGGAGGACTACCAGGCAACGGAGCCGGATCATGAAACAAACGATTCTTGATTACGATCTTGAACTTCCTTTTCCAGCTTAACTTTCAACAGACATCAGCATACCCACATTGCTTTGTAGTTGCTCGATCCTCAGATCTTTGCTTGATTTTTTGAGCTTGGAAAGATGAGATCTGAGCTTCTTTCAGGGCAGCATCTTGTTTCAACACAATCACTCTTCGCTGCAACTTCGCTACATCAACAGCTGTATCATCATCACTATCTCCTTCTTCAATAAATTTCATTTTGTTGGCTGCAAAGCGCATGGCTGCTTCATCATGCTCAGAGAAATCGGCACCACTGGAACTTCCTACATTGAACCTGATGCCGCTTGAGCTTTCTGGTTGCAAATGAGTTGTTTCAGGCAGATCGAGATCGAAATCAAATTTTAAATCAAAATCGAGATCTTGCGTGCTTGTTCCTTGAGTAGCGGCAGTGACTTGTGGATCGGTGGGCATAGTAGGCTATGGTTCTGAGCTTGGGCCAGTAGAATGAAAATCAGGAGCTGTTTCGGTTCTTCGTTTCTTGTTGGATGCTTTTTCAGCATCATCTGTCGAATTATCTTCAGTTTCAGGAATAGATACGGAAGGAGGGTTTCCGACACTATCCTTCAAGCACTCAATCAGGGCTTGTAGATTTTCTGCAGTCATTAACGTTGATTCTCGAACGGGTTCCTCAACTTTCTCAGAGACAAATACTTCCACATCACTGTCGTCGTCAGATTCTTCTTCATATGAATCTAGCATTTCTTTTTCTATCTCAGCTTTCTCATCAGCAAGTGTCTGTTGCACGTCATGTTCTTTGGTAACTGTGGCATTCAAAGGCTTTGGTTTGTAAAGTATAAGAACCTGCACACCTTGTAATTCGAATAAGTGGTTCGGGAATACAATGAGAGGATCCGTAATGCTTAAGAAAAGAGATTAGTCCGAAATGTGACTCGAAAGATAAATGGTTGACAATTTAAAGAGTTTCGGATTGGGCCTGAGATCAACGGGCCAGCCCCAATTTGGAACAGTGGTCTGAATTACATTCGAGAGCAATGGGCCGGATCTGATTCGTTTTATTCGAAACAGTGGGCCCTAATCCGAAACAGTGGGCCATATTATTACTTTAATGTTTTGCATTTTCAGGACAGAAAACATCTTTCTCAAAATCAACGATCCAACCAATCGAGTAACCTTTTGAGCATGGAAATATCAGTAACAGAACATAATAAATCGATAATAGAATAATCATGGAAGGGTAACATAGGGAGACCTGCCATGGGATCAAAATCGTTTTCGAACCGATTAAGGAACATTTTTCAGCTCTTCGCTTACTTGGACTGGTCCACGCGATTGTTAATATGCTTGTCCTCTTAAATCTAACACTTAATCTTCAACTTTTAGCTTTGTGATACGCTTTAGGTAGAATTATACTGTAACATCCGTGTGTCCCATTCCAAGGCATACCCCCACGATCAAGGTAAGCACAACAGTTCATCGTAGCAGGTGAGTATACTGAGATCATCCTTAATTTTTTCAACGCCAGACTTCCTGGTGAACAGGTCAGTACTTCCGTACAGCAGAGAGACCAGAGAAGTTCTGACGAGGACGAGACAGATACCTTTAACGGTATGGATTTGGCTTTGATAGCACACGGAGTTCTCTTTTTATGAGATTTTCTTCCGTTTTAGGTTTTGGCCCTTTGCGGCTCTTTTTCAAGATATCCTGATTCTGCCCAGGTCTGCATATAGTCTGGATGCAACAGAGGGACATCCCTGATATCCCGGATGATTCATCAGCATTAAGACCCGAAACTTCAGACGTTGGCTATCTATCAACGCATGATTTAAGACCATGAAATCATACACCGTTGGTCTGTTACCCACGAGATGTCAAGTCCATTATGTTTATATCACTTTGCCTCTTTTTGCTTTTCGAGCGTTAGACCTATCAACACAGCGCAGTGGAGCCTAGCCTGTTCAGCTTCGAAACCTTACATGTGTTAATCAAATTCTTTAGCACGAAAATTTATTTCATTTCCCAGGCAACTATTTCTCCCCCTCAAACGATGCGTATGTACATATATTTTTTTTCTTTTCTCCCCCTCAAACTATGCATATGTACATATATGTCCCTCTCCCCCCCTAAATTTGTGCATTACACTTTCTTCGCAAATTTACTTATTTATTTACCTAAGCATTGAAACCCTGTTTTTTTTTTTTTTGTCGTTGCTCAGTCGGTGATATGCATCATTTTCAAAAGATCCACAAGCACATTGAATCTCGAGATGCTGACAGGTTTTGTAAAAGATCTACTGAATTAGCATCAGTGTGGATCTGGTTAAGTTTGAACAATCCTCTGTCATAGCAATCTCGAATAAAACACACCTTGATATCAATGTGCTTGGTTTTAGAGTGAAAAACAGGGTTTTTGATAATCTGGATAATGGCATCATTATCAAAATAGGTAGTAGAGTTTAGATAAGTCAAACCGAAATCCTTGAGATGGTGTTGCATCCAAAGAACCTGAGAGCAGCAAGCAGAAGATGCTGCAACGCACTTTGCTTCCGCTGCAAAAGTGAGCTGTTGCTTCTTGCACTGCCATGAGATGAGACTATCTCCCAAGAATTAGCATCCAGCTGATGTACACTTCATATCCCTGTTTTGACGAACTTGTAAGCCCAGAAATATTTTCACTTCTCCCAACGAGCGCATTTCTAACTTCTTTCTCATCATACGAATATACGAATGGCCTCCAGACGTGCCACCGGTGCGTGCACCTCATCATAATCCAAACCTTCAACTTGCTCGAAACCTTGAATTGTCAGTCGTGCCTTGTTCCTCACTATCATGCTGATGACATCTTGTTTGTTTCTGAATAGGCATGTGTTAATGTTGCCCGATTTGCTGCGAGTTTGTACGTCAGCGGTTACTGGACCAATTATATCTGTGATTGAGAAACTACTTGATGCTATTCCAGATTGCTCCCCCTCATTTGGTGCAGTAGCGTTGTTGATCACCGGTGGATCTACAGCGCAATCTGAGGGAATTGTTCCCGGAAACAGAGAAGTTCCTTGAACGTTTGTGAGTCTTGAGGAGACTCCAGTGTTACGGACTGCACCATCAGGGATAGCTATAGCAGGTTCAGAATTCGGCTTCTGAACAGTCGAAGAATGAAGTTGCGAGCCACTCTCGGTGAAGAGAACCTCCATCCTATTGTCGCACATCAGAGATACGCTTAAAGGGCTGTGCTACAGATCAGGGACATAATTGACGTCTGAGAGGATGAGAACTCCGTATTTGACAGTGCCCTTCATGGTTATTCTTCCAGTTTCCCTTCCCGCGAAATTGACAAATCCACCGTCGAATACCTTTTTTTGTTATTCAACTGGGATAAGTCTTCTGTCACGTGTCTGGAACAACTACTATCGATAAACCAAAGTCTAACGATCGCCCTCCATAGCCGTTCCTGCACACTTAGCGGGATCAATTAGAAACTAGAACCCAGGTCATTGTTGACCTGAGTTGACCATTGCTATTTGTATATGAAACCTCACGAAAAATCATATGACTTTTAGTAGAGTTTGAGGTTTGAGGTGAAGATGTGGATGTTGACGCTTGTGAACAGTGAGACTGGGATCCAGCAAGAACCGTGGGTTTCCAAATCTTAGAGTCGGTGTTGTTGTTTGAAATATTTTTCTTTATAGATGTGACTTTTGACTCCATTTGTTGGCTTTGGAACCCATTTGTGTTTGAAAACTTTTGATGGTTCCTTTTTGCTAGATTCCAGTCTCCATCAGAAGGCTTGCCTCGAGAAAATCGATCTCCGTCTTATCGATAATGCATAGCCTTCTGATGATGTGTGTTACCGGAGTACTAGGGACGATTAACACAGTTTCTAGCAATGTGCCCCGGAATTCAACAATTAAAACAGGTTTGTCTCTTTGAGAAAAAGACATTCAGTTCTGCTTGTGTTATTCCAGGGAACTGATTTGGTTTCTTCTTTTCCTTTGATGCTGATTGCTTGTGCATATGTTTGGTCTTGGAAGAACCCTGCTTACAGTTATCCGCACAAGAGCAAGTATCGACAGCTTTACCCTTCAGCTTAGGTTCAGTTTGCTTGAGAGACGGGTTTTCCTTTTGAATTTTCTTTTTTCATGGTCTTCTATTTTTACGTGATTGTCTTTTCTTTAAAGGAGCAGATTTGGTAGACTTTGCTTTACTTGAAATGCTTTCTTCAGAATCTGATCCTTTGGGATCGAGAGTTGAATCATCTGTTAAATTGACTTCCACAAATTCCTTTTCCTCAGAAACTATGTTCTCAGGAGTTTCTGCAGAATTGGCTTCCACAGATATCTCTTCTTCAGTTTCATCAGTTGAATCAACTGTTGAATTGATTTCCGTGGATCCCTTTTCTTCAGGCTCCGAGATCTCATAAGTTTCTTCAGAATTGGTTTCTACGAATATCTCTTCTTCAGCTTCATCAACCTCTGAGTTTCTGACATCAGCTGATTCTGGTTTCTCAGACGAAGAGCAATCTATGTTTGAAACTGTTTGACTCTCTTCGGGCGTTGCACTACTTGGTTCTGAGTGTTTGTCATACTCAAAATTCCCAGAAGCGCTACGCTCATCATCTGAAGTACTAGAATCTGCAACTTGAATGTCAGGTTCATCAGATGATCCCTGTTCATCAATTTCTTCACTAACACAGTTAAACATATCAACTTTCTTATCTTTATCCTGTTTAAAAATTTCTGATGTATCAGTTGATGTTTCAGGCACACTAGAATAGTTACCCGAATCAGCAGAACTGATTTCTGAGTCACTTGAAACAGGTGTTTCAAGTTTATCGGACAAAACATCAGATTTCCCTGGTAAAGCATTTTCGTCACGATCATAATCTAAAACCACAGCACCTGAATCATCAGTTTTAATCGGAATACCCCGACTCTCAGCATACCAAGACATAACACAGATCCAAGCGTAATGATCGGGTTTGGTAGCATCCGAATCATTAGCAACATCAGCAACGATTGAATGTGGTTCATCATCCACTGCAGACTGCTCTTCAACTGTCACTGATTCTGCACATGTACTAAAACAGTTAATGTTATCTACAGAATCGGAATCAGAACTTGACATAATTTCTTGGTGCTCCTCAGTTGACGTTTTTACTGGTTCTGTTTCATTTTCTTTTTCAGATTCGCCAGCCGATTCGTTTGAGAAATTTTGATCCGCATTTTTAACAAAATTCATTGGTTTTTGAAAATCAGCGGGTCTGGCATTCTTTGGTTTGAAAGGCTCCCATGGAACATAATCACTCGGTTTACCATAAATCATTGTATCATAATTTTCTTGTTCTTGCTCAGTAGTAGGCATTCTTGAGTAATTATGGTTATATGGTGGTGGAACCTGTTTGTAGCCCAAACCCTTACCCTTATTTTCTTTATAAGCAAGCTGCATATCGCACAGATTACGAACAGTGTCACTAGAAGTATCAAACCTTTTGATGTTTAACTCGTTTTGTTTATACTTTCCAGTGAGGAGCTCTAGCTCACCCTTCACAGAGTCACATTCAAGAGTTTTAACTGTGAGTCTATGTTTGTAGTCGTGAACCCAACATTGCTGTTGATTCACGTGTCTGTGAAGCTAAGCTATATCCTTCTTAAGTGCGTCAATCTTTTCATAGAGAATTTTATTGTTCTCTCGAAGACTGATCTACTTTGCCATGACACTGTTGTAATCATCCATCATTTTAGAATTGAGTGCCCTAAGTTGTGCAACCCTATTCCTGCACGGTTCAGTACACAACAGATAGTTGACAGTGTCGATGAGCGATCTTGGTTTGTCTGGCTGAGTTTGGACTTGGGCTTCGGGTGCTGGTTTGGCCACTTCATCGAGATGAGATCCTGTTGATTGTGGGGCCTTCTCTTCAGATGATGTAGCAGCCACGGGTGAAGGTGAGGGAATCTGAGCGGCTTTGGGATGAGTAACAAATGGTGAAGTAGCAACGGCCTTCTAACAGTTGGACATAGATGACGATGTGCTTGCGAGATTCTGACTCCTCTGCTTGCCCTCCTGGACATATTCATTGACTAAGGAGATCACATCTTTTGTTTTCGTTGTGGAATGATTGTAAGTTCCCATGATAACTGCAACACGATAGTCCCATGTCTTGCTACGTGGCAAACCGTACAGAAAAGCCCTGTTAATCCTACCAAGTGTTACGTTTAATCCGCTCTTCTCGATCTCAGAAAGCAGCTGCGTAAACCTTCTGATCACGTCTTCTACAGTTTCACCCTCAGTATATCCGAAACTATCGAGTTGTTTCCAGACCAACTCACTTTGAGATACAGTGCTTGGAGAATTCATCGTTGAATCAAGTGATAACCCGTAAACTTGCTAACTCAAGCACTCCGTAAACGTATGAACCCGCTTCCTGTACCGCTCGTCAAAAACCTGTCAAATTCTTTTACCCCAAAACAAACAAACACCTCCTTTTTTTTAATATTATAACCTCCCCTTTTTTAATTTTTTGATTTTTGTAAAAGATTTTTAACTTTTAAAAAAAATATAAAAATTAATAATTCTTAATATATTATATAAAACCTTTTTAATATAATTTAATTTAAAAATAAAAACTAATATTATAATATTATAATTATATATATTAATAAAACTTTTTAATAAATATTAATGATTACCTAATCATTACCTAATAATTATTATTATAATTAAAAAAAACTTAAACGACAATTTGAGTGTCGTGTCTTTCCTCGTACGATCAAACCCTAAAATAACTTCAGCCACCGTCAAGTATCACCGGAGAAGACAGAACGTAAAGGATGCGATGATGGTTCGACGGTGAAGGTGATGGAGGCCGGAGGACCCGTCGTCGGAGATGGTGAATCGATAGCCGCAGACGAAGATGACTGGAGTTACAGGTGACCGGACCGGAGTAAGTTACCGATGCAGTGAAGACTCAGGGTGATGTGTTGATGACGGAGGTGAGGTGGTGTCCGGTGGTTAATGGTGATTGGAGGGTCTGCGGTGGTCTACGGTGGTTAATGGTACGTCGGAAAACGTTGTTGCAGGAGGATACAGAATGATTGTCGGAGGTGGCGACTGTAACACCTCGAAAATTCACGTCCTATAATATGTAGACACGTGTCAAATGATTAAACGTGTGAAAGAAATATTATAGAAGGACTAAGGTTGACAAACATGGAAAGTATGTGAATATACGTATTCTAAATGTCAAAAGTGAATAAATATATTGTACATTAACCCTACATAATGTTTATAACGTCAAACGAATAAATCATGGATCATGCGAAGCTAAAAGTGAGAGATTACAAACTACATGGGTTAAATGTGTCAACATGTTTAAGTTATACCTCTGAGTGACCTTTTGACAAACCCGAAGCTTTGTAACGGTTAATTATGCTCACTAGAATGCACGATTAAAATTTCATAAAGTTTCGTTGTCGTATGAGAAAGTTATGATCAAATTCGTGTACGAGGGGTTAAAGCGTAAACGTTGAAAGTTAGGACTTTTCGGGTGACAACAAAGTTAACCGGGGACCTAACAAAGTGGGTATATGTTTTACAGCCCTTATAGATCAATTGTGAGGGTTCATAATGCAATAAATAAGTGCCTAATCGAGTTTTGAAGAGCCAAGGATCAAATCGCAAAATCTAAAATTTTGATTGTGTGCAGAGGAGGGTCGCGCGACGCGACGCCCCAGGGGGGGGGGGTCCTCGCGCTACGCGAGGCCATGTCTGATCCAAGAAAAATGGGTTGTTGACTGCCCTGGCCTTTGTGCGCGATTCTAACTCGATTCTCCACATCTCTTGACCCCTAAAGCACCCCCTAAACACTAGAAACAAGTGTTGATCAGTTGTAGTGAATGCTAGACCTTGTTGTCAACATTTTGTGGTGTTTAGTTCACTATAAAAGGAACTAAGTTACAACAATGTTTCACACATCTTCATCTGCATTTTCTGCTCATTTCTGAAGCTCAATCCTGCTCTCAAGTGATCATAATTCGTGCATAGGACTCTTGTAAGTTTGCTTGACCCTTCTTAATTAAGTTTTAGCTTAGTTTTAGCTTAAAAGTCAAACCGTCGTAATTAACGGTTGACTTTAAGATTAATCAATAATGGTCCAGTGATTAGTCGAATCAAAAGTAATTATAAGTTGGTATTTATGTGGGTAATAAAACCTCAAAAGGGTTCCCCCTGATTACCACTCTAACCAGGTCAAAAGTCGGGTCAAACGTGTAATTAAAAAGTCAACAGAAAGTTTAAAATGCGATTTATGCATAATTAACAATGTAGACCATATACAACCTGTTTGATCATTGTTATAACTTGGTAATAAGTGTAAGAACATGTCTAAACATGTTCAACCCGACAATTTCTTGTTTAGACCCGGTTCGGAACCGAAAGTCACATAGTTTGACTTTCACTTTGACTTTCAGTTCTGACCCGTTAAGGCATGTTTTAGAAATGCCTCAGAGCTTTAATTGGACTAGGTTACATGTTAGTACAACCCTCTGTGATATTGCACCATGGTTCATTAGTTATCCAATTAATATGCATGTTTCCGTTAATTGCTCATATGTTGACCGTTATGCCCTTATTACCTTAAAACGTGATTTTTGGAAAGGTAAAAGAGTAGAAACTTTAATTACTGATATATATACTTGTATGCAAAGTTTGACATCAGTTTGATTTGTAGATTAAGAGTTATGCTCATTATCGCAAAATGAATGCTCTATGTTAATAAAACGGCGTAATTAGCATATAGCCTAGTTAAGCCTACTTTTTGATATCAAATCTTTTACCCACTGATGTAATATATTATTTTGGGATTTTTAAAGATTTTTAATTAATTTTAGGCTGAGCATAACTAGTAGTCGTAGGCTTAATCCGGTAATTGTCGGTTTTGCCCTTACGGGCCATAAAATGAGTTTTACATATCTGAACGACTCCAAACCTTTTGCTACTGATCACATATGATAAATGAATTATTTTAAGCCTTCTGGAAATATAAAAATATCAGGTTTAAGTATCGAACCCGGAAATGGCCTTTAATCGCCTTATTAAGCGTTTTTTAACGCCAAGTATGTATTAAAATTATATTGGACATACCCGGGTTGATACCTACTAATATATGAGGCAAATTATAATATTTTAATAGTAAGCAAAGGTTGATAAACTCAGACTTCAGTTTTGAGCTTTTCGGCTTATGTGAAATTACCAAAATACCCCTACGGGGCATAGTTTGGTTAAAAATGATAAGTTTCACATATATGCTTTATCCTACTGATATAACTTAGCAAATTATGTATTTTTGCTGATTACATCAGACCCATAACTCAGATTGTTACTTAAACTCTTTTATAAACCTTTAAATGACCAAACTACCCCTACGGGGCCTAGTTTGTGTTTAAACACGTTTCGGGCATAATGAAAGACATCTTACTGATGTCACAACATATTTGAGGTATAATTAACTTAGGAAACCTGTATATAGCTCTCATGAATACCCGTCACGCTTATTACGCGTACGGTTCGGTTTATGTAACAAGTTTACATAAATTAGCCGAAACGGGTCAAACCTTAACGGTTTTATCTCAAAATCCAGAATGTGAATAATAAACCCATAATAAACAAGTCTTCAAACTTGTCGGGTCTAAATCACATTCTATCCGGTCTTCGCTTAATCGTGCGTACGAACCGTACCTTTGAAACTAGCCGGTCTAAACTTAAGCTTAATTAAAGACCCGTTAGGATTCTAATAGGTTATTATAAAACCTTCGTTCCAGATTAGGAGGACCAGTAAAAGCTACGTGCATTTTGCTTATTGTGATTTATACATTGCTCAGGTAAATACTTTTAACTTATTTTCCCTATACGGGCTTGGGTTACGGTATATAGCATACCGCTTGATCGGGCATCAAATCTCCACCGTTAGGTGGGTAGTTGAATAATTTGATCGGCTCGTTTAAACAGTCTTGTTACTTAAAGCCTTTGGGGGGTTAATGACCATGTCCCGGATATCCTCGGCATCATTTTACAAAATGGCCATGACTTAAGCGCGGGGTGTAGGCGTACACCCGTCAGTGCACAAAAGAACATTGTGGTGTGTCTATTGATCTTTAACCCGGACAAGATCCGGGCTACTGAACGCACAAGGAACATGTAATTCGTTCACAAGATTATAATATTAAATAATTCTCCCAAGTTAAAAAGATTAATCTTGCCTCTGTGCATTTTAATCAAATTATAAGACATTTATGCCATGTGCATCCAAATCAATTTTCTTAAACCATTTTCAAAATGACTCAGTTGATTGTATTTACCAGTGTAAACTGACGTATTTTCCAAAGAGGCTAAATGCAGGTACTATACGAAACTGGCTGGATATTTCTCCTTAGCATCAATAGAAGTCTCGCAAGCTTAAGATGCCTAAAAGTCTGTTGAACTATTGTCTCCATTTTATTTTCGATCCGTCTGTGGATAAACTTCCGAATATTGTGACATTTGATATTACAATATTAAATTCGGTTGTATTATATATTTTCAATTGCTTCCGCTGTGCACATTAATATTGTGTTGTTTGACTATTATGTTGCCAACCATGACGTCACGATACTCCCCACCGGGCCCACCGGTGATACGTGGAAATTCGGGGTGTGACAGGTTGGTATCAGAGCCAACACTGAGTGAATTAAACACTAACCTTTTGTGTTTAATCTCAGTTACACAGTTGCACATTCTGAGTCTAGACTTAACATAGGATTATTCTAAATCCTAATCTGGAAATTTTTGCTTCCAAATTTTATATACGTCGCCAAGCGAAGAAGCTGTAATAAAAATTCTCCACATCTGGAGTCTTGAAATGCTGAGCTTCGTACCGCGGCTAGAATGAAACGAGCATCCAAGGAAAGGACACTCAGAAATAAAATAAAGAAGAAACTCCTCTTACTGAAGATCGTTTCCTTAATAAGTCCTTATAAGGACATAATTATCTTTCAGTCCCTACGAGGACAACATTATTCCTTTCAAGTCCCGCTTAGGGCAACTTTATACTTTTATTTTTATATAGTGGAATGATTAAGTTTAAATTTCCATTCTAAACAAGAAATATTAAATAAATGGAAAATATCATTTCCTTTTGCAAGATCTACCATTATAATAAAATGGCAAAATCTAAAAAGGACAAGACCTAGCCACGTGTCATTTGAAGACCGGGCCAAGATGGTAGTTCCATAATTAGATTCAGATCCATATTAACACCTCAATTTAAAATTGTTCTGCGTTAATTAAATTAAGAATCTTAAGTGTGAAACCTAGCCTTCGGGTCAATTATAAGACCGGGCCAAGATGGTAAGACCTGTTAAAAAGATTCAAACCATTAATTAAGAATCTTAAGTGTGAAACCTAGCCTTCGGGTCAATTATAAGACCGGGCCAAGATGGTAAGACCTGTTAAAAAGATTCAAACCATTAACTAAGAATCTTAAGAGTGAAACCTAGCCTTCGGGTCAATTATAAGACCGGGCCAAGATGGTAAGACCTGTTTAAAAGATTCAAATCCCTGTTAACATCTTAAAACATGTTAACACTCCTGGCAGATGTGATTTATTTAAAAATCACACACGTTATTATTATATAAGGATCTTTTTAAAAGATTCCTAACCCAGTTTAATGATCTCTGAATCCTGGGTTTACATCATCAATTAAGATGATCATATTTTAACCATACGTGGTAATATAGTGCCTACGGGCCTTGCTCATTTCCACATGAGCCAAAAGACAGTGGTAGCACTGACTCCCTGTCCGTTAATATAATGCCTACGGGCCTTGCTCATTTCTACATGAGCCAAAATACAGTGGTAGCTATGACTCCCTGTCAGAAAAAGGTAATGAACTAGGTTCAAACCTCAAATGCTTGATTCTCTGAAATCATAGCATATAATTTATATATGTCCTTGTGACTAAGCCTGTTGTGCTAATTTATCTAAAGGCCTTGATTCTCTGAAATCATGGCTTATAATTTAAAAAAAAAAAAATTGTCCTTGTGACTAGGCCTTTTGTGCTATTCAATAAAATTGTTATTGTTGCTTTGATACTCTGAAATCATAAGCTTAAAAATTTATAAATGTCCATGTGACCAGGCCTTGGGTGCCACTAACAAAACTGTTAATGTTTTATAATTAGGATAAATTATAATAGAAGTCCTAAATAAATGTTAGCAATAAATTAACCGAATATGGTCTCTGTTTACCATGGTTAATGAATTACCCTAAGGGGCAATTCCATAATAAACATCCCTTAGAAGGGAAGTGCCTACGGGCTATAGTTAATGTCCTCTGAGACTAAAAAGACAGTGGTAGCCTACAACTCCCTGTCAAGAAAAGGTAATGAACTTTGATTCAAACCTTAATGCCTCGATTCTCCGAAATCATGGCTTATAAATTAAACTTGTCTACGCGACTAGGCCATTTGTGCTATTATTAACTTATAATTTAGGATTATGATAAAAATCCTGAATAGAATAAATATCCTTCCTCCCCTGCCAGTATGCATTTTAAAAAGAATCTTAAAGGTGAAACCTAGCCTACGCGGCCAAGATGGTGAAACCTACTCAAGGGATTCAGATCATTGTTAACACCTAAGAACGTGTTAGCACTCTTGACAAATGTGATTCGAGAAAATCACAACAGTCATCCTTATATTGGATTCTTACAATTCCCTTATCTAACCTAGTGACTTAGGAATCATGGCTTATATCATCCTATAAGATGATCATATTATGAACATCCGTTAGTGATGAAGTGCCTACGGGCTAAACTTGTTGTCCGATAAGACAACGACAGTGATGGTCTTTGACCTCCTGTCTAAAATATTGGACTATGTCCAAACATAATAGTCTATATGATCAATGCGATCATGACTGATATCATTTAATACGATGATAATATTATTTAACATCCTTTAGTGATGTTTTGCCTACGGGCTATAATATATTGTCCATTTGAGACATTGACATTGTTATCTTTATGATTCCTTGTCTGAGGTGGTGAGCTATGCTCAAGCCAAAATAGTCAATATGATTAATGCAATCATGACTTATATCTTCTAATAGGTTGAACCTATTATAAACATCCATTAGTGATGTTTCGCCTATGGGCCATATTATATCGTTCATGTGTGACAAAAACATTGTGATCTTTACGATTCCCTGTCCAAGGTAGTGATCTATGCTCAAGCCTAATAGTCTATATGATCAATGTCATCATGACAAAAATCATCAATACGATGATTAAAGATTTTAACATCCTTAATGATGTTTTGCCTAAGGGCTATATTATATTGTCCAATTGAGACAAGGCAATTGTAATCTTTTGTGATTCTTTGCCCAAGGGGGTGAGCTATACGCAAATCCCATAGTCTATACTATCATTGCGATCCTGACTAGTATCATTAGTATGATGATCATAATATTAACATCCCTCGTGATGAAATGCCTCCGGGCTATACTTATTCTAGTGTCAGTAAGACAAAGATAGTAGTGATCTTTATAATCCCCTGTGATAGTAGTGATCTTTATGATCCCCTGTTCAAAATGGTGTGATTATACCCAAACCTAATAGTCAATATGATCGATGTGATCATGACTAATATCATTAGATACGATGGTTATATATAAACATCCATTAGTGATGTTGATTGGCGTACTTTTCTGCCAAATGAATCGTCTTTCAAGACGATAACAGTTGTAGTCTATGACTCCCTGTCTAAAGGTGAAGAACCATGTTCAAGCCGTGAAGCCCTATTCTAATAAGATTGCGGCTAATAAATTAAGGTCCTTGATGATAGATCATCGAGTTATGTTTTAAAGTCATTCATGACAAGCCTGTGTGCTATAATTTGTCATTCGTGACAAGCTAACATATTAAGTGTTAACATTCCTGGTGACAAGGCCGTTTGTGCCATATCTAAATGACCTTAGCGATAAGGCCTTCGTGCCGTATAATCAATTATGTCCTTCATGACTGGGCTTTATGCCATATCTTTCTACGTCCATCGAGACAGACTTCTATGCCATATATGTATACATATAATAAAAGTTTTGTAAAACTAGCCTTTGAGCTATTTATAATCGTCCTTGTGACAAAGACAGTTGTGACATTATGGTCCCCTGTCAAGCAGGTATTGGACTTGCTCCAAACCCTAAATGCCATTGATAGTCCTTTTGTGACCTAAGCTAAATGTAATAGATATACATTCAAATAGCATTCATTAAGAATGTTCAGAACAGAATAGCCCATACGGTTTATGAATGTCGTGGCTAATCTAAGTCAGGTCATCAGGATGATGACTAATAATTGTTAAATCTTGGTGATTAGTACCAAGTTTTGAGTACGGAAAACTTGGATGAGATGGGCAGTTCACGATGTCCTAGTTTCCGTTAAAATATAAAGACACAATATAGTTATAAAATCGATGGGTTGTCTTAAAAATCAAGCCCATATTGTGGGTGATAAGAAGCAATTAATTATCAAGACTCCTTATGAGCAACCCTCATAATTATATGTATCTGTACGATTAATTAAAATTAAACATAAAAAATGGTGGAACCGGCCGTCCCCGGAATCGAACCTGGGTCTAGGCCACACCCTTTCGCGCGCCTAGCCAAACGAGCTAGGTGCCTAGTTTGTGAAATTCCCATTTTGATTAAATATAAGCACATAATTATTAGTGGTTAGCATTGGCAATAAGAGGGCACACTAAGGTTTCAAAACCTACTCATTATAAATCCATTATGGATCTACCTCAGCTACTCACGTTATATAGATTAAGAAACGACCGGTCAAAGCTGAGACTGCCCTAAATTGTCATAGATTTTGCAGCTAAGTTTGAAAGGATTAAGCCTGGAAAGGCTAAAGGAAGAAATGCCTGAACTCACCTGATGAATGCCAAGAGGCAATTCACGATGTCATCAAATACATTCCTTATCATTTACCAATGATAATTCTCTGCTAAGTGTCCTGATTTAATACAGGCAATAATAAATCTTCATGAACCATAAGCTTAGCAAATTTTTATTATTATCCACAAGGTATAACTACCAATGAAACCATAGTAACCGATTCTTCTAGAACGGCAAGGAATCCTTCCGAAAATCTAAGAGTACTCTTTCTTTGCATAGAGTACGACAACATATGTTATTTTAATTATTTTTCTCATTGTTTTCTATCTCCTGCGAATGCCAAACTATGTTTGATAAAAGTGTCATATGAGGATTTGCGTATCGTAGGGTGTCCCATAGATTACTTCCATGCCTGATCAGTATGGAGGTTTAATACATGGAACCCCTAAGATATCCCAATGATCATATTGTACTAGAGTCGACTAGTAGTATTCAAAGAAGATATCCAGAATGGAATTTTCCAAGTAAATGTTCCCGATTAAGGAATTCGTGAACTAGTAACATAAAGGTGTCACTTATTTGACACGAACAATGATGGATGAACTAGAGCCTGAGATATGGAAAATCTCTGTAGCCTCCTTGTATCTTGATTATCTTCTCATAAGTTTTCCCTGCTTACCTCCTGGAAGGCAGGTAGAATTAAGTTTTAATATCCCATTTAAGGCTGCATTATTATGAAATCTCCATGACGGCTAGTACCATCATTGGAAGAATCGAAACCCTGATTAATTAAGCTTTTAAATAGAGGGTTCATATAGCCTACTCGATATTCTGAGAGTTGATATTGTTAAATAAGAAAGACGGTTCATTTTGCTTACGCATTATTTACCGCAACCCTAATTAGGCAACAATTAAGAATTTGCCATCAGCTACCCAGGATCTAAAGGCAAATTATTGGTGGATAGGCTTGAAGAAGTCTGTAGCCACTCATATAGCTAAATGCTGGATATGTGCGCAAGTCAAAGCCGAGCATCAGAAACCGTCAGGTTTGCTACAACAGCCTGAACTTCCTACTTGGAAGTGGGAAATGGTAACTATGGATTTTATTACCAAGTTACCTAAGACAAGGAAAGGAAATGATACGATATGATTATAGTTGATAGACTGACTAAGTCAGCACATTTCTTACCCATCAAGGAGACTTATAGCTCCGACATGTTAGCCCAGTAATACGTTGATAAGATTGTAGCCTTGCATGGCATACCTGTGGCCATTATCTCTGATAAAGATACTAGGTACACGTCGCATTTTTGGAAGAGTTTCCAGCAATCTTTGGGCACACGTTGGAATTTTAGTACGGCTTACCATCCTCAGACAGACGGCCAGAGTGAGCGTACTATTCAAACGTTGGAAGACATGCTACGTGCATGTGTGATTGACTTGGGTGGTAGTTGGGATAAGAACCTACCATTAATCGAATTCTCCTACAACAATAGCTACCATACCAGCATTAAGGCTGCGCCCTTCGAGGCATTATACGGTAGAAAGTGTAGATCGCCCGTTTGTTGGGCGGAAGTTGGAGATGTCCAGTTATCAGGACCAGAGATCGTGTTCGAAACGACGGACAAGGTTGTCCAAATTCGTGACCGTCTCAAAGCTGCCCGGGATAGGCAGAAGAGTTACGCTGATCCTAAGCGTAAGGATTTTCACTTCGAAGTAGGTGACAAGGTCCTACTTAAAGTGTCACCCTGGAAAGGAGTGATGCGGTTTGGTAAGAAAGGCAAGCTAAGCCCGAAATACATAGGACCTTTCGAGGTTATCGAACGTGTCGGGTCAGTTGCCTATAAGTTAAACTTACCGGAAGAGCTCAGTGGAATTCACAATGTGTTCCACATCTGCAAACTGAAGAAGTGCTTCGCTGACGAATCACTGGTTATACCACATACAGATGTGCATATAGATGAGAGCTTGAAGTTTGTGGAAAACCCTTTGTCGATTGAAGATCGACAGGTAAAGAAGCTTCGAAGGAAGCATGTACCTATTGTAAAGGTCAAATGGGATGCCCGTAGAGGTCCCGAATACACGTGGGAGGTTGAATCCACGATGAAAGAAAAGTACCCTTATTTATTTCAGTAAATCTCGGGTCGAGATTTATTTTAAGAGGGTGAGGATGTAACACCTCGAAAATTCACGTCCTATAATATGTAGACACGTGTCAAATGATTAAACGTGTGAAAGAAATATTATAGAAGGACTAAGGTTGACAAACATGGAAAGTATGTGAATATACGTATTCTAAATGTCAAAAGTGAATAAATATATTGTACATTAACCCTACATAATGTTTATAACGTCAAACGAATAAATCATGGATCATGCGAAGCTAAAAGTGAGAGATTACAAACTACATGGGTTAAATGTGTCAACATGTTTAAGTTATACCTCTGAGTGACCTTTTGACAAACCCGAAGCTTTGTAACGGTTAATTATGCTCACTAGAATGCACGATTAAAATTTCATAAAGTTTCGTTGTCGTATGAGAAAGTTATGATCAAATTCGTGTACGAGGGGTTAAAGCGTAAACGTTGAAAGTTAGGACTTTTCGGGTGACAACAAAGTTAACCGGGGACCTAACAAAGTGGGTATATGTTTTAAAGCCCTTATAGATCAATTGTGAGGGTTCATAATGCAATAAATAAGTGCCTAATCGAGTTTTGAAGAGCCAAGGATCAAATCGCAAAATCTAAAATTTTGATTGTGTGCAGAGGAGGGTCGCGCGACGCGACGCCCCAGGGGGGGTCCTCGCGCTACGCGAGGCCATGTCTGATCCGAGAAAAATGGGTTGTTGACTGCCCTGGCCTTTGTGCGCGATTCTAACTCGATTCTCCACATCTCTTGACCCCTAAAGCACCCCCTAAACACTAGAAACAAGTGTTGATCAGTTGTGGTGAGTGCTAGACCTTGTTGTCAACATTTTGTGGTGTTTAGTTCACTATAAAAGGAACTAAGTTACAACAATGTTTCACACATCTTCATCTGCATTTTCTGCTCATTTCTGAAGCTCAATCCTGCTCTCAAGTGATCATAATTCGTGCATAGGACTCTTGTAAGTTTGCTTGACCCTTCTTAATTAAGTTTTAGCTTAGTTTTAGCTTAAAAGTCAAACCGTCGTAATTAACGGTTGACTTTAAGATTAATCAATAATGGTCCAGTGATTAGTCGAATCAAAAGTAATTATAAGTTGGTATTTATGTGGGTAATAAAACCTCAAAAGGGTTCCCCCTGATTACCACTCTAACCAGGTCAAAAGTCGGGTCAAACGTGTAATTAAAAAGTCAACAGAAAGTTTAAAATGCGATTTATGCATAATTAGAAATGTAGACCATATACAACCTGTTTGATCATTGTTATAACTTGGTAATAAGTGTAAGAACATGTCTAAACATGTTCAACCCGACAATTTCCTGTTTAGACCCGGTTCGGAACCGAAAGTCACATAGTTTGACTTTCACTTTGACTTTCAGTTTTGACCCGTTAAGGCATGTTTTAGAAATGCCTCAGAGCTTTAATTGGACTAGGTTACATGTTAGTACAACCCTCTGTGATATTGCACCATGGTTCATTAGTTATCCAATTAATATGCATGTTTCCGTTAATTGCTCATATGTTGACCGTTATGCCCTTATTACCTTAAAACGTGATTTTTGGAAAGGTAAAAGAGTAGAAACTTTAATTACTGATATATATATTTGTATTCAAAGTTTGACATCAGTTTGATTTGTAGATTAAGAGTTATGCTTATTATCGCAAAATGAATGCTCCATGTTAATAAAACGGCGTAATTAACATATAGCCTAGTTAAGCCTACTTTTTTATATCAAATCTTTTACCCACTGATGTAATATATTATTTTGGGATTTTTAAAGATTTTTAATTAATTTTAGGCTGAGCATAACTAGTAGTCGTAGGCTTAATCCGGTAATTGTCGGTTTTGCCCTTACGGGCCATAAAATGAGTTTTACATATCTAAACGACTCCAAACCTTTTGCTACTGATCACATATGATAAATGAATTATTTTAAGCCTTCTGGAAATATAAAAATATCAGGTTTAAGTATCGAACCCGGAAATGGCCTTTAATCGTCTTATTAAGCGTTTTTTAACGCCAAGTATGTATTAAAATTATATTGGACATACCCGGGTTGATACCTACTAATATATGAGGAAAATTATAATATTTTAACAGTAAGCAAAGGTTGATAAACTCAGACTTCAGTTTTGAGTTTTTCGGCTTATGTGAAATTACCAAAATACCCCTACGGGGCATAGTTTGGTTAAAAATGATAAGTTTCACATATATGCTTTATCCTACTGATATAACTTAGCAAATTATGTATTTTTGCTGATTACATCAGACCCGTAACTCAGATTGTTACTTAAACTCTTTTATAAACCTTTAAATGACCAAACTACCCCTACGGGGCCTAGTTTGTGTTTAAACACGTTTCGGGCATAATGAAAGACATCTTACTGATGTCACAACATATTTGAGGCATAATTAACTTAGGAAACCTGTATATAGCTCTCATGAATACCCGTCACGCTTATTACGCGTACGGTTCGGTTTATGTAACAAGTTTACATAAATTAGCCGAAACGGGTCAAACCTTAACGGTTTTATCTCAAAATCCAGAATGTGAATAATAAACCCATAATAAACAAGTCTTCAAACTTGTCGGGTCTAAATCACATTCTATCCGGTCTTCGCTTAATCGTGCGTACGAACCGTACCTTTGAAACTAGCCGGTCTAAACTTAAGCTTAATTAAAGACCCGTTAGGATTCTAATAGGTTATTATAAAACCTTCGTTCCAGATTAGGAGGACCAGTAAAAGCTACGTGCATTTTGCTTATTGTGATTTATACATTGCTCAGGTAAATACTTTTAACTTATTTTCCCTATACGGGCTTGGGTTACGGTATATAGCATACCGCTTGATCGGGCATCAAATCTCCACCGTTAGGTGGGTAGTTGAATAATTTGATCGGCTCGTTTAAACAGTCTTGTTACTTAAAGCCTTTGGGGGGTTAATGACCATGTCCCGGATATCCTCGGCATCATTTTACAAAATGGCCACGACTTAAGCGCGGGGTGTAGGCGTACACCCGTCAGTGCACAAAAGAACATTGTGGTGTGTCTATTGATCTTTAACCCGGACAAGATCCGGGCTACTGAACGCACAAGGAACATGTAATTCGTTCACAAGATTATAATATTAAATAATTCTCCCAAGTTAAAAAGATTAATCTTGCCTCTGTGCATTTTAATCAAATTATAAGACATTTATGCCATGTGCATCCAAATCAATTTTCTTAAACCATTTTCAAAATGACTCAGTTGATTGTATTTACCAGTGTAAACTGACGTATTTTCCAAAGAGGCTAAATGCAGGTACTATACGAAACTGGCTGGATATTTCTCCTTAGCATCAATAGAAGTCTCGCAAGCTTAAGATGCCTAAAAGTCTGTTGAACTATTGTCTCCATTTTATTTTCGATCCGTCTGTGGATAAACTTCCGAATATTGTGACATTTGATATTACAATATTAAATTCGGTTGTATTATATATTTTCAATTGCTTCCGCTGTGCACATTAATATTGTGTTGTTTGACTATTATGTTGCCAACCATGACGTCACGATACTCCCCACCGGGCCCACCGGTGACACGTGGAAATTCGGGGTGTGACAGCGACGGTGTTCAGAGAAGAACGGAGGACGACGGTGGTGGGTGAGTGATGACAATCACCAAGGATGGGCGGAATCCAAACTTGATGATGATCAAGAAATCAAGAACACGAAGACGAAGATTAGAAGATTCAAATGATTATTGATTCAATGCTTAAACTTGCATACAAATCTTGTTTGTCTAATACAAGTTTCTAAAACAAGGAACCAACCAACCTAAGCCCCTAATTCTAACATCTATTTATAGGGAGGGTTTCCCCCTAAACCCTAGGCCCATATCCCAAAGCCCACTCCAATACCCAAACTTCTAGAACTTGATCCATTAAACAATTAATCTACTAATCCATAAACCTATAGGGCCTAACAGCTGTAACACCCCGTGTTTCGGAAGTCAAAGTCAAAGTCAAGATTGAAGTCAAAGGAAGAAAAGATTGCTAATTGCGATCTGCCTCTCCTTGCTCAATTCCTGTTTTGACTTCTTTGACTTGTATTTAGTCTATTTTATTATCGCTTTTAGTTGTATTATGTGGAGTACCTATTAATAATCGCATAGTAGTCGTTGTTTATCGCATGTTTAATCGCCTTATCGCTATCGCAATCGCACTCGCAACTCGAATTACGCATTTTGGTTATTGATTATACGTGTGTGTGTGCCTTATGTGTTACTTGTGCATGTTTATTTATGTTATGTGTGGTAATCAATCGAAACGCAATCGAACTCAATCACAACCGAATCGCAAACGCTAATCGAATACGAAATAAGGATGCTTGTATGTTGATATAGTAGTTGGGATTAAAAGTAATTTGACTAGGAAATTCTATCGCATCGAAACGCTCGCAATCGCAATCGAAACGGTCAAACTCGTCGCACCAAACACTCGAGCCAAGCGACTGATCGATCAGGTGACCAGACGATCGACCAGCCGTTCGATCGAGCTGCCGCTCGATCGGCCAGGCTGTTCGACCGGGCTGCCACCCGATCGGCCAACCCTTTCCTCTTTGGGAAACCCTATAAATACCCTTGTCACCATCATACTTTCCACTTTTGGAAACTCTCCTCCTACCAGCTCATCTTTCCCACTTTTCTTCAGATTTCTCGCGATTCCGGTAAGATCTCGTCCTAAATCTTGTACTTCCTTAATCTACACGCACTCCAACACCTTTCTATCTTTTGAATCATAACTTTTAACCGTGAAATCATCAAGATTCAAGGTGTTCTAGGATGACGTCATCATGTGTTCTTGAGAGCTTCATGTTTTGGCCTCAATCCACCAAGAACAACTTAGATCTAACCGATTTCCACATAAACAAACAAGGTTCTTTCATAGATCTAAACATATTCACAAGGAAAAGGATTGAAAGATGGTTTTCCAACCTTCTTTCAAATCTTTTACACTCAATGCATTCAAAACCGATAGAATCGGACCTTGTGCCGACTTACTACTCATTCTTGTGGTTGTGTTGGTTCAAGATCTGGATTCTATCCATGATACTACCGATTTCGGGTTAAACATGGAACATCGTCTCGAACAACTAACTGGTCGGATTTAGGTGATTCCTGTCCGATCAGGGGTACCAAGTATTGACAAAGGTTTTTGTTGCTTAATACGTTATCAAAACGTCTCGATAAAACGACAAACAATCAAAACAACCTAGTGTAAGACGAACAGGTCGACCAGGACGGGGTGTCGTCCGATCGGACTACTGTCCGATCGAACAGCTATCCGAACGACCGGCCAATCCGAATGACTTGCACCTTGGTCCCACCTTAGTTTTTCAAATCAACCCTTAAGAGTTTTGGGAACATCGAACGGATTGCCGTCCGATCGAGGTACCACTCGACCGACAGACCATCCGACTATGTGATGTTTTGGAACTTCAATACTTAAACAATTTTTCAACATGTTCAGTGCACAAGGACTGTCACCCGATCGAACAACCGTCTGATCGAGTGACAACCTGCTATGGACATTGTTCTCACTGAAGTGCCCAACCTATCGGACTGTCGCCCGATCGAACGGTCGTTCGATCGATCGACCTGAAAGGTAGAGGTACTTCTATGTTTTCAAATGCTACAACGAAAACTTCAAAAGTCAAACCATCATACACAAACACATCCATCACAAGGAAGAAACAATCCACTCGAAAGGTCACCCGACCGGATGACCAATCGAGCGGACTGGCAACCGAACGACTGGCTGTCCGATCGGACTACCATCCGATCGAACTGTTGTCCTACCCACTTGCACCCTGTATCGTTTTACGCGTCGCTTATCGATATGCTATCAATCTGTTCAGGCTAACCGTACTCTCTAGCGCTCCCTTCAATCCATCAATCGCTGTGAGTATACTCGATCCCTTTTTGCTTTACGCACTTTTGGGTGTTACATACGTTACTTATACAAAATCACATCGAACACACTACGCAATACTTTAAACGCTAACCGTTATCGCATGTATACGTGACTTAATGAATGCTTGTTTGTTATGTTTACACATGGAATGCTGTCTACCTGCCTTAGCAACGATAGTACTATTAGTTTGGACTCAGCACCTGTTCACTCAAGGGTTGTTAAGGACAATTACTTACATGGCTCACAGTGGTGAGAATGTATCGCGAACTGCCTTGGGCAGTCAACCCGCAGTCATTGGTATCGATAGGTTCATGTCGATAACTGCTCATTTTACACTGTGTACGTGCTGGTTATGCGTAACGATTTCGAACCCTATATGCTATTATCAAACTTGTATGCTCACCTTTACACTATGTGTATTGACTTTTACTTTAACGTATGTGACAGGTGCTTAAGTTGCTAGGACGCCTTATTTTGCGGTGATGAAATTGAGGCTAGGGCAGGTTTAGAAACCAATAAACAATTGCCTGTAATAAAAATCTGAGTTGTCGGAACAGAACAATTTGACTAGATCTTTTCTGTAATAATTGTATTATCATTTATGACATGGTATGGGACGTGTTGCTTTAAATATTTGGTAAATATAGTTGTTATGGAAACTTCTGGACAATCTGTTTCGCTCAGTGCCACGCCCCGATGTTTCCGCCATCGGTTGGGGTGTGACAGAATCGGTTGCCATTATATTATATATATATATATATATATATATATATATATATATAGGTAGATTATCATTACTCTAATATTGTAAGAAAGGGTGAGAAATAATATGGTGATGACAAATGTCCTATACCTAAATTAATTCAAAAGGGTGAATTAGTAATTTTCTATTTCTTTCAATTAATTGATTATGTTGGTCCCGAAAAACCCGTGATGTCGCTCAACGGTTTAGTCGGACGTGGAATGTAAGATCAAACCACAAGAACAAAAGAAATATTTCATTGAATAACATAGTGTCGCTGCTTAGATCGCACACAGTCTTAAGGACTGTCTGGTACGATCTTCGAGAACCTTGCACACAATCCCTAGGATTGTCGGGTACAAAGTTCTCCTTTGGGGATTACATTGTTACACAATGAGAGAGCTCTACTACAATAATCTAAATAAGACTATTTATAGAAGCCTCTACCCTATTGGCCCACATGGCCTAGCCCAAGCCCAATTGTTAATCTAGACCAAATAAACATAATAGAACATAATAAAGATAAGCGTAAAACTTTGGTCCTAACAGATTAAAAGATAACTGCCTAAAATAACCGCCACACTTTATTATAGGAATTTGAATTTAAGAATTAATCTACGAATTTGTGTCATCTCGTTCACCGGTTATTAATTCTGTAGTGTTATATAATTCTGTAGTGCAACCACCATTCAGAACTGTATAGTGTTGTATATTTTTATATTGTGTTATATAGTGTTACATGATGTTATATGGTGTTATATAATGACTTTTGGTGTTATATAATTCTGTAGTGCAACCACCAAAAAACACTATATAACACCATCAATTATTAATTATGTAGTGCAACCACCATTCAGAACTGTAGAATGTTATATATTTTTATATAGTGTTATATAATGTTACATGGTGTTATGGTGTTGTATAGTGTTCTTTGGTTTATATAGTGTTATATGATGGATGCATAGTGTTATATAGTGTTATATTTTTCTGATAGCATGTCTATGATGGATGTATAGTATTATATATTGTTATATAGTGTTATATGGTATTATATAGTGTTATATGGTGTTATATGGTGTTATATGATGGATGTATAGTATTATACATTTCTTGTAGCAGTTATATATTTCTGTATTTTTAGAATTTAGGATCGATAGAATTTAGCTGTTAAATTTGAATCACTAGAATTTAGGAGTGAATCACTAGAATTTAGGAGATGTTACCTAATTTGAAACATATACAAAGACATTATTACCACTACAATTTTCAAATCAGTCCATATAATTAAAACACAATTTATAATTTGGTCCCTATTGTTCTCAACCATTAGATCAAAGATCTAATGGTTTAAAACACTTCTTACACTTCTCACACTTTAGACACTTTGTACACTATCCCTACCCTATATATTATATATATATATATATATATATATATTATTAGTGAAGGCTGATGAATAGTAATTTTAATTTTATAATAATATATAGCTTTTTATTATTTTTTATTTTTAATAACATATTTTTAATTATTTTCCTTTCTTAAAACCATATATTTCATATACCATTTTTTTAATAGTTATCTTTTCTTTTTTAGAACATATATATATATATATTGTTAGTGAAAGATGATGAATAGTAATTCTAATTTTATAATACCTTTTTATTATTTTTTTATTTTTAATAACATATTTTTAATTATTTTTCCTTTTTTAAAACTATATATTTCCTATACCGTTTGTTTAATAATTCTCTTTACTTTTTTAGAACATATATTATCAATTAATTTGATAGTTCTTTAATATTTTACGTTTATAACTTTTTTCTTAAAACTTAAGTACGTAGTTATGATTGATTTTTTTCCCGGACATTCCGTTATAAGGTTTGTTAAAAACGAAATTGTACTTATAATAAAGTATTTATTTGGTATTATAAAACAGTACGATGATAAACTAAATCGTTCTAATTGTTTAGCTTTCTAAACAACATGCTTTATTTTCAAATCATGTTTGTTTTACATTATCATTTGCTCGGTTTCACCGCAACACACGACGACAAGAAAACTAGTGAATATAAATTTAGAAAGGCTTAAAGATAGTTCTAGAAAGGGCAAAATAGAGAAATCTGCACATGTCAAAAAATAAAAGAAAGGCAGTCGTTGCCACACTATGGAAAATCTGGTCTTACAGGAACGAAAAAAAACTTCAAGGGAGCTCTATTTTCTTATGCGAAAACGGTTGAAGACATAAGGACTGTACGGGGAAAACTGGAGAACATAAACCTAAGAGAGTTGGAGTAATCTTGGTGTGAAATTTGTTTAACGACTAAGGGTGGAGGGTATAGTTTCGGTAAACCCATTCGGTGAATGGAGTTCCCCGATCGGTGACCGCCCCCACTTGTTTGAGTCCCCGAAATTTTGAATGTTTTCGGTGTATATTCACCGATGCGGGAAGAGGAGGGAAGGAGGAGGGAGGTTTAATGGTGGGTCCCAACCCCTTTCAACCAATCACAATTTTTTTATTTTTTAACCTACTCAAAACACCCTAGAATGATTAACCATACCCCTTGATTGAGTGCAAAATGGGGAGTGGAATGGTGAGTTGACATGGCATAATATTATTGAATAGGATTTCACTCAATCACCCTAGAGTGATTAACCATACCCTCCACCCTAATGATTAAAAGTCCGGTTATCTAGAGTAACCTAATGGCAAAAGACGACCTCTTACTCCCATGATCGCAGACAAGGTTGGATACCCCAAACCCATCATCTCCAGGTCCAGGGAAAAGCCGCCGCCCGAAGTCACACTGGCCACTGCGATAAAGCCCTGTCGAGATCATATTCGAACTTAAGACCTATGATCTCAAACTCAAATCTTCACTTCCATCAGATTGGTGTTTGATATGTAATATATAGTCTTCTAGTTCCTGGCTAGAGACTTTCAATTAATGAATTTCTCCATTTTCTGTTAAAAAAGGAAAGAAAGGACAAAAATTAATTTGGAAAGTTACGTGGTTCGTTTAAAATAAATAAACTAAAGTTGTAAATTTAGATCGTGCCCGCACTTGAGAGGTTACGTATTTCGTGGACCCCATCCACGTCATGGCTGGCGTCACGTTCACATTTAACTTACCATAAGACCGTGGGGTATGTGGCGGGGGTTTGGGCGTGGGTTCGGGGAAAACGCCCAAGCCACCACCCCGTGGGCTTGAGTTGGGGCGTGGGTTTGGGCGTGGCCACATTAGCGTGGGTTTGAAGCCGGGCGTGGGGCGGGCTAGTAAGTGACATGGCAGGCTCTCAATGGCCAAACCAAATTCATGCCCCCCAACCCAAGCCCCCAACCCAAGCCCCACCATACCCCATGGGCGTGGGTTTTGGTGGTGGGTTTTTTCCCATTCCACGTGTCAACAAATGCCCCAACCCAAGCCCCAACCCAAGCCCCCCATACCCCACAGTCTAAGGCTAGAGGGTGTGGTTGGAGCTCCCTTGGGGCTTTATCAGGCCAACTATAATCCACGTCAGCGCTATATCAGCATGAGGGCTTTATCATGTCCCTCTTTAATTTGCAGAGTATGGATGGAGCCTCCCGTCATGATTACCTAATTATTTATTTATTTAAATATTTATTTTTTAAATTAAATAACAATTTTAATAACTAGAAAATTAAAAAGAAAAACATAATTTCATTAAAAAAACAAAAAGAAACACTACAAAGTCATTTAAAAAAACACAACATACTAGAAAAAAAAACTACATATATTTGGCCCGAATTTGTGCCTTACGAGCCTCTAAAATGACTCGGTCCTCCTCTGGTAGATGTGACACATCCTTTGCGAGAAACTCCATGTCTTTTTGGATTTGTTTCTCCATTCTTATTTGTTGGTCTTTTTCCCTAATGGAGATTATTTTGTTGAGACTTACCTCGAACTCGCTCATCTTTGACGGGCCATCTGATGTAGTAGACATTCCACGTGCCTTGGCCTTACTTTTATCCCTACCAGTTGGACGAGGCAGCTCTTCTGGTTCTTCAAACTCGTCAGCATCGTCGTTTAGATTAATTACTGTACGAGCATCGGACCCAGATGGTTCGGTGGTGGATGTCGATTTGGACCGTTTGGATCTAGGGCGGGTTGGGTCGAACGATGGCAGAAGATGCCACTTTGGAGATTTGCGAAGAAGCTCCCATGTGGCTACCAACGTAAACATATGCCCATGGTGCATTCTATAGTCGTTGTGGGCTTGTGTCATGACATCGACGTCGCTCGCACCACTTTTCCTTCGAGTACTATTGACGAGATTATTGTATATGTTGTTGAAGTTGCTAACCTTCGTCCTCATATCACCCCACTTTCCCGAAAAAGAGTCGGCGGTTCGATACTCGCCACGACCCATTGCGGCGAAAAACTTATCACGTATACGACCCCAAAATACCTTTATGTCTTGGTGGTCTCCTATAAAAAAATATTACTTACAAAAGCATAAAAAATATTATTTACAAAAGTATAAAAAATATTTACCAACAATCTCGTCCTCCAATACGTTGAGCCATGCTTTTGCCAACTCGAACTCTTCCTTAGGCGACTAAAATTCTACCTTATTAAGGGTACGTTTTTCTGTTAGTGCACTATGTCTGTTGACTTCGTCTTGTATCGAGTCATGTAATAGGATAGGATAAACCAGTGTTCAGGTTGCTAGAAACTGAGATTTAAGTGTTTGTTGGTAATTTCGCTTGAAATAGCCAAAGACCATTTCAAACGAAATTAACTTTGTTAATTTCGCTTGAAATGACACTTGGCAATTTCAAACGGAATTAGAACACTATATATAGGTGAGCATGGTGTGTCATTTGAAACGGAATTAGATTCTCTGATTTGGTACCGAAGTGCTGCCGAATTGTCTCTAGGTTGTAAATCAGTGTTAGATCAATAATAGAGACATTATATTTGAATCGAGCGTCCGTTTCATTGATTCCGTCTTTTATTCGGATTCAAAACTCTTCTGAACGACTCATTCAGGTCGCACAACGATCCTACATTTTCGTTCTCGTCCTTCTTTTTATGACTTCTTTTTTTTAGAAGAGGATTCGACTTGTGTTTCGGGAACGGTTTTGGTTTCGGTGGTGTCTTGGGTTTCGGGTATGTTTAGAGGCATGTTTGAGGGGAAAAATGGGGGTTGAGAATAATACCCGAAATATGGTGGCATCGGTTGAGTAGTGGGATGAGGAGAAGTAGGGGTGGTTGGTGGCATTGGATAATTTATCCAAGCTCACCGTACGCGGGTCTCGGCGATAGCGGTACTCTTGCTCATTGTTTTGCATATTTTGCCAAAACGGACGGGTCGGGTCCCATGGGTTGTTGGGAAACATGGTTGAGAATTTTTTTTTAAAAAATGAAGGGAATGGTATAAAAAGTGAGGGAGAAAGTGAGAGGAATGAGATGAAAAAGTGAAAGGATGGTGGGTATTTATAATGTTAATTTGTAAAAAAAAAAAAAGGAAAGTAAATTTTTTTTTAAATATGACCGTTTCAACGGTCAAATGTTAAATGCTTGCCTCGGTCCACGTGTTTTCTGCTCGTTATCATCTTGGCGAGCATTCAATAGCGCCCCGCCATGTCGCCTCCGGTGTGGTACGATAGCACCTGGGGGCGCTATAGATGTCCAGCTGGCGAGGGTGGCGCCCCCACACCCTCCTGCCTAAGCATTAGTGCATTAAGCAAGGACTAAACCATGTTTGGTAGTTTAATATATAAGTTTGAAGCATCTCTGGATTAAGTGGTGGAAGGTTTGCATTTCTCTTTAAAGATGTAAGTTCAACTTTCAAGTGGTGCAGAATGAGGCATTGGCGGTGAACTCAGGTTACTATCGAAGTACTCCGTTTGTCCAGTTGGCGCCCCAAAAATGCTCGGTATTGATTATGTTGGCCTTTAAAAAAATATAAAAAGTTTGATTATAAATGTTTTTAATTTTTTTTTATTTTTCGTAATATAGAAAATAGCTTTTGTATGCAGATACGTACCTTTTTATTTTTACATATCATCAAAATGGCTAGAATTTTATAAATGTATCATACTTCTTTGACTATAGAGTAAACTTTCGTTTTGCTCCTTATGGTTTGGTCATTTTAACGGATTTGTCTCAATCATTTAAAAACGAACATTTACCTCGCTGTGTTTCGGTTTTTTCGCCAATTTGCTCCACGACTCTAACTCTATCCAAAATGACTGTTGATTAGAAGGGTATTTTTGTCTTTTAACAAATAAGGACTAATAAGGCAGTTTATTTAATTAAAGAACCATATATATGTAAATTACTTAAGTAATATTAACCTACCACTTTTTTTTTCCAATATTGCAAGACCCCTGTATTTACTCCCAATCTTTTCCTCTACCAACAACCACCACCTTCACCTGCTAACCACCAGCCCCCAACATCTGCCACCCCGCCACTAGCTACTACCACCCCCACTCTCTCTTTCTCACTCTTTTTCCCTCTCTCTCTCTAAACCTGCCACCACCACAACTGCCCCTCTAAACCTCCGGCGGCGGCGCGACCTGTACTAGAGAAGTCATCACGAAAACCACTATCATTTATGTGTCTTTTCGTCTCCGACAACCATCAGCATCTATACTATCTCCGAGTTCAGATCTAATATTGTGAAGATGCAGATGGCAGCGATGGTGAGGTTTGGAAGAACTGAATTAGGGTTTTAAATGAATGTTTGTCTGGGAATGTAGTGATGTGGTCGCAAGCGGTGGAAGTGGCTTGTGGCGATGGGGCTGGTGGTGGCTAGGTGAATGACAGTAAAGTGAATAGTGGGAATGTTGGCTGGTGGGGGTTTATGTGACAACCGGTAATTAACGCCTTTAATTACGCGATTAACAAACGGTTAAGGCGATAATAAACAATGTTTAAGGCATGAATTAGCTTAATTAGGCTTTTGGAATGCCTAGGAACGCCTATCTACCTTTACAGTGCGCGTGCGGTGATTTTCGGGAGATCTGCTGAGCGTTAAACGATAACGAACTGACACCCTTTAAAATACTGAAACCGCCGAGAAATACGAATCTTGTACATATTATATATATATATATGTGTGAATTTGGTTTTACGGATTTGTTGTGCTCTCGAATGGCACAAAACGCAAACGTGAACGAAAAACGCGGAAACAATAACGCAACGACAATCAACAACGAAACGGAAGCAGCGGATTCGAGTTATGCCTCGATATTATTATATTATGATATATTTAGCTTCATTTTCAAATTTTATTATCCGTAGTTGAAAACGGATCGAAAAACGGGTAGAAACGACAACACAAGTGTTTTACGCGATTTAACACGATTGACGAGCATACGCGTCTATTAACGACATACGACGAAATTTTAAGGACATTTGACCCTAAAGCAATATTCTACGACAATTGAATTCGAAAACGGGCTTCGTAAACGTATCGGGCCGCGCAAAACGGGCTTGTGGGCCTTAGGCCCAAGCCCACTACAAAACACTAGCTATATATAGTTACACAACCTTATCTCTTCCCACTTTCCCCTAAATCCTTACACGCACACACCCTCAGATCCCTCCCTCTCGTCTCGTCTGTCTCCGGCAAACATCGACAGCCGAACTCCAGCCCGAAAGGCCGGCGGAGCCAGCGACGGTACATGGCATAGGCGGCGACAAAATTGGCGGACCACGGCGGCGGTGGTGGATGTTTCACGATGAATCAACGGTGTCCATCACTAAATCAAACCTCCCAAACTTGTTTCCGACGTCAGATTTTCAGTTTGAGCGACAGTGACTACGTATTCGAGCTCTGGCAGCCACGAGATGAGTCTGCACACACCAGTAAACGTCTCTAACTCATCTCCATTCTTTCAAGATCGACATATCTATTTCCTTTAGAAACGTTCCCTCTCCCTTTTTCTTTCCGTTTCAGGGGTTTGGGACGATGAAGGCCGGCCGCCGGTGATGATTCTGGCGCCGGTCAAGTAATGGACCACAAGGGAGCGCCGTGGTGGTGGATTGGTTAAACGAAATGATGTCGGAGGTGGCTGTGGGATGGTTGTCGATGACAATCATGGTGACGGCAGCAAACTGTCGTCAGCCGGTGGCGCTGGGTGCCGGCCGACGGCGGCAGTGGAGGTGGTGGTTGTTTTGGTTCAGTTCAGTTCAAAGCAACAAGCAATCGGGTCTCGTTTCAAGTTCGGGTCTCGGTTCAGCAGTTTCGCGTTCGGGTCGACCAGGGTCAAGGAAGTCAACTGGTCAAACCCGGTTAACTGGCGGGTCAAAATTAATCAATAGATAACCGGTAACAAATTAATCGCAGCGAGTTATTAATACGTTAGTTTAGATTTTTTTAGTTAGTTACGCAAACCATCGTATTATAGATTAAACATTTAGTGACTTGTTACATTTTTTGGTGTATTTGACGTAAAATTATATATATTATTGAACTATTGTTGTGTTTTGACAAAATAACGACAACTTGAGTTGTCGGGGTTATTCAAAAAACAGAGGAAACTCTGCCTGATTTTCCGTAAAAATCCGAAATATCAAACATATTTATATTGTATAAACGACACATATCGAAGTTCAAGTTTTCTTATAAAATAAATATGAAAGTATATTTATTTTGGCGACGTATTACGAATTTCAAAACTGTTGGTGCATCAAGTGTCTGTTAACTTCGTCTTAATCGAGTCTTATGTCTAGATAGGATAAACGAGCACACAATAGGGTTGAAATTAGGGTTTGTTTACTTGTTTATATGTTATTTCGCTTGAAAGTGACATGTATCAGTTCAAGCGAAATCAACACATGTTATTTCGCTTGAAATGACATGTGACATGTTCAAGCGAAATCAGGTCAGTATATATATGTGTGTGCTGGTGTCATTTGGAGCGGAATCTGATCATATGCTCTGAGTCGAGGTGCTGTCCGTTTGTCATTTGAACATGTAAAAGCTCAGGATTGATCAATAAAAGGATAATTAGAAAGGAACAAGCTGTGTTGACATCTTTTACATTGATTCCGCCTTTGTACTTGATGATGAACTACTCATACTGACTATATAGGGTCACCGAACGATCCAACAAGTGGTATCAGAGCTCAGGACGAGGAGTTCATACCAATTCAGCTTGATTTTACCGGATTCTCTTACTTCTACTCATTCTTTTCTGATTTGAACAAATTTCAACGGTTGAAATGGCCTGTTTTTCACATATATCAAGCGAAACATAGTTCTAACTAATCCTTGAGAGTTTTGGACCTTAATTCGAACAATTTCTGATAAAAACTCATAATTTCGCTCGAAAATTTGTTCGTTTTTGCTGATGTCATAGTTATTTCGCTTGAAAGTATCTGTGTAATTCCAAGCGGAATAACATATTTGGTTAATTTCGCTTGAAACTATTGTCTGATTTCGCTTGAGTTCAGATTTCGCTTGAATTCAGATTTCGCTTGAAAGTTCAAGCGAAATAAGAGATTTCGCTTCAAAACCTTATTTCGCTTAAACATATTTCGCTTGAAAAGCTATCTTGCTTAAAAGTTGATTTCGCTTGAAGCTATTTCGCTTCAACTGATTTCGCTTGAATCTGTATTTTTCAAAACAACATATGGTGTTCTTAGCATCAGTGTTAGAATCGTACGAGAGCCTCGTGGCGGGAAATATAGGAAACACCAACCTAACTAAGGAGGACTATGATCAAATAGATCCTGAAGAGATGGAACTGATCGATATCAGGTGGTGTATGGCCAGTGCAGTCCGGAGAGCGCAACGATTTATGGAGATTACTGGGAGACACTCTATCGGAGGGCCGTCTACAAAACTTGGCTTTGACAAATCAAAAGTCACGTGTTTCAGGTGTAAACAAAAAGGACATTTCAAACGTGAATGTCGTAACACTCCTGCTGATGATACTGCAAATCCATTCCGCGAGGATTATTACAAGAGAGCGATCTATCATCAGAATAAATCAGAACCACCCAGAATGAAGCAGCTTGAGGATGCCCCCAAAGAAAAATCAAGAGCACTTGTTGTTATCCATGATGATAAAGGTTTTGATTGGAGTGAACTACTACCAGAGGAAGATGCAGTAGGATATGCTTTCGTAGCAGAAAAGATTATTCCTGTCAAAGACACCAGAACTGAAGAACAAAAATACCTCGCAAGAAAGCAGAAAGCAGAATTCAAGATGATCAGATTATCTAAGGTGTTCAGCGAAGCCAAGAAAGCAAAGAGATGGGATGCTGATAGAGAATGTTACCTTGATCCTCAAGGAAACATTGCTATTGATACGAAAACTCTTAGTATTGAAGCTTTCATTGAGGAATTTGCTGCAGAAGAAGATGCCAGACAGAGAGAATGGTGGGGAGGAGGAGAAGCCGTTGAAAAAGAAAAAGAGATAGAGAAAGAGTCACAGTCTAAGAAGATTGATGGTGGGATTATAGATACTTCACAAGAATTTACCGCTGAAAACTTGGGGAAGATGGCTGACAAAGTGCTTGTTGCAAAGGAACTTGAGGTAGACTCTAAGTCTAAAACTGAGTCTAAAAGCAAGGTCAGTTCAAACGTTTCAACAAGTGAGTCAGGTAAGAAAGTCAAAGGTGATAGTGAATGCAAAAGTTGCATGAAAAACTGCAAGTTTTGTAGTACAATTACTTACCTTAGTGATAAAAAGGTTGAAGAACTGACAAAAAGAGTCAGAAAGGTTGAAGATCAGATTCTAGATCGTGATAAAATGCTAAAAGCTTCAAATGATCGAGCTAAAAAGTTGACTGAGAAAATTGAAACTGATAAAATTGAAGTAGAAAGAATTAAGAAAGAAAATGAAAAATTGGTTCTTGAAAATCGTAAAATTTCAGAAAATTTTGACAAACTAAAAAGAATTGTAAAAGATTCTGATGAAAGAAACGGTAAAACCAATAAAGAAAATGAGCATTTAACTGTAGTTCTTAGACACAAAGAAGAGCAAATCAATCAACAATTGGATGAGATTGCTAAATTGAAGCTTCAGTTTGAAGAAGCTAAGATTGAGAATGAGCGTATCAATCTGAAGTTAACCAGTTACAACTCCGCAAGCTTTGTTTTACAACACATTGTTCCTAAACCCATTGGGAAAAACAAAGCAGGCGAAGATGTTTACTCGGATGGAACTGGGGTTGGGTTTCATCAGGTTCCACCACCAGTGCTCAACAATTTTTTCAAAGAAAAAATCCAGGTTGGTTAATGATGAAGATGAAACAAATGAAATAAAACTTCCAGAGTCAATTGATGTTACATTTTCTTCATCTGATGATAGTGTTCAAACTGAGATTGTGCAAGGCATGGCTGAAAGTGTTTTGAAGTGTGATAGTGTTTCAGTTGAGGATGAAGAGTGTTTTCTGAACAATTACATTCCGAAACCAAAATTCAAAAATAACTTAAATGAAGAACCTACTTTTGTCATGTACAAGATGTCGGGATCGGATAAGTTGTATTCGGATTCTGAGTTTCCTCTAGAGAATGTTAATGTGAACAAATTGAAAAATGTTTTCAAACTGGTTGAAATTGATCTGTCTGAAGTAGAAGGTTTGAATCAGACAAAGAGGCAAATGAATTTTGAAAAAGATAAAGCTTACTACAAGTAACCTGTTGTTCCACCACGTTTTTATAACAACAATCGAAACAGATGGTCGGGTGGTTATCAGGGTGGTAAGAATTATCAAAGAAGAGATGTTCAAAACAAAAGGTTTACTGAGAAGAAAGTGTTTGTGTCAAGTTCGAGTTCACTTTCTGATGAAGAATCTAAGATTTTTTCGAAAACTAATGAAGAATTTTTTGAGAAGAAGGCCTCACAACATCAGCCTGAAGGCACAAGTCGGGTAGTTGACACTCGAACATGCTTCAAATGCAATCAAGTTGGACATATTGCATGAAAGTGTACCAACTTGAAGCCTAAGACTGAAGTTGTGATGAATTCAAGAAAGAAAGATGATGTGAAGGGAAAAGCTCCATTGATTGTTGAGAAAAAGGTTTTGAAAAATGACAACACCAAGATCAAAACTGAACCTGTTAAGAATATGGTAACTAAAAATGACAAGTTTTACAAACGGGTTGCATCGTCTCAACAAACATGGAAGCCAAAAGTGGTTGAAAAGAAATCAAGTGTTCCAAAACCAAAGGTTTCAGAGTCAGAAAAACAATCGTCTTCTACCACACCAGTAAAGATGAATGTTCCTTTGGATTATTATGAACAATTGGGGAAACAATCTTCGACTTCACCAGAGAAGAAGAATTTCAAAAGAAAGATCAACCAATTGGTCAACCTAAGAAAGATGAGTTTTTCTTATACAAAAAGGTTGAGGTTAGATCTGAGGAAAGCTTGAAGATGAATGACAAGAATTTTCCACCACTTTACATTGCTAAAAGTCACCTTAATGTCAAGTTACCCGAGTCAAAAGAGGCTGGGGTAGCATCAAAATCTCACTAAATGTTTCTGATATGTGCAGGAGCTTCCAAGATCTGTTTCACGTTGGATTATGGATAGTGGAGCTTCTCGGCACATGACGGGGAAAACAGCCCTGCTGTACGATGTTAGAAATTTCAATGGTGGTTATGTAGGTTTTGCAGGCAATCAAGGTGGTAGAATAGTTGGTGAAGGAACGTTATCCAATGGGATTGTTACGTTTGAAAGAGTTAATTACATCGCCGAGCTTGAGAATAATCTTCTGAGTATTTCTCAGATTTGTGATCGGATGTATACAACGCACTTTACAGACAAAGAATGTTTGATCTTGAAACCAGGATTTGTTATTCCTGAAGAATGGATTATCATGAGGGCACCTAGAGTGAATGATCAGTATGTATTGGACATGAGTGTAGCAACTACAACAACGGGTCAGGATCATTGTTTTGTGTCAAAAGCAACTGAGAAGGAATCGTAATTGTGGCACCGGAAGATGGGTCATATTCACCTGAGGAAAATGAATCACCTGGTGCATAACGATTTAGTTCTTGGTGTTCATGTGAAAGGTTTTCATCTTGAAGGAGAATGCATTAACTGCATCAAAGGCAAGCAGAAAAAGAAATCACATCCTAAAAAGAAAGTCAACTCAGTCTCAAGACCGTTAGAGAGACTCCATATGGATCTGTTTGGTCCAGTAAACGTCAAAAGTATTACAGGGGATCTCTACTGTCTAGTGGTAACGGATGATTTTTCAAGGTTTTCATGGGTTTCATTTCTGAAGACGAAAGATGAGACGTTTGATAGTTCGATGGCGTTGTTCAGGAAAATTGAAAACTTGTATCAAAGGCGTATCAAAAGAATCAGAAGTGATAATGGTACTGAGTTCAAGAACAATAAGATGGAAGAATATTGTGATGAAAGAGGTATATTGCATGAATTTAGTGCTCCTTATACTCCGCAGCAGAATGGATAGCTGAAAGAAAGAATAGGATGCTAATTGAAACGGCTAGGACGATGCTTGCTGATTCAAAGCTACCAGTAAATTTTTGGGCAGAAGCAGTATCCGCCGCATGCTATACACTCAATCGGGTTCTTACTGTCAAGAAATTCAATAAGACGTGTTTCGAGCTGATCAATAACCGCAAACCGAATCTGAAGTATTTAGAACCGTTTGGGTCACCCTGCACAGTTCTAGAGCCTTTTGGAAAATTTGGTGCAAAGAGCATTGAAGGAATTTTCGTGGGTTACTCAAGTCCATTGAAACGAGTCTTTGTTCCAAGCTTGAAGAGAATTATTGAAGCACACAATGTTGAGTGTCAAGGTTACACAATGCCACCGCAGAATCCTGGAGATTCATGGCGTTTTCATTATGACACTTTGTGGGATTCGTTTGACATGGAAGAAGAAAAGGAAGAAGAATAAGACTTCTTTGATGAGTTGGATATTCTAAGAGAGTATGAAGAATCGCAGGAAAAGTTCCCAGCTGATTATTCAAGACGACCTCGACAAACTTCAAATGACAATGAAGCAGGTCCAAGCAATGCTGGAGAACATGATGATATTCAACAAAATGAAGTTGCTCATGATAATCAGACGGCACAGAATGATAATCAAGAATCTGAGAACATGCCAGTATTTGATCGTGGTGATTCAGATTCTGAGGGGGAGCAAATTCAGATTTCAAGTCAAACAAACCCAGTCAGTGAACAAGGTGCAAATCAGAATGTTACTAATCTGGAAGGCGAGGTAGATGTTCCAGGCGAGGTGATGCCAAGAACTCTTTCATACCATCCAGAGGAGCTCATCATTGGAGAATTGCAATCAGGCGTTCGCACTAGACGTCAAATTGACCAAGGCCTTACTTGTTTTTATTCTACAGTAGCATCTTTACAAACTGAGTTTTCACTAAGTTGTTTTATTTCGCAGATCGAACCGCGAACATACAAAGAGGCGCTAACTGAAGATTCTTGGGTCAATGCTATGCAAGAAGAGTTGAGTCAGTTTGAGAAGTTAGGAGTGTGGAAATTGGTAGACTTGCCTGATGGTCAGAGGAAGATAAACACCAAGTGGGTGTTCAAGTGCAAGAGAGACGATAGAGGGGTTATTATTCGTAACAAAGCTCGACTCGTAGTCCAGGGTTTCAGTCAGCAAGAGGGGATAGATTTCACTGAAGTATATGCTCCGGTTGCTCGACTAGAAGCGATCAGAATCTTCCTAGCATTTGCATCTTGGAAAAATTTAAAAGTTTATCAGTTAGATGTTAAATCTGCATTTCTCTATGGGAAGGTAAAAGAGGAGGTATATGTCGGACAGCCACCGGGCTTCGCCGATCCAATCCACAAAGACAAGGTTTACTTGCTAGACAAAGCGCTGTATGGTTTACACCAGGCCCCGAGAGCTTGGTACGAGACATTGTCTCAACACCTGCTAGCCAACAGCTTCATTCGTGGAAAAGTGGATGCCACTCTCTTCACCAAAGAGGTCGACGGTCATCTTCTGATTGTTCAGATATATGTGGACGACATCATATTTGGGTCAACAAATGAGAATTTGTGCAAAGATTTTGAAAGAGTTATGAAGCAAAAATTTGAAATGTCATCGATGGGTGAGATGAAATTCTTCTTGGGACTTCAGGTTGATCAACTGCCTAAGGGAATTTTCATACATCAGACGAAGTATGTTCATGATATTCTAGAGAAATTTGGGATGTCAGGTTCTACTCCAGCTTTCACCCCATTAGCGACGAATCATGGGATAAACCCTGATCTCACCGGAGAGAAGGTAGATGAAACGTTGTATCGTTCCATGATCGGATCGCTGATGTACTTGACTGCTTCAAGACCCGATATTATGTATCCAACCTGCATCGCAGCAAGATATCAATCTAACCCAAGAGCTTCGCATATGGTAATTGTCAAAAGGATATTACGCTACCTTAAAGGAACTCCATCGTTGGGGTTGTGGTATCCAAAAGATGGCAAATTCATGCTCGAAGGTTATTCTGATTCAGATTTAGGATGCTGCAAAGTTAACGTTAAATCAACAACAGCGGGGTGCCAGTTCTTTGGATCACGAATGGTCACCTGGCAATGCAAAAAGCAGACCTCTGTGGCTTTATCCACATGTGAAGCGGAGTATGTATCTGCTAGCAGTTGCTGCTCTCAGATCTTGTGGATCCAGCAACAGATGCGCGATTACGGTTTGCAATTTCTGAACACCCCTATCTTTGTTGATAATGAGGCAGCGATTAATATTACTAAAAATCCTGTTCATCACGCTAAAACGAAACACATTGAAATTCGTCATCACTTCATCCGAGATTGTTTCGAGAAGAAGTTGATACGAATTGAGAAAATACACACTGACGAACAAAAAGCTGATTTACATACCAAAGCATTTGACAAAACTCGTTTTCAATATTTGCTAAAACTAAACAGTATGAAGCTTTTATCGGTGTTGGAAGAGATTATTGGCGTTGATGAAGGTACCATTGTAGATGATGATGTTGAGAAGCAATCTGCAATGGTTTGTCGATTTTTTACTTGTTTTGGTATTTAGGGGGAGTAGGGCAATATTTTCAGAAAATACAAAAACTGTAAAAAAAAAAAATTCAAAAATCCAAAAACATGAGATATTTTCAAAATCCAAAAACAATAGAAAACTGAAAAATAGCTTGTGTAAAAAGGGAAAATGATAGTACATTGGCTTGACAGTTACAGTATGCTAAAGAATTGTAATGTTTAAATGTGATTAAACAGTCTCGCTGATGATATGCCGATAGGTTTTTACACATTTAGTAGGTTTGTTCGGGATATAAACCTAAAATCCTTACTTGCTTATTTCGTGGGGAACACTACTTGGATATATAGGTAACCCCTGAAATCTTGTTTGAAGGATCCCTTTTTTCTGAGATACTAGGTCTTTATACTCAGTGATATCTGGGGTATTATTCTGGGACTTCTGATAATGCGGAAGCAATGGCCTAGTCCCCGAATAATACTTTCTGCATTGCTTGAAACATAGCGCCGCCCTCAGCTAAAAAATGATAAAACATTGAAAAATGCTAATCACGGCTGTTGTAAAAAAGATCCTCTAAAGGGGACACACCAAAGTCGAAGCCGTCATCTCTCTGCTGAACGGAAGTTCTGACCTGAGCTCTCACGGTTTTTCGCAATTTAACCCCTTACAGATATCATCTGTGGTATATTCACCTGTAAGACTGAATATTGGGATTTGGATACGAGAGTATATTCAAGAGGTGGGACACACGTATGAGTTTAAGTCTCTAAAACACTAAATCCGTATCCTGGACAGATTGAAATGTGTGTGAGAATTTAAGTGGATCAGTATATCGACAATCTAAGTGAATTGTTTAATTCTGAGTATGAAATTAAAGCTTAACGGTACTTGTGACTTGTCAGATAGCTGATATGATTCCCTAACACGCTCACCAAAAATATGTTTGTAAATAGTTTACTTTTATTGCATTCTATTTCTGCATTTTATTTCTGTATTTCATTTCTAGTTTAGAAGCTTTATTAAAAATCCAAAAAGATTTTTCACTTCTGCTTTATTTTCCGACAAACCAAAGTGGAAAGTTGATCTTCAGATTCAATTCGAAGCAGATGCAGGAAGTTTCTGAACTGGAGGATGAGTTGTGAGCTTAACATGAAAAGTTTGTGATAGTTGAAAAGTTAAAGCAAGTTCATTAATTTGAAACTTGTAAATTTCAGAAAATTGTTTGAACTAGTTTGTTTCAAAATGTCAGTGTGATTTATCTCATATCAACCAAGGTCATTAAATTGGACTTGGTAGACTAATTGAGTAATCAGGGTCATTAACTTGGACCTGAATACTTAAGTGGATTTCTAAACACTGATAAGACCATTAGATGAAGGTGAATGGTAAGTTTGAATTGAAACTGTTATTGTCATATATCTTATATTTAGGTAGAGATTGTGCAGGAAACAGGAATCAAGTTCCCCATGGTAAAGAATATGTCAAAGTTTGAACCAGAATTCGAGCCTTAGCTTATTGTGAGGGGGAGTCATCGAAAGGGGGAGTCTAGATTCTGGTTTAACATTTAAAGGGGAGATTGAAGGTTAAAATTTGAAGATAGAGATTGAAGGAAGCTTTTACAATGTCAAGACAATTTGGAAAGAAAAAGACTAAAGACTCGACGCCGAAGACTTCGTCAACATCCAAGGGGGAGTCTGTTGGTGCATCAAGTGTCTGTTAACTTCGTCTTAAACGAGTCTTATGTCTAGATAGGATAAACGAGCACACAATAGGGTTGAAATTAGGGTTTGTTTACTTGTTTATATGTTATTTCGCTTGAAAGTGACATGTATCAGTTCAAGCGAAATCAACACATGTTATTTCGCTTGAAATGACATGTGACATGTTCAAGCGAAATCAGGTCAGTATATATATGTGTGTGCTGGTGTCATTTGGAGCGGAATCTGATCATATGATCTGAGTCGAGGTGATGTCCGTTTGTCATTTGAACGTGTAAAAGCTCAGGATTGATCAATAAAAGGATAATTAGAAAGGAACAAGTTGTGTTGACATCTTTTACATTGATTCCGCCTTTGTACTTGATGATGAACTACTCATACTGACTATTTAGGGTCACCGAACGATCCAACAAAAACAAAGTTATAACATTCCGACAAACTTGATTTACTACTTAACGAAACTCATAAAATAAATATGAAGTTTCTATTTATTTTAAACGTCGAGATTTCCGAACACATTTATAAAATAAATATAGTGTTTATATTATTTCCGAACGCTGAGATTCCGAGTATTTTTATAAGATAAATATAATGTTATATTTATTTCAAACGTCGGAATTCGGGATTCATATTTCAAACGTTTATTATTCGGAAATTATATAATATAAATATAATTATTTATATTTCTTTCAATCGTCTAGAATTCGAATTCTTATAAAATGAATGTAGTTGTTTATATTCGTTTCAAATGTCAAGATATCGAATATATATAGATTTATTTGTTTACGTTCTACGAAAGCTACGAAAGAACCGTACTACTATTCGCCTCCGCCTTCTATTCACCATGACTTCGTTAATATATATATATATATATATATGTATATGTATATGTATATACATATAGGGAGAGGATCATGAGAAAACTACATCTAAATAAGAAAACTAAAAAACTAACTAAAAAAACCTTTAAAAAAAGCTAAAAAAACATACCAAAAATTATTTTTTTTTACAATTTTTTATAAAAAAATTTTCAAAAAAAAAAAAATTGTTGTACTGCACATGTGCATTATATGTGTACTATACATGTGCACTATATCCGTAATAGTGCACATGTGTAATACACCGAAAAAAAGTTTTTATTATTAATTTTTTTTTAATTTTTTCATGCATAAAAAGCTGTGATTTTTTTATAAAAATTAAAAAAAAAAATTGGTATGTTTTTTAGGCTTTTTTTAGTTAGTTTTTTGGTTTTCTCATTTAAACTAGTTTTCTCATGATCCATCCCCTATACATATATATATATATATATGGGAAGAATAAATTGAAAACCCCTTGAGTTAAAGAAACCCTGGAAACCCAATAATAGTCATTGATTAACCAGATTGATGGATGAGATCATTTTGGTCTTGCCCCTTTTTTACTTTTCAATATAATATTAACTAGTCTAAGTACCCGTGTAATACATGGGTGACTTAACACCAACTAAACACATACAAAATTATAAACGTTTAAGCGTTAAACTGTGATTTGGTAACCATAATATTTTGAGACTGTTGAACAAATCCCAATACTACATCTCCCTAATGTTCGTTACATAATAAGTTTTTGTTAACTAAATCTTCATGATGTTTTCATGCCTTTTGGCCAATAAGACTTCAGAATATCTTTAAAAATTGAAATCTCTTCTAATGTGTGCAATAAAAAATGTTCATGTTAAAAAGGAAACGGGAAGTGAGGTTTTAGCACTAACAGAAAAAAAAAACGGTTTTATATTGGCAATAAGATGGGTAATAAAAGGACAAATGGCAAAACACGGGTTGCTAAACAAAAAACAATTTATACTTTAATGCGTAAATACTTTATAACAGGTTCGTAAGAATAGAAACAAAAATGATAGAAAGTACGTGAACTAAGATAAATAGATGATAAACATAAAAAATTCACAAGCCATTGAATATCTCTTTATATACAACATTCATTGTTTTATTTGTAGGTCTGCCTTCATTGTCAAGTATTAGTAACTTGATTCCATCTCGTCTTGTAACCCTGGATAAAGCTACGTACAATTGACCATGTGTGAAAACTGGTTGTCTTAAGCACAAACGAACCTTAGATAGCGACTGACCCTGGCTTTTGTTGATCGCCATCGCAAAACATACCGTTATTGGAAATTGCCTCCTTTGAAATGCAAAAGGAATCTTTTTGTCCGAAGGTACCAAATTCATTCTAGGTATGAATGTCCGTGAACCAATATTTCCACCTGAAATTATCTCAGCTTCAATTACACGGCTGTAAAGTTTTGTAACCTTTAACCTTGTACCGTTACACAAACCATTTCGTTGGTCAATATTTCGTAACAACATTACTGGAACACTAACTTTAAGCACTAACCTATGATTTGGTAATCCAGATACTTTAAGACTGTTCAGCACGTCGGGTGAGTATATTTTTTGCTGATCAGCATTGCCATCTTCAGTAGGGCATAGACTGTCAGAACTAAGATACTCTTTTTCTTCACCTGGGAACAGTGCCAACAATCTGTCATTAATCTCGTGAACAACCTCATTCTTAGGCGCAAGTATAGCTCTAGTACTAAAGTAATTACGATCATTGTAGTTTTCCAAGATTGACGGATAGACAAAATCAATCAGGCTAGAAATTGGGTCAGATGTGCTGTCAATTAAAAGCTCATGTGGTATTTCAATTATTGCTTCTCCATCATTGGAACCACCAACATTTCCCTCACCAACGTCCAACAACCATTTTGCAAAATTATTGATCTCTTCAACTTCAAATGTAGGTCTTCCAATGGTTAACCTCATGTTTCTACTTAAAGTCAACAACTTACACTTCCTCCACAGATAAGACGAACATAATGAGGCATTCATAATTTCTTGTCGTCCACCGTTTGGAACAACAGGTAATATTTGCCTAAAATCACCACCAAAAACAATAACTGTGACAACCCTCAATTTACATGTATTCCGTACAATTTATTTAATAATAATTTAAGTGCTTGGTGACTGTGTTGAAATATTTAACTGCTCTCTGATTACTGAACTATACTTACATGAGCATGTTAACATACTGGTAGTATACAGAAAAGTCACTAAATGGTCCGGTATATTTTCCTATGTGTTAGGAATTTATTTCGTTACAAAAATATATAAATAAGACACTTTACGGAACAATTAAACACTTTAACGGAACAGTATCCGACAAAACAACCGGACATTACCCGGGACACCAAATTTTTGTCAAATACACTGTTGTATTATTCTTGAGCTAGTCATGGTCCCCGCATACCATAACACCCGCTAAAAATCAACCAACTAACACATGTAATTTATACTTGAAGTTAACTAGTATTATCTAGTACCATGAAATTTTACACTTAGCCCCCCCCCCCCCTACTAGCAATCGGTCCAAAGGACCCACCCAAATCACCAACAAATCTTACTTGATTTTCCTAAGATATTATTTAGATATGTTGCTTGATTTCATTGTCAAAATATTGGATATGGAGATTTCTAAGTAAGGTGCCAAGATCTTCATCACATCATTCATATCATCACTCAACATCACCCCACTCCCTCATCTCTCCTCTCTCCCTCTCGGCCTCAACATAGCAGCCACCACCACCACTTTATCACCATCATTTTCATCTATTTCCAAGCCCCATTCAAGTATAGAAGAAGGTTTAAAGGAGCTTGCACTTGTGGAGCTTCAAAAGGAGCTTTGTTCTTGCTTGTTCATCATCGTTTCTCATCATTCTTCTTCACTAGATTCATCCCTAGCTATAAGCTAGTAGTAAGTCTCATCTTAACTTGTTTCATCTTGTTCGAAATCTATGATTTGTAGTATGTGTGTTGTTGTTTAAATCACTAAATAACGAGAATGCTAGAAAATGTGTAACATAAGTTATGAACATAAAAGCTACATAAAAAGTTTACTTGTGGCTGATTTTTGAAGCGGAATCTTGTGGGTTTGAGGGTTGGTTAAATCATACTTGACGTTTAAAGGTTGTTTTCTTGTTAAACCCGTTAATCGGACACTTGTAACACGATTTGATAACATGTAAAACTTCAAAACAGCATGCTGATGTACTTTTCCAGCCGCCTTCAACAGGCTGTAACCGGACTTTAAAAACTCGAAAAATGGAATTTCAAAAGCCTAAATCGTGTCATTTCGAAAAACGAAGAAAATGGCGCTGGAATCGTATTTTTCTGATGTCGGTTACTATTTTAAAAATCTGTTTTCGTGATAGCAGCTAAGGCTGTTTGTTACTGCAGTAAAATGGGTCTTACGTTTTCAGTCACAACTTAAAACCTGAACCGAACCAGCCCCTGAAATTTTTATCAAAGATGGTCACTGATGTATTTGTGACCCCACAACTGGAATTTTGACCAACGGACTTACGAGGAATTTTAGACGAATTATTCCGTAAACTGTGATCAGAATGTGACAAATCTGATCACAGTTCGGTATACGATTTTCTATAAAATATTGGTGACGAACCGGACCCCGATATTTTTACACAATAAAATATGGAACGTTTAAGACATCCTGTAAAAATTTGGGAATTTTTGGAATAATTTAACTATTTTATTTAAACGTCCGAAAACAGCCGGTTTTGTATATTAATGCTGAATTGACATAGGTTGTGACTTGCGTGTCTAAATGTCGAGTATGCTATCGGTGAATGATCTAACATGTATTATGTGTTACGTGCAATGTTGTATGTTTGTCTATGAGTGGGGAATAGATGGGAAGGTTATATGGGCATAAATCGTTAAAGTGTGTACCTGTTATGTGGACGAAGTAATGTGCAAATAAACCATACGTAGGATACATGTTATGCATGAGAAACTGATTGTTATCCGTACCTTATTAGGACGTGATTGACCGACCTTGACTGTTAACTATATTTGAGAACCTAACCGAGCAAACCGAGGTGAGTTCACACTTTTTCTAAGGCATGGGATTCCCAGGGGTTTGGGAATGGGATTGAATAACTACTTATACTGTCATTACTATTAAACTACTTTTTACTGTCCTCGGAATGAAGGGCACGTACGTAAAACCTACGTACACTCATACTTACTACTGTCCTCAGATTGAAGGGCACGTACGTAAAACCTACGTACACGATCATAAGACCATCAACTCTATCACTTTAAGTCCCTCAATTATCGACTTAATCGCCGAGGCCTATGGCGAGCGGGTCATTAGTTAATAGCGCTATTAGGTTTAACAAACCTCACACCGTGCCAGTCGGACGGGCGTGTACTAATGGACTATGGGCAAAGGGTCAATGCTGATAGACATTGACTTAGGGCACCTCTTATATTTTCGTAGCAGTCGATACGCGTGGTTTTGAAACACATGGGAAACCCCCACTAATCATCGCACGCATGCCTGGACTGGCAGCAAGGATTAACGCGATACATGGTTTACAAAACGAGCATATGATTTACGAAACGAATGCTATAACTAAACAACCAAACGTGAACTCACTCAACTTTGTTGTTGACTCGCTGTTACATGCCTTACAGGTCGCTAAACAGTTGGAGCTTGCACGAGGAAGGAGTCGTTGTGGTATGCGGACGGTTATGTCCAGTGTTTAATGTTTAAAACATTATGAACTTATTAAACCAATGTGTTGGACTTTAAACTTATGAACTGCGAACTTATGTTTTGAACTTTACGTTTATGCTTCCGCTGTCCAAATTAAAAACTTGGTTAACTAGCTTTTGGTCACCAATCGTATTGTGGTTGTCTCTATTTACTTAAGTACGTTGTTCAGTATGATTGGTGGCTCGATCCTGGTCATGTCACGCCTCCAAGCGGTGATACCCCGCATGGTGGATTTTGGGGGTGTGACAGATTGGTATCAGAGCCATTGGTTATAGTGAACTTGGTTTTAAAAAGGGAAAAGCTTTTTGATAAAACCAGACTATAACCCGTACAGTGCTCAACGATCCACAACGACGCTTCGCTCCACGTGCAAGACTCGACACCATAAGTGGTATGATTTATGTTATATTGTCGGTTAGATAGTTCTCACCGTGTATTTGATAATGTGGTAATTGCTATTTGAACCTTGCGTGCTTACTCTCTACTATCGTCCCACATTTACGCACTTTCGCGACACTTTTCTCACCTACGTTATTTCGTTGTGAAGATCATGGGTGGACGTTTGAACCTAACTCAAGCCCAGCTGACGGCTTTGATCAACGAACGAGTTGTTGAGGCACTCGCAGCTGTCCCTGCAGGAGGTATAACCTGCCATATTAACCCACCTTAGGATGTTTAGATCCTACCTCCGCAAACCAACGCTCGTGCTTAACTTTGTCTTTTATTCTCGCGCAACAGGTCAACATGCTCAGCCTCCTGTGTGCACGTTCAAGACGTTCATGGACTGCCGACCTACCACTTTCAGTGGCACCGAAGGAGCAGTGGGCCTTCTTCACTGGTTTGAAAAGCTTGAGTCAGTTTTCGAGATGTGCGAATGCCCCGAAGACCGTAGGGTGAAATATGCTACCGGAACACTTGAAGGAGCTGCGTTAACCTGGTGGAAGGCGCAGGTTCAACTACTAGGACTGGCAGTTGCTAATGCCACACCCTGGAATGGTTTTAAAGAGCTGATCAAGGAGGAGTACTGTAGTCGGGATGATATCCACAAGCTAGAAGTGGAATTTTACCATCTAAAGATGACGGGGTCTGAGATTGAAGCGTATACTAAGAGGTCAAACGAACTGGCCATCCTGTGTCCAACTATGGTGGACCCTCCCATCAAACGAATCGAGCTGTACCTCAATGGCCTTGTACCAGAGATTCAAAGTCACGTAACTTCAGCCAACCTGGGTACAATTCAGCAAATTATCAAGTTGGCTCATCGTCTCACCGACCAGGCGGTGGAGCAAAACAGGCTACCCAAACGTATCAGTGCCACAGCTACTTCTGATGCACCTACCGACAACAAGCGAAAATGGGATGGAAACTCCAGTAAGGGTTCTGCTTCGGTTCAGTCTCAGCAACGAAAGACTGATGACTACCAGAGTCCTGGTCACCAATCCTCCGGTAATCAAGGACAGGGTGGGTATCGAGGAAACCACCCAAAGTGCAACAAATGTAACAGACACCATAGTGGTCAGTGCAACAAAGGTCGTTGTCAGAGATGTCATAAGTTGGGTCATGAAGCTAGGGATTGCAGGAGCCCGCGTCCTGCGAATCAGAATCGCCAACAACAACAAGCCCCACAGAACCACCAGCAGCAGCATCAGCAGGGAAATAAAGGATGCTTTCAGTGTGGCGCTGAAGGCCACTTTAAGAAGAACTGCCCCCAGCTTAACCAGAATCAGAACAACAACAACAACCGGGGAAACAACAATGGTAATGGAGCAAGGGGTCATGCTTTCGTGATTGGTCAAGGTGACGCAAGGAACGATCCCAACGTTGTGATGGGTAAGTTTCTTCTGGATGATTTCTTTGTCACTGTCTTATTTGATTCGGGTGCCGATACAAGTTATGTGTCTCTAAAAGTTAGTCAAATGCTTAAACGTACCCCAACACTTTTGAACACCAAGCACACGGTAGAACTAGCTAACGGGAAAGGTCTTGAAGCCACACACGTAGTTAAAGGATGTAATCTCGTCTTAGCTGGTCAGACTTTCTCTATCGATCTTATTCCTATCACACTGGGAAGTTTCGACGTCGTTATTGGAATGGATTGGTTATCTCGTTATCAAGCGGAGATTGTTTGCAAGGAGAAAATCATCCGCATTCCTCGTTCTGGTGAAGACCCTCTTGTGAATCGTGGCGACAAGAGTGGTGCTGTCGAAGGCATCATCTCTTTCCTTAAGGCCCAGAAGTGTTTGCGAAAGGGCCACACTGCCATTCTAGCACTCGTTACCGACACATCAACGGAAGAGAAGAGAATTGAAGACATACCTGTTGTACGCGATTTTCCTGAGGTATTCCCTGAGGAATTACCTAGTCTTCCTCCTCACCGCCAAGTTGAATTTCAAATCGAGCTAGCTCCCGGAGCAGCGCCAGTAGCTCGAGCACCATATCGTCTGGCTCCATCAGAACTCGAAGAACTGTCCACACAACTACAAGAACTCTTGGAAAAGGGTTTTATACGCCCTAGCTCTTCGCCCTGGGGAGCCCCAGTCTTGTTCGTAAAGAAGAAAGATGGTACTTTCAGAATGTGTATTGACTACCGCGAGCTTAACAAGGTGACTGTGAAGAATCGTTATCCTCTTCCACGTATTGACGACTTGTTCGACCAGTTGCAAGGGTCGAGCTATTACTCCAAGATTGACTTGAGATCGGGATACCATCAGCTGAGGGTCCGAGATGAGGACGTCTCCAAAACAGCATTCAGAACTCGTTACGGCCATTACGAGTTTCTGGTTATGCCATTCGGGCTGACGAATGCACCAGCAGTCTTCATGGATCTCATGAACCGAGTGTGCAAGCCTTACCTGGATAAGTTCGTTATTGTGTTCATCGACGATATCCTGATCTATTCTAAGAGTCAGGAGGAACACGAGCAGCATCTACAACTTATGCTGGAACTTCTTCGAAAAGAACAGTTGTATGCCAAGTTTTCGAAATGTGACTTCTGGCTTCGCGAAGTCCACTTTCTAGGCCATGTGGTAAACAAGGATGGAATTCATGTGGATCCATCTAAGGTTGAATCGATCAAGAATTGGCCTGCACCCCGAACACCAACAGAAATCCGCCAATTTTTGGGTTTGGCGGGATATTACAGAAGGTTTATAAAGGATTTCTCCAAGATTGCGCAACCCCTCACTTCACTGACTCAGAAGGGTGTCATCTACCATTGGGGTAATGCACAGGAATCCGCTTTTCAACACCTAAAAGATAGACTTTGTAGCGCGCCTATCCTCTCATTGCCTGAGGGCACAGACGATTTTGTGGTTTACTGCGATGCTTCCATCCAAGGACTTGGTTGCGTGTTGATGCAACGTGACAAGGTCATTGCCTACGCATCACGCCAACTCAAGGTTCACGAAAGAAATTACACTACTCACGATCTGGAGCTGGGAGCAGTGGTATTCGCGCTTAAGATATGGAGACATTACCTGTACGGTACCAAGTGCACCATTTTCACCGATCACAGGAGTCTCGAGCATATCTTCAAGCAAAAGGAGTTAAACATGCGTCAACGCCGATGGGTTGAGCTCTTGAATGATTATGAATGCACAATCAAGTATCATCCGGGTAAAGCCAATGTTGTGGCCGACGCCCTCAGTCGAAAGGATACCATACCTAGGCGTGTACGTGCTTTACAGCTTACCATCCAATCCAACCTTCCCGCTCAAATTCGAGATGCTCAGGTTGAAGCATTGAAAGCAGAGAACATCAGGGCTGAATCCCTACGAGGATCGAGGCAACGGCTAGAACAAAAGGAAGACGGCGCCTACTATGTAACAGGGCGTATTTGGGTTCCACTCTATGGCAACTTACACGAGCTTGTGATGGATGAAGCACATAAGTCTCGTTATTCAGTACATCCTGGTTCGGATAAGATGTACCACGACTTAAAGACCACATACTGGTGGCCTGGCATGAGAGCCCACATAGCAACCTACGTCAGCAAGTGCTTGACTTGTGCGAGAGTCAAGTCTGAATATCAGAAACCATCAGGCCTACTTCAACAACCGGAGATCCCGAAATGGAAATGGGAGCAAATTTCCATGGATTTCGTTACCGGCCTGCCCAGATCTCAACGCGGAAACGATACCATTTGGGTGATCGTAGATCGACTAACCAAGTCTGCACATTTTCTGGCTATCAAATAAACGGATAAGTTTTCTACTCTTGCAGACATTTACCTAAAGGAAGTCGTATCCAGGCACGGAGTGCCAACCTCTATTATATCTGATCGTGACGCACGTTTTACTTCTGAGCTGTGGCAAGCAATGCACAAGTCTTTTGGCTCACGTTTAGATATGAGCACCGCTTATCACCCGCAGACGGATGGGCAATCTGAACGCACCATCCAAACCCTTGAAGACATGCTTAGGGCATGTGTAATCGATTTTGGTAATGGCTGGGAAAGGCACCTCCCGCTAGTGGAGTTTTCGTACAACAACAGTTACCACACCAGCATCCAAGCCGCTCCGTTTGAGGCATTGCACGGACGCAAATGCCGATCACCTCTCTGTTGGGCAGAAGTTGGTGACAGTCAAATCACTGGCCCAGAACTTGTGGTAGATACCACCGAGAAAATTGCTCAGATACGACAGCGAATGGCGGCAGCTCGTGACCGTCAGAAAAGCTATGCTGATAAGGGAAGAAAACCACTCGAGCTCCAGGTTGGGGATCGAGTGCTACTCAAAGTCTCACCTTGGAAAGGTGTAGTTCGCTTTGGCAAACGAGGCAAACTCAATCCGCGTTATGTCGGACCGTTCGAAGTCATTAAGAAAATTGGCAAAGTCGCCTACAGGTTGAATCTACCTGAAGAACTCAGCGGAGTTCACAATGTTTTCCATGTGTCGAATCTGAAGAAGTGTCTGTCAGATGAGACCCTCATAGTTCCTCTGAAGGAACTCACTATCGACGAACAGCTGCGATTCGTCGAGGAACCAGTAGAGATTACGAATCAAGATGTTAAGATCCTCAAGCATACCAGGATACCTCTGGTCCGAGTTCGTTGGAATGCTCGTCGTGGCCCAGAGTATACCTGGGAACGCAACCACTACTGAGGCTGAAGCTACTGCAGAATTTCGGGACGAAATTCCAAATCAACGGGGGGATGATGTGACACCCCAGGAAAATCAGGAAAACAACGCAACTTAACTAGCTTCCTCAGTAACCACGCGCTAAATTTCGGGACGAAATTCTCTTAACAGGGGGAGAATGTGACAACCCTCAATTTACATGTATTCCGTACAATTTATTTAATAATAATTTAAGTGCTTGGTGACTGTGTTGAAATATTTAACTGCTCTCTGATTACTGAACTATACTTACATGAGCATGTTAACATACTGGTAGTATACAGAAAAGTCACTAAATGGTCCGGTATATTTTCCTATGTGTTAGGAAATTATTTCGTTACAAAAATATATAAATAAGACACTTTACGGAACAATTAAACACTTTAACGGAACAGTATCCGACAAAACAACCGGACATTACCCGGGACACCAAATTTTTGTCAAATACACTGTTGTATTATTCTTGAGCTAGTCATGGTCCCCGCATACCATAACACCCGCTAAAAATCAACCAACTAACACATGTAATTTATACTTGAAGTTAACTAGTATTATCTAGTACCATGAAATTTTACACTTAGCCCCCCCCCCCCCCCCCCTACTAGCAATCGGTCCAAAGGACCCACCCAAATCACCAACAAATCTTACTTGATTTTCCTAAGATATTATTTAGATATGTTGCTTGATTTCATTGTCAAAATATTGGATATGGAGATTTCTAAGTAAGGTGCCAAGATCTTCATCACATCATTCATATCATCACTCAACATCACCCCACTCCCTCATCTCTCCTCTCTCCCTCTCGGCCTCAACATAGCAGCCACCACCACCACTTTATCACCATCATTTTCATCTATTTCCAAGCCCCATTCAAGTATAGAAGAAGGTTTAAAGGAGCTTGCACTTGTGGAGCTTCAAAAGGAGCTTTGTTCTTGCTTGTTCATCATCGTTTCTCATCATTCTTCTTCACTAGATTCATCCCTAGCTATAAGCTAGTAGTAAGTCTCATCTTAACTTGTTTCATCTTGTTCGAAATCTATGATTTGTAGTATGTGTGTTGTTGTTTAAATCACTAAATAACAAGAATGCTAGAAAATGTGTAACATAAGTTATGAACATAAAAGCTACATAAAAAGTTTACTTGTGGCTGATTTTTGAAGCGGAATCTTGTGGGTTTGAGGGTTGGTTAAATCATACTTGACGTTTAAAGGTTGTTTTCTTGTTAAACCCGTTAATCGGACACTTGTAACACGATTTGATAACATGTAAAACTTCAAAACAGCATGCTGATGTACTTTTCCAGCCGCATTCAACAGGCTGTAACCGGACTTTAAAAACTCGAAAAATGGAATTTCAAAAGCCTAAATCGTGTCATTTCGAAAAACGAAGAAAATGGCGCTGGAATCGTATTTTTCTGATGTCGGTTACTATTTTAAAAATCTGTTTTCGTGACAGCAGCTAAGGCTGTTTGTTACTGCAGTAAAATGGGTCTTACGTTTTCAGTCACAACTTAAAACCTGAACCGAACCAGCCCCTGAAATTTTTATCAAAGATGGTCACTGATGTATTTGTGGCCCCACAACTGGAATTTTGACCAACGGACTTACGAGGAATTTTAGACGAATTATTCCGTAAACTGTGATCAGAATGTGACAAATCTGATCACAGTTCGGTATACGATTTTCTATAAAATATTGGTGACGAACCGGACCCCGATATTTTTACACAATAAAATATGGAACGTTTAAGACATCCTGTAAAAATTTGGGAATTTTTGGAATAATTTAACTATTTTATTTAAACGTCCGAAAACAGCCGGTTTTGTATATTAATGCTGAATTGACATAGGTTGTGACTTGCGTGTCTAAATGTCGAGTATGCTATCGGTGAATGATCTAACATGTATTATGTGTTACGTGCAATGTTGTATGTTTGTCTATGAGTGGGGAATAGATGGGAAGGTTATATGGGCATAAATCGTTAAAGTGTGTACCTGTTATGTGGACGAAGTAATGTGCAAATAAACCATACGTAGGATACGTGTTATGCATGAGAAACTGATTGTTATCCGTACCTTATTAGGACGTGATTGACCGACCTTGACTGTTAACTATATTTGAGAACCTAACCGAGCAAACCGAGGTGAGTTCACACTTTTTCTAAGGCATGGGATTCCCAGGGGTTTGGGAATGGGATTGAATAACTACTTATACTGTCATTACTATTAAACTACTTTTTACTGTCCTCGGAATGAAGGGCACGTACGTAAAACCTACGTACACTCATACTTACTACTGTCCTCAGATTGAAGGGCACGTACGTAAAACCTACGTACACGATCATAAGACCATCAACTCTATCACTTTAAGTCCCTCAATTATCGACTTAATCGCCGAGGCCTATGGCGAGCGGGTCATTAGTTAATAGCGCTATTAGGTTTAACAAACCTCACACCGTGCCAGTCGGACGGGCGTGTACTAATGGACTATGGGCAAAGGGTCAATGCTGATAGACATTGACTTAGGGCACCTCTTATATTTTCGTAGCAGTCGATACGCGTGGTTTTGAAACACATGGGAAACCCCCACTAATCATCGCACGCATGCCTGGACTGGCAGCAAGGATTAACGCGATACATGGTTTACAAAACGAACATATGATTTACGAAACGAATGCTATAACTAAACAACCAAACGTGAACTCACTCAACTTTGTTGTTGACTCGCTGTTACATGCCTTACAGGTCGCTAAACAGTTGGAGCTTGCACGAGGAAGGAGTCGTTGTGGTATGCGGACGGTTATGTCCAGTGTTTAATGTTTAAAACATTATGAACTTATTAAACCTATGTGTTGGACTTTAAACTTATGAACTGCGAACTTATGTTTTGAACTTTACGTTTATGCTTCCGCTGTCCAAATTAAAAACTTGGTTAACTAGCTTTTGGTCACCAATCGTATTGTGGTTGTCTCTATTTACTTAAGTACGTTGTTCAGTATGATTGGTGGCTCGATCCTGGTCATGTCACGCCTCCAAGCGGTGATACCCCGCATGGTGGATTTTGGGGGTGTGACAATAACCTTACCTCTAAACAGAACATTAGATCTGCATGAATTAGAGATATTGAAAATGTCATGCATAGTTCTATCCAAAGCCTCAAATGCATGTTTATGAACCATAGGAGCTTCATCCCATATAATGAGTTTGGTCTGTTGTAGTAATTTAGCTACATCATCGTCAGGTTTAATGTGACAAACGGAATCCTCATTAAGATTCAAAGGTATATGAAACCTAGAATGCGCCGTTCTTCCTCCATCCAACAACAATGATGCAATTCCGCTAGATCCAACATTTAATACGATCTCACCTTTTGATCTAATTGCAGCAGACAATGTTTTCCATAAAAATGTTTTACCAGTTCCGCCATAACCGTAAACAAAAAATACTCCTCCATTGTTTCCATCAAATGCGTTCATAATTTCTTCATATACTGAACGTTGTTCATCCGTTAACAAATTCACCTGACCTTCATAAACATTTTGTAAATCTGTTCTGTCGTATGCAAGCTCTTCGTTAATCAATCGGCAGCGAAAGTTATCTAAAGATGAAGTATCTGGGTAAGGCATTGATACAAATCTTCGAAGCGATGAATTATTTCGAGTTAAAAACTTCTCAATTTCGCATAAAATATAGTTCTTTAGTTGCTCATCAGGAATTGATAAAGCTGTGAAAAATGAAAATAACATATAAATTTAATGATAAATTTTTAGTAACTGTAACAAAAAAAATTAAATTTATAATTTTACCTGAAACACGATTATGCTTTGAGAATCTGTAAAGAAAATCATCTGTCATATACTTCCATGTGCTTTCCCAGACTACTTCAGGTCTAGATAAAGTGCTTGACAGTAACATGGTGGCGAATAAATTGCGAATATAACCTGCGCTACCTGATATATTTGCTTCTTTGATGGCCTCAATGTACTCTAAGTCGTCATCCAACAAACCAAGCGCATAGCAAGCATCTCTAAAAGTATTGTACACTCGACCATTAACTGTTTTAATATCATCAAACGATGTTGGTCCTTTAACTTTGTTAAGAAGAATTCTTAAATAGTACGCTTCACCGGTAGACGGAGAAACGAAATGAATTCTGCCAATTATTTTTCCTTTTATTCTCGGAACCCATACACGCTGGTCAAGCTTCCACACATACCAACGTGGAAACTGTACATATGTTAGTGTACGTGCAACGGTGTCGTTAGGATCTTGATTACGTTGCATCCAAGACAAAAATATTGATGAGTTCACAGATGGCTTGTTTAGGACGTGATTAATATCTTCATCAGGACCGAAATAAACTGTTTGTTGTCCAGGAAGATGGAAAGGCAACCTCATAACAGAAGGACTCCTATAATTAACTTCATTCGAAAAAATCCTCCAAGAGGCTTCACAAGCCGATATATACCTACAATCGTAATACTCTTTAATTTCATCATTTTCTGCTTGCTCGTTTTCATTATTGCTCGGAACCACAGCAACTGTTGCTCTATCAGGGCCTTTATTAATATACTTGAACAAATACTTTATTGACGCCGCTTGGTTGCACCATTCAACGTTTATATGCGCCTGATATCTTTTCAAAAGTTTTTTGTTGTAAGGTACAACACTTCTGTTGTCTAACTCAATTCTATTTTTTAAAACAAAAGCACCGTCATCTCTTCTTCTGTATAAGGGAAATCCGTTAGAATCCAAGGTAAACTGATCTTGAAATTTCTTGGGAAAACCTTTTGAACATTTTCTATCAACCATACATGGAGAGCTCATTCTAGTGTTACCACATGGACCGTGAATCATATGGTCTTTCACAAGCGTATATAGTTCCGGGTCTTCGTTTATATCAGGGATTTTTGCAGAAATAAACTGATCAACATGGTCTACAGTTGGAAGTTTGTAATCATTTTCCATGAATAAGCACATATGCGCATGAGGCAATCCTCGCTTCTGAAACTCAATAGTGTAAACAACTACACAAAAAAGTTAAAAACTGTTACATATCATTCAGATCATGTTTAAAAAAGTAAATTTAATAACATACCAGCTGCAGCTTTTCCAAAAAAATGACGGTCTTTCAAATCTTTGCAAATTGCATCCAGCTTTATTTTAAACATTCGCGATAGAATATCAGGCCTATCCTCCGGATTAAGATTTGTGTCCTTAAGAAACCTTTGAACCTCTGGCCACTTGGGATTACAGGTAATGGTTATAAAAAAGTCGAGATAACCATACCATTTACAAATAGCCATAGCGTCTAGATAGTTTTGCATCATATATCGTGACCCGCCTGTAAACGAAGATGGAAGGAAAATACGTTTTCCAACCTTAGACAAATCTTGTTGGCCGTTAGATCTTAGTTTGTGGATACTCTCGTATGTATCAGACTTGAGATCATGTTGCTGAAATCTTATAAAGTTAAGTCGCTCGCTCTCAATCATCGTATAAGCATCAACCAAGAACTGTTGGAATAACCGTCGAGAATTTAGAATCAATGAAAACTGGTTACTACGATCTTGTATATGATACGCAAAGAACTCTCTCATTGTACAATTCGGACGTTTCTTGTTAGTAACATCAATGACACCCCTATGGGGTATGTCAATTCTGTAACCGTCGTCTCCATATGGGAACAAAATAGGATACTGAAGTGCAAGATAGGAAGGATGCAACTCACTTATTCTTTTTAATGACCCTGTTTGTGTCTCGACAACGATATCTCTATTCTCAAGAGCGTTATCAATATCTCCAACAATAAGAGCGGCAACCTCGGAGGAAGTAGGTAAGTTACAAGTCCGACCATCTTGTTCTCTTTTCCCAATAAGGCGAAGCTTCAAAGCAGTATTAGGATTCTCTTGGATGCAATCTCTAACCATCCTATAAATTTTCACAAGCACATTATTGGCATCCAACATTGCTTTGATTTGTTGTATCAACTTATTATCAGTTTCGTCTGAAGAAGTTGATGAGGAAGCATCGTCTAAACACCTGTTTCATAAAATTGACATAGTAAGTAAATATATAGTTAAAACAAATGTTATAAAAAAATAAGTTTTTGCATGGTACCTAAAAACTGATTGCCTGTTTGCCAACTAATTTTCAGTATCGTATATGTATAACTGACAAAATTTAGGTTTCCCTCCGTTTTCTGGCACAAGACTACCAATAGCATGATAATTTTCACCACTAATTCTGTAGCAAAAATGAGCATTACCAGTATTAACGGTGTGGTCAACCTTACCACCCATTGACGTAAACGCAAACATAGAATTGTAACGTCGAATGTTCTTCAAAAAGTGCCTGCTTTCGTTATCATTGGACATGAATAGACTTTTATAATAAGGTGTCACAGATTTGTAATCAGGAAACACAAATTTGGCATAACCACAACATAACATATGACATATTTTGCCACCCTCTTTTCTTCCGTTTCCTTTCTCTGCATCCCATAAGTTTGCATAACAAACTTCACAAGTAATAACTTGATCACCATGATCCAAATAATCTGTTAAAACATACAACATTCATTAAAATAATAAGATATACATATTTATAAGTTTATATTTTTACATTATGTAGCAATACTTATAAACAAACCTAACCTGTAGAAACACCTTTATAAGGATCTCGTTCTACGGTTTCCTCTGTGGTCAAGTCGATCATTGGTATAGGAGATGAAATACGTGGTTTGCATACCAACTTACGTTTCCCAGATGATAGCCTTGGCAAATTACAATTCAAAGATGATGTGCGGATGGTTGATGTGATGCCAGTTGAAATATTTATTCTAAAACCATTTGCTCTCGTTGTAAGATTGCTCGTACTACAACTAATGTTACCTAGTACAATTAACAAAAAACATAGTCAACATATCGATGCAAAACAATACAAACATAATAAAATATATAAACATTAAATTAATAAATTACTTACCTGTTACCATACTTGAGGGACTTGGAGTAACATTATTAGCCACATCAGGAGTGGATTCAAAATTGTGACAACCAATAACATTGACTATGTTATCCGATGTAACACCTATGGTAGTAGATCTTCTTTTGTCAATAATAGATCTAGGTAATCGCATGTTATCTCTATCCTTGTTTTGTAGAATTCGAGTCACTAATAGAAAATAATAAAGCACAAAAAATAAATTCATTGTCACGTATTTATATAAAATTTAATTCATACTAAACGTAATTGAAATAATATATAATAAATTAAACAAAAGTATAGCTTATAAAATAAGATACCATCAGGTGAAACTGGACAATGTTGTGTAACACACGGAGTGGAAGTGGAATTAATATTGGTGGATACAATATTGAGGGATGACGATGTAGTTCCTCCATTTGATCTCTTATTATCCAAGTATAATTTCCTTAATTTCCTTCTATGAGAAGCCTCGTCTTGAGTAACAATTGGAAGGACAACTAACAGAAAATCGTATACATATTCACAAAATTATAATCAAAAAACAAAAACAAATCAAAATAGTTAGTTGTAAATCAAGAAAGGATAATTTTCATTTTGTTATAAAAATATATAGCTAAAATAATACCATTGGTTATGCTTGATAAAGGTCTTCTGCCTCGTCGAACTTTGAAGAGACATAAATAAAAAAATGGAAGAATTAATAAACAATTGGAGCATAATAGTTAGCTAACTAAGTAGGCGTAAAAGAATCGAAATGGATAATGAAAGAATTAGTGTTATACCGTTAACAATGTCGGTGGATGTGTTTCCATTTCGGTGAACTGCGCATAAAAAATATATATATACTCAAATAGTTGTTAAAATAATTATCATGTGCTAGCTAATTTTAAAGTTATTGTTTTTTAGGAATGAGTAGGAAAAAAGTTGAAAAACTTTAAATAACTTACCATCCTGAGTGTTTTCTTTATGAATGTCATTGTATACGGAGTCAGTCTTTGGTCGTTTAGGCATTGCTGGCAATTTAAAAAAAAAGTGTTACAATAAAGAGTTGATATGTTGGATCACATGTTAAGTAATATTTAATCAATCCAGATTCAGATATAAACTCTAACTAACCATTATGGTGGTAATTGTGTACATCGATCTCTATTTTATACGGACTCATAAATCATAAAATTTATGTCAACGGATATAAACAAAAAACGGTTACACACCAGTCTATATTAACAATAGAATGCATTAACATTAATGAACAAAAATTAATATGAAAAACATCATAATTTATGAAAACAAAATAAAACCAAAAACTTCTTAAATAAAGTAAGTACTTGGGAACAATAAAAACAAAACCAAAACAAATTATATAAGTTCTAACTAAAAGGAGAAATAATAGTCTCTATAAATAACGCTCCGTTAACTCCGTTAAATGTATCAACATCTTGTACATATTCCAACTCTTCGCCCGTTAGTTTAACAGTAACCATATGTCCCCATTCACTCATTAAAATCCATGTGTTGTACTCCATTATATGTGGTTGGTGCCGCCTACTTTGGAAAAAAACTGTTTGAGAATTCTGAAAAGATAAAACATTATGCCATACTTCACCTTCGAGTTTAAAGAGTTCAACAATAAGCTCTTCAGGTTCGGAAACAACAAACATGTGAATCTTTCGGTTTAATGTGATAAGATGCCCTTGGCTAGGAATAAGATCTTTACTCAAAGGAAAATTAATAAGTTTGAATGTTTCAGATAAAACATCAAAAACAATTATAAACTTCTTTCCAATTACCCACCAAGATTGTGAAACAATGAAGTATACGGTCTTAGCGGATAGTGTTCCAACAGACCACGCATAAGAACTTGAACCAAAGTTAGTTGCATTCAAGAATTCGACATCTCTCCATATACCAAAACGTCGAGAATAGACACTTGGAAATACATTATTGTATCGACGTTTTATGTGGAGTACTTTAAGGTCGTTAGATTGATCGTAGTAGATAGCACCAGTATCATATTCGTGATCGTATCCATGTTTAGGGTAGTCATCAGATAAAATAGTATACCAATTAGTAGTTGGATTCCAAAGGATAAGTTTACTAATACAGTAAACTAATAAAAGTCCGTCGAGAGAAGAAAGAAAACGCAATGATAGTGGTGGAGTCTCGAAAGGAAAAGATATACTTTTCGTTGAACCAAATTCAATCTTGCCACAGATTACGTTATCAACATCTATTGACATATCATTCAAAGATATTAGCTTCCGATTTTTAGCTTTATTAAGGCATACACAATGCAACATAGCAAACTGATTAGTTGATAATTCCGCACACCATGCTTTACTAACACATTTTAATTGACAAATTGATTTTGCAGGGAGCCTAGACAAAACTTCCACGACTAAGGTGTCAAAATCAATAGCTTCCATGATCTGAACTACATCGGAAGAAAAAAATATGAAATACATAACGATGATGAATTGTGTATATCTATATATATATATTAATATAAAGATACATTCTAATGCAAGCATGTAACTTAAGTGAATTCTAATATGCAAAAACAACTATTGTGAAAAAAAAACATATAAGTTCAAATAAAATGAAAAATCATTAGCATAACAATAGATTGAAATACAAACTAAACAAACTTACCGAGTTCAAAGGTTGAATCAACAGGAGCAAATTAGCACCGGAAGAAACGTGTTTTGATCAATTCTTATTGAATCAGCCAATAAGAAATGAAATGGTGATATAGAACTAACAAATTGAAACCAACTCTATATCAATATATAGAGATAGATGCTACAAAAAAATGGAAATATATTTATGTACTATCTTACTTTTGGAAGTGATTAAATTGTAATATAGATTTCCATAAATAAAGTTACTTACCTTATATTCAAGATTTTTTTAAGGAAAATGAGATTGATCACATCTTTCAAATTAAATAAGAAAATTGTATTGCGAAATTATATGAAGATTGTAACTACTTATTAAAATAGACATCCACCATTGAACCTATTACAAAATATGTTATTTGTACCATTACAAAACATCTACATAAACTAAACCATAGTAAACTAAGCAAACTTTTCATGTCCATCAACCCAACCACCAAAATGTATCTATTTAAAAGACTAACAAACAACTTACCAAACCATAGATGTTTTAAACAAAATGTATAGCAGTCTTCCTTAGATCGAGGTTACATCATTCAACACAATTTTCCTCTGTGAAGTTACATATGTGAAGTGCAGCATTTGTCCAAATTGCAACTGGTTATCTTCCATGAATTTCCTCCAACCATCAACGGCGTAACGTAACGTACCACCGTTTAACCCAGTCTTTGTTTCGTAAACTTCAACATCACCATTCATGTTTTGCACAGATAGAGGTTGCAAGTTTTCAGACAGGCCTGCTCTATTTACAACCTCAACAGGAAGCCGCTAAATGCGTTGAAAGAAAGCAAAATATAAGTGAACAGAAAAAATGAAAAAAAATATGATGGTAAATCATGTAAAAAAAACCTACCAGCCTATATTCTCCTTTACGACTAAAGTTGAAGAATTCAGGATCCATGCCGACACCGGAAACTTTGCTTGCATTCCTTGTAACCTTCTTTCGATGCTTCACATTTTGAACAGCAGTTAACCGTTTCTTTGCCTTGTTTAAGAAAAAAATAATATATAGAGGTAGTTAACACCAAATATAGTATATATTGTACAATTAAAGTAATCTTGTACAAAGACTATTTATGAAATTGGATAACATACTGCTTTGGCTGGCAAACAATTATTTTACTTAAAGAAATTTACAAATAATATATACACTTTGTACGACTAATAAACAATTTAGAACATTGAATCTAAACGTATTCACTTTTTACTAAATTAATACTCGTTTCATTCTACTTGAACATGAATCTCAACAGATTCAAGTTGACCACAAAAAGCTAAAATATGAAAGATTCTATAATTTGAATTTTAAACTTGTTATTCACCAACAATTATAAATTTTCTATCAAACCTTATGAATATGACTAAGCAAACAATGACAATAAAAACGGATATTAGTAAAATTAATAAAAATACATTAAATATTTAATACCTTGACAGTTTCAGCAGATGGACGATACGGAATAGAATCAGATTTTGTAGAACGTTTTCGGCCTTTGCATTCTTTGTTCAAATTCTCGACTGTGTCGGATCCGTCGGCAAAAAGTTTAGCTTTTCCTTTTCCTTTAACCTGTTGTGAAAGAATAGAGTTAGCACATCCATTATTTTACATCTTATATGTTTTTATAAATTTATAGCTAAAACTATAGTGCATCATATTTCATATACAAAATATAATATATTTTGACAAAAAAAAACGGCTAAAAACCATCCCAGACCGACTTTCAATTCGATCTAATCAAGCTGCAGTTTATTTTTCTAATATACTAAACTTATTAAATTAATAGTACAATGTCATCAGTACTGAAATACTATTTGACTGGTAAACCTAGGAAATAAAAAATGTAGTTATTAAACCTCTAATACAACTAATATGAGCATTGAAACTATTTCATGTACCTTACGTGTCCAGCAAAATTGATTTAACAATGTGTTTGTACAAACAAACAACCAAAAACAGCCTATAACACTAACGATATAGATGCAACCTTAGGTTTCAAATCAGTACTAAAGTTCGTATCGGTTAATTCAAGCTTGAATTTCTAAACATGAGTTTTAATACGCAATTATCATAAATAAATTAATATAAATATATGTTAGTGGTGGTAAACTTACATCTTGCATTGTCTTGAAATGTGAAGCATCACCTTTTTTCAACGTCTCTTTAACATGAACCTTCTTCGGTGTACGTGACGGGACTGTTCCTGATGGACTTTCATCCTCCTCTATGTCCTGGAAAACATCATTTTGAAAAAAAATAAAATACGGGTAAAAATGGATACAAAATGTATTAATTAATAGATACAAACCTTCAAAAGAGTTTTAAAGTAATCGGCCTTAGAGATCTGAAATACATCATAATCATCGGATTCAACCTTCTTGCTCAACCTTATCTCTACCTCGTCTCGATACACGGTTAAGCCAAATAAAACATCATCAAGTTTTTCAAAAACCAGTAAATCATCTTCTTGAACGCCAAGATCGTTGCAAAGTTGAGTCCAACCTTCTGAAAATACATAGCTTGAATTAAACTTACTTGTTGACACAGTCCACGAAGAACCCTTATAATCTATTTCATATGAGCCAGCCACTACGTTGTCTTCAAAACATTCTTGAACAAAAGAATCTTCAATGATCTACATAATATGAAACATAATACATTGAGTTTTCACTTGTACGTTAGATGATAAAGTGTGAAAAACCTGTTAACGATAAAATGTAATGAAAATAAAATGAGATTACGTACCGTAAAACCCAATCTTAGATGACGATTAATTGTGAAATAAGATTGACCACACACGCCATTAACATAAGATGAAAGATGGAGATCAACATGGTTCAATGGAAGAAAGGTCAGCAAACAATCCTTTTGAAGATTAATTTCTGAAACAACTGTTTGCCAGCCGTCAGTTAAGACTGGCATACATTTTACTCGTTTCAACATTACGAACCCATTTTTTCCCACTTGAATGATATATACGCAGCTTCTTATCGGCCCAATTCTCTCCATAGAATTGAGTAACAAAGGTGATAGGGACATCCTGTATATATATTAATATTCAGTATATTTAGTATTATAAGTTTTAAACATCAAAATACTAAAAAATAATACTCAAAAAAATGAATTATAGGTAACATAAACAATGCTTACTATACTCAATGATGCCGGGTTCAGAAGATACTTTACAAACGAAGTATACATTTTCAAACCTGCAACAATAAATATGCTAAGAAGAATGATTTCAAAAAACAAAAAATATCACATTCTCGTAGTTTACCGAATACTAATACTTACAATATACATAAAAAACACTACGGACAGAACACTGATTCGACTATACATACTGAAGATTCAAATCATGCAAAAACCAAAGTTATATGGTTCAAAAATATACATTCTCTATGACCTTACAGTCAATATTATAACTAACTTTAATGATTCTGAAATTTAAAGTTCTTATATCCGTATCTATCAAATTTTAAGTGAATGATTAAATATCGAATCATCATTGCCCGTTTATGTCTAAAGTACGATTGGTATATACACACAAGTTGAACAAAGCATAACAAAAATAAACTACAAACACTAAATTTCTAACAATTAAAGACTCAATCTTACAAAAACAATAATATAAACGGTTAAGATTCGAAGTATATCAATGTAATGGTCTACAATCAACGATTGGAACGATTAAATCAAAAAATTATGAAAAATCTGAAGGAAGTTAAATGTTATTACCTTTAAATGAAGATTCCAAACCCTAGTTCCGGCGCCGAAAACCTTAAGACCAGCGATTCCGGCGATAAACCGAGCCCTAGTTCCGGTCGCCGATTAAGTCTCTCATTGGGATGATGGGAGTGTTGATATGATGGTATAGGTTGGTAAGTAGAATGTCTATAATTACAACCGTCATTTGAAATATTACATAAACAACCCCTATAGTTTGAAAATTGACGAAAATAAAATGGATTTAACCATATATTACAACAACACCCTTTTATGTTCCACAAAATGTTAATAAATATTGAAGCAAGACTTAAATTATTATTATTATCAGTACATATATAATAAAATTAGTAAATTGTTAAATGTTGTTTAAATTTTATGTATTCAATTTTTCATTTTTTATATTCAATTTATATAAATAAGTTTAAATAGTAACTTATTTATATAAATAAGATTTGTTATAAAGATGTTAATAGTAACACTATATTATACATAAAAATTAAGTATAAAATAAGTTTTATATCACATGTGAATACTGAGGGATTGGATATTTATTTTAATTATGACAAATCTTTATATAACATCTAGAGTAACCTCCAATATATCAAGCGTGAATAATCAAAGGTTGTTAATCTATCTTTATAAACAAAAAAATAAATCGAGATATATTAATAATTAAAGAACAGGTGGGTTAATAAACGATAAAAACGAATGTATGAGTAAAAATTGATAAAATGTAATACTAAGGAAACAAATATTTTTTTAATTCATTCTGTATCCTAAAACAATTTAAGCAGCACATTCTTCATTAACTTCTTCTTTACACTCTACTTTAACACGTGCAAGACGACGTTCAGGAATACGGACCAAATCTTTTGTGCCTCTAAAAACCATCATATCAAATTTTGATTCCGAAATCATCTCAAATATAATATAGTGTTCGTCTATAATTTTCATGTCTTCTTTAATTTGATTCCATCCAGTAGTGAAATACAAATTTTGACCATGCTTCTCCATAAAAACCAACCATGTACGGTTAAGAAAAGCAGTTATAGTAACATGGTTGGTAGGTATTATGTTCTTCAACTTATGATGAACAAAAAATGTATTGATAAGCTGCAAGTCAAAAAAAATAATTATGTTAAAAAAAGTTTTATAAACTTAGTCAAAAACTAATATAGTATAGATATAAAAAAAAATACCAAATGATCTTTATGTTCACAAAACTGTGATGTTTGGCAGTATAAGAAGTCATCTTGAGCAAGTGCCAAATCTTGATAGAAGTATATGAGTCGAAAAGTTAGACTACCTTCGTACAGAAATAAAAGCAATGACTTATTTGGTAATTGTAGTGACTGTATCATGTTAAACCATCCATCATGAAAAAAATATGAAGACCCTGCTTTTCTAACCCTGACAGTAAAAACTCTTCGATCAGTCGTAATGATTTGAACCATACAATCAGGAGGTAACTTGAAATCAGCTACCCAATTGTGGTAATTCCTTGGTAAAATCTGTATACAAATTATTAAATAATAAAAATAACATATTAAAATTAAATTATGAATGAAGATAACATGAACATACCCGAGACTTCATCTTGTTGTCTGAAAGATAAAGTAAAAAACAATTCAAAAACTCCATTGATATATGAATGTTGGACAGGATGAAGATGATTATGTATTATGTATAGTTAGAAGATAAAATTATTTATAGTTAGAGTAATAATCTCAATTATGGAAAAATATATTTTGTCAATTTTGTGCACAAATATATTATTATTTTATAAAAAAAAGATGTAAGAGTACAGTTTATTTGTTACAAAAAGTGGGAATTAGAAAATAAAAAAATATAAATAAATTTTTTGACAAAATTAAAGGAGTCTATTTAAAATTTTTAAATAAAAAACCGGATTGTATTTTTTAAATTCTGTATTACTTTAAAAACGTTAAATGTTTTTTTTAAATAGTATGTAATACTTTCTATAACCTGGTTAATATATATGTTTAGAATCAATTATGGTAAGTCTATATAAAAAAAATTGATAATGTATTAACTAAATTCAATAACAATGATTATACTTAAATACATTACATTACATCTATAATTAAATAGCTTAGAAATTTAAAAATCAACCAAAAATTGAATTTTAGTTACAAATATTAGAAAATAATATGAATATTTTAAATAATATAAAAGTATCGTTTTTTAAATGATCTAGATTATCGAAAGATATATTAGGTCTTATATTTTTAGTAACATTATAATTAACCTACTTATAATAAAAATTTAAATAATAAAATGATATATTATACTTATAGGATAACATTATTTATGGTTAGAGTAATAGTCTCAATTATAGAAAAATATATTTATCAATTCTGTGCACAAATATATTAATATTTTATAAAAAAAGATGTAAGAGTACAGTTTATTTGTTACAAAAAATGGGAATTAGAAAATAAAAAATATAAATACATTTATTGACAAAATTAAAGGAGTCTATTTAAAGTTTTAAATTAAAAAACGGATTGTATTTTTTTGATTCTGTATTAATTTAAAAACGTTAAATTTTGTTATAAAAATAGTATGTAATACTTTCTATAACCTGATTAATATATATGTTTAGAATCAATTATCGTAAGTCTATATAAAAAAAAATTGATAATGTATTAACACTATTTCAATAACAATTTGCAATCTGTTACATTTATAATTAAATAGGTCAGAAATTAGTAAATCAACCAAAAATTGTCTTTTAGTTACAAATAGAAGAAATAATATGAATATTTTCCATCATAAAAAATTGACGTTTTTTAAATGATGTAGAATATAAAAAATTAGATTAGGTCTTATATTTTTAGTAACAATATAAATAATCAGATGATATATTATTACAATGAGAGTTAGCAAAAAGAATAATGATGACATATATATAAGAAACAAAAATAGAATTATCAAAAACAATTAGCAAAAAACAATTGTTATTCGAAACAAAAAACTAAACCATGAAACAATCATGTTCAGATAAAACAACCACACAAGTCAAACCATTGTCAAATTACGAAAAAAAACAAACAAAAATATCCAAATACGGAAGAAAAAACAAACGATGATATCAAATGTTTGAATTAAAGGTGAACTACTTTTATTTCTTTGGAATTAGAAGCACTGCATCGACACCACCGTCTTTACGCATTTTTTATGAAGACTGGGAAGAAACATCATCCACATCATACACGGTATCCAAATTGCACTTCAAGTCACATTCGCTCATCGTATCCAACTTAGCATCCTTCTGATCAAACGATGTTGTAAAGCCAACTTTAAAAACATTTGAGCAAGGGGTTACATCGTCTCCCGTTTGGGATATAGAATCCTAAAAAAATAAAATAATTAAAAAGGGATGAGTTATAAATATACATTTAACAAATAATGAGTAAAACTTAAATCATATATAAACTAAAGGATAGTAAACCTTAACAGGAAAATCGACATTACGATTGGAATCGGATGGTTCGACATTGACGGTTTCCTCATCAATAGGCTGATTTTATTTTAAAAAGGTAAAAAAAAAATGATAATAATGATAAGTTAAACATTGTTGGCAAATTGTACTAATAGTATAAATGTGAAATGGAATAAATATACATGGATAGTGTCAAAATGTTTATCAAGCTCGGACAAAATCACCGGGTTATCAGTCACCTTGGAGACTGAGTAGCCATCTGACTTCTTGCTAATGTTAAAAGAAGAAACAGCTATCTTGAACGCAAACTTCCTATTGAGTAAAGAATTTAGCTCCTTTGGAAAGTTTCATTCGTTGGCTAACTGTTGAAAAACAAAATATACTTCAATGTTGTAGAATAACCAAACATATGGTAAAAGCAATTATTTAGTACATACTTCAATGTTGTTGTCTAACAGCTGATTCGCATTAACCTTCAAAAGCTTTGTCACCTCACGCTCAAACAATGTCAGAGTCACAATGCCAGTACAATCTTGCACACGTATAGAAAGCCTAATTCTGCATAATATATTAATAAGATTTAGTTTTTTTGACAAACCAAGCTTAATATGGATAATGTTTACCTTGGAATTGATGAAACGGTCCTTGTATTACAAACATCAGTCTTGCATTCCAAGACAATAACCTCTTCAAAACCATCAGTACCATCCTGCTTCTCTTTAACAACAGTAATGGTTGAAACCTTTTTGTTGCAGCTTGTGCACGCGTTGTAAAACCACTCATTGTTCGATGCAAAACTCTTGATAGTCCCAACAATGACAACAAACTTCGTCTGTGTTTAAGAAATAGATAATGTATAACAACAAAGATAAAGGAAAACATATTAAAACAATTTTAATCCGTGTTATCATATCTATTGAGTTTAACGACCCAATGGGATAAAAAGTCAAGTCAGAAAGGAACTCTTCAGTGGCAGACTTCACAACAGAAGAACTTAAGCCAGAATAACTTGAAGAAGTTTTGGGAGAAAGTTTCTCGATAAATCTAATCAAACATGAAATATAAGTATTTACACTCACAAAGCTGGTTACATAATTATAAAAACATATTATGATAGTGTACCTTTTTTTAAACTCAGCAACTTCATCAATATCACTGTTAATTAAGACTCGAGTGACGGTATACAAATTAGAAACAGAAAAATGTCCTGTACATAATAATAAATAAAAATTTGATTAATTTAAACAACTATTAAAATTGAAACAGTAAAGAAAATACAGAATAGATTTAAAGTAATATGATACCTCCCCAGAATTTGTATTTTCCAAACTGAATGATTACGACCACATTTTTTTCACCTCGATTGCTGCTCTCATACTCCATTATTTGATCCGCATAACTGTCCCAAAGTGTCACAAAGATCTGCTTATTGCTGAACATTAAAGGTAGTTAAAAATAAAATTATTAGTGTAGAAAACATAACATAACAAAGATAATAGTATCAGGAATAAAAGTGGAGAAAAAATAAATAAATACTTCAAGTCTTCAAGCATAAACGTGACTTTCTTCTGGTTTTTTTCCATTATTAGTTTCCATATCTACCTCGAAGGGAAAACTTTTGACCACTAATCCAATTACATCTGAGGAAAATATAAATAGTGTCAACAAAATAAATATGTGTTATGTTGTATTATATAGTGTTAATTGTATATGATACCAATTGGACTTTTAAAAAACTTGCTGTCATCTGTTGGATCCTCCACAACAGAATCAAACGGAGTAAAATCAAAACCCCATTCAGAACCAATAGCCTCATGGCATTCCTCAACAACGGTGTTGTTATTAAGGTTAATCTTCAAACCACCGTGAGCGTATTTGACCTTCTGACGATTCTCACCCAACGAAGGATTTCGAATCGTCAAACAACGCTTTTCTTCTAAAAGATGTTGATATCCAGTTGCGTTTTTAGCTAAAACAAAAGCTTGCATTTTTGTTCCCTGACAAAAAACAGCATTATTTTATACAAAAAATACGTACTTTAAGAATTAACTGTATATAATATTAAATTAAAACAGAAGTCTATGAACGCTTACCTCACTGTCCATGACTATCATATCATACCAATAAACTTTTCTAGCGTTATTGAAATCAGCTCTTGTCCACAAACGAACAATGTGAATTCTGATGGTGTAGTTTGTAACAACCTTGATTTTCAAACATGTACTTGATTGATACACATATCATATTTTGAGATGCAATTTGTTTGATACATGTTTAGTTTTATTGTTGCTGCATGTTTTGCCGACCCAAACACGTGAATAATTTCAATTTGTTCTAGTTTCATACTTATAAACAAGACAATATTAATTACAAGGGCCCAACATGTCATTTTGTGAAAGTATAAGCTAAGGGACTTAATTGTCATTCCTTGAAACTTGTTTGAAAACTTCAATTTTTAAATCCGTATTTTAAAACCGCCACTATTTTACAAAATATAAAGTTCGGGGACTAAGTTGTCATTTTTGAAACTTAAATGTTCGGGTTAAAAATGTAAATGTTGTAAAACATAAAGTTTAGGGTCCTTTGTGACATTTTTGAAACTTGTTTTATAAATAAAATACAAAACTTTTAAAACTTTTAAAAGTTTAGGGTCTAAAATGCAATTATATTTTTATAAAATAAATAAACATGTATTTTTGAAATTAAAGTCCAAGGACCATTGGGTCATTTTACCAAACTAGTAGTCTAGGGACTACTCTTGCCATTTTTAAAACTGTTTTTCAGTTAAAAACCCTAACCGGGTTAAATTTTATAAAAGGAACCCATGTTTAAACATTAACCCAGTTAACATGTTCAGTTAACAAGTCCAGGGACCTTTCCTGTCCATTTTAAAATTTATTTAACCGGAATAAGTAACTCAGTTAGACTTTTTATTAAGGAAACATGTATTTAAGGCTAACCTAGTTAGACTTTCTGGTTAAATGTTGAGGGACCTGTTCAGTATAATACGGAAACTCCAGGGACTGATCTTGAAACTTCATTTCAAAACGGTTTCACACCGTTTGTATCGCCGGAAGTCGTTCCAAATCACAAACCAACAAAGCTCTATGATCAACGTTTATTCCTGCTTGTTCTCCGTGACAAAACATGCTCGTCCAAACTTTCAATTAGACCGAAGACATGCATTCATGTTCTCAAAACCGAAAAGAACTTTTAAATTCGAAAGTGGAATCGATCCACTAGTCCCTGTCGATTTAATGCCGAAATTGATACGTTATATAGATCCCTGATCATCATTCGAACATCACACACTCATTAAAATTAGCAAACATATCAGAAATACCCTCTGTTTCATCTCTGTGTTCTTGCCGGAGTTACCCATCGCCGGAGTTAGCCGACGTGACGATCTGATCGATACCGGAGCCGTTTTAATCCTTCATTCGGTATAATCCCACTTACATTATGTTTACAAAAGTTTAATTTAAGTATAACGTACGTTTTGATCTTGAATTGGCGGGTTTGACTTCTGTTGACTATATTGGGGAAGAAGATGAACAGTACTATTGATTTTCTATTTATTCTTTAAAAATTCGTAATAAATCGATGTTAAACAATTAGAATCTGAAAATTTTACCATAGTTACTTTATATACTGATGCATTTATTAAAAATGTAAAGTTAGACGAAATATTTATAAAACTGTTTTTATAAATTAAAACAGTATTAATCTTTCAAAATTTATAATAAATTGATTTTAATGAGTTAATTACTGAAATTTTTATAGAAATTATTTTACATGTTGTACTTTACATAAATAATGTTGTTGTTAATATTTCATGAAATTTTAATATTTTTATAAATTAAACAGTGTTTACACTTAAAAGAATATGACTAAATTATTTAAATTAAATAACTATTTAATTTGTGTCCAAAATTATTTTTATGATATTACACACCTTATTCTGAGTTTATATAAATCAAGTTACTGTTTGGATATTTACAGTTTATTTTACATAAATAAATCAGTTAAGTTACTTATTTAAACCTAAACTGTTTTATTTATATAATTATACAAATTCTGCCCAAAAATATTTTTATAACAAAGTACCTATTTTTCTGAGTTTATAAAAATTCAGAAACTAATTTGTTTATTTTCAGATTATTTTTAGTAATTAAACTGATAAACTCAAATACTGATATTTTAACTATTTTAACTCCATTTATTTATATACAATTTTCCCAGAACCCTAATAATTACTGTAAATCAGTAATATTACATGTTAATAATTAAAAATGTTATTTTCAATTTTTCTGATTTAAATTAATTATTTAGATAATTAATTATAGAATTACAGATTTGAGATAAATACATATTTATTTGTTGTTTTAACTACAAATATTTATTTCTATATCCAGTAATTGTATAACTTAGTTATTTATACAAAATACACTGTTCTAAAATAATCCATGCATACTTATCCCCCGTTTCCCCAAATTAAGTTGTTCAAACCCATAGTTACAGTTTATGTCAAACCATACCAAACACCATGGACTTAGTTTCCAGTTTACAATTAACAATAATTGTTGACACAAATTTGCAATATTATGTGCATGTTCACACCATTAGAGTAACGTGGAAAAACCTTGTTCCCGCCAAAACTCTCACACTTTGCATAGTTGTTTGGACTTACCCGAAATCAAGGTGGGTACATAGACCCCTCTTTTACTGTTTTCAAACTGTTTTGGGGTGAAACACATGTGCTTATTTACTTTCATGCTTTCCTGTTTTTCATGTACTTGTTATGTTTATTAGTACACTTATAGTACATGATTTACATTACATTGTTTTGTTTTGTATGTTGACCGATAGCATACTTAGTACATGGTTTTACTTTACATTTCTGCTGTGTATGTTGACCGATAGCATGCTAGCACATTGTTTTCATATAACATGTCTACACTTGGTATAACATTTGGTTTGTACAAACGGGACATATATACGTTCATTAACATTAGCTACGCCGCTCGGTAGTAAGTAATGGTACCATAGGACTTGACAAACCCCGTTCCTAAAATCCTAGGTTTGTTTGGATGGATGGAATGACTGAATCCGAAAACAATTAACCTTGACCGAAAGGGTTATCCGACTGTCTCAAGGCTTGAATGTATGCGTTAACTTACCACATAAATGTTTGTACCAATAAAACATGCATTTACTTTGCAAAACATAACTTTTTGATATATTCAAAATACCTTGTTTTGTACATTTTACATTTGGTTTATGTGACTACACTTTACTTACTATACATAACAATTGTTACATATTACTTGACCACATTGGGACTTTTAACAATTTACAAGGTTCATGACTAACTTTCACTAAACATTTCTTTAAACTCAAGTCATGAATCATATTGTCACAAATCCTATGTATCTCACAGGCATTTTTATGCTGACGTACCTATTTTCACATGTGTTTCAGGATATGATGCGTAGGAGTTATCAAGATACACCTAGGCAGACTTGGACTTTAGCAACAATAAAAGATGCAAGACTAGTTAATTATGTTATATTTCTTGTCTGTTAAGACATTGTAACTCTCGTAATCAATAAAACGAAATTTAAATTTTCCATGCGTTATGAAACAATGATTCTGTTACAACACTCCCCGACGTTTCCGCCACGTTTTGTTGTTTTTACGTGGTCGGGGTGTGACAGAAGAGTTGGTATCAGAGCTCATGGTTATAAGGAATTAGGTTATTAGTAAAATCTTGGCCTAGACTATAACCTTCCTAGGACCCTAACACAAGTTACCTTGTGTTTAGATCTTAAAACAATACTATCGCCTATCCTTAGGTGATTACCAAAACAAGTACACAAATCTCAATCCCATTTGAAAATCAATCATCTATCCTTAGATGATTTATTTTTAGGCTTTACGCCTTTAAAGTTTTCAAAATCTCTTCTGATTTTTAAACTCTCATCAAAGTCTTGGGCTCTAATAACGAACTCGTGCAATCTGGAAGGGCGGATGCCTGTATTCTGAGTTTTCTGTCTAGGCAAGCACTTCGTATAAATCTCATCAGACGCGAGACCAGTTGTGCTTACCTGGGAATTCTCGGGATGAGTGTCCACTTATAGGCTAAAGCATGACTTCATTAAGTTATAAGAACCCAACTACTTTGATTAGTCACTGATATTGTTTATTCGTGGAATAAACGATGTCCATCTTGTTGTGCATTTCTCTCGTCTTCATTGATTTTATGAAACTATTCCACCAAAAACATTTCATTCTGATTCCTATGATCTTATGTTTTCCCCTACTGCTTGTAGACACGTAGCTAGTCCAATAACTCTCTTGCCCATGATTTTCCTAGCCATTAAAACATAAATCACACTACAACATTTTACTAAAGATATTCACTATCAAGCAGAAACCTAACCAACTTTTATCACATAACTACAAGGTTTTATAAATAATATAAATCGTTTTACCAAAACTCTTTTCAAATTTAAATTATTTTAGGATCATACCTGTTTAAATTCAAAATTTCAAACCGGCCACGATAAACTATTTAAAAAAAAAACGTATAAACAATGAAAACTTCAAAAAGTTTGAAACATTTCTGAAACACACTACCAACCAGTAAGTATATATACGACCGTTGTATAACGGTCACATACAACGGTTACATAGCCCTTGTAAAACGGCTATATTCCACCCCTATAAATAACCAATCAACAATCTCATCTTATTCGCAACAAAACACTCTTTCTTCTCACTCTTTTCAAAGATGCATCCGAGTCGCCTGGTTCTGGTGTTTGCTGGTGTGATGCTTGGAGTATTGCTATTTTTAATTCTTAGCCTTCCACCAGAAGAAATGGGTCACTTTTATTTCGTATATTGTTTCGTTATTGTACCATTGTATTATATTTGTATCATGATGAGTCTATGAATGTCGTGTTTAGTGTATTCATTTTAGAAATAAAATATTAATGTTTTCAAAGTGTGTTGTGTTGTGAATAAAACCATTTAGTCCATATACAATCATGCATTACGAATTCACACTTATATTCACTTCCTCTCGTTTGCACAAATATTCCCATACGTACTCACACTTATACGCTTTTTATACTTAAACATGTTTTACACATATATTCATATACATTTCACTTATCCCTACACCGTCTCATTTTTTCAACCTTATTATCACCAATTTTCTTTCCGGCTTCTGATCTTTCTCTTGGAAGATGCCTCTACGACAAGACCCACGTTTTCCTATCGGGGAACTACTGATGAATGTACAGTATGCCTATAGGCTCAAGGCATGTTACCCTAATTCAAAAGGAATTTTTTTTCCTCTGTTTCAGAACAATCCAAGTTTTTATCAATCTACGTTGTACCATTATCAATTTATTATGATACGATTCCCTCTTTTTCAAAATTCAAAATTTTCTCGAGACCATACCTATCAGATTCAAATTTTCAAACTAGCTGCAGAACGTAGCATGGAAGCTCTAACCGATCACATGGTGTAATCCGGAATCTCCTTATCTATATAAGAAACTCACTACTCGAGCTAATCTACACAAGAACTACAATTTCTGATATAATTCAATACCCCATACCCAAACTTTTCTTAGTTCAACAAAACCCCATATCCCAATGGCAAATCTCCCAGCAGCATATGCTGAATCTTCAAATGCAGCAAAAATTCATCCTTTCCTTCAGTTTACAAATTTACACAATCAAGAGAGGTATCAAAAACTCAAGCAACATGAAGTTCTTACTATTAGCGGTATTGATTGGCAACGAATGGGAATGTTTGATTCCAGTGGTTTACTGGCAAGATTACTACTACCTAATACGCCTTGGCGCCGTTTCTTCGACATCCTAGAACCATCATACGATGAACTGGTGTATGAGTTCTTGTCCACTTTCTATTACAAAAATAATGAAAATCTTACCAATAAATCCATTCACTTTCAACTTTGTGGGCAAACTCATGTTATGTCATTAACCGAATTCGCAGTTCATCTGGGCATATATACAGATGAAGAAGTTAAACAACCCATTTTTACGGAGGCACCAACCACTTATTCCTCCGCGGATTTGGTAGATTTTTGGCAATGCCATTCATTAAAAGAATGGTGTAGCCACAATAATGCTGCGGACTTCATAGACCCTTGTTGTCAATATATGCACCGTGTTGTAGCCAACACTATCACGGGCCGCAGGCATCATCAAAGGGTTAGAACAATTGAAATTTTCTATCTGTATAGTATTTTTAAGCAAGTTCCTTGTAATATTGCCCACGAGCTTGCTGTATATTTTTCTAATCAACAATCACATCCTCTGAAAAGTCTCATGGGAGGGTCTTACATTACAAAGATAGCAAAATCATTAGGTGTCTTAAGTGATCAGATTATCCAAGAATTATCTCCACCAAAGGCACCTGGGATTGTAAATCCTTACACCATGAGACTAACCCCTGTTCATATTGATACACTAACTCAACCATCACAGTCGGAGGGAGCTCCAGTTATCTTAGAGAATACCTTCCCACAAAATTTACAACAATCATTGTTGCAGTTTCCTCAATCGTCTTTTTATCGATTTGATATGCAACCACCGCTTCCATACATACAAGAACCTATTACAACTAACTTATTCCAACCTTTAACACCGAACGTCTTACCAAGCCTCCCACCGTTGTTTTTCAAGGAGAATTCAACGATGCAAGGAACTTGGTTTGATGAAAACATGATGACACAAGAACAATTAGCATCAGAACCCTTTTCGCAAGCACCATTACTGTCACATTCTTTCCAGTCACTGTTGAACGAAGTAGGACAACTGCCACCAACTGATATGGCAGGTCCAAGTACGATGCCTCAAATGAATCTACCTCCAGATTCATTGGGAGACGAAGTGACTAGGTTAAACCATCAAGTTCAAAATTTGTCTCAACAAATAAGATGGCTGACAGAAAGGAATCAATGGTTGGAAAGCATGCTAGCTGCCCGTATGCAACTAGATCCACTACCTCCACTACCTGATAGTTTTGAGCCTGAATTTGATCCATTACATGACTTATTTCAAATGTAAATTTGTTCAATAGACTGTCAAACAAACAATGCTATACGTTTGATTCAATTGATGTTGTGTTATATTGATGCATGTTTGATTTAAACAATACCTCAATCTTATTTGTTTTCCTCACTTAACTAGAAGTGCTATGTGGACCATGCAACGAAACGTGTAATTTTGGGTGCACACTTAATTACGAGGTTCGATGCATGAGAATCATAGCAAGCCTTGTTAAGTAAGGTGGTAGATAAAAACATTATGTGGTTATGTGATCATCCATTATTTGCTTATTTGTACACACATTTGTTTGCATAACATTTACATTACATATCTAGCATAGCATGGTGCCACACAAAACAATTTTTATACAATGATACTCGTAAATTCCTCGGAATTTGCAGCACCAAACAATGACTTGGTTATCATTGCAATTACATTCTACGGTCTCTTTCGAATAAATTTCGGGACGAAATTTTCTAAAGTAGGGGAGACTGTAACAACCTTGATTTTCAAACATGTACTTGATTGATACACATATCATATTTTGAGATGCAATTTGTTTGATACATGTTTAGTTTTATTGTTGCTGCATGTTTTGCCGACCCAAACACGTGAATAATTTCAATTTGTTCTAGTTTCATACTTATAAACAAGACAATATTAATTACAAGGGCCCAACATGTCATTTTGTGAAAGTATAAGCTAAGGGACTTAATTGTCATTCCTTGAAACTTGTTTGAAAACTTCAATTTTTAAATCCGTATTTTAAAACCGCCACTATTTTACAAAATATAAAGTTCGGGGACTTAGTTGTCATTTTTGAAACTTAAATGTTCGGGTTAAAAATGTAAATGTTGTAAAACATAAAGTTTAGGGTCCTTTGTGACATTTTTGAAACTTGTTTTATAAATAAAATACAAAACTTTTAAAAGTTTAGGGTCTAAAATGCAATTTTGGAAACTTATATTTTTATAAAATAAATAAACATGTATTTTTGAAATTAAAGTCCAAGGACCATTGGGTCATTTTACCAAACTAGTAGTCTAGGGACTACTCTTGCCATTTTTAAAACTGTTTTTCAGTTAAAAACCCTAACCGGGTTAAATTTTATAAAAGGAACCCATGTTTAAACATTAACCCAGTTAACATGTTCAGTTAACAAGTCCAGGGACCTTTCCTGTCCATTTTAAAATTTATTTAACCGGAATAAGTAACTCAGTTAGACTTTTTATTAAGGAAACATGTATTTAAGGCTAACCTAGTTAGACTTTCTGGTTAAATGTTGAGGGACCTGTTCAGTATAATACGGAAACTCCAGGGACTGATCTTGAAACTTCATTTCAAAACGGTTTCACACCGTTTGTATCGCCGGAAGTCGTTCCAAATCACAAACCAACAAAGCTCTATGATCAACGTTTATTCCTGCTTGTTCTCCGTGACAAAACATGCTCGTCCAAACTTTCAATTAGACCGAAGACATGCATTCATCTTCTCAAAACCGAAAAGAACTTTTAAATTCGAAAGTGGAATCGATCCACTAGTCCCTGTCGATTTAATGCCGAAATTGATACGTTATATAGATCCCTGATCATCATTCGAACATCACACACTCATTAAAATTAGCAAACATATCAGAAATACCCTCTGTTTCATCTCTGTGTTCTTGCCGGAGTTACCCATCGCCGGAGTTAGCCGACGTGACGATCTGATCGATACCGGAGCCGTTTTAATCCTTCATTCGGTATAATCCCACTTACATTATGTTTACAAAAGTTTAATTTAAGTATAACGTACGTTTTGATCTTGAATTGGCGGGTTTGACTTCTGTTGACTATATTGGGGAAGAAGATGAACAGTACTATTGATTTTCTATTTATTCTTTAAAAATTCGTAATAAATCGATGTTAAACAATTAGAATCTGAAAATTTTACCATAGTTACTTTATATACTGATGCATTTATTAAAAATGTAAAGTTAGACGAAATATTTATAAAACTATTTTTATAAATTAAAACAGTATTAATCTTTCAAAATTTATAATAAATTGATTTTAATGAGTTAATTACTGAAATTTTTATAGAAATTATTTTACATGTTGTACTTTACAGAAATAATGTTGTTGTTAATATTTCATGAAATTTTAATATTTTTATAAATTAAACAGTGTTTACACTTAAAAGAATATGACTAAATTATTTAAATTAAATAACTATTTAATTTGTGTCCAAAATTATTTTTATGATATTACACACCTTATTCTGAGTTTATATAAATCAGGTTACTGTTTGGATATTTACAGTTTATTTTACATAAATAAATCAGTTAAGTTACTTATTTAAACCTAAACTGTTTTATTTATATAATTATACAAATTCTGCCCAAAAATATTTTTATAACAAAGTACCTATTTTTCTGAGTTTATAAAAATTCAGAAACTAATTTGTTTATTTTCAGATTATTTTTAGTAATTAAACTGATAAACTCAAATACTGATATTTTAACTATTTTAACTCCATTTATTTATATACAATTTTCCCAGAACCCTAATAATTACTGTAAATCAGTAATATTACATGTTAATAATTAAAAATGTTATTTTCAATTTTTCTGATTTAAATTAATTATTTAGATAATTAATTATAGAATTACAGATTTGAGATAAATACATATTTATTTGCTGTTTTAACTACAAATATTTATTTCTATATCCAGTAATTGTATAACTTAGTTATTTATACAAAATACACTGTTCTTAAATAATCCATGCATACTTATCCCCCGTTTCCCCAAATTAAGTTGTTCAAACCCATAGTTACAGTTTATGTCAAACCATACCAAACACCATGGACTTAGTTTCCAGTTTACAATTAACAATAATTGTTGACACAAATTTGCAATATTATGTGCATGTTCACACCATTAGAGTAACGTGGAAAAACCTTGTTCCCGCCAAAACTCTCACACTTTGCATAGTTGTTTGGACTTACCCGAAATCAAGGTGAGTACATAGACCCCTCTTTTACTGTTTTCAAACAGTTTTGGGGTGAAACACATGTGCTTATTTACTTTCATGCTTTCCTGTTTTTCATGTACTTGTTATGTTTATTAGTACACTTATAGTACATGATTTACATTACATTGTTTTGCTATGTATGTTGACCGATAGCATACTTAGTACATGGTTTTACTTTACATTTCTGCTGTGTATGTTGACCGATAGCATGCTAGCACATTGTTTTCATATAACATGTCTACACTTGGTATAACATTTGGTTTGTACAAACGGGACATATATACGTTCATTAACATTAGCTACGCCGCTCGGTAGTAAGTAATGGTACCATAGGACTTGACAAACCCCGTTCCTAAAATCCTAGGTTTGTTTGGATGGATGGAATGACTGAATCCGAAAACAATTAACCTTGACCGAAAGGGTTATCCGACTGTCTCAAGGCTTGAATGTATGCGTTAACTTACCACATAAATGTTTGTACCAATAAAACATGCATTTACTTTGCAAAACATAACTTTTTGATATATTCAAAATACCTTGTTTTGTACATTTTACATTTGGTTTATGTGACTACACTTTACTTACTATACATAACAATTGTTACATATTACTTGACCACATTGGGACTTTTAACAATTTACAAGGTTCATGACTAACTTTCACTAAACATTTCTTTAAACTCAAGTCATGAATCATATTGTCACAAATCCTATGTATCTCACAAGCATTTTTATGCTGACGTACCTATTTTCACATGTGTTTCAGGATATGATGCGTAGGAGTTATCAAGATACACCTAGGCAGACTTGGACTTTAGCAACAATAAAAGATGCAAGACTAGTTAATTATGTTATATTTCTTGTCTGTTAAGACATTGTAACTCTCGTAATCAATAAAACGAAATTTAAATTTTCCATGCGTTATGAAACAATGATTCTGTTACAACACTCCCCGACGTTTCCGCCACGTTTTGTTGTTTTTACGTGGTCGGGGTGTGACATAGTTATCAACGTTGAGGTCCAAATTATTCAACAGTGTGATTGCAGGTTGTTTCATTTCTGCATAAAATTCAAATGAAAGATTAGTAAAAAAAAAACACAACAATATATACTAACACATTGTAATAAATAATGAATCAATCTCTTATAGAACAGTCAATGGTATTCTTACCTAGGCTTATGAAAAGTGAGAGACAATTTTCTGAGTAGAGAAGAATGAAATAAATGTGAAATGTTTAAAGAATATTTATAATAGGTAGGCAATGTTAATTAAGGAAACATTGTATATTATACAAAATTAAAATATCTAAAAAATCAATTATAAAAACGCATAAACATGGAAATATGTCAAAGAATAGCATTTTCTAAAAATACAGTCAATCAGTTTACATGTCCATAAATAGGTTAATTTAAACACTTATGAAGATTAAAATATAATAAATAAATTTCAAAAATTAAAAGTATAAAAAGGGTCAACATAAATTATTATCAACTATACAACAGTATACTTACATTTAATATGGCATATTAACACCTACTAACAGAAAAAATGTTAACAAATAACGTAGTATAAAGATGTCATATTAACACCTTTGCCAAAGCTGAAATCAGGGTGAGATTCATCCTCCTCACCATCACTTGCTTCAAGATCTTCTTCCAGATCTTCATCACCACCATCAATTATCAAAACCAAGCACTTGATATCATCTCCTGATCCACATTATGAATTAGTTGAGAGCAAAAAACAAAGTATAAGAATTTTTATATATCCAGCAGATCAAAATACTTATCTCTGCTTAGTTTTGCATCGATACATGTTAGCTTATACCTCTACAGTTAATTAGAAATGCCACATACAAAATACAAACATTTGAAGTTTTTAACTATGCTAAATTAAAATGCCACTAACCACCTTCTTAAACTCCTTTGAAATTTGAAGTTCCTTCTTTAGCTTTACTTGAAACAGAAGCTTTCCAGCATTCTACAACATTAGCAGCACCAACTTCAGCACTGACCTCCTTCTTCGACACGCATCCCGAAACCAACATAACAAAAATGTTCTTGAGCCTTGTATAGCACTGCACAACAATATCTATAATATGATCTCTCACACATTCAGGCGCAAGATCGATATAATGTGCAACCATGATCAACATCATTCATAAAAAAATTACATCCTCAGTGACTCAAATCAGAATATAAACAATTAAAGTTAGGACACGAATTTCAGCGGGAAATTTTTTCACACTTTGCACTAAAATCAATAACTTTATTCTGCTAATTATAGGTCTGAAAACGAAGCAACTGGACACAAACCGGGGCATATTCATGTTCGTTAATAAAGAATATCTATCAAACATACAGCAGGATACTATAAATTTAATATGTCATATTAACAACTTCTGACAAAAAAATGTTATCAAATGACGTAGTATAAAGATGTCATAATGTTCTAACATAGGACGATACTGTATAAATAGTATTAAGATACTGTAAACCAACACATTATCGGTAAATAAAAATTGTTCGGAGAAATAGTAATACATTATGGTTAAACAACAAACATAAAACAAAATAAACTTCAAAATAAAAAGAAAAAATACAGATGCATAAATAAACAAAAGAATTTTTTATTATCATTTCCATTATGCTTAAAAGGTGAAATCGAAATATAAGTTAGCTGATAGATACATGTTCATGACATTATAACAATGATAAAAACATTAATATTCCTAAGTTGCGTAGGTAATCATCAAGGTAGCACTATTAAAATAATAACGAAGTAGAAAAAGATATCCATTCTCCAAACCAGCTTGGCGCATAAACGTTGTCCAACCTCTAAATGCATATCTAAGCTTTTTGTTACCGGTGTCGGAACGGAGAGCCAAAGTCTTTGAAAAGCCATTTCCAGACACAACAGTCATGTATTCTATGTCGGCTAGGTTAACGTTGGCTGCAAAATCATTTGGAAATATCTACATTTAAAAAACAAAAACCAATATTAGTATGCAATTAAGTCAACCGTATAAAACTAAAACAGATAAAAAAATTATTAAAAGAACAAACTTACAAAATGGTTCGTTAAAACCCATTTCAGTTCATAAAAATCACCCACATGTATAGGGGATTCTACTATACCATCTTCAACATCCTTTGCGGACACATGTTGGTTAGCATCAGATTCAACTTCAGAATCTTCAAACTCAACATCAATTTCATAATCAGGATCGTCAACATCAGACGGTACCAAGACCGACAAACGATGTGTTTCATCTTCTAAAATACCATACTCTTGAACTTCAAATACTTCTTTTACTCTTAAAGGCTGTTGATGGATACGATGCAAACCATCCTTGTGGAAAACTGAAATACTGAAATCATTATATCCCAATAATTGAAATATAACAAAATCCCCTGTTTCCAGATGAAGATCATTTGAAATATGTATCCAGTCAACGATACTATAGGTGGTACCAAAACGGCGTACGATGTAAACCGTCCAGACCAATTTGTTTTGAAAATGTATTGTGAAACGACAATCCAAGGGATCATTCTTGAAATAATTATCCATGAAGGCGGAATGAAGCAGCTGAAGAAAAAATATTTAGTAAACATAATGAAACAAAATAAGTTAAAAAAATACAATATAAATAGATAACATATGAGAATAATACCAGATCTTTTGATTCTGTATGCGTCATCACACAATAGAACATAGGATTGACATATGTACCATGGTGGCCTTTGATATGTTTCAATTTAAATGTTTTTATATCCACTTTTTCAAATACTATCAAATCATTCTGCTCAACAGCAAGCATTATAATAACTGTCACCCAACCTTGAATTATAAAAAACCCCCTTGTGTTCGATTCAATAACAACAGACCACTTACAACCACTATCTGTTATTAGATCTACACATCCTACAGGATAGTTAGCAACATCTATCAATGTGGTTTGTCCCAATGTGGTTTGTTGGCCGGCTCCTCCTTTGGGAGGTCACCGGTTCGACTCCCACTTGTGGCTTTAGGGGGGGGGACGTCCCAATGATGGATCGTTCCTACCGAGGCATGGTGCGGTCCTGAGGGCAACCCGGTTTTACCCAGCTGTTACCCCAGCGAGTCTCTCGTGTGGGGGCAGTATGGTTTCCGGGCGAAGGTCAGCTTACGCGCCGGCCGGGGCCCGATCGAACATCGCGTCCGTAAGAGCGGGGCTGACGGGGGATTGTCTTAGACAAGAACCCGGTGACCAACGGTCCGGTACATAGAAAGTCACCCTTCAAAAAAAAATCTATCAATGAATTATACCGCTTATGCAATTCCTGAAAACAAAAATAACAATATAGTTATAACAGAAGGTAAACAATATAAACATTGAAACAAATTAAAATTTATAACATCTAACAAAATAAAATTGGCAAATAAAGCAGAGTTCCTAACCAACTCAGATTTATACGGATCCGTCATATGAACCAGAAACCCAACTTCCATATCTGCAAAGAAAATAAGAATACAGACAAAAAAAATGAAATTCGAACAATGTTATATTCAAAAAAGCAGAACAAAAAGTCTGTTTTATTAAATTTTCTAACTTTGTAACAACATGGTAACATAAATCTGTCTACATAATCAAAAATAGCGATTAGGGTTTATGATGGAATGAATGAACTGGAAAACTAACAAAAGAGGATTAACCTGACACAAATATAAATCCATTACGGTGTATAAGAACATCAATAAACAGACAAATTACAACAATCAACTGGTTAAAATCTCATATCAAAAAGAATTAGCGGATTTGTTAACATCAACAACAACATACAAATCATACAACAAAATTGGGGTTTTCTAATAAAAACTAAAAATTCATATACAGAGGTGGAATCCAACTTACCGATCCTTGTATTTCGAAGTCTGATGATGAACATAAAACAGAGCACGCTTCTTCAGTGATCGTTTGAAACATCCGATTAAAATCAAGAATTTGTATATAGGCGATAGAATTGGAAACAGTTCCATAATTTCCTAAAAAAACTTCCGATTATTGAATAAGATTTCAACATTCCATATATAATCTAAAGAAAGCGCTTAAAGAATTGAAGGAAAATAGAGAGAAGAGGAAAATGCCGCCCAAAATCCCAATTCTCTGGCCAAAGAGAATAGCCACATCAAAGTCAAATAGTCAACACTATTTTGCTTTAGTATAAGAGATAGATAAGAGGTACAAGAAGGGTATATTTGGAAATGTAACAATTTCTCTCTCCTGACAGAAACTGTAACATCTGTCTACTTTTCTCTCTCTCCTGACAGAAAGTGTAACATTTGTCTACTTTTCTCTCTCCTCACTCTCTATAATTTTGATCTTTTTTGTTTACTTTTGTACACGTACACTACAAAAAAAAATGTGTTACAAATATCATCTGTTTATCTTTTTTTAGAATTTTTAAATATGTAACTAACAAAACATATTAGAATTGTTACATTACTAAAACCCAGCTATGTTGTTACATAAAGATGTTACACAAAAAAAAGTGTAAGATAACCAAAGAACAATTTATTTTTTGTTACATTATTATCAACCAGTTGTTACACTCACACGAATCACTAAAACCCAGCTATGTTGTTACATAAAGATGTTACACAAAAAAAGTGTAACATAACCAAAGAACAATTTATTTTTTGTTACATTATTATCACCCAGTTGTTACACTCACACGAATCCTCCTGACTTTTGTCAACTAGCACGTTTGTTTCATCTAACAAACAAAAACATATTAGAACTGTTACATTACTAAAACCCAGATATGTTGGGTTACATAAAGATGTTACGCAAAAAAGTGTAACATAATCAAAGAACAATTTATTTTCTATTACATTATTATGACCCAGATCTGAAACAAATTTTACACAAAAAATTTGATAAAATCAATAATAAAAAGCAAAAAATGTGTTACATATATCATCTATCTATGTTTTTTTAGAATTTTGAAATATGTAACTAACAAAACATATTAGAATTTTTACATTACTAAAACCCAGCTATGTTGGGTTACATAAAGATGTTACATAAAAAAAGTGTAACATAACCAAAGAACAATTTATTTTCTATTACATTATTATGACCCAGATCTAAAACAAATTTTACACACAAAAATTGATAAAATCAATAATAAAAAGCAAAAAAGGTGTTACATATATCATCTATTTATGTTTTTTTTAGAATTTTTAAATATGTAACTAACAAAACATATTAGAATTTTTACAATATTAAAACCCAGCTATGTTGGGTTACATACAGATGTTACACAAAAAAAGTGTAACATAACCAAAGAACAATTTATTTTCTGTTACATTATTATGACCCATTTGTTACATTTACAGGAATCCCCTGACTTTTGTCAACTAGCACATTTGTTTCATCTAACAAACAAAACATATTAGAATTGTTACATTACTAAAACCCAGCTATGTTGGGTTACATAAAGATGTTACACAAAAAAAAGTGTAACATAACCAAAGAACAATTTATTGTATATTACATTATTTTCTATTACACTCATATGAATCTCCCTGACTTTTGTAAACTAGCATATTTATTTCATGTAACAAAATTCGCTTTATTTTTATTATACAAAACGCACATTTTTTCATGATTATATCAAGAAAAAACTACAAATAATAACATTAAACAAGAAAAGTAACTTCAATTTTAATCCAATAAACAAAAACTTAAAACAAATTGTTTTGATTGGTACAGATCTGAAATAAATTTTACACAAAAAATTGATGCAATCAATAATCAAAACAAACAGATCCATAAAACAAGAACTTTAAAACCTTCATCTTCTTGAACAGAAAAAAATTGCAGATCCACAAAACACAACAAAAATGCAGACTAAAAAAGTGTAGATTTGCAAACAAAGCTGAAAAACAAACATACTTTTTCACCTTCTTGAACAAAAATTTCAAACAAAAACCTTCAGCCTCCTCAAAAACATAAAAAATGTATAATTTCACTGGATCTTTGCCTGGTTCGAACAAAAACTTCATCCTTCTCTTCGATATCTGATTCATCATCTTCTTTGTGTGCGATTTTCTTCAAAATAAACCATAGAGGATCCGTCTTTATGGGGTTTGAAAGAAACATGACGGATCCAGATCTAGATGACGGGTCCAGATCTAGATCTTGATGGGTTTAAAAGAAACATGGTGGATCCAGATCTAGATGACAGTCCAGATCTACATGACGGTCCAGATCTAGATCTAGATCTAGATGGCGTCTACATGGATATGATGCTCATCAGTTTCTCGATTTCATTGTTGATCTTGTTTTATATCCATTAGAACATGTAACACCTCATAAAATCATACCCAATAAAATAAAGCCACGTGTCATGTAATGCAAACGTGTTATGAAAACGGATCCAGATAAAGATGTACGGTAGAATTTAAAAGTGTCGACATGTTAATTTATACCTCTGAGCGACCTATTAATAAATCCCTAACCATGATATATTTAATCAACATCTCAAATTATGCAAATAAATCTGGTTATCCTAAATAATAAATTGATTATAACCTAAGATATGAATCCAATGTGAATTCTTGGTATTTCCGACATTTAAAACCTCCCACAAAGATCCAAAGTTGTGTAAGTACATGCAAGGCATGCAAGGGCTGAAAACTTGGTCCCTTTACTGAAAAGAAACACAAGATTCGGACTTATAAGAAAAGTGTGGACAAGGCCTAAAAGTTGCAAAAAATTTTGTCTCTGGTCATCGGTTACGGACCGTAAGAGCTAAGGCTTACGGTCCGCAAGGAGATTCTTACGGACCGCAAAGGAATCGCTTACGGTCCGTAAGGCTGTCGCTGGCAGCAGAAATGGACAGCTGCCTGTTCAGCCAGTTCCACCGCCTTAGTTGAGTGGTATTCGAAAATCAGGGGCCCTATAACTGGTTTTTAGCAACATAGGGGCACCTGGGAACATCTTGCAACATTTATAGACCTATGTGTGATGATCTTATGGAATTTAGCTCACTATATAAGAAGAACAAGTTGCAACATTTTGTCACTCATTTGCAACTCACTTCAAGGGACTTCTCTGGAGTTTCTCTGATCAGCAACCAACTTCTCTTAGGTCCCTAATCATACTTAGGACTCTTGTAAGTGTCCTTAATCCTTTTTAATTCAGTTTAGCTTAGTTAATTAGCTAAAAGTCAAACCATCGTAATTAAGGTTTGACTTCGAGATTAATTAAAATTTGTTCAGTCAAATCTCGAATTAAAAGTACCTATAAGTAGGTAATTGTGTGGGTAATAAACCCTTAAAAGGGTACTCTCTGATTCCCACTTTAAGTAGGTCAATTGTCGGGTCAAACTTGATATTAAAAAGTCAACAGAATGCTTATTTTCAAATTAATGCATAATTAGCAATGTAGAAGCTATGCAACCTGTTTTATCATTAATATAACTTGGTAATTAATGTAAGAACATGTCTAAACATGTTCACCCTGACAATTTTCAGTTTTTGGTCCGGTTCGGAACCGAAAGTCGCATAGTTTGACTTATGCTTTGACTTTCAGTTCTGACCCGTTTAAGCCTAGTTTAGGGTTTCCTTAGAGCTTCTTTTGAACCTAGTTACATGTTAGTATAGCCCTCTGTGATTATACGGCTCGGTTCATTAGTTGTCCAATTATTATGCAAACTTCCGTTAATTGCCTAAATGTTTACTATTATGCCCTTTCCACCTTAAAATATGATTTTTGAAAAAGTAAAAGAGTAAACACCTTAGTTACTGATTTATAAACTCGTACCTAAAATTTGACATCAGTTTGAGGTCTAGATTAGGAGTTATGCTCATTAGCGTATTTAGAAAGCTTTTTGTGAATTAAATGACATAATTAGCATATAGCCTATCTAAACCCAATTTTTGATATCAAACTTTATACCTACTGATATAAAATAATATTTTGGGATTTTTGGAGATTTTTATTTATTTTTAGGATGAGCATAACTTAGAGTTCTAAGTATAATTCGGTTATTGTCGGTTTTGCCCTTTTGGGCTATAAAATGAGTTTTACAAATCCTTTTGATGCCAAACCTTTTTCTACTGATCTAATATGATAAATAAATTATTTTGAGCCTTCTGGAATAGTAAAAAATATCAGCTTTCCTTTCAAAACCCGGAAATGACTCCAAATCGCTTTTTTAAGCGTTTTAACGCATAGTATGTGCCAAAACCATTTTTAAATGTATAAGGGTTAATGCCTACTGTTATATTCAGTAAATTTTTATATTCTAATAGTAGGCAAATGTTTTAAACTCAGATTTCCAGTTTTGACCTTTTAGGCTTATGTGAAATTACCAAAATGCCCCTACGGTGCATAGTATGGTTATATTTAATAAATTTCACATCTATATGATACCCTACTGTTATAACTTATTAAATTAAGTATATTTACTAGATAAATCAGACCTGTAACTCAAATTACAAATTGAACTCTTTTATAACCTTTAAATGACCAAAATGCCCTTACGGGGCATAATTTGGGTTTAAATCCGTTTTGGGCATAATAGAAGATATCTTTATGATGTCACAACATATTTAAAGCATATTAACTTAGGAAACTTGTATATGACTCTTTTGGTCACTCGTTACGCACTTTTCGCGTTCGGATCAGCTTATGTGACTAGTTTGCATATATTAGCCGAAACAGGTCAAACCATATTGTTTTTATCTCAAAATCCAGAATATGTTTAGTTTACCCATATTATACAAGTCTTCAAACTTGTCGGGTCTAAATCACATTCTATTCCGGTCTTCGCTTATTCATGCGTTTGAACCGTATCTTCCTTTAAAACTAACCGGTCTAAGTTTAAGCTTAATTAAAGACCCATTAGAAATCTAATAGGTTATTATAAACCTTTGTTCCAGAATAGGAGACCCAGTAAAAGCTACACGCACTTGCTATTTGTGATTAATACTTGCAAAGGTAAATACTTTTAACTTATTTTCCCTATACGGGCTTGGGGTACGGTATATAAAATACCGCTTGGTCGGATATTGCATCTTTAATTGTATGAAGGTTAAATCATTGAAATATCCTGTTTGAAAATGTTTTATTTGCTTAAAGCCTTTAGGGGGTTAATGACCATGTCCCGGATATCCTTGGCATCATTTTACGAAATGGCCACGACCTAAGCACGGGGTGTAGGCGTACACCCGTCAGTGCCTAAATAAATAATGTGGTGTGTCTATTGATCTTTAACCCGGCACGAACTGGGCTACTGAACGCATAAGAAACATGTAATTCTTTTACAAGTATTATATTCAAATAATTATCCCAAGTTATAAAAAGTTTTGTGCCACGTGCATTCAAATCAATTTTATTAAACTTTTCAAAATGAGTCAGTTAATTGTATTTACCAGTGTAAACTGGCGTATTTTCCCAAAAAGGTTAAGTGCAGGTACTACTCGTAATAGGCTGGCCTCTCCTTAGCGTCAATGAGAGTCTCGCAAGCTTGGATGCATTCAAGTCTGTCGAACAAGTTTCCTCTTTATTTGGATCCGCTTGTGGATCTGTTTCAACTGTGTTGTGATACTTAAATATTACACTTTTATTCAGTTGAAATAATATCTATCTTTTGCTTCCGCTGTGCATTTAAATATTGTGTTGTTTGACTATGATGATATCAACTACGTCACGATACTCCCCACCGGGCCCACCGGTAATACGTGGAAATATCAGGGTGTGACAGAACAAGAGATAGATAGGGAAAAGTATGGTAGAGAGGATAGATGAATGAGGAGAGATGTAGTGAGATCTGGTGAGTTTTTTATAAATTATAGAGAGAGAAAAGGTACAAAGTTGTCATTACAAACCTGCTTACATCTTCTGACCATAGGTAAAATGACGTATATACCCTTTAGTTCATCTTTGTGTATATGTGACGTGGCTGAATCCTAGCCACACATGTGGGTTTCTTGCGTTTTCTCATCTGGAGTGGGTTTTCTCATTATAACTAGCCTACATATATATATATACACACATATATATACATATATATATATTCTAAATCACTCGGAAAACTAAGTCGTTTCCGAGACTTAGTTTTATCCCGATTATAAAGGGGATCAAATAACCATAGAGTGGTTATTCCAAATCTAGACGATAACACTACCTTAGAGTCGTTTAGTTAACGATTCGGTAGAGCTCGGATACGTAGTTTAGCTACGTCGTTTATATAGAAAACTTATAAGTATTCCTTCGTAGGAATGTCATAGTTGTAGGCTAGCTAATTCACGTTCTTGGAACGGCAATACGGAATCACGCTAAGCTAGCTTTGCACAGGAATATCAAGGTGAGCTCATCACCCCCCACGTTTTACCGTTTTACGTTTTGATAAGTGTTTTTCGGGGATGGAAAGACATGCAAGTTTTGCAAAAGCACACAAGGTTTCGATAAATGAATATCATATATTTATAAACCATTACACAACAGGATTTCAACGAACTCAAATGGTTTACGAAAAGATCATGCTAAACATACTGGTTTTATAAAAACATAAGTGTTTCTCAAAACATGCATGAGTTTTATGACGTGGGCTAGGCCTAATAACACGAAGAACATGGGCTAGGCCCAATAACACACGCATTATATGTTAACTAGGATATGGTTAAGCTATGGAATGAATTATTAGATCACGTGCGAATAGGTTGAAACTTAAGCACCATTTATCTTGTTTAAGACCAAGGAGCAAAGGAGTAGATCTATCGGGTACAGGGCGAGCCCCACTCATGGGTCCTTGTGTTGCCACATGGAGTTTCCTTTGTTGTCCCCGCCGGGTGGACCGGTACTAAATCGCTTACGGGTTGGTGGCTTCCTATGTCGGCACACATATTAATGTCCTAGCTACACATTAATGATCATTAGATTCATAGACGCTTACATACCAGCTTTCGATGCTCAAACTTTCAAATGTTTTAAGATTTAGTTGATGCAAACTTACAAACTCATGAATTTACAAACCATGGTGACATTTTCAACTTATGTACAAGTAAGATGAAAAGTTAGTCCTGCTTACAAAGTCTCTTTTGGGCCCGGCCCATTCTCACTCGTTCAATGCATAAAGACTCTCGTGGGCTAGACCCACAATTTTTATATAACATGCCCAGAAAAATGACTTTACTATATTTTCTCAACAACTTTTAAACCGGTGAACAAAAAGATTTGTTTAAAATCTTTTTCAAACAAGCTATAAACTCGCTCAACTTTATGTTGATTTTTCGCATGTTCTTTCTCAGGTTGCATTTTCAAAACTATGGAACGGTTGGAATAGGAGAACCCATGGGAATTCGAGTACTTAGCGTTTGTTCAACTGTTTAGATGTCTTAGCTCAATTGCTGCCGAAACATTGAGTCAACAGTTTTGGGTTTTAAACATGCACAAGTGATGTGTTTGATACACGATACACGAAACGAGTACATACAGTAAGCAAAACCTGGAGGGTTTTGATAACACGCAAATAAGACCTTTGGAAAACTCTTGATGAGAACTTATGTTGAAATTCATTAAAGGTCCTCACGTAGGAGCCGCGAGTATTAACTCGGGCACACGCTATTATCTATATTGTCTATGCTATTTTAACTACCCGAACAGGTAACCTACGTGGAACAAAACGCTATGGCACAACTATACGTGAAACTTAAACTATACGTCAGCGGACGTCGAAGTGTATCACACACGACTTTCGAGGCAAGGCCTTTGGAAAACATGATTGGGCACGACAACGACGATGCTAATCCCGTCAACGGGAGAACTACTAATCGAAAAGCAGCAATTTGCCACGTGATCCTGCAAGCGACACGAATCACGCTGAGGTACGTTGAAACATTCTATACAAAACTGCATGAATTCACACCAACTTTTGTTGACGATTTTCAAAACTTACATGTATTTCAGGTAACTAAGTGGATGTGCGCGCGGTCTCTTTGCTCAAGAATGTTGTTTATGTTTCAAGTTATCATGTGTCGATGCTCCGTTGCCACTTTTGATGGATTTGTTTGTTATATCCCGCCTCCTTGGGGAGATATAGCGAACAAAACCTTGATCTTTGTTTTGAAATTACGTTGTAAACGTTTCAAACAATTATCTTATGTTGTGATGTAAACTTTAAACTTAACTTTTGTTTTGAATGGTTAAACTATTAATGGCAATTTGGAGTTGTTTTATATTCATGTAGTATGTTTACTTATCGTATGCAATGAGAACCTTTCAGATCACGCATCGTGCTTCCGCCTTTGAAAGGGGTGTGACATAAGTATGGTTTAAAACCGTACTATGCGCCTAAACGGCGTAAAAGTCGCTAAATGACGATAATTACAGAGTTTAAGTAATTCTGATATTATGACCAGCTTTGAATAGTCAAAATATATTATTTGTCATAACATATCAGTAAATAAAAGATTTTGCATGTTTATTATGTTTAAAACCCATTTTAAGTGTCACAAGGGCATTATCATCATTTAAGAATATTTAACAAGAACATGTGCATAAACTCAGTATATAATCAAACTTGATATCCCAAATAATCTTAAATATGATATTATATCAGTATGTAGTGGGTTTTGTCAAGAAATTATGTTAAAAACTCAATTTGCATGAAAAAGGGCATTTTAGTCCTTTTAAAGGCATGATTTACGATTAAATAAGTAAATTTAGTTTATGACCAGAATGTTAGCATTAAAATATGCTAAATATGTTTACTTATTAGTACATAACTTATTTGCATGCTCATTTATAATTAAAATCTTATTTTTAGACAAAAGAGCAATTTAGTCAACATTTAAGCATAATGACGGAACTTAGCAAATGAACTCAAATTACTATGTGACCATGTAATATAACCTTAGAGGGTTATACTACAATATAATATGGTCACAAAGGAACCTTAAAACATAATAAAAATATACTAATTCGGGTCAGAACTGAAAGGGTCAAAGCAGAAGTCAAACTTCGCGACTTTCGGTTGCGAACCGACCTTAAACTTGGAATTGTCGGGCTGAACACGTTTACACATGTTCTAATAATTATTACCAAGTTATTAAAGTGTTAAAACATATTTTATAACACCGACATTATCAGTTATGAATTAATTTAAAAACTGACCCATTTGACTTTTTAAATTAATAACTTTGACCCGAAAATTGGCCAAGCAAATGTGATTATTAGGAGGTTCCCTTTTGAGGGATTAACTGTCACACCCCAACCGATGGCGGAAACATCGGGATGAGACGAAGTGTGTATAGATTGCAAGAGACTTCATAACACTATGTGACAATATTTAATTAAATTCGAATTTCATTGCAAGTGCTAAATTGTCATACAACATTTAAAATAGAAATAACAACATTGTTCAAATTTCAACATAACATCAAAGATAAATAGATTAAAGGTGTGTATCTAGTCCACCCTAAACTCGTTTCATCATTCATCCATACTTCAACTATCAACCTGCAACATGTATTAAAATAGAGTTTCAATGCAAAAGCAAAGGCGAGTATACAAGTTTAATTACATAGCATAATAGAATAAAAACTCAAGTCCAACATGATTCATAGTATGTGATTACTAGTATGCAATTTTGGCGTACAATATGATCAAACCCAAGAATACAACGCATAAAAGAGCCTAATCCCAAAAGTTTAGCGGGGTGGTAATGTTTAACTTAACAATACCCAAAAGTATAACGGGCGGGGCGTTAATCCTATAGCGCTATAATTGTTAAGGTGGGCGAGCAAAGCTAATGAGCATATAACGTTCCAAAGCGTTCACATAGCATACGAGAATAACAAGTAAATCACATTAGTTTCATGTTTAATCATGGATAGAGTAAGTTTAATCGAGTTTAAAACTTGTTTGCATAGTTATACATGTTGCATCCCAAAGTGTAAAGGGGAAAAAGGGATCGAGTATACTCACGGTGGTTGCAAGCTTTCCTACTTGAAATCCCGCGAGTGAGTTGGTGGATGGATTAGTTTGGAGCACCTAGTCCTTCTACACGAGGAAACATAGGTGTGTGAGTTTGGCGTTTAACGGAAGATTAAAGTTTCGAATTTTAGTATAACATAAGGTATAATATTAAAAATAATCATCTTTAACTTATAACACTTATATGACACTATGTAACCACTAGGGTTATATTGTATTTCATGGGTAGTACACCCATTAGAATCATATTAAGGTTTTAAAGTCTTAGATGATATTCTACTACTTTAACATATAAACACAAGTTCAACATTAAAGGTTCGAATGAGTGTATATATATATATATATATATATCTAGGTTACATATTATTTAGTCCAATAATTCATGTAGGAGGTAGAAGATTAGGATCTTCATTTAGGCACCTCGAGTTATCATGGAAGTCATGTATGGGGTAGGAAGAACAAGCTTCCGTTTAGGAACCCCTTGAACGTTCACCACTTCACTTGATGTAAAAACAACCAAGGAGGGTCAAGAACTATGATTAATACAAGTATGTAAATGAACTAAGCTAAGAGAAATCATCAAATCATGTGAGGATTGTATGTTGGACAACCCAAGTTGTTCCATAATCACTCTACATCAAGACCTAAGCTTGAACATGACTTGTGGGTGAAATACCCTAAACAAAACAGAAAGTATTTGAGGTTTTAACCTCTGATTTGTATGTCTCAATCATGTTTCTAATATCTAATCAACCATAAGATGGGTTGTAAGCATTAGTACATACACTTGAGATGAGTTAGACCCAAGTTTGATGAGTTTAAACAAGTTTTGAAAGAGTATAAAACAAAACAGAAAGTTTATGGACATATTTAGGGCAATTCCAGGTCTGATTTCTCCAAGGAGAAACCAAGGAATCAAACCCCAAGGTTATCCAAAGAAGTAGGAAGAAGAACCATGTGATTTGGTTGAGAAATGAGCAAGTTACACTCACTTTTGTTAAGGAGTATGAATCTGTCCAAAACTCTGATTTGCAACAGATTTGAGAGTGAATTTGTGAGGTGTAGAGAGTTGTGAAAGTGTAAAAATGCTTGGAGGAGGTGTGTATTTATAGGGGAGGAGATTAGGGATGATTGGAGGTGTTTAGAGGTGGATTAGAGCTGATTGGGGAAGAAGAAAACATGGGATTTCGTGCAAAATCGCGAGCTGGTGTGTTTTCTGCCCGCCCAGACATCCTTACGGACCGTAAGGGTCGTGGCTTACGGTCCGTAAGCCATGGTCAGAAGCACAAAATTTTTATTTTTGTTGTTTCAATTTGTAACTCGTCCCCAAGTTAAAAGTTACGGATTTTGGGATTATTTTAAGGTTCTAAGGCATAAGTAACATGTTCCAAAAGTTATGTAAGTGTCCAATTGAATATGATTAAGTATAAGTTTCGTATAAAACATAAATTTCACGAGTGTAATAGTTTATCATAAGTTTGCGAACATCTCAAATAAATACCAAATTGTTTCTCAATTTAAGCGTACAAACATGTATAGAGTATGTATAACACGAGTTTAAATAATTGCAAAGTTTCATTCATGATTCAAGTCTCGGGTTTACAAAGATTGCAAGGAACAACGGTTACAAGGATACAAAGTTTCCAAAAATACGAACAAAACTTTCTATAAATGGAAAGTACAAAAGAGCTGGGCGTTACAGTCTCCCCTCCTTTAGGAAATTTCGTCCTGAAATTTAGGAAGATGTAGCGAAAAGATGAGGGTACTTCGTCTTCATATCGCTCTTGAGTTCCCAAGTGAATTCAGCGCCACGTTTACCTTCCCATCGAACCTTGACGATAGGGATTTTACTGCGCCTCAATAACTTGACTCCTTGATCCATGATTTCGACGGGTTTTTCCACAAAATGCATAGTTTCGTTGATTTGGAGATCTTCGAGAGGAATTTGAAGTCCTTCACCAGCGAGACATTTCTTTAGGTTCGAGACATGAAACGTTGGATGCACGTTGTTGAGTTCTTGAGGTAAATCGAGTCGATAAGCCACCTTACCAATCCTTTCGAGTATCTTGAAAGGACCAACATAGCGAGGGGCAAGTTTTCCCTTTTTACCAAAATGAACCACTCATTTCCAAGGAGATACTTTGAGTAGAACATGGTCCCCAACGTTGAAATCCATCGGTTTGCGTCCCTTATCAGCATAGCTCTTTTGACGATTTCGAGCCTTGAGTAGATTATCATGGATTTGGTGAATCTTATCTATCGCTTCTTGTATGATCTCAGGGCCAGTAAAATGTTTGTCACCAATCTCGTGCCAGCTTAAAGGAGATCGGCATTTGCGACCATACAATGCCTTGAATGGAGCCATTTGAATACTGGAGTGGTAGCTATTGTTGTACGAGAACTCGATCAAAGGTAAATGCACATCCCAACTACCACCAAAGTCGATGACACAAGAACGGAGCATGTCCTCTAGGGTTTGGATAGTACGTTCAGTCTGTCCATCCGTTTGAGGATGAAAAGCCGTACTGAGATTCAAATGAGTACCCATAGCGGACTGAAAAGTTTGCCAGAGACGCGAAGTAAATCGACCATCGCGATCAGAAATGATGTCGAGAGGAATACCATGATGGCGTATGACTTCATCGGTATAGATGCGAGCAAGTCGTTCAACCTTGAAATCTTCACAAATAGGGATGAATTGAGCGGACTTGGTCAAACGATCGATGATCACCCAAATGCTATCGTGACCAGAGGGTGTACGAGGGAGTTTAGTTATGAAGTCCATCGCAATGCTATCCCATTTCCAAACGGGGATTTCAAGTTGTTCGAGTAGACCGGAAGGTCGTTGATGCTCGGCTTTGACTTTCGAACAGGTAAGACACTTAGAAACGTATAAGGCAATGTCTCTCTTCATACCAGGCCACCAGTAGGACGTACGTAGATTATGGTACATCTTGTCAGCACCAGGATGAATTGAGTACTTGGATTTGTGTGCCTCGTTCATTAGGAAGTCTCGAAGGTCTTCACGATCAGGGATCCAGGCACGATTGTCAATGTATAGGATACCATCGGTTTTGGAGACGAGGTCGTGTTCTCTAGCGCCTCGTATCTCAACATGGAAGTTACCTTCGTTAATAGAGGCGTACTGAGCTTCACGAATGCGGCGTGGAAGATCGTTCACGAGTTGAAGACAACGGATACCCTTCATATGAGGTTTGCGACTAAGGGCGTCAGCTACTACATTCGCTTTACCTGGATGGTATTTGATTTCGCAGTCGTAGTCGTTTAACAGTTCCACCCAACGACGTTGACGCATGTTCAGTTCCTTTTGGTCGAAGATATGTTGAAGGCTCTTGTTGTCAGTGAAAACCACTCACTTAGTACCGTAAAGGTAGTGTCGCCAAATTTTCAACGCAAAAACAACTGCGCCAAGTTCAAGGTCATGGGTAGTATAGTTTTTCTCATGTATCTTGAGTTGACGAGATGCATAAGCGATGACCTTGCCTCGTTGCATGAGAACGCAACCAAGACCACGGTTCGAGGAATCGCAATACACCACGAAATCATCATTCCCATCAGGGAGAGCAAGAATAGGAGCGTTGCATAGCAAGTCTTTGAGAGTCCGAAAAGATTCCTCTTGCTCAGGACCCCAAGCAAAAGGTTTTTCTTTTTGAGTCAACGAAGTGAGAGGAACGGCGATTTTTGAAAAATTCGAGATGAATCGGCGGTAATAACCTGCCAATCCTAAGAAGGAACGGATTTCAGAAGGTGATTTAGGCGCGGTCCAATTCTTCACAGCTTCGATTTTTGAAGGGTCAACGTGGATTACTTTTTCACTAACAACGTGTCCAAGGAATTGGACTTCTTTAATCCAAAACTCGCATTTGGAGAACTTAGCGTATAAGCGTTCAATACGTAAGAGCTCGAGTATAAGACGAAGATGACGTTCATGATCGGATTGAGATTTAGAATAAATGAGAATGTCATCAATGAAGACGATCACAAAGCGATCCAAGTAGGGCTTACAAACACGATTCATAAGATCCATGAACACAGCGGGTGCGTTGGTCAAGCCAAAAGGCATAACCACGAACTCGTAGTGCCCATAGCGAGTGCGAAAAGCGGTTTTGGGGATGTCCTCATCGAGAACACGAAGTTGGTGATAACCAGAACGAAGATCGATCTTGGAGAAACAGGTAGCGCCTTGAAGTTGATCAAAGAGATCGTCGATACGCGGAAGAGGGTAACGATTTTTGACGGTGAGTTTGTTAAGCTCACGATAGTCGATGCACATGCGGAAAGAGCCATCCTTCTTTTTGACGAAGAGCACAGGAGCACCCCAAGGTGAGGTACTTGGACGAATGAAACCCTTGTCGAGGAGTTCTTGAAGTTGCGTAGATAACTCTTGCATTTCAGAAGGTGCAAGATGATAAGGAGCTTTAGCAACAGGGCTCGCACCAGGTACGAGATCAATACGAAAGTCAACAGATCGAGGTGGAGGAGGACCAGGTGAATCTTCAGGAAAGACGTCAGGGAAGTCGCGCACCACTGGAACATCACTTAAACTCTTTCCCTTGCCCTTTTCGTCCACAACGTGGGCTAAAAAGGCAAACTACTATTTGCGTAAGTACTTGTTCGCTTGTGTGCAGGACATCAACTTCAGTCCCTTTGAAGGTCGGTCTCCATAGACGTGCAAAACGTCATCGGATGGAAGGGGTAAACGAACGTATTTCTCGTGACAAGCGATTTCAGCATGGTTCTTCTGAAGCCAATCCATGCCTATGATGACGTCGAAACTACCCAATTGCATGGGTATGAGATCGATAGTAAAAACGTGCTCGTTAAGAGTAAGACGACAATCGAGAAGAACGGAATCGACTAAGATGGACTTGCCATTTACGACTTCAACGGAAAACGACTTAGGTAGCTTAAAGCGCGTGCAATTTAACAATGATTCGAATTCTAAGGACACAAAGCTTTTGTCCGCACCAATATCAAACAGTATTGAAGCATAAAGATGGTTAACAAGAAACGTACCGTTAACGACATCATTGTCGTTGCGCGCTTGATTTGCGTTCAGATTAAAAGCGCGCCCACGTGGAGGTTGTTGTTGTTCTTGATTCCATAACGGGCATTGAGGACGTAGATGATTGACATCCCCACATTTGAAACAAGCTCTAGCGGGTCTTGCGTTTTTAGGAGCGGGCGGAGCTTGTTGCGCTTGCAGAGCTGGTGGTGCTTGTTGCTGTTGATAGTTGCGGCAAAAAGCGGTGTCATGTCCATAACGGTTGCAATTGCCACAACGGCGACACCTGGCATTGGCGGGATGATGGTAATTACAAGTGGCACACTTGGGGTGAATCCCAGTGTACGACTTTTAGGTGTTATCAGGAGCAACAGGGTTTGGGTTAACGGGTGGCACAATCGCGTTGCAAACGGGGTTCAATTATTTTCGCTTCTTCCCCCTATTGCTACTCGACTGTTGGGTAATTTGGTTGGCTGGCTTGAATGAAACGGGGTTTGCGGCTTGCTTATCGCGAATGCGATTGTTGTTCAGGGAAGCGGCCAAACGATAAACAGCTTCGATATTGTCGAGTTTGGAAGCCTCGATCGTATCGCGCATAGCAGAGGGTAACCCATTGATGTATTTACTTATCTTGCGCTCAGTGGTCATGACAAGGTGGGGGACAATGAAGCTAAGTTGTTTGAAATGGGTGGTGTAAGCTAGGTTCTCATCTCCCACTTGCTTTAAAGCCCAAAATTCTTCCTCTAACCTTCGTTGCTCATGCGGAGGGCAAAACTTATCCATCATCAGGGCCTTAACTTCTTCCCATGCCAACGCATATGCCAGTTCGTTCGAGCGGATGTTCCTTTCGTTCGTCCACCATTCGAGAGCTCGGGCTTGGAATACCCCAGTCGCACTAGGCGTTTTGAGCTCACTGGGGCAATCACTGTTGATGAACGTGACCTCTATGCTATCGAACCACTCGAGCATGGCGGTCACCCCATCATTGCCAGTGAATGGCTTGGGATTGCACGACGAAAAGTGCTTGAAGTTGAACGAGACGGGTTTGCGTGCTTCGACCTTAGAGTCGACGGAGGAGTGTGGAGTTTCGGAAGCTCGAATCTTGGTAATGACCTTTGGAACTATGCACGCAAATTGATCGGCCATGAAAGCCTTCATCTTCTTTGTGGAATGGGACCTCGACTTCTTAGACGTTTTGGAGTGACAAGAAGACATCTAAGATTAAAAAAAAACGAATAGGTGAGACTTGATCATAATGTTTGTTTAAGAAAATTGTTTGCATAAAATGATTTCACATAGCATAAAGTGTCACATAGCATAATGGGTTCGGATTGATTCACATAACGTAAAGAGTTTAAACGTCTCACATAGCATAATCATGAATTTCACATAGCATAACATGAATAAATGAAAGCATTGTAAATTTAGTTTGTTCACGAGGGATTATTATTGTTTGAGATTGCGATAACGTGCGAAATAATTAAAACGAAATTTTGAAATGAACGAACGTTCAAGTATAAAATCACATATAAATTGAGATACATAAAAGAGAGGCTCAATAAAACATTGGATTGTTTCGGGTAGAGAAACGTCGACTACTCCAAAGTGGGTCGAAAGTCCTTTCGAATTAGAGAAAAGGTGCTTTGGCCTATAGGTAAGATACTCTCGTCGAGAAGCGATTAACGGTATCTTACCCTTCCGGTTACTACACATCTCTAATCGATTGAAACAATCGGGACTTTGGCGAGATTGAAAATCGAGGAATGGGACTTAATCGACGAGATGCGGGTTTCACCCCTAACTTGACGATTTCGTACCCTAAATGTGGTTGGTACTCGTCGGGTCAAAATATAATTTCGACACTTTGACGAGGGTCCACTAGAGTTGAAATGAAAATTACCATTAAGTTGTGGATTTCACTCCTAGCTTAATGGTGAAATTTCGTGCAAAAATAGTTTAAGGTAGAATGAGAGTCGTTTACCAAATTGTGGGTTTCACGCCTATTTTGGTAAAGTTGTCTCGTTTGTGTTACAAGAGTATACAAATAAACAAAGTGTATTCATGTTAACCTTAGGAAAGGCATACAAATTTAATCAACAAGAAGTATAGCTAGGAAGCATGCATGGTAGAGTACAAAAGTTTTAAACAACAAATAAGAGGCAAAATTCCTAAAACTATAGATTAGGGCAAAAGCATGGCAGTTTTCCTAATTCCCTATAGTTATGGCTCTGATACCAATCTGTCACACCCCAACCGATGGCGGAAACATCGGGATGAGACGAAGTGTGTATAGATTGCAAGAGACTTCATAACACTATGTGACAATATTTAATTAAATTCGAATTTCATTGCAAGTGCTAAATTGTCATACAACATTTAAAATATAAATAACAACATTGTTCAAATTTCAACATAACATCAAAGATAAATAGATTAAAGGTGTGTATCTAGTCCACCCTAAACTCGTTTCATCATTCATCCATACTTCAACTATCAACCTGCAACATGTATTAAAATAGAGTTTCAATGCAAAAGCAAAGGCAAGTATACAAGTTTAATTACATAGCATAATAGAATAAAAACTCAAGTCCAACATGATTCATAGTATGTGATTACTAGTATGCAATTTTGGCGTACAATATGATCAAACCCGAGAATACAACGCATAAAAGAGCCTAATCCCAAAAGTTTAGCGGGGTGGTAATGTTTAACTTAACAATACCCAAAAGTATAACGGGCGGGGCGTTAATCCTATAGCGCTATAATTGTTAAGGTGGGCGAGCAAAGTTAATGAGCATATAACGTTCCAAAGCGTTCACATAGCATACGAGAATAACAAGTAAATCACATTAGTTTCATGTTTAATCATGGATAGAGTAAGTTTAATTGAGTTTAAAAGTTGTTTGCATAGTTATACATGTTGCATCCCAAAGTGTAAAGGGGAAAAAGGGATCGAGTATACTCACGGTGGTTGCAAGCTTTCCTACTTGAAATCCCGCGAGTGAGTTGGTGGATGGATTAGTTTGGAGCACCTAGTCCTTCTACACGAGGAAACATAGGTGTGTGAGTTTGGCGTTTAACGGAAGATTAAAGTTTTGAATTTTAGTATAACATAAGGTATAATATTAAAAATAATCATCTTTAACTTATAACACTTATATGACACTATGTAACCACTAGGGTTATATTGTATTTCATGGGTAGTACACCCATTAGAATCATATTAAGGTTTTAAAGTCTTAGATGATATTCTACTACTTTAACATATAAACACAAGTTCAACATTAAAGGTTCGAATGAGTATATATATATATCTAGGTTACATATTATTTAGTCCAATAATTCATGTAGGAGGTAGAAGATTAGGATCTTCATTTAGGCACCTCGAGTTATCATGGAAGTCATGTATGGGGTAGGAAGAACAAGCTTCCGTTTAGGAACCCCTTGAACGTTCACCACTTCACTTGATGTAAAAACAACCAAGGAGGGTCAAGAACTATGATTAATACAAGTATGTAAATGAACTAAGCTAAGAGAAATCATCCAATCATGTGAGGATTGTATGTTGGACAACCCAAGTTGTTCCATAATCACTCTACATCAAGACCTAAGCTTGAACATGACTTGTGGGTGAAATACCCTAAACAAAACAGAAAGTATTTGAGGTTTTAACCTCTGATTTGTATGTCTCAATCATGTTTCTAATATCTAATCAACCATAAGAAGGGTTGTAAGCATTAGTACATACACTTGAGATGAGTTAGACCCAAGTTTGATGAGTTTAAACAAGTTTTGAAAGAGTATAAAACAAAATAGAAAGTTTATGGACATATTTAGGGAAATTCCAGGTCTGATTTCTCCAAGGAGAAACCAAGGAATCAAACCCCAAGGTTATCCAAAGAAGTAGGAAGAAGAACCAAGTGATTTGGTTGAGAAATGAGCAAGTTACACTCACTTTTGTTAAGGAGTATGAATCTGTCCAAAACTCTGATTTGCAACAGATTTGAGAGTGAATTTGTGAGGTGTAGAGAGTTGTGAAAGTGTAAAAATGCTTGGAGGAGGTGTGTATTTATAGGGGAGGAGATTAGGGATGATTGGAGGTGTTTAGAGGTTGATTAGAGCTAATTGGGGAAGAAGAAAACATGGGATTTCGTGCAAAATCGCGAGCTGGTGTGTTTTCTGCCCGCCCAGACATCCTTACGGACCGTAAGGGTCGTGGCTTACGGTCCGTAAGCCATGGTCAAAAGCACAAAATTTTTATTTTTGTTGTTTCAATTTGTAACTCGTCCCCAAGTTAAAAGTTACGGATTTTGGGATTATTTTAAGGTTCTAAGGCATAAGTAACATGTTCCAAAAGTTATGTAAGTGTCCAATTGAATATGATTAAGTATAAGTTTCGTATAAAACATAAATTTCACGAGTGTAATAGTTTATCATAAGTTTGCGAACATCTCAAATAAATACCAAATTGTTTCTCAATTTAAGCGTACAAACATGTATAGAGTATGTATAACACGAGTTTAAATAATTGCAAAGTTTCATTCATGATTCAAGTCTCGGGTTTACAAAGATTGCAAGGAACAACGGTTACAAGGATACAAAGTTTCCAAAAATAGAAATACGAACAAAACTTTCTATAAATGGAAAGTACAAAAGAGCCGGGCGTTACATTAACACCTACCTAATTACGATCACGTAGCCATGTTCGCCCCGAACAATGGCTGGACCATACTGGTCTAAACCGAAAGTCAAAGCGTTTATCGAAAAACTTTGACTTTCGGCTTTTAAAAGCCTATAAAATAAAAATCAGCGGCTAAGGACACTTACAAAGGTTCCTAGCTCGAATCTTTAACTGAAAGGGAGTCTCCTTAAGCCAGGAATCTCCAAGAGAGCAATAGATAAGAGAAATTGAGAGGTACAAGGAAAATGGATGGTTGAGCACCTCTATTTATAGTGTTTTGAGGTGTTCTTGGATCAAGCCAAGTGTCTAGGGAACTCTAGAGATCATTCCAGGTGTCTTAGCAGGTTTTAAAAAACCATTAATAAGCTCATGGTATCGATTTTTAGAGTGCATGGTAGTATGAGTGGGGAGCAAGGCTGCAACCATGCAGTTGTCATTATCTTTCTGCCTAGAAGGGCTTCTCGCGGCCCTCGATAGAACACAAGGGGGCCGGTCGCGGCCCGCGACCCCCTTTAATTCCGGTAAACCAAGTTTAAAACTTGGCAGAGTCAGTCCCTGGACCTTAAAACCCATAATAACTTTCATTTTTGGCACTATTGGCCCTTCAAGTTAGGTTTTAGGTGTTCTTGGAAGTATAACAAACATCGTTAAACTTCGGGTTTGTTAAAAGGTCGCTCAGAGGTATAATTAAACATGTTGACACTTTTAACCCTTCAATTCATAAACTTTTATATTCAATTACAAACGATTTCATTTATCCAACGAATGATCCGTTAAAGGATACAAACACCGTATAAGGTCTTTCAGAGGCATAGTTTGTGCATCTTGACACTTTTAGTACCTCCACATACATCTTTTCGTCGTTTGACAACATTAGTCCTTCGTAGTCAATGTTTGACTTCATTAAGGTTTAGAACACGTGTCGTCACATCATTGGACACGGTTTTATGAGGTGTTACAGGGCGGCATGTCCAACCGCTTGGAAAGGGCAACATCCACGTGGTGACCACGAAGGTCCTACCCTAATACTACAAGCGGTCACGTCTCAAGATTTATGGATTTGGTATGCGTATTTTAGCATGGCCGGTGCGAACAATGATATCGTTGTTTTACAATCTTCGAGTCTTTTCGACGATGTCATAGATAGTGTTGCACCAAATACTTTATTCTATGCAAACGATGTGGAGTATAAGTATGGGTATTATCTTGTCGACGATATTTATATGGAATGGGCTACGTTGGTGAAAACTCTTCTGCGTCCAGATGACGAAAAAAAGATTGTATTACAAGAAAAAACATGAGTCGGCAAGAAAAGATGTCGAGCGGGCTTTCGGTGTATTAAAAAAGAGATGGTCTATCATTGGCCAACCGTCTAAGATACTTGAAAAGAGTAAAATGAGAAACATCATGTATACATGCATCATCTTGCATAACATGATATTGGAGGATTCGGGCAGAGCCTTTTGTGCAGAAAGTTATGAGGAAGGTAACCAACCGGCAAACCCACTACTCATCTACGCTCAGAAGGAATTTATCCGAGCGAGGATACGTGACAGGGGCACACACCATAATCTTCAAACTGATTTGACCGAGCACCTATGGTTTGATCGTGAACAAGGAGGAGACGACGAGTGAAGATGTGTATTTTTAAGTTTAACCTGGTTAACCTTTTAAGGATTGTCTTTTTTTTATGTGACGCTGTATTTTTTTATTTAAATTATGAGTTTTATATTTTATTCATGTTGTTTAAACTTAAATAAAAAATAATTAGGTAATAATGATGAGGGGTTTTAAACCATTGCAATGATGTTAAAGAAAGAGACTTTAAAGCCACTCATATAAGATGGCGCTGACTTGGCATAATAAAACCACTACAAGCTTTAAACCACACGCCAGTCTAACCACTCACTGTATACATCACATGACATTTTTTTATAATACTAATGTATATTTTGGTACAGGTCAATATAATAATAATAAATATAATAGTGGATTAGAATCAAATACAAAGGCTCCTTAAAATAAGAAGTGTACAAAGGCTCCTAAAAAAACCCACTACAAAAAAAAAACCTAAACACCCACCACCACTGAAAAACCTAACCCCCCAAAAAAAGTATTTTTTTTGCCGAGGGGGGTGCCCCAACCGATGGCGGAATCATCGGGGCATGGCACTGAGCGAAACAGATTGTCCAAGAGAATCCATAACAACTATTAATGACGATATATTTAACGTTAATATTCCATACTACTAACATATAAAGTAAAAACAGTCATTACAGATAGTGTTTCTCATAAACAAAACTATTCCGACAACTCAGATTTATTTAGTGGAGTTTCTAGACTTCCTAGCTTGTTTTCAACCAAACATGGCATCCTATCAACCTGTCACATATGTTAAAATAAAGTCAATACATAAAATGTAAAGATGAGTACACAAGTTTGAGTAGCATATAGTAGTGAAAGCGTTTACGCATAACCAGCATGTAACACGTAACGGGCGAAGCATGTAACTATCAAACAATGTCTACAACTTAACCATGAGACTGCGTTTTGAGTATGCGCGACACATGTTCAACGAACACGTGAAGTAAAGTGATGTGATCCCTAGCAACCCCTGTCCACGACAGGTGCTGAGTCCAAACTATAGTATTATCGTTGCTAGAGGCGGTATAGTATAACACTGTATAGCATAGTACAAGCATTCAAAGTACACGTATAGCATGCGGGGGCGGTTAGCATTTATAAAGTGTTTGCGTTGTGTGTTGTTGTGTTTTGATATAGTGAACGTAAGTAACACCCAAAAGTGCGATAAAGAAAATGGGTTCGAGTATACTCACAGTATGTGTTTAACAAATAAATACAGTCTTGGATTTAAGGGAGCGCGTTGGAGTTTAGCCTGAGCATAGAACAGTAGCGTAAGCATTGAACAGCGTGTAAACAGAGTGTCGAATGATGATCCGGTCGAATGAGTACAACCCATCCGAGCGGATGACCATTCGAATGAGATGTGGGTGTTTGTAAATCGTTTCGAAAATTTGAAGTTTTCGTTGTAGCATTTAAACAATGTAAAGTATTGATGCCCAGTCATCCGGTCGGATGGTCATCCGGACGGATGGCCATTCGATCGAGAAATTTGTAGTTTGAAGTTTTTCGTAAAATTTTCTAAGTAAAAGTTTGAAGTTTTAACGGAGACGGCGTGATGACATGTCAAACAACGGAAACACACCAAGGTCCAGCTCGTTCGATCGGATGAGGATCACCCTATTCGATCGTACTCACTGTTCTTTTGATGAAGTTTCATGTTTAACCCGTAACTCGGTCATCTCTCCGGTGGAAATCCGTTTTCAGGCCGGCTTTAGACTAGGGAATGAGTATAAAGTCAGATTGAGTCCAGATTCCATCGGTCTTGAGTAGAAAGTTGAAGAAAACATGTATTCAGTTGAAAAGTGTTGAGATCTTGTAAAACTTAGTTGAATCATGGTGGAAATCTCTTAGATCTGAACAAATCTTGATGAGTTGGTGCTCCACAACAGGTTGCATAAGCAAAACGAGTGAAGGACACCTTCAAGAGGTCCAAATCAGTGATTTCAGAGAAAAAGTAAGTGTTTGTGTGTGATTTTGATGGAGAAGATGATGAAGAAGTGTTTAGTGATGATGATTGAACAAGATTTGAAGAGAAATACTTACGAAATAGCCTTGAATCGAGAGAACGAGTGCATGAGCGTGACTTGAGAGCGAGTGGTCGGATGAGAGTGTCAAATAAGTGAAAGGGACGTGTACGACGGTATTTATAGGCGAGAGAGTGTGAGTAAGGCTGTGGAGAGAAGTGGCGTGTGGTCGGATGGCCTGTCGATCGGATGGCCATCTGGTCGGATGGTCATCCGAGTGGATGTCCATTCGACTGGTGGTCCATTCGATCAGCCAAGTGGAGCGAGTTAGTTTTCCAACTTTCGTTTCGTGCGTTAAGAGTTGCGTTGCGTTTAAGCGTTGAGCGTGTAAGCGTTGCGTTTATAACCATGTAATATTTAAACAATTAATCACACAAATAACACACAATCACATAAATGCATAAAAGTAAATCCGCGTTTCGAGTTTGCGTTGAGATTGCGTTGCGATAGCGTTTAGTCTAAACAAGCGATAAAATGCATTTAAACAGTAAGCTTTGTAAATAGCGTTTAAATAGTATGTGTTGTAAACAGTGTTTAATGCGTTAACTGCGTTGTAATTTGCGTTTGAAAAAGCATAGTTTAGAATAGTTAACCCGTTGTGATAATCGAATCTCTGGAATACAAGCAATTAAGCAAGAAATGATAGACACAAGTAATGACCCGGAAAGTCGGGTTGTTACAGGTGGGGGTTTAGGTTTTTGGGTAGTGGTGGGGTGGGAGTGGGTGTTTAGTTTTTTTTTTTTTTTGGGGGGGGGGGGGGGGGGGCAGGTAGGTTTTTGGGGTGTGGGGGTGGGGGGGGTTAGGTTTTTTGGTGATGGTGGGGTGGGGGTGGGTGTTTAGGTTTTGGATGGTGGTGTAATGGGTTTAGATTTTAAGTTATTGGATACTTGTCATTTTATAAAGCCTTCTTACACTTCTTACAATTAGGAGCTTTTATAGAATAACTTAACCCATATAATAGTATATTTGGAACTATTAAATGTTGAATTCTATATTATTAAAAAAAACGTAAATAGTATATTAAATAACTCTAAAGCTATGTGGGGGTCATGTGACAAGTGACGGAAAAGTGCAAAGAGGGCTTTATGAGAGTTAGGGGAATGATCCACTAAAAAGTGGATTTTGCCTAAGTAGCCTAAGAAGTATTGTGATGATGACATGTGGCACTCCTAATAATTATGAATGAATGGCATTTTGGTCCTTATAAATAGGAGTGAAAATGACATGTGTCACCCCTTTTGTTTTTTAAAAATATAACAAAAAAATATAGCACAAAAAATCTAGTACAAAAAAATCTAGCACAAAAAATATAGCACAAAAAAATATAGTACATAAAAATATAGCACGAAAAAATTCAGCAAAAAAATGTAGTACAAAAAAATCCAACACAAAAAATTGGGAAAACAAAATTTAAGACAAAAAAATTCAGCACAAAAAATTTAGTACAAAAATATAGTACAAAAATCCAGCACAAAAAAATGTTATATAACATAGAAATACAACACATTTTAGTGGGTTTTTTTAGTATTCATATTTTATATAGTAATATGGTACTCAAATTAAAGATAAAAATACTCTCGATTTTACGGTGAAATTTTTATGAAAAAATAATTTCGTATAAAAAAGTTATGAACGTTTAAAAAATGAGGGTGAAATATGCATGTGCAGGGAGAAAGTCCATAAATATGATTTTCACAAGATACCCTTGCACTCCTCCTTTCTCCTACACTTTCATCTTAACCATTGATTTGAAAAATGAATGGTTAAGATTCCTTCTTATCCTACTTAGGTAAAATAAACTTTTTATTTGATCTTATTCCATGAGAGTTATATCACAAGATGGTGTACTGGTAAGAAGGTTATATAAGAGCATTCACATCCAATCCACTAAAAATATACATACATTCCACTAAAAAACAACTCGTATATCAATATATTTTCACTAAAAACAAATACTTTTTCTCTCTCATTTTCAATATATATTACATTTTTCTCTCTCCCTCACTCACAACCACTTTCAATATATATTAAAAAATTATAGTGGGTGAACAGCGTCCCCCCAAATATACAGATGAACAGTAACATTTTCTCTCTCCTCCACTCACAACCACTTTTTATACTCTTTATATTATAAAAACTTCACACACACAAATTGATGGACTGGATGTGAATGCTCTAACACCTTCAATTATACATACATATGTATGTAAGTACATGTGTGAGTAGGGGAGGAAGAGGCATGGCGTGATATTTTTCATGGATAATCAAAATTTCAATCACATAGCGCCGACTGTAATGGTATTGCCGAATGCTATGCTCATCTCAAGCGCCATATCACGTCCCATTGGAGGGAAATAAGAAAAGAGAAGAAAAAATATTGGCATCAAACTTTTGCTTATTTAGATTTTACCCCCTCTAAAATACCAACATATCAAACGTGATGCCGAAGCTACTAAAGTAAGTAGTGTGCAGAGTCTATAAATTAAGAGCTCCACAACACTCCCACAAACCCCTCACAAACAAAACTGACTTCAAATTCCTCCCCAATCAATCCTTACCCAAATGAAATCTGCATCATTTAACTCCGATCAATCGAACAGATCGATGATTATTCAGCCTCGCCGAGGCCAGAACAAAATTAAACGTATGATCATGAAACAGCTCGTGAATTCGGTTGCTTCGATCATGATGAAGAAGAAGAAGAAAGAATCGGACGGTAGTTCAAGCTATATAAGCTCACCGTTAATTGTTTCCGACACCGATTTCATTTCCGACGGTGGTTCTGATTCCGGCAGATGACAGAGTGACGGTTGATCTTCGGCATGTAGTAGTCTGATTCAGCTTCGGTATGATGGAATTGGTAGATATTGTATTATTCATTTGTTCAATTTATTATATGTTTTGTCATTGTTTTTTAAAAGGCTACTGCCTTTATTGTGAATATATGTTGTATAGTGTAATTAATTGTTATATGTTAAATTGATTTCGCAATAGAATACATACGAATTTCTAGTTTTCTGATTTTTGTTGGCAAAATACGCGATTTTCTGCTGATTTTGAAGATGGAAGAGGTTGGTACAGAGCAGGGCAGAGTAACTAAGTTAGGGTACTTTGTTCAAAATAAGATGGTGTTTGTTGGTTGTGCTGTTTTGTGGCTCAACAAATTGTTTGAAACTAGTTTTCAAGCCCCGCGTTGCAGGCGCATACCTAGCAAGACCGTGCTAAGTAGTAAGCAAACGATCGCCAAACCTAGGAAAACTCGTAAAAAACGTGAATCTATACCGCCATGTGACATAAAACGTAGAGTAGAAATTGTAAAACAAAAATATGAATTTATGCCGCCACATGGCCTAGAACGTAGGCAAAGATAAAGACAAACTTATACCATGAGGTGACACAAAACGAAGACAGGCTCGAATTTATACCAATGAATATTTAACATAAAGATAAAAAAGACAAAACTTAACACCTGAAAGTAAAACATACAAACTTAAGGGACTTAACATGTAAACAACCTCCTTAACTTCAAAAAAATATAAGACAAAAAGGCCTTTACTGCAAAACAAAAGCAAAAAAAAAATAAATAAAGGGGTATTGGATTTTAATAATCCCAACTTTCAGCAATTGGCCGATAATAATCCCAACTTCAAAAATAGCCTACAACACTCCCAACTTGTAACATTTTGGCCACCAATGATCCTTTGCTAACTGGGTTATAACCCAGTTAGTTTTTTGCTGACTAGGCTGCTGACGTGGCACCATCACCACCTCCGGTGACCTGCAACTTATTCCGACGACCCGTTTTACCCCTGAAACCACCAAACGAGACCACCACCAATCATCTCCGACCTCCTGTAATTTTCTCCGCTGCTCAGAAGTTCAAAAAACCCAACTCTGGTGACCTGCAACTTATTCCGGCGACCCGTTTTACCCCTGAAACCACCAAACGAGACCACCACCAATCATCTCCGACCTCCTGTAATCTTCTCCGCTTCTCAAAACTAACTGGGTTATAACCCAGTTAGACAAGGATCATTGCTGGCCAAAATGTTACAAGTTGGGAGTGTTGTAGGCTATTTTTGAAGTTGGGATTATTATCGGCCAATTGCTGAAAGTTGGGATTATTAAAATCCAATACCCCATAAATAAATAAAAAGGCAAAAGAGGCATTGTTCCGAAGAACATACCTCAATCGTATATATAATAATTGGCTCGGTTTTGAAAGAGGTGAGTTGGCTTGGTTTGGTTTGGTTTGTAAACGAGCTAAAGTCGAGTCATCATAGATCTGGTTAAAGGCTTGCTTTTTAGCTGGCTTGTTGTCTCGTCTAAATTAAAGGTCAAATTACTCTCTTATACAAAAACCAACTGGCACCTTTTCAAATACATACAGATATCAATTCGCATCCGTTAAAAACAAATCGTCGTTGAACTCGCGTCGGTCAAAAAAGAGACGATGCTTCGGTTATGTAACCGCCACTTCAAACTTAAAAAAATGTATACATACAAAAAAAAAACCAAAATAACCGACGCAACTTGGGTTAATTCCATGGCCATAAACAATTTAACAACCGGAGAATGGACACACCGTTACGGCACCGACAAAACCATTCAAAAACCGTCATCCGACAAAATCATTCAACAACCGCCGTTGATAATCAAACCGACGCGTCTTCACTCCAACCACCGTCTCCCCCGTCCGCTACCATTTCACATCCTATATAACATCACCGATCTGTACATTTACAATTATTTCTTGGTTGCCGCAAACAAGACGTGTTGATGTAGAAAGACAACAGAGAGGCAGTGATCATTGATCAAAGAGGAAGTTTGATGACGGTAGCGGTTGTTCTCCGGCGACGCGCACGTTCTTCGCCTCAAACACCAACGTTTCCGGTGCCGGTTTCGGCAATGATCTTCAGATGCTTCACCATCATGGTTCAAACAGATGAGAAGGATGCTGATGGGTGTAGTGCTGGGGGTTTGGGATGCGTTATGGGCGACCCGTGCATAAAACGACGATTGTCGCAACGGCTTCTGCATCTACAGAGGAGGATTGAGATTGTAGAGTGCGTGGTGGAGGAATTTTGTGTTTGATGATAAATAACCAGAGAGAAGATCGTAAGTTTTTTTATCAATCTCAAACCATTGTTTTGAGATGTGTATGGTTTCATTTATCAGTCATTTCAGGGGTTTACAACCATGGTTTTGTTTCTTACTGTGGGCAATACCCTGGTTTCATTTAAATATAATTTTAATCTATATTTGTATAAAGCATTGCCTTTATCTACAATCTACAAAATCATTTGTATTCTTTTATCTTTACAAGGTCAGTATTTGTATGCATTAAACTTATGGGGTATTTTTTTTTTAATAATTACTCAATGTAATTTAATTTAACTTAAAAACGTAACTCATTTTGCCACTATTATTTTTTTTAAATACTTTACTGATATGCAATATTTATCCCATACAACTAATTCAATTTGATTTTAATTTTTTAATTTTTTTGTATTTTACTGTTTATCTACTATTTTTAATGAAAATTTAGAAGATTAAAAAAAACATGATTAAACTTTATGCTTTCGCATAATCCTAATTCGATAAACTTTGTGTATACTAATATTTAAGTAGTTGCAATACTTGATGCATTAACTCATGTCTGGCATATGCTTTAAACAGAACATTTGTGTCATGTAATTCTTAATTGATATGTATGTTGGTTGGATATGTAAGTTTTCATGCTTATGTCTAATATTAATGTCTTTGCATGAAACCTTGGATGAATGTTTTTTTTTTCTTTTTTGTCATTCTAATATGTGGTGCCCGTTGATAGTTTAAAGAAAAAGGTTTACATGCACTAATCGATCTTTGTCTTAATTGTTGAGTGTTATGTGTCTTATGTCCTAGGTTTGATGCAAAACTACTATGGAGCCGGGGTCTCACTGAAGGCAGCTTTTCTATTCCTACGGGGTAGATGTAAGGCTGTCTACATCTTACACTCCTTAGACCCTAGCCCAACTTTGTTATTAGTGGGATTAACTGAGTATGATGATGATGATTTTAAAACCTAACGTGTATCTTTGTTTGTTTTTAATTAATTTATTAAAAACTTTCATAATCAACATTCCGTCGCAACGCGCGGGTAACGCCAACTCGTTATATTTATAACCTAAACTTCTTATATGTTTTTAAGCAATTATTGTTAGTTTGTAAATGCTGTTTTATTAGTCTAAATACTCTTTTATTTATTTATTTATTTATTTTTGTTTTATGTATATCATCGTGTAAAAAGTACAAAATATAAAAAAGTAATGTTTTTTTTTCTAATAAATGAGCCAGTTTAAACCTTTGACGAACCAAACCCAAACCTAGTGTTTGGTATACGATATTTGGTTTAATGATTCCAAATTGAATGAAATTTTGTTCAATGATTTCAAATTTGATGTTTGGTTTACAAGCTCATAGATCAAAACAAAATTTTAATCAAATTGATTCGAGGATCATCTATTTGGTAATCTTAAGCTCACATTAAGTTAAAGATGGGTCGGTTTTGAGCTCAAATCGATCCGAAAACAAAACTTCAGTTTTCAGTTTCTAAGAAATCGGTTGATTTTGGTTTTTAGTTTTACGTATGAGTTCCGTTCAAGTGACGGTCAATTTTACACATGGCCGGCCCTGGGGGTGGGCGGGGAGGACCACCGGCCAGGACCCGATATTTTGAAGGGCACGTTATTTTATGAAAAAACCTGACATGTATATGTAAAATATTTTTTTAATAGGGTATACCCGTACAAACACCAACACAGACCCACTTACAAAATTATTCTTATGGTTTAGATTGGTTATTAGCACATTGGCATTAAGTTTAGACTTTTAGTAAGCTCGATACCCAATTTCGTTACGGCTTAAAGGCACGTTTTTTCAAGATCGAACAGGGTACACGAATTCTAAGGGACGGTGTTGATTTTACACAACGAGATCCTCAATTTCAACCAACCTAAAATTGACAACTTGTTAACCCAACACTGGATTTGACATAATGCAGAGAAAGAAAAAAAATCAAATGTAATATATCATATATATCCTCATCATAAATTCAAAATTAATTATTTATAGCTTTATACCAAAGTCCACACAATTCATTTCACTTGACAACAATCAACCAAACACTTATGGTCTTACGCTTCAGTATCAAAATCAAGTACGACTTCCCCAAATTGACAGGATCTTATTATATATAAAATGTTCGTACGTCAACAACAACGCGTTATTCCATCATCATCATACTCAGTAAATTCCACAAATAGGAAAGATAAGATAGAGTCTGAGGAGGGTAAGATGTAGACAGCCTTACCTCTACCCCGTAGAAATATAGAGGCTGCTTCCAGTGAGACCCCCGGCTCAATAGCAGTTTTGCATCAAGCCTTGGACCATAACGCACATAACACTCAACAATTGGGACAAAGGCCGATTAGTGCATGTACCCTTTTGTCTTTCGGGTTATCAATGCCACCATATGATGCGTAATTAACCATACGTCACTTTTAACGTTATTTCCACGAAATTAGTAAAATAACGTTAAAATTAGTGAAATTTCACTTTTGCCCCCCGATGACCCCACACATATATGCATTATATGTGCACACCGCAAACGGGACGCAACAACAACGCGTTATTATATTTTATTATTTTCGTTCACATAATGATGTTTGTTTTAGGATGTTGAGAAGTCTTAATTTGTATGATTTTTCAATGGTTAAATTGTAATTTTATTGAATCCTTAACTTTACATATGTCGTTTAAGTAATAGTTTGTATAAAAGTCAATCGAAAGGTTCAGAATAATATTGTTGGGACTTTGATATAACTAGGGTCAAGACCCGCCCGCGTTGCAGCGCGGGTACATCGTAAAATTGAATGGATTAGTCTAAACGTTATATGATGCATTAACCATATGAAAACACACATTTCGACGTATCCAGCTGAACACAATGTAACCTGTATAAACATAGTGATTGGATCAAACGTAAAGTAAATCAAATTCATATCGAAGAATCATAACGTATTATATGTGACCCAACTCATACATAGAAAACGTAACGGGTATGAAGGAAAATATGCACATGTAATCGAAAGGGGTTTAATTAGAGCTTTCGAAAAAAAGGGGAGAGAAATAAACTATAATTTGACTCCACTCGGTTCGAAACAAACTTTACGAAACATACATACATAAAATAAACATGAAAACATATTATATTTGATCTGAATCATTTTCCAAAAAAATTTACGTCGAAACGTAGAACAACTTGAATTTATACCAAAACGTACATAAAAATATGCACGTAAAAATGGTTTTCTTTAAACGAAAACGTATTATATTTGACCTGACTCATCTATAAAAAAAGTTTACATCGGAATGTAGAACAAATCATATTTATACATACCTGTACATAAAATATGCACGTAAAAGATAGTTTTTAAGTAAAGGAAGTATAGGGGTAAACCGAAACAAAATATTAGTAAAAAATTAATAGGTTAAAAACGTTCGTAAAACCGTGCAAAGTAGCACCAATGCCACAACGACATCGACTCTCAACATCGTAAAAATAAAATAGATAAAATAGTAAAAATTACATGGAACGAAAAGCAGACTAAAATCGTTGAAAAACGCACACCCGTTACAGTGTGTTAATGCGAAGAAATTAACCAGAAACGTAAAATGTAGAAAATAATAACTTAGTCGATCTAGGACCTCCCGTTGCGGCGAACTTTTCAAAAGGGAAAAATGGACGTGTTCCGACGGGTCTGTCAAATATGAAAAAATAGAGCAAAAAACGTTGAACCTCACATGCACGCTACGGCATGTTAACTCGCAAAAGTTAGAACGAACCGTAAAACGAAAAACTTGCAAAAGATAAAAAGTATGGGGGACTAAAGTTGTAAATAATAAAGTGTTGTGTTCAATTATAAAAGATGGAAAACTTTGGGTTAAAAGTAAAAAAATTAAAAGGGGTTAAAAATACAAAAATATGAAATGTTTGGGGTTAAAAGTGAAAAATCAAGTTTTTTTTTTTTTTGGAAAAACTCTCCAAGCTTGGTGTACAACTCCTAATGCAAATTAACCAGAAACGTAAAACGTAGAAAATAATAACTTAATCGATCTAGGACCCCGCCCATTGCGGCGAACTTTTCAAAAGAGAAAAAATGGACGCGTTGCGACAAGTCTGTCAAATATGGAAAAATAGAGCAAAAAAACATTGAACCTCACATGCACGCTACGACATGTTAACTCGCAAAATTTAGAACGAAACGTAAAACAAAAAAATTGCGAAAGATAAAAAGTATGGGGTACCAAAGTTGTAAATAATAAAGTGTTGTGTTAAATTATAAAAGATGGAAAACTTTGGGTTAAAAGTAAAAAAATTAAAAATGGTTCAAAATACAAAATATGAAAATGTTTTGGTTAAAGTGAAAAATCAAGTATTTTTTTAAAAAAAAAAAACTCTCCAAGCTTGGTGTGCAACTCCTAATGCACAAAAAAGTTGCTTCTTTATAGTGTAATAACTCGCAAAACATATTAATAGAACATGATATATCTACTTATTGGAATTGATATTATTAAATGTCTTTAAAAAGGTATTTGATATATAAACCTAGTTATTTTCCCGCCCGCCGCGTTGCGGCGGGACCCAATGATTACAAAAGGCGTGTCAGCAACGGCAAACAGATACCAAATATCAAAACATAAATAAAATGACGTGGTAAGGATAGTCACTCCGTCATAAAAAAACGATTTTAAATAACCTAATATATAATAATAGGACCCACACGTCCTACACGTTGGAAATTCGGTTGTTTTCAGTTAAGTTATTACGGTGCTAACACGTTAAAATATGGATGAGCTTGGTACCGGTAACGGCAGCGATAGTACCGATCCGGAAAATCATCGAAATTAGGTACCGGCACCGAAAATGCTCGGTACAATACGGTATGGTATTTGAAGGGTAAAAATCAATAAATACAGGTATGGTGCTAGACCGGTGTCGAACCGAAAGTAACGATTCTGAAAATGCCAAAAGGGTGGGTACCAAATTGGTACCGAAAATGATTAGGTATAGTAAATTTGGTATCGATACGATACCGGTTCGTTTACAGGATTTGATACGATTTGCTCATTAATCAGGGGCAGACCTATAGCTTATTAAGGGGTGGCGTCCGCTACCCCTTGGTCGGAAAAAAAATTTGGAAAAAATAGTGTAAATTTTGGAAAAATTTGACGTTTTTTCGATTTCGTTACGGCTTATTTATAAAACGTTACCCCTTGGTCGGAATCCTAGATCTGCCACTGTCATTAATATTCTAAATATCCAAGTTAATTTTACATGCTACAATTCATTCTTTACAGAAAAAGGACAAAAAAGAAAGCAAAATAAGTTGTTGTGTATATAAAACCTTGTTCAAACGAAATAACAGTTTACTTACTGTGTGTATGAAAAGTAATCTAAACGGTGGCAATTACTTGCATTACTGCGTTGCTATAGGATTTGATGAGTTCGGTACCAACCGGTACCGAAAATACCGTTACCGAAATCCCCAAAAGTGGGTACCGGTACCGAATATACCTAGTATGGTACGGTTCGGTACCGGTACGGTACTGGTACGGCACCGGTATTTGAGGGTAAAAACCGGTGAATACCTGTGCAGAACCGGTACCGAAAATACACCGGTTTGATAAATTTGAGACCGGTACCTATAATCGATACCATTTGCTCATCTCTTAATGATGTGACTATTCATTCCATTCTAAATTTAAATAATTGTGTAATGTGTAATGTGTAATTGTGTAATGTAATTTAATGTAGGGAAAAGATCAAATAGGAAGTTTATTTTGGCTAGGAAGTGTAGGAAGCAATAGGATTAGGACATGTGGCAACATTTAAAATAAAGAAAAAGGGTATTTTAGTCAATCCAACCCTTTCTTTTTCCTTTTCAAAACCCAGTAACTTCAAAACCCACCATCTTCAATCATTTCTTCACTTTCTATCTCAATAATCACTACATTATAGTGCGATTTTCATCACAGATCAATGATTCAAACACCCGATCAACGTGTTCTTCAGCTTTTTTGAAGAAAACTCAGTTTAATTTCATAAAAAATCTTGTTTTTTTTCCGGTGATTTTGGAGATAATCACTCGATTCGTTCGATTCGAGCGCTGATAAGTGTTTCAATCATTCAAACTCCGTCAATTGTTGAAGAAATCATTTAGATTCATGTAAGATATTCTTTAATTTCATTTTTACGATCTGGGTTTTTGATTTAGTCATTGCGTTTTACGATCTTGGCGGGGGGTCCGGGGGCAGCGCCCCTGGTAGCGGGGTCCCAGGGGCGGCAGCCCCTGGCGGAGTCCAAGGGGCAGAGCCCCTGGCTGGGGTTGAGCTGCCAGGTTTTAGAAATAAGGCATTTTTAAGTGTTTTCTGGCCATTGCGTTTTAGAAATAAGACAGTTTTAAGTGTTTTGGGGTGCATTGCGTTTTAGAAATAAGACATTTTTAAGTGTTTTGGGTACATTGCGTTTTATATAGTACACTTTCTTTTGTGTTTTTAGGCTATTGCGTTTTAGAAATAAGACATTTATTTGTGTTTTTCTGGTCATTGCGTTTTAGAAATAAGACATTTCTTTGTGTTTTTCTGGTCATTGCGTTTTAGAAATAAGACATTTCTTTGTGTTTTTGTGCGTTGTGTTTTAGAAAAAAGTCATTTTTTTACATTTTTTTTTCATTGCGTTTTTACGCAACTGGGTTTTCTCCATTGCGTTTACGCAACTGGGTTTTCAATTTTTTTTTTTCGAAAATATAGCAATAGTATACTCGTTTTAAAGATAAAAAAAACGCTGGTTTTTTGGTGCATTTTTTATAAAAAAATAATGTCGTTATGAAAAAAGTTATTAACGTTTAAAAAATGGGGGGAATTGGAGGAGAGAGAAACTATTGTGCTGGATTGACTAGAATGCCCCTAACAAACTCACACGCCTCTTTTTTTTGCTTCAATTTCATTCATTTAATCTTAGCCCTTGATTAATTAAATGGATGGTCAAGATCACTTCCTAGTCTTCCTAGCCAAATAAACTTCTTATTGTATCTCCACCCATCTTAATGTAATTTCTAATTTTAATTTAATAGTAAATCACTGTTCATTCAGTTTGATTTTTATCACATATAAATTGGGTTTCACTTTAACATATGTATTAAATACTAGTTTACCCGTGTATTACACGTCTTGCACAATATCAAATATATAAATTATAAGTTTGTAAATTTAATAGGTGACCTTAAGGGGGTGAAAATTTTAATTTAAATTAATTTATTATATATAATTACATATTACATGTAATACAGGAGTTGAACTCTCTTTGCAAAAATCCTATACCATTCTAGTTGCAAAGTAAGATTAAATAATATGTGAAATGAAAAAACATCCACAATATAATATATAAATTTTTTAATATATGTTTGTATACAACATTGAAGATATTATCTGTAATTTTTCATGACTGTGAAATATTAACCCGTCCATGCGTTTAATTGTTTAAAGTGCCACATATACTTACCCATCAAAAGCAATATGATTCATAATGTTAGTAGAATAGTAACTCGGGCTAGAGCATTGAATTTACACAGACCATTGAGTTTGTATGGACATGTTAGTAGAATGGTAACACCGGGTTCGAAGAAAATAAAATTGATTGGTTGAGTGGTAGTTTTGTGTCATATATTTCAAGATAACGCCTATTAAGATACCTATCCATTGCCATATCTGTGTCACATTCATCGTCAACCAAACTTTGGTACAACACATAGCATAGTAACTGACAAAAAAGAATGGGGTCACTTGACCTGTTTCATAAAAATTACCCATTTGACCCATTCAATAAAAAATACCCATTTGAACCGTTCATAAAAATTACCCATTTGAACCGTTCATAAAAAGTTACCTCTTTTATGTTATGACTTATTACCCATTTGAACTACTATTAGTACTATTACTACTACCAATAATAGCTGAAAGAGTCACATTTGAATATAGATTTAACCACGTAAAATCCATGTATAGTTTCGCCCCATTTAACTTTATGATACACGGGTTACACAATATTAATTATATAAAAACAAGAAAAAGTTCTTTTCATTTTTCATTTATCCAAATCTGACACTCATAACAAATTTGACTTTATTATGTTCCAGTTGACTAAAATGACACATTCCTCCAACATATGGAATGTAAAAACACAGCAATAGAAAAGCAAACAACTTTATCATATTTATCGTCTTTTAGGGTGAGAGGGGCACTCCCCTCTTAGGGGAGTCCCCTCTCTTACGCACACTCAATCAGGTTATGCCACATCAACTCCCCTCTTAAACTTTCCTCACACCCCAATTTGATGGCGGCACTCCCCTTTTAGGTGACTTTTTATTTATTTTTTTGTTGTAATTATGCATGTTTATAAATTAAAAAAATATTAATAAAAATTAAATAAAATTTAACAAAAGACATTTCATTAAATTAAAACTAAAAATTACATTCAAACTAGAAAAATAAAAATTACATTCAAAACTAGAAAAATACAAAAAACAAACTACTCGTCGTCGGAATTCACTTCAAAGGTGAGGTAGATCTAAACGTCCGAGATGCTCAACGAGATCGTGTTTTAGTCTCCAACGCGTTTCTTCGTCAATGAGCTCGCTATAAGCTGTATCATCGAAGGACGGGTTCGACTGGAGGATCTTGAATGTGTACCGGTGCTATCGCCCTTCCGTCGTCTTTATAATCATGTTATGTAAAATAATGCACGTATACACGATGGACCTTATCTTTTTCACCGCTTTGGAACGCATTGGACGATTTAGTATTCCCCACTTCGCCTTTAACACCAAACGTCCGTTCCACATCTTTTCTTGCGGCCTCGTGTTGCCTCTTGAACTTTTTTTCATTCGAGAATGTGAGGATATGGAAAGACTTCACAAACACGGACCAGGTAGGGTAGATCCCATCAGTAAGATAATACCCGCGTTTGTATAAGTGGTCGTTCACCTGAAATGGGACAATTTGGCGCCGTTCCGTTCGTTGAGTAAGAAATAACGGAGATTGTTGCAGCACGTTGATGTCGTTTTGTGAACCCGCCGGGCTACAAAAAGCATGCCAAATCCACAAATCTTGAGACGCCACCGCCTCTATCATAACCGTCGGGTATTGATGATCGTCTCTCATATATTGTCCACGCAATTCTGTGGGGCACATTCTCCAGACGAAGTGTGTACAATCCAGACTACCCAACATACCAGGTAGGTGATGTCTCTCCTCATGAGCCTGATACAAACGCGCAACGTCGTGGCTCGTTGGTCTACGTAAGAATTCACCGGCATACATTGTACAGGCCGTCTCGCAGAAATATTCAAGGCACTCACGAGAGGTCCTTTCAGCCATATTTAAATACTCGTCGTTTTCGTCTGGTGGGTTACCGGTTGCAAGTTGTTTAATCGCAGAAGTAACCTTTTGCAACGGCGTGAAACTTTTCTTCATTCTCCCGTCCAAGCCCTCTTGAAACCACTCGTTATTCGCTTCCACGTCACTAACAATTTTTAGGAACAAAGACTTGGACATACGAAACCTCTGACGAAAAATATCGGCATTAAATTTTGGATTTTCGACAAAATAATCGGCCATGAGTGTTTCGTGGCCTCCCACACGATCTCGACGGACAATTTTTTTTTACAAGACGATGCCGTGTCTAGTAGCTCCGCTTGTTGGATGAGATTTTGGAAGAAAATTAAACTACCATCGCTTGACGGTGAATTTTCATCGTCGGGAAAGTCGGGCAGGGGAGAAAAAAACGGGAACTTGGAATCCATTTTGTGTTGTATTTGATAGATTTTTAGAGTGAGTTTGAGAATGGGTGTGGTAAAAAATTAGATTAAGTTGGTTATTTATATTGTTAAAATTGATTTTTTTTTTTAAATTGACCGTTGCCCAACGTCTCTCCTCAATCCTTCCAAAATATCGGCATTAAATTTTGGATTTTCGACAAAATAATCGGCCATGAGTGTTTCGTGGCCTCCCACACGATCTCGACGGACAATTTTTTTTTACAAGACGATGCCGTGTCTAGTAGCTCCGCTTGTTGGATGAGATTTTGGAAGAAAATTAAACTACCATCGCTTGACGGTGAATTTTCATCGTCGGGAAAGTCGGGCAGGGGAGAAAAAAACGGGAACTTGGAATCCATTTTGTGTTGTATTTGATAGATTTTTAGAGTGAGTTTGAGAATGGGTGTGGTAAAAAATTAGATTAAGTTGGTTATTTATATTGTTAAAATTGATTTTTTTTTTAAATTGACCGTTGCCCAACGTCTCTCCTCAATCCTTGTGCGCGGTGTCTCCCCCCCCCCCCCCCGATTCCCCTCCCCGATTTGGGTCCCCGCGGTGATGGCGGCGGTGTTCCCGATCGGGGAATGGGGTCACCGATCCCCCTCCCCGCTAGTGCCCCGTACACCCTTAGGCAATTTAAATAATTATATTTTACCACCCAACAATACTCCACACAAGTAGGCCTGAACTATAACAATTACATGACTTTATCATATTTATCTACTTATAGACAATGAAAGTAATTATATTTTACCACCCAACAATACTCCACACAATGGACAATTACATGACCAAAAGCTAACCAACAGGTCTCGCTTAATATGATGAAAACACCCTTATGATGCAAAAAAAAATGACACACCCCGACTTTCCACGTTTCACCGGTGGGCCCGGTGGGGAAGTATCGTGACGTGGTTGGCAACATAATAGTCAAACAACACAATATTTAAATGCACAGCGGAAGTAAATGAAAGATATATTTCAAGTTTAATAATTGTAATATCATGTATCACAAACAGTCGAAAGTTTATCCACAGAAGGATCAAAAATAAATAGGAAACAGTAGTTCAACAGACGTTAGGCATCTTAGGCTTGCGAGACTTCTATTGATGCTAAGGAGAAATCCAGCCTATTACGAGTAGTACCTGCATTTAATCTTTTTGGGAAAATACGTCAGTTTACACTGGTAAATACAATCAACTGACTCATTTTAAAAATGATTTAAAATTGATTTGGATGCACGTGGCATAAATATTTTTTATAACTTGGGATAATTATTTAAATATATAATCTCGTAAAAGAATTACATGTTCCTTATGCGTTCAGTAGCCCGGATCGTGCCGGGTTAAAGATCAATAGACACACCACATTATTTATTTATGCACTGACGAGTGTACGCCTACACCCCGCGCTTAGGTCGTGGCCATTTCGTAAAATGATGCCAAGGATATCCGGGACATGGTCATTAACCTCCCAAAGGCTTTAAGCAAACAAAACAATTTAAACGGGCCGATCAAATATCAATTAACCACCATACGATGGAAGATTTAATGTCCGACCAAGCGGTATTTTATATACCGTACCCCAAGCCCGTATAGGGAAAATAAGTTAAAAGTATTTACCTTTGCAAGTATAATTCACAAACAGCAATTGCAAGTAGCTTTTACTGGTACTCCTATTCTGGAACGAAGGTTTATAATAACCTATTAGAATCCTAACGGGTCTTTAATTAAGCCTAAGCTTAGACCGGCTAGTTTTAAAGATACGGTTCGTACGCACGATTGAGATAAAACCCGAAAAGTTTGAAGACTTGCCTTATATGGGTAATCTAAGCACATTCTGAATTTTGAGATAAAACCGGTAAGGTTTGACCCGTTTCGGCTAATTTATGTAAACTAGTTACATAAACCGAACCGAACGCGCAAGAGGCGTAACGGGAAATCATGAGAGCCATATACAGGTTTCCTAAGTTAATATGCCTTAAATATATTGTGACATCAGTAAGATATCTTTTATTATGCCCGAAACGAATTTAAACACAAACTATGCCCCGTAGGGGTAGTTTGGTCATTTACAAGGTTATAAAAGAGTTTAAGTATTATCCTGAGTTACAGGTCTGATGTAATCAGCAAAAATACTCAATTTGATAAGTTATAACAGTAGGGTATTGCATATATGTGAAACTTATCAATTATAACCAAACTATGCACCGTATGGGCATTTTGGTAATTTCACATAAGCCGAAAAGCTCAAAACTGAAGTCTGAGTTAAACAACTTTTGCTTACTGTTAAAATATTATAATTTACCTAAAATAGTTTTAGTACATACTATGCGTTAAAACGCTTAAAAAGGCGATTAGAAGCCGTTTCCGGGTTCTATATAGAAAGCTGATATTTTTATTATTCCAGAAGGTTTAAAATAATTTATTTATCATATAAATTCAGTAGCACAAGGTTTGGGGTCAAAAAGATATGTAAAACTCATTTTATAGCCCGAAAGGGCAAAACCGACAATTACCGAATCAAGCCTATGACTCTAAGTTATGCTCAGCCTAAAATTAATTAAAAATCTTCAAAAATCCCAAAATAATATATTACATCAGTGGGTAAAGAGTTTGATATCAAAAAGTATGTTTAAATGGGCTATACGCTAATTATGCCGTTTAATCGCTAAAAAGCTTTCTAATTACGCTAATGAGCATAACTCTCAATCTACACCTCAAACTGATGTCAAATTTTGGGTGCAAGTTTATAAATCAGTAACTAAGGTTTCTACTCTTTTACATTTTCAAAAATCACGTCTTAGGGTGAAAAGGGCGTAATGGTCAACATATAGGCAATTAACGGAATCATGCATATTAATTGGATAACTAATGAACCATGGTGTATAATCACAGAGGGTTATACTAGCATGTAACCTGGTCCAATTAGAGCTCTAAGGCATTTCTAAAACATGCTTAAACGGGTCAGAACTGAAAGTCAAAGCAAAAGTCAAATTATGCGACTTTCGGTTCCGAACCGGCTTTCTACTGAAAATTGTCGGGTTGAACATGTTTAGACATGTTCTTACATTAATTACCAAGTTATATTAATGATCAAACAGGATGTATGGGTTCCACATTGCTAATTATGTATAAAATGGAAATTAAGCATTCTGTTGACTTTTTAATAACAAGTTTGACCCGACATTAGACCTAGTTAGAGTGGGAATCAGAGGGTGCCCTTTTAAGGGTTTATTGCCCACATAATTACCAACTTATAACTACTTTCAATTCGACTAATCACTAGACTATTAATGATTAATCGCTAAGTCAACCGTTAATTACGACGGTTTGACTTTTAAGCTAAAACTAAGTAAAAACTCAACTAAGAAAGGTTAAGCATACTTACTGAAGTCCTATGCACGATTAGTGATCACTTGAGTCTGCTTTGGAGCTCCAGAAATGATCAGAATGCAGAAATGAGGTGTGATCAAAATGGTTGCAACAAGGGCCTTTATATAGTACTTTTGATCTCATAGATCATTGACAAATCATGCTATCAATGGCCATGGATCATCAACAGATGTCCCTAAGGGCCTAGGAGTCATTTAGGGGTCGCCCATGAAGTGCATTATCTGATTAAAGTCGGTTATAGCGCGAAAACAGGCTGCTGTCCAACTTTTCTGTATCTGGGCGGGCTAGGCGGCCCGCGTAAGATGTTGTTGGGGCCTACGCGGCCCGCTTGGGCCTCGTATTCAGATTCCACATTTTCAAGTTGTTGCATCTTTGCCTCTTGGCCTTTCGAAAGGTCAACCAAGCTTCTATTTTGCACTTTGAACCCTCCAAATTTACCTATAAGGGCTTCAAGACTTATACCCACTTTGTTAAGTCCTTGGCCACTTGGTTATTACCCGAAAAGTCATAATTTTCAACGTTAACGCTTTAACCCCTCGCATACGAATTTGATCATAACTTTCTCATACGATAACGAAACTTTATGAAATTTTTATCGTGCATTCTAGTGAGCATAATTAATCGTTACAAAGCTTCGGGTTTGCTAAAAGGTCACTCAGAGGTATACTTTAAACATGTTGACACATTTAACCCCTGTAGTTTGTAATCTCTCACTTTCTTTCATATTTAGCTTCGTATGATCCATGATTTATTCGTTTGAAGGTATGAGCATCATGTAGGGTTACTGTAAAGTATATTTATTCACTGTTGACATTTAGAACTCGTATATTCACATACTTTCCATGTTTGTCAACTTTAATCCTTTTATAACATTCTTACACACGTTCAAACCTATGACACGTGTCAACACATTATAGGACGTGAATTTTCGAGGTGTTACATCCTCACCCCCCTTAAAAGAAATCTCGACCTCGAGATTTATTGAAACAAATGAGGGTACTTTTCTTTCATTGTGGATTCAACCTCCCACGTGTATTCGGGACCTCTACGGGCATCCCATTTTACCTTTACAATAGGCACATGCTTCCTTCGAAGCTTCTTAACCTGTCGATCCTCGATCGACACAGGTTTTTCAACAAACTTCAAGCTCTCTTCTATATGCACATCTGTATGTGGTATGACCAGTGATTCATCAGCGAAACACTTCTTCAGATTGCAGATGTGGAATACATTGTGGATACCACTGAGCTCTTCAGGTAAGTTTAACTTATAGGCAACTGATCCGACCCGTTCGATGACCTCGAAAGGTCATATGTATCTCGGGCTTAACTTGCCTTTCTTACCAAATCGCATCACTCCCTTCCAGGGTGATACTTTAAGCAACACTTTGTCACCTACCTCGAAGTTCAGAGGTTTACGCCCTAAATCTGTGTAGCTTTTCTGCCTATCTCTGGCAGCTTTCAGCCGGTCACGAATCTGGACAATCTTGTCCGTCGTTTCAAAGACTATTTCCGGTCCTGTCAGTTGGACATCTCCAACTTCCACCCAACAAACGGGCGTTCTACACTTTCTACCGTATAATGCCTCAAAAGGCGCAGCCTTGATGCTGGTATGGTAGCTATTGTTATATGAGAACTCGATTAATGGCAGGTGGTTATCCCAACTACCACCTAAGTCGATCACACATGCACGAAGCATGTCTTCCAAGGTTTGGATTGTACGCTCACTCTGTCCGTCTGTCTGAGGATGGTAAGCCATACTAAAATTCAAACGCGTGCCCAGAGATTGTTGGAAACTTTTCCAAAAATGCGACGTGTATCTAGTATCTCTGTCAGAGATAATAGCTACTGGTACGCCATGTAGGGATACAATCTTATCCACGTACAATTGGGCTAACATGTCGGAGCTATAGGTCTCCTTGATGGGCAGGAAGTGTGCTGACTTAGTCAGTCTATCAACTATCACCCATATCGTATCATTGCCTTTCCTTGTCTTTGGCAACTTGGTGATAAAATCCATTGTCACCATTTCCCACTTCCATGTGGAAAGTTCAGGCTGTTGTAGCAAACCTGACGGCTTTTGATGTTCTGCTTTGACTTGCGCACACGTTGTGACAACCCTCACCAAACCAGGTATCCGTACGACTTAATTAATGATTAATTACTACTTAACTACTGTGCTTGTTTGAACTAGCTGATGAACTGCTACTTGATATCTGATACATGTACTTACTTGCATCATACTTTACTTATCGTCACTACATTATTTACATACTGAACCTTAGTGACAATCATGATGCACAAAAAGCACAGTAGCACAATAGCGGATAACCTATTGAACATGCTGATAAAGCCAGCATCAGGCAGACACTGCCTCTAAGGCCTGTAAGAGCCTGAGATAATTGCTACACTAATGGTGAGTGTAGGGATACAAGGGTTGTAGAACTGCGTCTCTAGGAATAAGTTACAATGACTGGATGTGCCTAAAACGTACTCTAAGCACAAAACTCAGCACTTTACATAACAATCCGGCTTCTAGCTAACTAGTAAAGTGCCAAAACATGAGAAAAATATTACTAGACACTTTCCAAAGTGTCGGAAATAAGTTGTGTCACTAAAAATAACAATAACGACACTTTAAAGCTTTATTAAGCGCTTTAACGGATTACTATCCAACCGAACAACCAGGCGTTACCCGAAACATGAAAATATTGTCATTTTCATTATTTATCTTTTTCTGAATCAGTTAGGGTCCCTGAATACCCTAACACCCGCATTAAAGCTCAACACTCTAGTAACTGGGTTAATCCCTAAACTTAACTTAGTTTAACTTAACTATAACCTAACTAATACTTGGGATCGAACTAGTACCCCCCCCCCCCTCTCTAACCGTCCCCAACTAAGAGGGGACATACCTTGTACCTTGGTGATTATTTTAATCACCATTGCCTAATATCTATTAGACACAATTTCCATTGGATAATAACTCTAAACTTAGTCTATAAGTTCAACCAATTACACAACATAATCATCATCACTTAAACTCACCAAAGAACTCTCTCTCTCTCCCTAGAAGCTTACGGCCGAACACCCCCTCCCCATACATCCATTTTCGGTTTTCATCAAGCCATTCCAACATCACACAAGCTTCAAGGATCGCATATAAGGAGTCTTGGTGCACTCGGAGTTCGAAGGACCTCTTTCTCTAGCTTTTATCCACCTCTTTTGCGCGTAGATTCTTCCCTAGCCTCGAGCTAGAGGTATAATGCTTAAAACTCGTACTTGAACTAATCTAAGGTGGTTAATAAGATGTATGATGATTAAAACTCGGAATCTTGCATTTTGAAGCATTAAAGTTTACTAAACTTGCAAGTATTGTTGGTTAAAAGCACACAAGTTGTGTAAAACTTGTAGTAATTAAAATTTATGGTTATTTAGGCCCGATCTATGATGTGGTAGCTCGGATCATCGTTTAACCCGGTTTGGTAAGGTCATGGATCTTAACATAGGCGTGTTTTGAATGATACAAGGGTTAAAAGGTGAAACTCTACCACACGCGAATCATGAACTTGTGTAAAAGTGTTTTAGCTTGTAAAATAGTGATTAAAACTAGTAGATCTACGGATCTACAAGTGGTATTTTCAAAGGACCAAGCGTTAAAGAAATCATGTTTTCTAAAAATGGATCTTACACTAACAAGAATGGTTTTTAGAACACACAAGTGTGTAAACACTTGTGTAACACAAAGTTTCGACAAAATAACTATTTTTGTAAAAGTTGACGAGAAGTTGTAAAGACAGAACTTCCATGAAAACGAGGTTTTTACAAATCGGATTGTTTTATATAAAGATCCACTAAAAGTAATGAGATTTACTTCACAGTTTGGATAAACCACAAGTTCATGAAATTTATGCGATTTATATACATATTTTGACTAGTTTGTGATTTGAACATTGTTTTGGTTGATTGAGAAAATTGTTGGTTGATTTGTAAAAGAAAATGATACGCTTGAAAGCGTGGCCACCTCCAGTTACAGAGGAAACTCTGGCGAAATTTTTCTAAAAACCTAACACTTGGAATTATTTTCACTATAAGTGTTAGAGATACTTGTCGACTTGTTTTCGAACTATGAATTTCGCCACGGCTTTATTTATAAAATATCGGAGGTGGGATTTCACAAAATAAAACGTGATACATAAATATATTTAGTATATATTTTTCACAACATCACTTGTATAAGTGTTTATGATTATTTTGTGAACTACGCAAATATTATTTTTAGAGTAAAAATAATATTACTAAGTATTATCTTGGGAAAATCACATGTATAAAAATATAATATTTTTGAGAAGAATATTTATATTTTGGAGTTGGAAATAAAATATATTAAGTGAGACTTAATAGTGTAATCTGAATGTTACGAACACACATGTATTAAATCCCCCATCCTTGGGAAGAAAAATAACTACCAAGTATATACAAAACGTAAACACGAAATAGTTGCCTAACTATTTCCCAAGAACTTAAACCATAAAGCTAAGGCACGGCCGTCCGTCTAATAGAGTTAGCACGTGTAGGTCGTCATACAGCTGATCGATTTGGAGGCATACTTGGTAGAGACGCACCACTGTGAGTTCATGTCCCCCTTTTCTCTAACTGTTTTCAGTTTTCTTAACTGCGGGGGTGAAATACATGTTACTTTGTTTACAAGTACTTTATACACGGTATGGTTAGCGTAAGGAGGTTTACTACTTAGATCATGTGAGTGGGTAGGCAGAAACTGGAGACCATTAATCCTCATTGAAGGACCGAGGGACGTAAGCGGTAGATCTATCTGGGTGTAGCGAGCCCAACTCTAGGCCCATCAGAACGGACCTCTGAGAGGCCCAGCAGAACGGACCTTGAGTGACTTTGTACCCAACGCTAAATTTGCTAGGTTTGAGTCTTCCTACTTGCACTTCACACATACTAATGGCCTTGCAAACCATTGGTGATCTCTTTTCCTTACACTGCTACATACCAGGGAATTTTTATACTTACAAGTGTTCTACATACTCACTTACACATGAACTCGCTCAACATTATTGTTGATTTTTCAACTTACATGTATTTCAGGAAATTAAAGATCTGGCGCGGTATGTTATGTTTTCCCCGCTGCATAAGGTTTCCAAGGTCATCCCAGTTTAGGATATGTGACTCTTTCCTGGACAAGTCACAAATCTTAAACTGCGTTTATTTCATGTTACTGTTTATGTTGTTCAAGACAATGTTTTACGTTATGATGTTGTAAGTCTCTAAGACAATGGTATGTTACTCTGGTTTTAAAACTTAATCAAATGGATGATCTTGCATGATTTTACTTCATATAGCTTTGTTATGATTAAGCTATGGTATTAAGAAGTCACACCAAAATTAACCACGCTTCCGCAAAGCCAGGGTGTGACAGCTTGGTATCAGAGCTCTGATCATAGCGAACTAGGATTCTTTCTCGAGTCTAGACTATGATCACTAGGGCTCTCACGAAAACATTTTTCTGCATACCACTTAAGTCCAGATCCAAAACTTTTTACAAACAAATGTTGAGCACATTTTATTATTTATAGGCTCAGTCTAGAAGGGTTGAGGCTCGGTCTGAGAGGCCGAGGCTCGGTCTGAGAGATCGAGGTAGTTGGCTAGTTGGACTAGGAAGAGTAGGCTCAGTCTTGGAGGCTGAGGCTCGGTATTGGAGACCGAGGCTCGGTCTGAGAGATCGAGGTAGTTGGCTAGTTGGACTAGGAAGAGTAGGCTCAGTCTTGGAAGCTGAGGCTCGGTATTGGAGACCGAGGCTCGATCTGAGAGGTCGAGGTAGATGATAGAGCAGTCTTAGAGACTGGGAGAAATAGGCTAGTGGGACTAGGAGAATTATGTGATACTTTACTTGGTGACTTATGTGATTATCTGATTGTATGACTGATTATTTGAGCATATTTGTGTTTATGTTACAGACTCATGGACTCAGCCGGTACTGGCGATTCGGACACCACTGGACCCATACCTATCGTATCTGATGACCTCACATCCTCCGAGCACGAGGTGCACACATCTGACTATACCAGTACTGACGAGGATGATTTCCAGCCTTTCGCACTACCCGATGGTGCTGATGAGCCTGCAGATGACCCTCCCGCTGAGTACCTACCTCTAGTGGAGATTCCGGCCCCTATACCCTTAGCCGTTTATCCAGCATATGATTTTCTTCTTGACGCCGAGGCTGACGGCGATGTTGACCTGTTTGAGGAGGAGATCCAGGGCGAGGCCCTTCTTCCTGCGGGCGATCTTCTGATGATCGCTGACGTTCCCGCTGAGGATTCGCCTGCACATTCTCTTGTCCCAGACTCCTTCGAGTCTGTGGCATCCACACCTTCTCACACATTGAGCGCACAGCACTTTGCGCATGATTCTGATCCTGACCAGGCATCCTCTGTTGCACCTATACCCAGTTTTGCGTTTGACCATGATGACATCGAGGATTCTGATCCTATCTTTCCCCCGGGATTCGACCTGGATCATGATATCGAGTTTATACCTATGGACCAGCCCATGGAGGATCCAGCTGACCCAGTAGATCCTATCGACCTCGAGTTTGACTTCGAGATGGCTTTTGATGATCCCGAGCCTGCCGTCGCCCTTGAGCAGGCAGCCGCTCTAGACCCCATACTTGAGCATGACCCCGTACATGCTGGCATCCCTATTGAGCCTGTTATAGCAGACCCACCTGTTGATGATCTCCCCGTGGATGTTCTTTTGTTAGAGGGCGATCATGTTGTTGTTGATCCTGTTGTTCCTCTACCTGTTGTTGATATACCTGTTGACCATCCTGTTGAGCACATTGCACCTGTTCACCCGTTTGTCGCTCCCCCACCTGATCCCATCCCACTAGAGCCCGAGCATGCACTGTTCGCGGCACACATGGATCCACCAGATGAGCATGCACAGCACGGTTGGATACCTGCTGATGAGGATGTTCCACCTTTTCCCCCTCAGATCCCTGATACACGACATGTTGATTTTTCTTTTCAGGTTCCTCAGTTTGTACCTCCAGCGAGGACTGGAGAGGGTTCTTCAGCCCATCCTTTTGGGCATGTACCGATGCCTATCCCCTTCATGCCCCAGATGTCATCCGTTCCACCCTCTGTTGCTCCATTTCATGTGGCACCTTTTGATCCCACCAGTGAGCCGTTCCTTTGGGCACCACACTCTGCTATGCCACCTACTGACCCCTACCATTCTTTCCACATGGGGTATACTATCGAGGACGTTTTGATGTCTTTTGTCGCCCAGCACGAGTCACACACACAGCGCATCCAGGAGCTTGAGAGAGCTCAGCTGCCACCATGCCAGTGCCATGGTCAGACATACTCTCCTCTGCTGCCATTTCGACCCTTACCTCCAGATTATGCTGCCCGTCTCTTTACACTAGAGCAGCAGGTTGCTTCTATCATCTGTACCCAGCGAGCCATGGAGGAGGACTGGCTCCAGTTACGTCGTTTGTTTTATACCCACTTTCCCCCTCCTCCACCGCCATCTGTATAGAGCTCATCAGTGCTGTTTGGGTAGACGTTGGTGAGAAGACGGCGAATGCTTTTGACTGCACAGCATTTTTGGAGACTACTTTATGATCCTGACTTTTGTTGACATGTATTCGATGTATTGACACTGATTCGATATAGTTTTTGGACTAGGGTGATGTAGCCCGTAGTCGACTGATTTTGTATGACACTGTGATGTACTTGTACGCTCACTATGTGGTCTCGATATATGGCAATCGCAGTATTCTCATCATATTTGATGCTTGACTGCTTATTTATATTTTTATGACATGGGATGTTGTATGATTGGTATTTGTGATGTATTGATAACATGAGATGTTATGTGCTTTTACTATTACTATATACGTACGCTTTACTATGGCCTGACCGACATAAACCATCTTTTAGAAGATGCCGCCGAGACGTGAGACACGCATGCCTACCAATGAGGTAGAACTCCAGCAAATTATCACTGCTGCCATTGCACAATACGCCGCTTCACAAGGAGGACCCAGCGGAAGCAGCACGAATAACAATGGCAACAATAATCCACCTCATGGTAATACTAAGTCATTTAGACATACCATGACCTAATTGGATATCTTTAGCAATAATGCTAATGCCCATCGTATGTTATAACGTATGTGCAGGGTGCACCTACAAGCAGTTCTTAGACTGCAAACCCGTAAACTTTGATGGCACAGGAGGTGCTGTCGCCTTTGTTCGTTGGGCTGAGAAAACCGAATCTGTTCTTCGCATGAGCAAGTGCGCGCTGGATCAGCAAGTCACCTATATCTCAGGGCTATTCTTGGATGGAGCCCTCTCTTGGTGGAATCTGCAAGTACAGACACTTGGTGAAGCTGCTGCCTACGCGCTAACCTGGACCGAACTGAAGGAACTTATGCGCAAAAAGTACTGCTCTCGCGCGGAAATCCAAAGATTGGAAACCGAGTTCTGGCATTTGAAAATGGACGGTCCAAAGATCGCGGAATACGTTCAAAGGTTCCATGACTTATCGCATGTGGTACCCTACATGGTCACTCCGGAGTTCAAGAGGATTGAACGTTTCATTTGGGGATTAGCTCCTCAAATCATAAGCATGGTAACCTCATCCAAGCCTGCGACAATTACTGAGGCAATCGATTTGAGTGTGGCTCTCACAGAAGAGGCTATTCGCCTAAAACAAGTTTGATGATGCTGAGCTTAAGAAGCAGGAGACTCACGTCGAGTCGTCAGGAGGTAACAAACGGAAGTTCTCAAACTTCAAGCAGAGCACCAGTGTGGCGGTTAAGAAAGGAGGATCGAATGCGCCAGCTCAGGTTACAGCTGGTGGTGGAAAGAAGGGAAAGGGATATATGGGCACCCAACCCAAGTGCAACGACTGCCAACGCCACCATTCTGGTCGATGCGGGCCAAAGGTATGCGAAGCATGTGGAAAACGTGGCCACTTGAAGGACACTTGTTGGGCCACTGCTGGTCAGGGAGGCCAGGGAGGGTTCAGAAACAGAAATAACAACCGGGGTGGGAATGGAAATCGCCCACAAGGAAGCTATGGAGGTAACGAGAATCGAGGCAACAATGCTAACCAAGCGGGCGCCGTGAATCGTAATCAGAGGAATGATCAAGCTGGTGGAAACGGGCAAAGACTTGGATGCTTTAACTGCGGTGATATCGGGCATTTTAAGAAGAACTGCCCAGAGTTAAACCAAGCCCGTGGAAGAGTGTTCCAACTCGAAGCAAGGGAAGCGCGCCAGGACCCCAATGTCGTTACTGGTACGTTCCCTGTAAATCAACGCTATGCATCCGTTTTATTTGATACTGGTGCCGATTATAGCTTCGTGTCGTTAGAATTTAAGAATATGCTTGGGTTAGCCGCTAATAAGTTAGATATTCCCTACTCAATCGAATTGGCTAATGGGAAGTTAGTAGAAGCCAATGAAGTTATCAGAGGCTGTGTGATCGAATTAGGAGAACGTGAGTTCACTTTGGATCTACTACCAGTCCAGTTGGGAAGCTTCGACGTGGTAGTAGGAATGGATTGGTTATCAGGCAACAAGGCTGAGATAATTTGTCACGAAAAGATCGTTCGTATCCCAACCGAAGATGGCGAAACAATTGTGGTTCACGGAGAAAAGCGTGATACGCCGTTAAGGATTATCAGCTGCCTGAAAGCACGAAAGTGTTTGCAGAAGGGATGTGTTGCCTTCCTGGCACACATTGTGGATAAGAAGGCTGCTGAGCCAAGAATCGAAGACATCCCTGTCGTGAGGGAATACCCAGAAGTCTTCCCAGAAGACTTACCTGGACTGCCACCTCAGAGGCAAGTAGAGTTTCACATCGACTTAGTTCCAGGCGCCGCGCCTGTGGCTAAGGCACCATATAGACTTGCTCCATCTGAGATGCAGGAACTGTCGACACAACTTCAAGAGTTGTTAGACAAGGGATTTATCCGACCAAGCTTCTCGCCTTGGGGAGCTCCGGTCCTGTTTGTCAAGAAAAAGGACGGTAGTTTTCGTATGTGCATCGACTACCGGGAGTTGAACAAGCTGACGATCAAGAATAGATACCCTCTGCCAAGGATTGATGATCTGTTCGACCAACTGCATGGTTCAAGCTTTTATTCAAAGATCGATCTTCGATCTGGATACCATCAGTTAAGGATACAAGAGGAAAGTATCCCGAAGACAGCCTTCAGAACTCGTTATGGACACTACGAGTTCCTTGTTATGCCGTTTGGTTTGACAAACGCACCTGCAGTGTTTATGGATTTGATGAATAGAGTTTGCAAGCCGTACTTGGACAAGTTCGTGATAGTGTTTATCGACGACATCTTGATCTATTCAAGAACAAAGGCCGAGCACGAACAGCATCTAAGAGCTATTTTGGAGCTGCTGAAGAAGGAGCAGTTGTATGCCAAATTCTCCAAGTGCGAATTTTGGCTACGTGAAGTCCAATTCCTTGGACACGTGGTAAATGGAGATGGAATCCACGTGGATCCAACCAAGATCGAAGCGATCAAGAATTGGGAAACGCCAAAGATGCCAACCGAGATTCGACAATTCTTGGGTTTGGCTGGCTACTATCGAAGGTTCATTGAGGATTTCTCAAAAATCGCTCAACCATTGACGCTCCTCACGCAGAAAGATAAGAAGTTTGATTGGGGAATCAAACAGGAAGAAGCGTTCCAGATATTGAAGGATAAGCTCTGCAATGCGCCAATCTTAGCACTACCAGAAGGTACAGATGATTTTGTGGTATACTGCGACGCTTCGCGTCAAGGATTAGGTTGTGTGTTGATGCAACGCCAAAAGGTTATTGCTTACGCATCGCGTCAATTGAAAGTGCATGAAAAGAACTATACCACACATGATTTGGAACTTGGCGCAGTGGTATTTGCACTAAAGATCTGGAGACACTACCTTTATGGTACAAAGTGTACAATCTTTACAGATCACAAGAGCCTACAACACATATTCAACCGGAAGGAGCTGAATATGAGGCAAAGACGTTGGGTTGAGTTGCTGAATGATTACGACTGCGAGATAAAGTATCATCCAGGGAAGGCGAATGTGGTCGCCGATGCCCTAAGTCGAAAAGAGAGAATCAAGCCCATAAGGGTTAGAGCTTTAGAAATGATTATTCAAACCGATCTTTCCTTGCGCATTCGTGCCGCGCAGAAAGAAGCTCTCAAGGAAGGAAACCTTGAAGAAGAATATCTCCGTGGGATGGAGAAGCTACTGGTACCAAACGAGGAAGGAACGTTATGCTTCGAGAAAAGAATTTGGGTTCCTTTGTTTGGAGGTTTAAGGAAGGTTATTTTCGATGAAGCTCACAAGTCGCGGTACTCTATCCACCCTGGAGCGGATAAGATGTACCAGGATCTCAAAGATTATTATTGGTGGCCTAGGTTGAAAGGCGATGTTGCTGTTTATGTAAGCAAATGTTTAACATGCGCTAAGGTTAAAGCGGAATACCAGAAGCCTTCAGGACTTCTGCAACAACCTGAGATTCCCAAATGGAAATGGGAACAAATCTCCATGGATTTTATTACGAAATTGCCAAGAACGCCAAGAGGCCATGACACTATCTGGGTGATAGTGGATCGATTAACGAAGTCAGCACACTTCTTACCTATCAGAGAAAAGGATAATACGAGCAAATTGGCCGAAATATACATGAGAGAGATCGTCGCGCGCCATGGAGTACCTCTCTCGATCATCTCTGATAGAGACGGAAGGTTTGTGTCAAGGATATGGCAATCCTTCCAAGAAGCGTTTGGATCGCAATTGAATCTGAGCACTGCGTTTCACCCGCAAACTGACGGTCAAAGCGAGCGAACGATACAGACTTTGGAAGACATGCTGAGAGCGTGTGTTATGGATTTGGGCGGTAGCTGGGACAAGCATTTGCCATTGGTCGAATTTTCGTACAACAACAGCTACCACACCAGTATTGGTGTCGTGCCATTTGAAGCCCTTTACGGACGCAAGTGCCAATCACCCTTATGTTGGGCTGACGCAGGTGATAGGCAACTTGCTGGTCCCGAAATCGTCCAAGAGACGACAGACAAGATTGCACAGATTCTTAAACGCATCGAAGCAGCTCGCCACAGACAAAAGGCCTATGCGGATCCAAACCGGAAACATGTGGAATTCCAAGTTGGAGAAATGGTGTTATTGAAAGTTTCACCCTGGAAGGGGGTGGCACGCTTTGGAAAGCGTGGGAAGTTAAATCCGCGCTACATTGGTCCTTTCCGAGTTTTGGAAAGAATAGGACTAGTAGCATACAAGTTGGACCTACCTGCTGAACTGAATGGTGTTCACGATACATTTCATGTATCCAACCTAAAGAAAAGTCCAACTCAAGTTACCGTTGCCATTCCCACCGACGAGATTCATGTTGACGACACGCTCCACTTCGTTGAAGAACCTGTTGAGGTCACGGATTGGAAAGTGAACAAGACCCGCCGGAGCAGTGTCAAACTCGTCAAAGTTCGTTGGAATGCCAGACATGGTCCTGAATACACCTGGGAGCGTGAGGACCGGATGAAAGAGAAATACCCCCACCTTTTTCCTAAGAACCCTGCATCTACAAGCAGAACTTAAATTTCGGGACGAAATTTATTTAACGGGGGGAGAATGTGACAACCCTCACCAAACCAGGTATCCGTACGACTTAATTAATGATTAATTACTGCTTAACTACTGTGCTTGTTTGAACTAGCTGATGAACTGCTACTTGATATCTGATACATGTACTTACTTGCATCATACTTTACTTATCGTCACTACATTATTTACATACTGAACCTTAGTGACAATCATGATGCACAAAAAGCACAGTAGCACAATAGCGGATAACCTATTGAACATGCTGATAAAGCCAGCATCAGGCAGACACTGCCTCTAAGGCCTGTAAGAGCCTGAGATAATTGCTACACTAATGGTGAGTGTAGGGATACAAGGGTTGTAGAACTGCGTCTCTAGGAATAAGTTACAATGACTGGATGTGCCTAAAACGTACTCTAAGCACAAAACTCAGCACTTTACATAACAATCCGGCTTCTAGCTAACTAGTAAAGTGCCAAAACATGAGAAAAATATTACTAGACACTTTCCAAAGTGTCGGAAATAAGTTGTGTCACTAAAAATAACAATAACGACACTTTAAAGCTTTATTAAGCGCTTTAACGGATTACTATCCAACCGAACAACCGGGCGTTACCCGAAACATGAAAATATTGTCATTTTCATTATTTATCTTTTTCTGAATCAGTTAGGGTCCCTGAATACCCTAACACCCGCATTAAAGCTCAACACTCTAGTAACTGGGTTAATCCCTAAACTTAACTTAGTTTAACTTAACTATAACCTAACTAATACTTGGGATCGAACTAGTACCCCCCCCCCCCTCTCTAACCGTCCCCAACTAAGAGGGGACATACCTTGTACCTTGGTGATTATTTTAATCACCATTGCCTAATATCTATTAGACACAATTTCCATTGGATAATAACTCTAAACTTAGTCTATAAGTTCAACCAATTACACAACATAATCATCATCACTTAAACTCACCAAAGAACTCTCTCTCTCTCCCTAGAAGCTTACGGCCGAACACCCCCTCCCCATACATCCATTTTCGGTTTTCATCAAGCCATTCCAACATCACACAAGCTTCAAGGATCGCATATAAGGAGTCTTGGTGCACTCGGAGTTCGAAGGACCTCTTTCTCTAGCTTTTATCCACCTCTTTTGCGCGTAGATTCTTCCCTAGCCTCGAGCTAGAGGTATAATGCTTAAAACTCGTACTTGAACTAATCTAAGGTGGTTAATAAGATGTATGATGATTAAAACTCGGAATCTTGCATTTTGAAGCATTAAAGTTTACTAAACTTGCAAGTATTGTTGGTTAAAAGCACACAAGTTGTGTAAAACTTGTAGTAATTAAAATTTATGGTTATTTAGGCCCGATCTATGATGTGGTAGCTCGGATCATCGTTTAACCCGGTTTGGTAAGGTCATGGATCTTAACATAGGCGTGTTTTGAATGATACAAGGGTTAAAAGGTGAAACTCTACCACACGCGAATCATGAACTTGTGTAAAAGTGTTTTAGCTTGTAAAATAGTGATTAAAACTAGTAGATCTACGGATCTACAAGTGGTATTTTCAAAGGACCAAGCGTTAAAGAAATCATGTTTTCTAAAAATGGATCTTACACTAACAAGAATGGTTTTTAGAACACACAAGTGTGTAAACACTTGTGTAACACAAAGTTTCGACAAAATAACTATTTTTGTAAAAGTTGACGAGAAGTTGTAAAGACGGAACTTCCATGAAAACGAGGTTTTTACAAATCGGATTGTTTTATATAAAGATCCACTAAAAGTAATGAGATTTACTTCACAGTTTGGATAAACCACAAGTTCATGAAATTTATGCGATTTATATACATATTTTGACTAGTTTGTGATTTGAACATTGTTTTGGTTGATTGAGAAAATTGTTGGTTGATTTGTAAAAGAAAATGATACGCTTGAAAGCGTGGCCACCTCCAGTTACAGAGGAAACTCTGGCGAAATTTTTCTAAAAACCTAACACTTGGAATTATTTTCACTATAAGTGTTAGAGATACTTGTCGACTTGTTTTCGAACTATGAATTTCGCCACGGCTTTATTTATAAAATATCGGAGGTGGGATTTCACAAAATAAAACGTGATACATAAATATATTTAGTATATATTTTTCACAACATCACTTGTATAAGTGTTTATGATTATTTTGTGAACTACGCAAATATTATTTTTAGAGTAAAAATAATATTACTAAGTATTATCTTGGGAAAATCACATGTATAAAAATATAATATTTTTGAGAAGAATATTTATATTTTGGAGTTGGAAATAAAATATATTAAGTGAGACTTAATAGTGTAATCTGAATGTTACGAACACACATGTATTAAATCCCCCATCCTTGGGAAGAAAAATAACTACCAAGTATATACAAAACGTAAACACGAAATAGTTGCCTAACTATTTCCCAAGAACTTAAACCATAAAGCTAAGGCACGGCCGTCCGTCTAATAGAGTTAGCACGTGTAGGTCGTCATACAGCTGATCGATTTGGAGGCATACTTGGTAGAGACGCACCACTGTGAGTTCATGTCCCCCTTTTCTCTAACTGTTTTCAGTTTTCTTAACTGCGGGGGTGAAATACATGTTACTTTGTTTACAAGTACTTTATACACGGTATGGTTAGCGTAAGGAGGTTTACTACTTAGATCATGTGAGTGGGTAGGCAGAAACTGGAGACCATTAATCCTCATTGAAGGACCGAGGGACGTAAGCGGTAGATCTATCTGGGTGTAGCGAGCCCAACTCTAGGCCCATCAGAACGGACCTCTGAGAGGCCCAGCAGAACGGACCTTGAGTGACTTTGTACCCAACGCTAAATTTGCTAGGTTTGAGTCTTCCTACTTGCACTTCACACATACTAATGGCCTTGCAAACCATTGGTGATCTCTTTTCCTTACACTGCTACATACCAGGGAATTTTTATACTTACAAGTGTTCTACATACTCACTTACACATGAACTCGCTCAACATTATTGTTGATTTTTCAACTTACATGTATTTCAGGAAATTAAAGATCTGGCGCGGTATGTTATGTTTTCCCCGCTGCATAAGGTTTCCAAGGTCATCCCAGTTTAGGATATGTGACTCTTTCCTGGACAAGTCACAAATCTTAAACTGCGTTTATTTCATGTTACTGTTTATGTTGTTCAAGACAATGTTTTACGTTATGATGTTGTAAGTCTCTAAGACAATGGTATGTTACTCTGGTTTTAAAACTTAATCAAATGGATGATCTTGCATGATTTTACTTCATATAGCTTTGTTATGATTAAGCTATGGTATTAAGAAGTCACACCAAAATTAACCACGCTTCCGCAAAGCCAGGGTGTGACACACGTCAAGCATTTAGCTACGTAGGCACCTACAGACTTCTTCAAGCCTATCCACCAAAAATTTGCCTTCAGATCCTGGTACATCTTATCAGCTCCAGGATGAACGGAGTATTTAGAACTGTGGGCTTCTTGGAGGATAACTTCTCGAAGTCCTCCATAAACTGGAACCCATATTCGTCCATTCAATCTCAGAATTCCGTCCTTGCCAAGAGATAACTGCTCCTCAGTTACCCCTAGCTTTTCATTAGGATAGTTAGCTTCCAACATAGCTTCCTTTTGTGCAGCTAACAACCTTTCATTCAAACTGTTCTTTATTTCAATGCTCTTGGCATTGATTCGGATGGGTTTCACCCTTTCCTTTCGACTCAAGGCATCGGCGACTACATTCGCCTTGCCGGGATGGTATCTGATTTCACAATCATAATCATTCAAAGTCTCCATCCAACGGCGCTGCCTCATGTTTAAATCCTTATGATTAAACAGGTGCTGGAGGCTCTTGTGATCAGAATAGATCACACACTTGATACCATATAAATAGTGCCTCCATAGCTTTAGTGCAAATACAACGGCACCCAACTCCAAGTCATGGGTGGTGTAATTCTTTTCATGCACCTTTAACTGACGATGCATAGGCAATAACTTTGCCTTTCTGCATAAGCACACATCCCATCCCGGTGTGTGATGCATCGCAGTACACTACGAAATCTTCGGTACCTTCAGGTAATGTCAGCACAGGAGCGTTGCTCAACTTCTGCTTCAAGATATCGAAAGATTCTTGTTGCTTGGGTCCCCAGTCGAACTTTATTTTCTTCCTAGTCAGAGAAGTTAGGGGTGCAGCAATCCTTGAAAAATTTTCGATAAATCGCCTATAGTATCCTGCCAATCCCAAGAAACTGCGAATTTCCGTGGGCGTCTTCGGCTCTTGCCAGTTCATAACTGCTTCCACCTTAGCGGGATCCACTTGGATACCACGCTCACTAACCACGTGTCCAAGGAATTGGACTTCTCGAAGCCAAAATTCGCACTTTGAAAATTTGGCGTAGAGTTTCTCATGATGTAGAAGTTTAAGAATACAGCGAAGGTGTTTCTCATGGTCAGCTTGGTTCTTCGAGTAGATGAGAATGTCGTCGATGAAGACGATGACGAATTTGTCTAAGTATGGATTGCAAACGCGATTCATGAGATCCATGAACGCGGCAGGTGCATTAGTGAGCCCAAAAGGCATCACTAGGAACTCGTAATGACCATAACGAGTCCTAAATGCAGTTTTGTGTACGTCTTCATCTCTAACCTTCAGTTGGTGGTAGCCTGACCTCAAGTCAATCTTCGAGAAAAAACTTGCCCCTTGCAATTGATCGAACAAATCGTCGATCCTGGACAAAGGATACCTATTCTTTATTGTGACCTTATTAAGCTCATGGTAATCGGTGCACAGACGCATCGATCCATCCTTCTTTTTGACAAACAGGACTGGCGCTCCCCAAGGAGACGAACTAGGTTTAATGAAACCTTTAGCTAGCAATTCATCTAGTTGTGCTCTCAATTCCTTCATCTCTGTTGGTGCCAACCTGTAAGGCACTCTAGCAACAGGTGCTGCTCCAGGGATGATGTCGATTCTGAATTCCACTTGCCTATCTGGTGGTAAACCAGGTAGTTCTTCAGGAAAAACTTCAGGGTATTCAGAAATGACGGGGATGTTTTCCATCTTAGGTTTCGGCTCATCGATAGTCACCTGTGCCATGTAGATGACACAATCCTTCTTCAAACACTTAGAGGCCTTGAGCATAGTCACTTGCTCAGGCAGTCCATACCGGGTATCTCCCTGTATGGTAAGTGACTCGCCAGACGGAGTCTTGATCACCACTTGCTTTTTATTGCAGACAATCTAGGCCTGGTTACGAGATAACCAGTCCATGCCTAAAACGATGTCAAAACCAGCTAACTTCAAAGGAAGTAGGGACAAAGGAAAATAGTGGTTCTTAATGGATATGAAACATCCATCTAATATGGTTGAGGCGGTTTCTAAGGTGCCATCTGCTAACTCCACCTCATATTTCACTCTTAGGGTTTTAACAGGTAAATTCAGCAATTTGCAAAACTTATTATCTACAAATGATTTATCAGCTCCTGAATCAAAAAGTACTCTTGCATAAACGTCATTTATAAGGAATGTACCTGTTATCACATTGTCATCCAGTACTGCTTCCTTTGCATCCATTCTGAAGACCCTAGCATTGGTCTTCTTTCCTTCATCAGCTTTCTTTGCGTACTTTGGGCAATTTGTCTTGATATGCCCCTTCTCATTACAGCTGTAGCAGGTTGCATCCTTCAACTTTTTGCAATCCAAGGTCTTGTGTTCCTTGGACTTGCATATACCACAAGCAAAAGTTCTTGACTGGGTCTGCGAGTTCGATTCAAACCTGCACTTCCCGAAGTGCTGTTTCTTGCAGACTTTGCACTTGGGCTTTTCACCAGCTTGATGCCCATCTTTCTTAGATTCTGACCCTTTCTTGTTGTCACCGTTTCCTCGGTGCTTCTTGTTTGACCTCCGTGAATTGTCATCTTCACGTTTCCTTTTCTCTGCATCCTTGTTCCTCAGCGATCTTTATCTGACCGCGTCCAGTGTGAGGGACAAGGATATATCAGCCACAGATCTGAAAGTAGTTGGTCGAGAGGCCTTCACGCTTGCCTTTATCTCCGGGGCTAGACCCCCAATGAAGCGAGCTATTCTTTTGGGTTCCGGGGTCACCAGATACGGAACCAACCTCGATATTGTATTAAAGCTCGTGAGGTAAGCTTGGCAATCTAGATTCGTCATTACCAATGATAGGAAATCTGACTCAATCTTTTCGACCTCGTGTTGAGGACAGTAGTTCTCCCTGATGAGGGCAACGAATTGTTCCCATGACATGTTGTACAGTGGAATCTTCCCAGTGGCTTGAATCAGCGATCTCCACCAGGCTAAGGCCTCACCTTTAAATGATTGAGACACAAACTTGACTATATCCCTCTCAGCACACCCGCTGATATCCACTACTGTGTCCATCTCATCTAACCACGTCATGCAGTCAATGGCTCCTTTTTCCCCAGTGAAATCCCTGGGCTTGCATGAAACAAAGTATTTGTAGGAGCAACCCTTATCACGGGGTCCTTGATTCAGCATGATCTTTTGAGACGGAGCACTGTTGTGGTTTGAGGAGTGTCGATCATCATCTTTCTTGGGTTCTTCCTTCTTGGAGGGAGGCTTGCTGTGAGCCTCAGAATGAGTTCTCGGCTTTGAATGCGGCGTAGATAGGGTCCTACTTCGAGTCCCGCTATAATCTTCATACTGCCGCTCTAAGGCCTTTGTAACAGCGTCGTCTACTAACGCTTTCAGTTCAGCACCCGTTATATTAATTCGGGCGTTATCATTGTTCTCCCTTGGGTGACTATCAATTTCATCCGAGTCAGCCATTTTAATTTGAACTGTTGCATAAGACAATGACAATAGTTTACTAGGGAGTTTATTATAGAATTGTCTTTTATGGCAATTCATTAACCACGGTAAACATAGACCAGATTTGGTTAATTTGTTAATCATATTTATTTAGGATTTTCATTATAATTTATCCTAATTATAAACAATAACAGTATATATTAGCACATACGGCCTAGTCACAGGGACATTTTAAATTATAAGCCATGATTTCAGAGAATCAAGGCATAAAGGTTTGAACATAGTTCTTTGCCTTTTTCGGACAGGGAGTCATAGCTACCACTGTCTTTTGGCTCATGTAGAAATGAGCAAGGCCCGTAGGCACTATATTACCAATGCATGGTCAAAATATGATCATCTAAATTGATGATTTAAACCCATGATTCATAGATCATTAAGTTGGGTTAGGAATCTTTGAAAAGATCCTTATATAATAATGACGTGTGTGATTTTTAACGAATCACGTCTGCCAGGAGCGTTAACATGTTTCAGATGTTAACTGGGATTTGAATCTTTTTAACAGGTTTTACCATCTTGGCCAGGTCTTATAATGACATGCAGGCTAGGTTATACCTTTAAGATTCTTAGTTAATATTTAAATAGGCAGATTATTTTTAAAAGGAATGATTTTGATTCATTTATTTCATATTTAATTTATTTATGCATATAATGGCAAAAAATGAAATTTATAAACTAAACATTCCATTAATTATTAATAGATTACACATCGCCCTAAACGGGACTTTTTAAACAGAACAACATACCCACGCAGGGGTCAAACTGAAATACTAGTCCACGCAGGGACTTAAACAAACAACATACCCTCGTAGGGGTTAACAGAAAGATAGGCCCACGCAGGGGCTCAAAAGACAACCATACCCACGCAGGGGTTAAAACAGTAAGACAGACCCTCGCAGGGGTTCAACTGAATACAAGGAAAATACAAAAACAATGGAAGGATTCAATGGTCCTTCTTGCTCTTCCCTTTTATTAAACTTGCCAATCCCTGGAAGAAACTTTGTCGCTCCCTGCGATCTCTGTGAAAATCTCGCTCGACTTGGTCCAACCTTTGTAGAATTTCTTCATGCTCTGGTGGGGAGAACCTTGGCGGCTGCGATTGTTGCCGAATTATAGGTCTAGCAGGTATTTGGTACCCATGCGTTGGGTACCCTACTCCCCACGGAGCTCCATACGATCCTTCAGGATGAAGGGCGTTATAGTTGGTCGCTACCAAGTATGGGTCGGTTTCAGCATAATTATAGTTAGTGTGAACCGGCTGTTCGAACGGGTTATATGCCATTGAACCAGTGTAGGCCGGAATTGGGTTATCAAAACCCATTGGTGGTGGCTGTGGTGCAGCTGGGTTTGAAGGCCCACCCATTTGCGGGTCTTCATGTAGTGGCGGATAATGACTGCCACTTGAGTGTCGAGGAGAGCTGAAGTGAAAATCTCCTCCACGCGCGAACATTCGCGCGCCCGTCCTCCTATGCCTTGGCGGTTCTGGAGGTGCCTGATTAACTGGTGGTGGTGGAGGCGGTGGCGTGACTGCCACAAATCATGAATCCCCAGAGGGATCCTGCTGCTGCTGCTGCTGGTGAGGTGAGGAATGATGAGAAGGCGTGAAGTACCATTCGTGTTGGTTAAACCTCACTTGAAAACTGTCTGGACCACCGTAGGGTGATCCGTGAAAAGAAGATCCATCCGAGATCTCGATAGGATGGTTGGGAGTTCCGGTTGCGGGCTCGACGGGATCCGTGTCCTCGTCCATATCCTCTGCATGATCGCCGGAGAAGTGATCCTCTGGCCCTAATGGGTTAAAACCCACTGGTTCTTGTATGTAGTTTGCCGGGTTAAACCGGCCCCGGAAGACGGGTGTGGGGTCTCCAAAGGAATTGTGCGATAGGGATCGCTGTAGAGGTATGTAAGAAGGTTGAAGGTTATCGGGCTCATTTTCCGACTGTGGCCCATAAGAGTTATGAAAGGGAGGTGTCGTGCTGTGTGAAACAGAACGCCTCTCAGGCTCAAAAAGGTTCCTCCTATTCTCTCGAGGGTCAGCACTCGCAGTGGTGGAAGGAGCTCGCATGTGCGAAGGCCCGGCCTCGTGGTCGTTGGGGGCGGTGATTGGCCCCTTGCCTCTTCCTCTTCGTCTGAAAAATCTTGGCGGCATATTTAATCATGTCAATATAACATAAGATAACGACAAGAATATATAAAATAAAGGATAAAACACAACCAAAAACAAAGTAGAATTTGTCCTATGTTATTTGTCTAGACTCGAAAGTTTAAGAATGTGCAATTGTGTCATTGAGATTAAACACAAAAGGCTAGTGTTTAATTCACTCAACGTTGGCTCTGATACCAACCTGTCACACCCCGACTTTCCACGTTTCACCGGTAGGCCCGGTGGGGGAGTATCGTGACGTGGTTGGCAACATAATAGTCAAACAACACAATATTTAAATGCACAGCGGAAGCAAATGAAAGATATATTTCAACTTTAATAATTGTAATATCATGTATCACAAACAGTCGAAAGTTTATCCACAGAAGGATCAAAAATAAATAGGAAACAGTAGTTCAACAGACGTTAGGCATCTTAGGCTTGCGAGACTTCTATTGATGCTAAGGAGAAATCCAGCCTATTACGAGTAGTACCTGCATTTAATCTTTTTGGGAAAATACGTCAGTTTACACTGGTAAATACAATCAACTGACTCATTTTAAAAATGATTTAAAATTGATTTGGATGCACGTGGCATAAATATTTTTTTATAACTTGGGATAATTATTTAAATATATAATCTCGTAAAAGAATTACATGTTCCTTATGCGTTCAGTAGCCCGGATCGTGCCGGGTTAAAGATCAATAGACACACCACATTATTTATTTATGCACTGACGAGTGTACGCCTACACCCCGCGCTTAGGTCGTGGCCATTTCGTAAAATGATGCCAAGGATATCCGGGACATGGTCATTAACCTCCCAAAGGCTTTAAGCAAACAAAACAATTTAAACGGGCCGATCAAATATCAATTAACCACCATACGATGGAAGATTTAATGTCCGACCAAGCGGTATTTTATATACCGTACCCCAAGCCCGTATAGGGAAAATAAGTTAAAAGTATTTACCTTTGCAAGTATAATTCACAAACAGCAATTGCAAGTAGCTTTTACTGGTACTCCTATTCTGGAACGAAGGTTTATAATAACCTATTAGAATCCTAACGGGTCTTTAATTAAGCCTAAGCTTAGACCGGCTAGTTTTAAAGATACGGTTCGTACGCACGATTAAGCGAAGACCGGAATAGAATGTGATTCAAACCCGACAAGTTTGAATACTTGCCTTATATGGGTAATCTAAGCACATTCTGAATTTTGAGATAAAACCGGTAAGGTTTGACCCGTTTCGGCTAATTTATGTAAACTAGTTACATAAACCGAACCGAACGCGCAAGAGGCGTAACGGGAAATCATGAGAGCCATATACAGGTTTCCTAAGTTAATATGCCTTAAATATGTTGTGACATCAGTAAGATATCTTTTATTATGCCCGAAACGAATTTAAACACAAACTATGCCCCGTAGGGGTAGTTTGGTCATTTACAAGGTTATAAAAGAGTTTAAGTATTATCCTGAGTTACAGGTCTGATGTAATCAGCAAAAATACTCAATTTGATAAGTTATAACAGTAGGGTATTTCATATATGTGAAACTTATCAATTATAACCAAACTATGCACCGTATGGGCATTTTGGTAATTTCACATAAGCCGAAAAGCTCAAAACTGAAGTCTGAGTTAAACAACTTTTGCTTACTGTTAAAATATTATAATTTACCTAAAATATCAGTAGGTATCAACCCTTGTATGTTTAAAATAGTTTTAGTACATACTATGCGTTAAAACGCTTAAAAAGGCGATTAGAAGCCGTTTCCGGGTTCTATATAGAAAGCTGATATTTTTATTATTCCAGAAGGTTTAAAATAATTTATTTATCATATAAATTCAGTAGCACAAGGTTTGGGGTCAAAAAGATATGTAAAACTCATTTTATAGCCCGAAAGGGCAAAACCGACAATTACCGAATCAAGCCTATGACTCTAAGTTATGCTCAGCCTAAAATTAATTAAAAATCTTCAAAAATCCCAAAATAATATATTACATCAGTGGGTAAAGAGTTTGATATCAAAAAGTATGTTTAAATGGGCTATACGCTAATTATGCCGTTTAATCGCTAAAAAGCTTTCTAATTACGCTAATGAGCATAACTCTCAATCTACACCTCAAACTGATGTCAAATTTTGGGTGCAAGTTTATAAATCAGTAACTAATGTTTCTACTCTTTTACATTTTCAAAAATCACGTCTTAGGGTGAAAAGGGCATAATGGTCAACATATAGGCAATTAACGGAATCACGCATATTAAATGGATAACTAATGAACCATGGTGTATAATCACAGAGGGTTATACTAGCATGTAACCTGGTCCAATTAGAGCTCTAAGGCATTTCTAAAACATGCTTAAACGGGTCAGAACTGAAAGTCAAAGCAAAAGTCAAATTATGCGACTTTCGGTTCCGAACCGGCTCTCTACTGAAAATTGTCGGGTTGAACATGTTTAGACATGTTCTTACATTAATTACCAAGTTATATTAATGATCAAACAGGTTGTATGGGTTCCACATTGCTAATTATGTATAAAATGGAAATTAAGCATTCTGTTGACTTTTTAATAACAAGTTTGACCCGACATTAGACCTAGTTAGAGTGGGAATCAGAGGGTGCCCTTTTAAGGGTTTATTGCCCACATAATTACCAACTTATAACTACTTTCAATTCGACTAATCACTAGACTATTAATGATTAATCGCTAAGTCAACCGTTAATTACGACGGTTTGACTTTTAAGCTAAAACTAAGTAAAAACTCAACTAAGAAAGGTTAAGCATACTTACTGAAGTCCTATGCACGATTAGTGATCACTTGAGTCTGCTTTGGAGCTCCAGAAATGATCAGAATGCAGAAATGAGGTGTGATCAAAATGGTTGCAACAAGGGCCTTTATATAGTACTTTTGATCTCATAGATCATTGACAAATCATGCTATCAATGGCCATGGATCATCAACAGATGTCCCTAAGGGCCTAGGAGTCATTTAGGGGTCGCCCATGAAGTGCATTATCTGATTAAAGTCGGTTATAGCGCGAAAACAGGCTGCTGTCCAACTTTTCTGTATCTGGGCGGGCTAGGCGGCCCGCGTAAGATGTTGTTGGGGCCTACGCGGCCCGCTTGGGCCTCGTATTCAGATTCCACATTTTCAAGTTGTTGCATCTTTGCCTCTTGGCCTTTCGAAAGGTCAACCAAGCTTCTATTTTGCACTTTGAACCCTCCAAATTTACCTATAAGGGCTTCAAGACTTATACCCACTTTGTTAAGTCCTTGGCCACTTGGTTATTACCCGAAAAGTCATAATTTTCAACGTTAACGCTTTAACCCCTCGCATACGAATTTGATCATAACTTTCTCATACGATAACGAAACTTTATGAAATTTTTATCGTGCATTCTTGTGAGCATAATTAATCGTTACAAAGCTTCGGGTTTGCTAAAAGGTCACTCAGAGGTATACTTTAAACATGTTGACACATTTAACCCCTGTAGTTTGTAATCTCTCACTTTCTTTCATATTTAGCTTCGTATGATCCATGATTTATTCGTTTAAAGGTATGAGCATCATGTAGGGTTACTGTAAAGTATATTTATTCACTGTTGACATTTAGAACTCGTATATTCACATACTTTCCATGTTTGTCAACTTTAATCCTTTTATAACATTCTTACACACGTTCAAACCTATGACACGTGTCAACACATTATAGGACGTGAATTTTCGAGGTGTTACAAAAAAGGTCTGACCTGAGCATCATACGTGTCTGGTAACTTAAAAATAAACAAATGAACATTGAAACACGAGCGACTTCCTCAATCTCAACCATGGATGCATCGGGTCAACCCAAACATATGTTTTCTTGAATTGTTGCAGCATAACAGTGATAGTGTTGCTCCCTTGGCTAAGGCCTTTAGCCAAGTGTATAATGGAAAGTCTAGACACTTAGGTGTTAGACACAACATGATTCGTGAGCTCATCATGCATGGGGTGATATCGGTAGAGTTTGTGAGAACACGACAGAATTTAGCCGATCAATTAACAAAAGAGTTTAGTAGAGTTCTTGTGCACAAAGTGGCTGTAGGGATGAGATTAAAGTCCACATGAAATTTCTCGTGTTAAGATACCCAACTCCCACCTAATATGACGTTAGGTGTTGAATTCAATGCGGAAAGCTTAACATCTAGAAATTGGAACACATTAGTAGCATTATCACAAGGTATGTGTTCAGACCTGCAAGTTAAAGGAGGTAGATGTAACGTTCCGCGTTTTCGTACTTTCCTTACTTAGAAAGTTTATTTGTAATTCTATTTTTGGAAACTTGCAACCGTATCGTATTCGTATTTCATTTCCAATCTTTTAATTTGAGACCTTGATCTTAACGAAATTCCATACTTATACATACGTGTTATACATACAATCAATCGTTAATTACGTGTTTACTTACAATTTAACACTTGTTATACATTCGAAACGTATTCACGCATTCATGATACGAAATTTGTGCATACATACGCTTTCCATACTTGAAAACATGTTAAATTACAAAGTTTTAGCATAAAATGATGAACATATAAAAGTTCAGGGACTAAAATGAAATAAAACTAAAAATTGGCTAAATGAGGCATGGCGCTACACGACGCCTCACCCCATTTAGCTTGGCGGGGCGCCAAGCCCCTTAATCCGCAGATTATTGTTTCTAGCTCTTAGCTTGGCCAATTCCCTCCACCTTTCTTCTTCCCCAATCACCATACAACTTTCTTTAACACTAAACCCTAGCTTACCATTATAAAACCAAGCCGTCATCACCCCATTTTCACTTTTCCAACTCCTTTACACTCTCAAAACACTCCCAAATCCGTTGCAAACACAGGAAAAGGCAGAATTATTCTAAGTTCTAAAGCGAGTCCAAACTCACATTTATTCATGTTTTCTTCATCTTTTCTTCTGTTTGAAAGCTTAGAACACCTCTATAAGTGTTTCCACAAGTTTACCATGGTAAGCTAAGGTGGAACATCACTATTTTGAGGTCCAAACTTTCTGTTTTGAAGTTATATTTTGCAATCTTTTTCATAACTTAACTTTCTTGAATGAATCTTGTTCTTATCTTATTCCTAAACCCATCTATGGTTATGGGGATCGCTTAAGGATGATTCTTATGAGTTTATAGGTGCAAACACCCTCTAAACTTTCAATATTGTGAGACTTATGTTTTGGTAAAGGTGTGAACCATGGAAGCCTTGGCTTTCCAAACTTGTTCCACCACCTCACTTGATTTTTGTTCATGTTCAACTAAGTAGTTTCCTAGACCCAAAGTAAGTTAACTCTGCCTCGCCTCCAACATTTGCCATGTTGGGTGTGACATGCCTGGGTTGTTATTATTTGGCTACTTAATATCTTAATAGACTAGTTGTATTCTTAATTTCATTCATGACCAACCGAGTAATCAACTATGTTGATAACTTTGTGCTTTGGTGAATCATATAATGAGGATGATCATACCTCCATGCTTGACGTATATGACACTACATGATAATAAATGATGGACTTATACTATATAATATAATATATATATATATATATATATAGCTGATTTATAATACTAACCGGATTGTTAGATGTTATGAAAATACGTTATTTTATCTTTGTTCTAAATTTCTCGTTTATGATTCTAATGGGCAAATAAGGACCCATGAAATCACACAAAAACTTATTGTCAAAACGAATGTTTAAGACAAGATATATTTTCACATACATATACTTTATTATACTTAAATCCGAATCCAAACTCTCCACTAAATCCGAATACTCACACATCTCCGTTTCCCCCATGTAGGGTAACTTCGGTGTTCGAATCCCAACAACTCATCAACTCGCGGTTAAACGGGAAGCTTAGCAAAACCGTGAGTATACATGATTCCCTTTTCGTTTTATCACTTTTGGGTGCAATATATACATTATACAAAAACTCGCATAAACACTTATACGCAAACACTTTATTCATGCAATCGAATCCAACATACATGCTTTATACGTTTATACTTAGAAATTCATGCATGCTATAAACTTTACTTGCTCTATACTTTGTCATTAACTTCGTACATGCCTCCTTTAACATGTATAACGCTATAGGAGTAACGCACCTCCCGTATTCTTGAGGTCATGTTAAGTTAAACACAACGGTCTTGTCGTTGCTACGACAAGATTACGCTAGCGGGAATCTTTTCGTTGACAAGTATGTGATGCATGCTAGATTATGTTATGTTATGCCTTAGTATACGTTATTGCCAAGTGGATTTCGTTAAACTCTTTTATACTTATTCTAGTACACACAAACTTGTATACTCGCCAATACTTTATGTGTTTAATGGAGGAGATAGATGAGGGACCATGTAAGAACCGTCGATACCCTCACAATGGATGGGAGGAGAAGCAGACATGGGACTCAAACAGACATGAGATAAGCGGATCAGATGGATTATACAATACTATACTATATTGTTCATGTCAAAAAAAAATTATAATAAAATTCGAGCCGACAGTTTCAATGATGGTAGCCTCTTTATCCCTTAGATAAAGTAATTAAAATTTTGTCTCTATCTCACCCTTCACAGATGATAGACCCTCTATATAGCTTTGATGTAAGTGAGATTTTACTAAGCGTTTGTTTGTATCATTTCGTATTAGTCATGTTGATCTAGTTAGGTTAAAAAAAGATGTCCACTATTTAGCGTATTTACTGAAATACGTGTCATCGCTCTTTACTCTTGCTCAAAACATGTCCGACGTGATAGGTTGGAAGGTGATATGATCTCAATCCGAACTTGAAACTATAGAGGAAGTTGGGAAGCAATGGCAACTCACAAGTAATAAATGCGTTTGCAAGACTTTTGCAAATATACCATGTGCAAATAATCAATTTATAATCACCAGTTTTTGAGTCATGAATAGATACGTTTAGGTTACTTAATTTATGTGGGTGTTTGGGTTAGCTTATTTTGGAGCAACTTATTAACTTATAAAAGTTAATAAGTTGTTTTTATAGTATTTGGTTTAACTTATTTAAGTTGTTTTTGTGTGTGAAAAAGTTGTTTTTGAGAAGTTAGAAATTCTAACTTATGACTTATATAAGTTAATAAGTTGTTTTTGAGAAGGAATCCCAAACACCCCTATGTCTTGTGTAATGGGACGTCATATGATGGCAAAATTGGGCATAGCGCCGCCAACACCACTACAGCGGGGGCTATAGGGTAATTTTTTCCCTCCCGCGATGCATTTCACGGCGTGATTATTCATTCCCCCACTCACACACATATACATTCATACATACATATATATAAAGCCCATACATATATAACCCCACTACACACTCAACTCAAGTTATACAAAGCCCCTCTCTTACACAATCCGTCATTTGTCGCATAACGCCCCACAAGGGGCTTTATGACTACACATGGCCTTAGGCCATACGTAGTCATAAAGCCCCCGGGTGAGCGTTATGCGACAAGTGGCGAAACATGTAAGAGAGGGCTTTATATATATGTATGTATGTATATGTGTGTGAGTGGGAAAGGAATCATCACGCCAGGACAAAAAATTTACCCCATAACGCCCCCTGTAATGGTGTTCCGGGAGCTATGGGAGCGTTATAGGAGAAAATGGCATGACATACAGCCCCATTACACATCTATTATCTATTATATATAATAAACGTGAATAATTTTGCTGAGGTGTCATGTTGTGGTGCAAGCTTTTTTGTGATTTGGGCGGGAAAAGGGATGAGTAAATACGGATCCCGCATGCAGCTCCAAACCCATTTTTTTACCCGGCTATATAAACCATGCAATAACCCTATTCTCCTAAATCGCTTCATTCAACAACACTATTCGGAGAAACACCATCGCAAACACAATGGCATTTGTTGATTCTTCATCTTCTATACACCATCACATCTGTTGATTATTGATCTGTGAACGACGAAGGGGTATTCCGGAGCGTAAAGGGGATGAAGCATTGTTGAATCAAAATTATTTCTTGATTTCCTTGAAATCGGATTATTTTTCTTCTAAACCCTAGATATTGCCCTCATCTTCCTTATAGTTTAAGCATCTGCAATCTACACGATTCAAGGTAACCAAATCTCCTTTTGTTGATTATGTGCAAGTTATATGTTTGTTTATATCAACTGTTTATACGAATAGGTTATAGATTTGTCTATGATTGTGATCTAGGTCTGAATCCTATCTGATATTTTTATTATGATGTGCAATATTTTTTTGAATTTTAGGGTTAATATGTTAATCTTCAGATGGCAGTGACTGTCACACCCCGACCATGTAAAACAACAAAACGTGGCGGAAACGTCGGGGAGTGTTGTAACAGAATTAATTGTTTCACAACCATGGAAATTAAAGTTACGTTTTATTTATCAAACAAGAGAGTTACATTGTCTTAAAACAGGAAACAAAGAGTACATAACATAATTAAACTAGTTCTAGCTTCATTTTAAGTTGCTAAGGCACGGGTCCGCCTATGTTTGACTTGATCATCCTATGCAACAGCCCCTGAAACATATGTGAAAATAGGTACGTCAGCATAAAAATGCCTGTGAGATACATAGGTTTTGTGAAAATAGGATTCATGACTTGTGTTTAAAGAAACTGTTTAATAAAAGTAGCCATGAATCTTGTTGAGTGGTTCCTTTCATAAGTCATTTGAAAAGTGATAAATAAACCAAATGATATATATGTATAAAAGAATAATGTATGGTTAAGTGAATAACCATGTAAAATGAGTTTGTATAAGTTAAGTTATTTGTAAAACGATGTTTATGTGAAGATTGTATTGTAGATGTAATATGTCTAAACTGAAATGGTTTAAATAACGCTACGATATGTAATACCATAAAAGCACTTATATATAGGAAGTACCAGCGGCGTATCCGCCATGTTTTTATCGTATTACACATCGCCTCGTTACTTAAATCACTTACCCAAAACAACCACCAAAATGTAATGTTTAACAATTGTAGAAATGTTTATGTATGGTCAAATACGGTTCACACGGTTCAACAGTTACAAACGGTTCATATAATCAAATGGTTACAACGGTTCACATAGTCAATAGTTACAACGGGTCACATAGTCAAATAGTTACAATGGTTCACATAGTCAAATAGTTACAAACGGTTCAAAATGTAATATAATGTGTTCATATGCTGGATGAGCATATGCAACAAAATGCAATGTAAAACAATGTGTCTATATGTTGAGTAAATATATGCAACTAATGTAATGTAAATCAATGTGCTAGCATGCTCAGTCAACATACATAGCAGAAATGTAAAGTAAAACAATGTACTAAGTATGCTAAGTAAACATACATAGCGAAACAATGTAATGTAAATCATGTACTAATAGTGTACTAATGAACATAGCAAGTATATGATGTGAAAACAGGAAAGCACGAAAATAACAAGTAGGCACATGTGTTTCACCCCAAAACAGTTTGAAAACAGTAAAAGAGGGGTCTATGTACTCACTTGAGATTGCCTAGAAGTTTTAGGATAACCATCAAGCAAGCTAGAAGATCACGGAATCAAACGGCACAGAAGGTCCCCGCAAGCTCTTGAACCGATTTACTCTCAAGTATGAAGCATAAACTTCAACTTAGAGAGCCAAAATTAGATTCAAGTGTGCTTTGGGAGGAAGTGAGGGTGGGTATTTATAGGAATTCAAGAACCGTTAAGATCGTTCATCGAAAACTGAGCTTTGATCTGGACCTTACATGTGTGCCCATGGTTTTCTAAAACCATGGGAGCCCCTAATATGGACTATGTTCATTGAATACCAGCCCATGGTTTTGCAAAACCATGGGTTAAAACCATCAACACTTCAAAATGGACTAGGTTCATTGAATCTGCCAGAAATTTCAAAAATGGTCCCTGCACTTATAAAACTTGATTTTTGGCACTTTTAAGCCCCGTTAACCCCATTTCAAGGCTCTAAAATAAAGTTAAAGTATAGGGAACTTAAAATATGCTCAAAAACATCTCGGATGTCGGTTCGTTTGGTCGTACGGTTGCGTTATTCGCTTAATTACGACGAAAGTCGTAACGAACGCAAAAACGATCCAAATTAAGCGACGAATGGAATTTTATCATGCCAAACACTAAAATAAAATATTTTAATGCTTACATAAATTTTTGGATGTCCGGATGTATTCAGAATGTAAGTTATGCGCGAAAATGCAAACTTGTGCACTTTTTTACGCTTTTAGTCCCTGAATGGCCCAAAAGTTTATTTTAGCACACCGAACCCTTCAAAGCCTATTTCTAAGCTATGTAAAGGATATTTATGGTATCTTTAACTTATGGTCATGTTCCGGAATGTCTGTTCTAGTACGAATCATCATACTTTCGCAGTTTGTCGAATTTAGTCCCTGTAAGCGATTAAACTTGATTTTGCCATACCAAAGCCTTCAAAACTTATTTCTAAGTTATGTAGAGGTTATTTAAGGTATGTTAAGCATATGTTGATGTTCCAGAGTGTTTGTCTCATTAAACTGATTACGTTTACGCACCAGTTGGCGTATAACTCTCTAGAAAGCGATGTAGAGTTTGAAATTGAACAAAAATTGATATGTGCAAATGATACACATATTTTTACAGATCCCAAGTATGAAACACAATATCTCAATGGATTGGTATTCGTTTTATGGTCACAGTGACACAGGTGTCACAGTCTCCCCTACTTTAGGAAATTTCGTCCCGAAATTTATTTGTAGCAGTCTGTCTGTGACTTTGTGTTAAATGACCATCAAAGATAAAGCATAATCTTGTCATTTTCCTCAACGGATATTTTTCAAAAGCAAAAATGAACGAACGGGGTCATTCTCCTCAACGGGTTCTTCGGAAATGAAAAATGAAGGATTTAACTAAACGGATATTCATTTCCCTCAACGGATATTCTTCAGGAGCGAAAATGAATGGATGATTCATTTTCCTCAACGGGTTCTTCGTTAGAAACAGGAATGAAGGAATAATCAACGGATATTCATTTCCCTCAACGGATATTCTTCAGAAGCGAAAATGAATGGATGATTCATTTTCCTCAACGGGTTCTTCGTCAGAAACGGGAATGAAGGAATAATCAACGGATATTCATTTCCCTCAACGGATATTCTTCAGAAGCGAAAATGAATGGATGATTCATTTTCCTCAACGGGTTCTTCGTCAGAAACGGGAATGAAGGAATAATCAACGGATATTCATTTCCTCATTGGGTAATCTTCAGAAACGAAAGTGAACAGAAGGAGTCATTTTCAACGGTTGCTTCATCAGAGTTGGAAATGAAGGATTAAACAAACGGATATTCATTTCCTCAACGGATAATCTTTAGAAACGAAAGTGAACAGACGGAGTCATTTTCAACGGTTGTTTCATCAGAGTTGGAAATGAAGGATTACACAAACGGATATTCATTTCCTCAACGGAAAATCTTTAGAAATGAAAATGAACAGACGGAGTCATTTTCAATGGTTGCTTCATCAGAGTTGGAAATGAATTGGGTTAACTTTAGATACATGACAGAACTTGCTGTGATTTCTGTGTACTAAATTCCATAATTATGTATGCATCCATAATTACGTAATTCCTTGCACAGTCCGCATAGTTTGTCTTGTAATGTTTAGGGGAAGAAAATCAAGCCTGTGATGAGGGTGACTAGACTACCATAGGGTCCTTTTAATTTGATCGACAGATGATCCTTTTTAATTAGGCCACCAAGGAGTCCTTTCAGTTATATCATCACATGATATTCCTAACCAGATTTTTTGATTAATCTGTTTAACTAGACCTCTCAGGGGTCTAATTATGGAGTAGTACTTTATAATCCAAGGGACTTAACTACAACGTAGAAGTCCATTAAGGATTTTAGCTAGTACCTTTGGGTATCCTACTATGAATCCCTTATACGAAGATATAGAAGATTCTACGAGGATTTGGATAACTTAATTTGGATCACAAATAAAAACATAAAAGGGAACACATAAGCACTTAATCACATAATTGTTTCCTTGGTTATTAATTGTTATTATCTTGTTATTGATTGCAATTAACTTGGCGTCGATTTGAACATGGGTATTCAAGGCATACCAGGAACCCAGTTGATGGACTTCAACGTCCTCAAGCATCTATGGGAATACCCTTAGGTACCCCATTAAGGAGTGGGTATTCGTCCGGAGTTGTAACTTGCGGCTTGTACTTCGTTTTTCCTTGGAGGAAACGGGTACTTAGGATTTTCGTGGAACACGCAAGAGATCATAAAGTGGGAGAATTTGGGGGTAGTCTGTTCTTCAAGGAATACGGTTCCTTGATTGTCGGTATTGCAGGGGTTATGTTGTTTTATACATGCAACCACATAAACATATTGCAATGTAAATAAAAGATTTATTTATAAACAACATCAGCAACTGTTTCATGGACCTTGACAACAAAAGAAAATAATACATAAGACGTGATTATTTCTAAACAGTGTTGTCTTCCATTCGGTCAGATGCTCATCCCTGCGCTGGATTCGCATTAGCAAGCTTTGGGCAGTTTCTTCGGAAATGGCCCATCTCGCCACAGTTGAAACAAGAACCTGGTGGAAAACGACCTTGAGCAGGATTGTTGTTAACTTGATTTGGTGCAGCTGCGGTTGGGCAAACCCTTGCTGTATGACCTATAAGTCCACAAGCTTGGCATGTGCGGCATTTCACACCAGCATGATGATGTAGGCTACATTGGTTGCACAAGGGTGCAGTTCCGTTGTAGGGCTTCCTAGCAGGGGGTTGAGCTGGTTGGTTGGGGACGGCTTGATCATTGTGAGCGACCACGGTGAAGTTCTGAGAAGCCTTTCGCTTCTTTGACTTCTTAGGGGATCCAGTCTGTTCATCCATGGTCTTTGATTCCTCAATCGGTTTCTTGTCACTTTTTCGGAAAAGTTTACCTTTCCTGATCTGAGATTCAGTCAAGGTTGCAGATAGCTCAATGGCCTGTCTAACTGTAGTAGGGTTGCTACCAGTCACAATGTCTTGTATTGAGTCAGGGAGGCCATCAATGTACTTTTCGATTGCCTTATCCAAAGGAGTGACCATGTTTGGGCATAATAGACTTAACTCCTCATAACGGTCCGTGTAGGCTCGATGCTCACCGCTATCTTGCTTAAGATCGTCAAATTCCCTTTCTAAAGCCCTCAGTTCATGACGAGGACAGAACTCCTTCATCATAAGGGCCCTAAGTTCGGCCCAAGTCTGTGCTAAAGCAACCTCAGCACCACGGTCTCTCATAACCCCGTTCCACCATGTAAGAGCCCTCTTCTGAAACACACTGGAAGCAAACTCGACCTTGCGATTATCAGGACACTGAACGTGACGAAACGTACTCTCAGTGCTCTCGAACCACTGTAGGAGCCCAGTTGCTCCTTCAGAACCACTAAACTTGAGTGGCTTAGCCGAATTGAAACTCTTGAAATTGCATGGAGCATTATTGTTGTTGTTGGCTTGGTTTAGTTGAGCAATAAGATTTGGGAAGGCAGCAGCCATTTATTGCGCGATGATTTCCGCCAGTTCGGCATTCGCTATCTGATTATCGCGTCGAGGAGGCATTCTAAATGAGGGAAACATGAAAGGAAACGAGCGAGATGATTAGATGAAAAGGATGAGGTGATACAAAAATTTGACAAAAGCAAAGATGGTGGTCATTTTTTTGTTACCACAAGGCAAACAAACGACACATCGTGACTAATCAAAGCAAATGGGTCAAAAATAATGTATCGCGAAGACATGCTCGCCTATAAGTGAACACTCACCCCAAGAGTTCCCAGGTAAGAGTGACTGGTCCGATTATGTGGATTTGTACGAACACTCTAGCCTTAGACAGAAAACCCAGGGTACAGGCATTCACACTTCCAGTTTGCACGTGTTCACACTATTTAGGACCCAAAACTTTGACGAGATTTTGAAAACTCAAAGGGGTTCAAGACCTTATAACAGAGAGTTCAAAACCTTACAACAGTTCAAAAACTTACAACAGATGGTTCAAAACCTTACAACAGAGGGTTCAAAACAACAGAGGGTTCAAAACCTTACAATAGAGGGTTCAAAACCTAGTAATCAATCATCCAAAAACAGAAGATTAATTTTCAAGGCGGATTCGGAATTGATGTCCCCGTTGTGGTTATCACCTAAGGATAGGTGAAGTGCATGTTTTAAGATCTAAACACAAGATAACTTGTGTTAGAGTCCTAGAAAGGTTATAGTCTAGGTCAAAGCATTACTAATAACCTAATTCCCTATAACCATTGGCTCTGATACCAACTTTTCTGTCACACCCCGACCACGTAAAACAACAAAACGTGGCGGAAACGTCGGGGAGTGTTGTAACAGAATTAATTGTTTCACAACCATGGAAATTAAAGTTACGTTTTATTTATCAAACAAGAGAGTTACATTGTCTTAAAACAGGAAACAAAGAGTACATAACATAATTAAACTAGTTCTAGCTTCATTTTAAGTTGCTAAGGCACGAGTCCGCCTATGTTTGACTTGATCATCCTATGCAACAGCCCCTGAAACATATGTGAAAATAGGTACGTCAGCATAAAAATGCCTGTGAGATACATAGGTTTTGTGAAAATAGGATTCATGACTTGTGTTTAAAGAAACTGTTTAATAAAAGTAGCCATGAATCTTGTTGAGTGGTTCCTTTCATAAGTCATTTGAAAAGTGATAAATAAACCAAATGATATATATGTATAAAAGAATAATGTATGGTTAAGTGAATAACCATGTAAAATGAGTTTGTATAAGTTAAGTTATTTGTAAAACGATGTTTATGTGAAGATTGTATTGTAGATGTAATATGTCTAAATAGTTACAATGGTTCACATAGTCAAATAGTTACAAACGGGTCACATAGTCAAATAGTTACAATGGTTCACATAGTCAAATAGTTACAAACGGTTCAAAATGTAATATAATGTGTTCATATGCTGGATGAGCATATGCAACAAAATGCAATGTAAAACAATGTGTCAATGTGTTGAGTAAACATATGAAACTAATGTAATGTAAATCAATGTGCTAGCATGCTCAGTCAACATACATAGCAGAAATGTAAAGTAAAACAATGTACTAAGTATGCTAAGTAAACATACATAGCGAAACAATGTAATGTAAATCATGTACTAATAGTGTACTAATGAACATAGCAAGTATATGATGTGAAAACAGGAAAGCACGAAAATAACAAGTAGGCACATGTGTTTCACCCCAAAACAGTTTGAAAACAGTAAAAGAGGGGTCTATTTACTCACTTGAGATTGCTTAGAAGTTTTAGGATAACCATCAAGCAAGCTAGAAGATCACGGAATCAAACGGCACAGAAGGTCCCCGCAAGCTCTTGATCCGATTTACTCTCAGGTATGAAGCATAAACTTCAACTTAGAGAGCCAAAATCAGATTCAAGTGTGCTCTGGGAGGAAGTGAGGGTGGGTATTTATAGGAATTCAAGAACCGTTAAGATCGTTCATCGAAAACTGAGCTTTGATCTGGACCTTACATGTGTGCCCATGGTTTTATAAAACCATGGGAGCCCCTAATATGGACTATGTTCATTGAATACCAGCCCATGGTTTTGCAAAACCATGGGTTAAAACCATCAACACTTCAAAATGGACTAGGTTCATTGAATCTGCCAGAAATTTCAAAAATGGTCCCTGCACTTGTAAAACTTGATTTTTGGCACTTTTAAGCCCCGTTAACCCCATTTCAAGGCTCTAAAATAAAGTTAAAGTATGGGGAACTTAAAATATGCTCAAAAACATCTCGGATTTCGGTTCGTTTGGTCGTACGGTTGCGTTATTCGCTTAATTACGACGGAAGTCGTAACGATCGCAAAAACGATCCAAATTAAGCGACGAATGGAATTTTATCATGCCAAACACTAAAATAAAATATTTTAATGCTTACATAAATTTTTGGATGTCCGGATGTATTCAGAATGTAAGTTATGCGCGAAAATGCAAACTTGTGCACTTTTTTACGCTTTTAGTCCCTGAAAGGCCCAAAAGTTTATTTTAGCACACCGAACCCTTCAAAGCCTATTTCTAAGCTATGTAAAGGATATTTATGGTATGTTTAACTTATGGTCATGTTTCGGAATGTCTGTTCTAGTACGAATCGTCATACTTTCGCAGTTTGTCGAATTTAGTCCCTGTAAGCGATTAAACTTGATTTTGCCATACCAAAGCCTTCAAAACTTATTTCTAAGTTATGTAGAGGTTATTTAAGGTATGTGAAGCATATTTTGATGTTCCAGAGTATTTTTCGCATTAAACTGATTACGTTTACGCACCAGTTGGCGTATAACTCTCTAGAAAGCGATGTAGAGTTTGAAATTGAACAAAAATTGATATGTGCAAATGATACACATATTTTTACAGATCCCAAGTATGAAACACAATATCTCATTGGATTGGTATTCGTTTGATGGTCGCAGTGACACAGGTGTCACAGTGACAGTTCAGATGAGGTAAGATCGATTTGTTTCAAGATTAAATATAAAGCACAATTCAGATGAGGTAAGATCGAATTAAAATGGTTGTAAATGGTGGAGGCTTTCAAGTGGCACTGGTTTTGGAAGGCGGTGGTGGTTAGGTTGAAGAAAAGATGAGGAAAAAGATACTTTTGAATCTGGATGAATTTTTGTGTTTTGGTTTTGTTTTCTTAAGTTTCATGTCATCTTTTTAAAATCCTCATTTCCCTTTCCATTTTCACAGCAAAAGAAATCGTGCCCATCTTACCAGAAGGCAGTTTTCGATTCTATTTTTTCTTATGAAGCTTAATATTCGGGGGTTATATCGGCTCTTTTAACTTTATTAAAGGAGAATCACAGAAGCTGACGTTTATGAGAAGCAATATCAGTAGCGTCTACGGTCTACGCTCGTCGATTGCTCTTTGAACATTTAATCTGCACTATAGAGGTTGTGAATTTGTATTTTCTGTTTTACTATGTCCTCTGATATTTGAGCCCTAATTTAGGCATAGTGGAAAGACTTACGACCTAATCTGATAAATCCATGTTCATCAAAGAAACCATAAAATATGAACAAATAATTCAGAGAGATATTTACTAAATGGTCAAGTACTTGTGGATATTTGGATCAGGTCCATTTAACCTGTTCCATCAACACTTTTATTGTATGCAGTATGTTTCTGTTTATTTATTTAATTTTTTGGAATGAAGCTCATCTGCTTTTTAAGCAGATCAATTGTAAAAGTGACTTTTTTTAATAGTAATTCCTAGATTTTTCTTTCGATTGTGGAGTACACCACTTACCCCCAGGATGTCACGTTGGGGACAAATATGTTTTCTTTAGTTAATACGGTGGTTTAGCTAGATGTCTTGAAACATTCATTTGGTAAGCTTGATTTGAGATAGTTGAGCCAAAAACTTTGCTAAACTGCTAATGACTACATGGATGAGAAACCAGAAGTGGTTGTATTATCTTATGCTTCAGTCCCATTTTGATTTCGATCATTGACCATGGGATTCATTGCTATTTTATTTGTAGGTTTATGTAACTTGTGTACCATGTGGTGTAACTCCTACATTACATGCTAAATAAGTAATTGATGTTCAAGTAAATGCAGTCTTGGGGTTGCTCTTGTATCTGTCATGTCTAAATCTGTTCCTGTATGTGCAGGGATGGCGGGGGGCGTGAACTGGAGTGTGGATGAGATCCACTTAAAAGATTATGACCTATGTACATGGTCTTCTACTCTTATTCAGGGCTCAAGCTCCTACGGTTCTCAGTTAACCCAATCTGCTGCTTATAGTCAATTTCGGGAACCTTACGACATTACTAAGTTCAATGGGATAGGTTCTTTGAGTTATACACAAGGAATTGAGGAAATTGGTGGTTCGCCTAATTCGGAAATTGATCAGGCGTTGAGAAGTATAGAAGAAGAGCTATTGGGATCAGGTCCATTTAAACTCTTCCATCAACACTTTTATTGTATGCAGTATGTTTCTGTTTATTTATTTATTTTTTTTGGAATGAAGCTCATCTGCTTTTTAAGCAGATCAATTGTAAAAGTGACTTTTTTAATAGTTATTCCTAGATTCGTTTTAGACCAGGCTATGAAATGTATTTTCCAATATGCTTTGGTAAGTTATGGCTTTTATATACATGTTATTCACGTGTTTATTAGGCGTAATCTTTTCAAACCACAAAAAAATTGATTTCTAAAAACTCAAACATGTGACTATATTATTACCAGTTTTGAAAGTGTGCATATATAAGAATTACTTCACCCGTGTAGTTGTTTGTAGTTCCCATTCATGGGTATGTCTCGTGTTGAACTATCATGCAAAACCCGGCTATATCTCAGATGATGCAAAATTCAAAATACTGCGTCGGTTAGCTTCACCTCAAATGATGCAGGTATACTGCTTGTGGGGTGGTTTATGTGCCGTTGAGAGGCTTTTAAAACAGCGAGGAAATCCTGAATGCATCATCAACACTATCAGTTCTGGAAAAGGGAAGGCTTATGGTGAAAAGGACATTGTCTCGATGCACGTATAGGTTTTTGGGTCGCAAGGGTCAAAATGGGCCGTGTTAAAAAGGTATATTTTTAGAAAGGGTCTAAAGGGTAACTGGTCAGAAAAAAGGACATTTATTAATAGGCTGACAACGAGTTAGGTTGGGTTGATCTCCCATCCCTTTTTTGTTTATAATATTTTTACATGTAGTGTTTTCAGGTTGGGTTGACCTCCCATCAAAACCACTGCAAAACCTTGATTGCGCCATGTTTGAGATGAATTATTTCAGTGCTCAAAGGTTGGCTGTTCTTTTTTTTTTTCTCTAAAAATCTTCCCCCTTTTAGCCTTAAAGTGACACCAAGGTTATATCTTTATAAAATATTGATTGCAAATTTATCTGTTATATTTGTTAAGGAGAATTGTTTGATGGGCATAATTGGAACTGTTAGGCGTAGCATTGATGGTCACATAATACATGCCAACATTGATTTAGATGTTATAATAGGGGTGCTCGTTATAGATTGACTGCACATTATTGCATCGTGACAGGTAATTTGTTTTTTTTATAATATTCTATTTAGGTGTTTTTAGTCTTTTTAAAATATAAAATAGCCATTTTTTTATTTTCAATAGGTAGAAGAGTTAAAGAAGCTAATCAGTGCTCATGCTTAGATTGAGTGTAGCTCAAAAATACAGAACGTGACATTTCATTATAACTAATAATATTGAAAATCTTTATAAGTTGAATGAAACAGGCTTCAAACGGGTTTATAAACGCACGAGTTTGTCTATATGCCAAGAAGAATATGCATATGCTGCTATAGACTCCAATTCTTCATTATAAGTCACACCTAAAAGGACTTCATTTGATAGCAAGCTCGAGTTGACAGTGTTAAGTTTGTATTTAAAGGTAACTGTTAGAGATCTAACATAACTCCAATTAACATGTTTATAAGTAGATGATTTGGTGTTATTCAATATGTGGTAGTTAATGTAAAGCTAAGAACTCAAGATAGAATTGCCTTATTGGTTGGTGTTCTTAGTTGTGGTTTTTGTAATCAGCAATTAAATAGTCATTTTCACTTTGTTTATAATATATGAAGTGACTTCAAGGATAACAAATTTCAAATGTTTGTTAAATCAAAGAGGACTTGCATCTACAACGTTGGATGCGGCTGGGCGCGCTACACTAACCGAACTGAGCTCATGTTACTTTTAGGAAATTAAATTATAAATGTAAAATTATGTCTTATTTCTTGATTTTTTTTGTACACAACTTATAAAGAAAACTTCATAATACCTAATGATACAATCCACTTTGTTAGTAATTTATGTAATATGTCACTTTATTTGCATTAATTTTATATATACACTTATTATTAATGTAATTTAAATGTTGTTACCCGGGAAGCAATCTCGGGTGATAAAAGTGCTGGCCCGTGTATGCATTTATGAATGACAGTATTTACTTAAGTTGTTATTGTTAACTTATATGAAGACATTTTTTAATTTATTATTGTATTAACAATAACAATTATTCAATGTCGTGTAAAATTTTAATGAAATAATATGTTACAATTTAATAAAAGGGTAAATTACATTTTTCGTCCTTTATGTTTGTATCGAATTGCAACAGATGACCTTTAACTTCAATAATTACATTGACAATCCTTTATTTATAAAACTCGTTACACCTTACGTCCTTTGGCCCTAACTTGATTAAAATTTTCAGTTAAATACAACATATGAGGGTAAGTTAGTAATTTTAATAGGACATTTAATTTAAAATATATTTAAACAAATACATATACCCATCTCTTCTCTCAGCCATCTCTCTCCAACCAACCTCCATCACCAAGTCCAGCCACTACCACCGTATGCCACCCATCACCACTAAATCCAGGCACCACCATCGAATGCCATCCACCAGCACAGTATATAAATTTATCTCTCTCTCTCTCTATTTCTCACCCCCTCTCTCAACCACCACCTGCTTCAACCACCACCGTCAATCCCTTCCCTTCTATATCAATGGAACCCCCCAAATCAAACCCATCTCCAGTTCTTCAATCTCTGACAAATTAAAATTAACTTTTTTTCAAACCATTAATTTATTGAATTTGTAACATTCCATATAATTTACCAAAATCTCTTTGCCTACTCATTTTCCATGGAATCTCCATTATTGAACAACAAGCTCCATGAAACTTTGCTAAAACCCATATGCATTAACTAATAGGACATCAAAAATCATTTTTTTTTAAACAAAAGAAAAAAAAGGAAAACAAAGTTATCCAGTAACAAAAATCAATATATGAATAACAACCTCAGATAAATCAATATAGTTGCAGCATCTTCAATCAAAATTCCAAAAAACCAACAATCCCCTTAAAACCCATAATCAAAAGAAATGTATGGAGCCAAATCGTTAATCCAATTGCACAAAAGACGAACTTACCGATCCAGCCCAAAAATCTCCCACCACCACGATCCACTAGAGTTCCAGATCTGATAATAACCATTAAACACACCCACCGCTAGTTTCATCTCATTCGCACCTAGGCTTTTAGGTTACAAGGGTTTAAAAAGAGTGTGTACGTGTTGAGAGAGATGAAATTAACTCACTGAGCACTCAGATACAAGAATCAATGATGGTGGCCGGATGATGTCGGAGCTGTGGTGGTGCCGGTGGTGAGGCTTAGGTTACAGTGGTGGGTTTCCATAGAGAGAGAGAGAGAGAATAAAGTGTTAAAGAGAGAGAGTATTTTTGTAATAAATATATTATATTATCTTGATTTTTTTCTTTTTTTATAAAGGTATTTTTAAATAAATGGGTAAGATTACAAAATTGCCCTCATGTGCCTTGCACATGATCAAACTTAACTAAAAAAGTTAACTAAGTTAGGGACAAAGGACGTAAAGTGTAATGACTTTTCCAAATAAAGGACTGTAGCTGTAATTATTGAAGTTAAAGGCTATCCATTGAAATCTGGTACAAACATAAAGGACGAAAAGGGTAATTTACCCTTAATAAAAATACATGTTTATTAACTAAAAAATTAAACTACCCACCTATTGATATTTTTATGATGTTTTTTCCTTTTTCTTCATTTTTTTTGGTTCAGGAAATACAACTGAGTAGATTATTAGTGCCATTTGCGCATCATATCAATTTATTAACAAAATGTTCTTAGTTATCTTTTGTAGTAGGCCCAAAAGAATAAAATTTTACGTTATTTTCTACACAAATTTTAATTTTGGATATCGTTGTAATAATACAAATCGCAATCAAATTACTTAAGTTTTTACGCCATCACAATGCGCAACGGGTAAAAGAATACTTGGCTTCTCTTTAGTTATGTCTGTAGGTATGCAATGGCAAGTTCGTTGACCAAAGAAAACACATTTGGGCCCTAATAAGATTAAAAAAATACTCCTATGTGAATAAACATTATATGTGAGTGATTGCCCTTTTTCGTGTGGAATGAAACATAATCACTATATATATTTTGTGTAGGTCTGGCTATTTTATTAAGACTCATCATTCTTGAAACCGTAACAAATGGTGTAACAAAGAAGTATGCCACCCCAAACATTATCTTTTTTACCACTTTACAACACTTTCATACTTACAATATGTCAAACCAAGTTGACAGCAAGTGACAGTCGGACTGAGCTCACGTTACTTTTATCAAATTGTAAATGTAACATTATTTGTCTTTTTGTTGATGTTTTTGTACACGGATTATAAAGAAAACTTCATACCTAATACCTAATGATACAATCCACTTTGTTACTATCAAATTGTAAATGTAACATTATTTGTCTTTTTGTTGATGTTTTTGTACACGGATTATAAAGAAAACTTCATACCTAATACCTAATGATACAATCCACTTTGTTACTATCAAATTGTAAATGTAACATTATTTGTCTTTTTGTTGATGTTTTTGTACACGGATTATAAAGAAAACTTCATACCTAATACCTAATGATACAATCCACTTTGTTACTAATTTAGGTAATGTCACTTTATTTGCATTATTTTTTTATACACTTATGATTATCTAATTTAAATTTTCCTACCCGGGTTGCCACCCGGGTGATAACCTAGTGCTCTTATAAATAATGTTTTAGTGATTTGTTGCGATGATAGCGGCTCATATGAATCATTTCAAACTTGTATGAGTCAATAATAATCGAAGATATACGAGTGACCAAATTCTATACTTTATTGGAATTAATGTAATCTCGATAGCACTAGGATGTGTATGATAGAACTATCTAGAGTTGTAGGTGATCCAGGTAAAGTTGTAGTTTTTATTTATACCCATTATGAAGCAGAAATATTTGAGAAATAAATAGTTAAAATAATACCATAAGCTATGACTCGTTAATACAAATTGATTGATACAAGTAGAAAGTGAATATCAAAACTAGTATTAATTGTAATAATATCTAAAACTTTATTGATCAAGATGTGATGTTAACGTCCTATAAAAACCCTAATATGTGCTGTACCAAAAAATTATTATAAAATATATTTAAATTTTAATTGTTGTGTAAGGTATTCTCAAATTAAATGAAATACCGATGGCAATATGAATTACAACTTTAGAAATTAATTTAAAAAATAGTAGTTAGGATCCATGTGTCGCTGCGATACCTTTAAACCGAACAAAAAAGAGACGGCAATATGTTGAACACTCACATATGTTACGGCGTACCTTTAAAAAAAACATATGTTACGGCGTGTTAGCTCGTCAAATTTGGAGTGGATGTAAAAGATTATGATTGAAAAGAATAATTAAGTCGAACTGGTAATAAAACCCATGTAAAATGGAAATAAAACAAACTTAAAAAAACTTTACAATAACAAATTTATAAAGTAGGTTTATACAGAGCTCGAGAGGTATTGAAGTTGTAAAAAAAGGGAAAAAAGGATAGTGAATACCAAGGCAGTAGATTTTTTAAATTTTACCGTTTAAATTCGGGTTCGTTTGTCATCTCTCATTTTTTTTTTGAAAGGTGTGAATTATTCGCGAATGTCGGGAGGTCTAGCATACGTTGTCTTAACCGGGTCCGCGCTAGAGAGCCCCCTCGCACAATAGATCCCCAATTTAAACCCCTCAATGAGAAACCCCTATCACCAAGACTCGAACTTGAGACCTTGAGGGGAAAACTCACCCGGGCCCACCATAAGTGAAACTTAAATACCCGTGGCCACCACTAGAGCACTAGTGATGGTTTGTCATCTCTCATTTGATGATAAAAGATAGATTTTTTAAAGGACAGTAATCAGTGCAAAATAGAGATATCCTGATTTGGAAAGTTAACGTGTTCGGTGTGAAACAAAAAAAATAAGAAGGTAAATTTGGAAATTTAAGATATTGATGGTGCCGGCCTTTTAGAGGTAGCCATTACCGAGCAACGTCACTCGTTGACCCCATCTACATCATTGCTGTCGTCATTTCACTAACCCACCACGTAATTACACTTAGCGTATCATTGAAGCAAACAATGAACCTAGTTTTGTAGTTTAAATATTATTAGGGTGTAAAAGGAGTGGTTAAACACTTGAGATTGACAAATTTAAAAATCAACCAATGAGAGTGTGTCATGTCAAAGTGGTAAACTATGCTCAAAAGTGTTGGCAATGGTTTAGACACTTAGTGAAGTGGTAAATTATTTAAAAAAAAAAAAAATGTGTGACTGGTTGAGATTGGAATGGACCCCACCCCACACTACCCTCTCTCTCTCTCACATACACTCCCTCCCCGCATCTGCATGCTATCACCGAACGACAAACAAACCGCATCGGCAAAGGGTCGGCGGCGGTGTTTGCCGCGCGGCAACCGCCTTTGCCGAACCCTTTGCCGCACCCACACCGGACACCCTTATTAGAGTAAATTCCCAAAATTATCTTTGAGTTTTAGGTCAGTTTGCCAGTTTCATATAAAATAATTTTTTTTGTGCCAAATGGCCCTTCATCTTTGGCATTTTTTGTCATTTTCATCCAAACCACTAACTTAATTTACTTTTCTGTTAAGTCGAAGGATATTTGGTTGAAACTGGTAAATATAAAACCTTAGGGACGATTTTAGCAATTTACTTAATTTTTTTTAATTTCTTTTATTTAATTAATTAATTTTGTCACACATATATATAAAACAGAATATACATGTAGTTCTTATATCCGCCTCCCGTGGCCCAGTGGGTTATTCCCATGGGGTTAAGTCGGCCGGCTTCCTCCTTGGAGGTCGTCGGTTCGACTCCCACTTGTGGTCTTAAAGGGGGGGACGTCCCAATGATAGATCGTATCCTACCGAGGCATGGTGCGGTCTTGAGGGCAACCCGGTTTTACCCAGCTGTTACCCCAGCGAGTCTCTCGTGTGGGGGCAGTATGGTTTCCGGGCGGAAGTCAGCTTGCGCAACGGCCGGGGCCCGATCGAACATCGCGTCCGGAAGAGCGGGGCTGACGGGGGAATGTCTTTGACATGAACCCGGTGACCAATAGGTCCTGTACATTGAAAGTCACCTTCCAAAAAAAAAATACATGCAGTTCTTATAAAAAATAATAGTTTTGTCATATAATTTTTAGGGTTATTGGATTTTATCACCCCCAACTATCAGCCTTTGGCCGTTGCCACCCGCAACTAACACTTTGACACCCGGCACCCCCAACTTGACTTTTTGTTTGCACTGACACCACCCAGTTAAATCTGCACTAACTTTGTTTGTTTTTTGTCCGACGTGGCACACTCTTGATTACTTGGACATAATTACGTGGCAAATACGTGGCAGTATATCTCTATTACACCAGAACATCTTCATAGCAAGAACATCTTCAAACATATTCAAACATCATCAAATTTCATCAGCAAATTCTAATTTCATTATTCTGAAGATTTGGGCCTATGTAATCTAATTTCATTATTCTGAAGATCTGGGCCTAAGTAATTTAATCATCTGCAAATTCAAACATCATCAAATTTCATCTTCAAACATCGTCAAATTTCATCTCCAAACATATTCAAACATCGTCAAAGTTCATCTTCATACACCTATTGTTATATATATAAATTTGCCATCTCATAATGAAACCTCATCAAAAATAAGCCACGTCATCAAAAAATGGCTACGTCAGCAAAAAAACTAACCAAGTTAGTGCAGATTTAACTATGTGGTGTCATTGCAAACAAAAAGTCAAGTTGGGGGTGCCGGGTGTCAAAGTGTTAGTTGCGGGTGGCAACGGCCAAAGGCCGATAGTTGAGGGTGATAAAATCCAATAACCCTAATTTTTATAAATTTTCATCTAATCACTAACTCAGTTATTTTTTTCTATTATGGTGATGGATCTTTTAAATTTTATAAAGTAAGACAAAAATTAATTTCCATTTTTTATATACATCAGTTTTATAAAAATAAAATCTACTTCAACCTCTAAATTTTATAAAACTAAAATGTCAAATAAACAAATTTTATCATATATACCAAGTTTGTAATTCATCTTCTACTTTTTTAAATTCGCTCCTAACAAAAAACTGAAGCCATTGCACACCCCCTATCAAACAACGTATCGTTACCAAACCTTAAAATTACCCACTATAGTAAGTATAATGCCATGAACCAAACGTTTCTTTACTCAAACCACTTGGAATAAATATTAGTTAGTTACCCTCATAATCTTAATTGGATAAATATTTTATTTCTACCAACATATTTCTTAGGTGTTCAACACATTTAAAAATATGTAACGTTTTACAATTTTTTTCTATCTCTACACTTGATTAAATACTAAAAGTTGTAATCGATTGTTATGTGCTGCACACCACTGATATTTATTTTATATATCGTTTTCTCTTTATAAAACTGATCTATATAAAAGACTGGATATTAATTTATGTCTTAATTTATAAAACTTAAAACATCCTTCACCTTAACAGAAAAGATAAACTGAGTTAGTGGTTTGGATGAAAATTTAAAAAAATTATGTGAAAAAACTATTAATTTTTTTTTATAAAAACTACATGTATGGCCGGGTATGGCTAATCCCATACTCATATCCGGTTGTAAAATCTTGTCTCATACCCGGCTCATTACCCGTCGGGTATAGAACGGGTGTTACTCATCGGGTATCGGGCACACCCGTGGTTATCGGGTATACCCAATGAGATTTTCATGTATACATTTTTTACTTTTCTTTATAATTTTATGTTTTAAAAACCAATATAATATATTAAATTGTGATGAATAACATAGATATCATAATCATTGTAATAATATTTGATATATTTAAAATTGTAAATATATTATAATATCATTCTCAAAAAATAATTTTGTATTTCATAGGATATAAATATGAATAATGCCATCAAAGTATATATTTAGAATGAAAAGTTAAAAATATAAAGGTGGTTCACATAGATTGAATCACGTTTACCATGGCCCTCCCATTTAGTGGTTTTAAGAAAAAAAAAATTAAAAATATATAGGAGATAGATGGTTATAAGACAAAAATAAATTAAAAATAGAGTTAAATGTCATTTTAGTCCCTGTTTTGACAGTTTAGTTCAAATGTTTCATTTTTCACATGTGGATCCAAAAAGGTTTCACCGCTGCCATTTTAGTCCACTGTGTCAAATTCATCTATTTTTTTTTCTGTTAACGAGAAGGGCAATTCAGTCAATTTATATGTAATTCTGTTAACTAGAAGGACAATTCGACCATATAAAATGACCGAATTTCCTTCTCGTTAACAGAAAAAATAGATAAAGTTAACCCAGTTGACTAAAATGGCAACGATGAAACCTTTTTGGACCCATAGGCGAAAAATGAAACTTTTGAACTAAACTTGCAAAATGGCCCAAACCACAGGGACTAAAATGACATTTAACTCTTAAAAATACAAAGGGGATAGCGGTTAGGGTAGCCTTAGGGTAGTTGTTTTAGATTTTGGGTGACATGGAGCTTATATGGAGGGTCATGTGATCATGAGAGTCATGATCACACTCTATAATTTAAATAATATTTTTATATCTTTTTCATTATTTTTTCTCTCTCCTCCATTTACAACCACATTTAAAAAATATTTATAAATTAATAAGGGTGAATAATGTTCCCCCAAACATACAAATGAACAATAATATTTTTTCTCTAGATCATAACCTTTTCTTGTAATATGTAATACCCATTATTATACATATTAATAGAAAGACGTCATGAACAGTGTTTTTTGATTTTTTTTAATATTGTTTTTTTTCTAGGTTTTTATTATTATATTGTTTTATTAGTTTAATTGATTTAAACATATATTTTTATATAACTCATGTTTTTTTTCTAGGTTTTTATATTATATTGTTTTATTAGTTTAATTGATTTAAGAGAAAAATGCTCGGATAGTCCCTGTGGTTTACCCATTTTCACCTTTAGTCCCTAACTTTCTAAAATTACACTTATAGTCCCCAAGTTTTTGAATTTCGTTCCCGGATAGTCCCTGGCGTGGATGAGGGTTAGTTTTTGGTATAAGGTGCGTGTGAAATGACAAAAATACCCTTACTGTCAAATTAATAACTAAAAAATTAAAAGAAATATAATTAATATTTTACAATTTATGTGGAACCCACCACCCACCCTACCCACTTCATCTTCCCCACTCTACACCACCACCACCATCTCCACCTTCAACCACCATGAATTTTTTGCAGGATTAGGTGGTTTGACCACCAAAAGATCACCTCTAGGTGGTCTTGAAAGAAAAGAGTGAAACTGTGTATATAGTGATATTATATAGCGATATTCATTGGTTTTCTGACACAAATCTGCCATATATACGAATATCGCTAATTGGTATGCATATATATATGAATATCGCTATTTGGTATGTGTATATATATGAATATCGCTGATCTATGTTGATATATAAATGAATATCGCCAACTCAATTTGATATATAAATGAATATCGCCAACTCAATTACATATATATATCAATATCGCCATTTCATATGTAGATATTAATATTTACTTAATTTTGTTGTTTGAATTAAATGTTCACATGGGAATCTGCAAGAAGGCTGCATTTTCACGTGACTTTTTACCTCAGCATGTTAGTAAAGTTCACATGCAATACATTTTCAAATGACTTTCGAAGCTCGTTACGGGCCTGCGCTCGTTACGGACGATGTCTACTAAATAATAAAAATATTATATATTAACGACTACCTACGTTTCGACTCTCGATAAGGACATACGCTCGTTACGGACGACGTCGACTAAATAATAAACATATTATATATTAATGACTAGTTAAGTTTCGACGCTCGATACGGACATACGCTCGTTACGGACGACGTCGACTAAATAATAAAAAAATTATATATTAACGACTACCTACGTTTCGACGCTCGATATGGACCTACGCTCGTTACGGACGACGTCGACAAATAATAAAAATATTATATATTAACGACTACCTACGTTTCGACACTCGTTACGTACGCTCGTTACGGACGACGTCAACTAAATAATAAAAATATTATATATTAACGACTACCTACGTTTCGACGCTCGATACGGACCTACGCTCGTTACGGACGTGTCGACTAAATAATAAAAATATTATATATTAACGACTAGTTAAGTTTCGACGCTCGATACGGACCTACGCTCGTTACGGACGACGTCGACGAAATAATAAAAATATTATATCTTAACGACTAGTTAAGTTTCGACGCTCGATACGGACCTACGCTCGTTACAGACGACGTCGACTAAATAACAAAAATATTATATATTAACGACTACCTACGTTTCCACGCTCGATACGGACCTACGCTCGTTACGGACGACGTCGACTAAATAATAAAATATTATATATTAACGACTACCTACGTTTCGACGCTCGATACAGACCTATGCTCGTTACGGACGACGTCGACTAAATAATAAAAATATTATATATTAACGACTACCTACGTTTCGACGCTCGTTAAGTTTCGACGCTCGATACGGACCTACGCTCGTTACGGACGACGTCAACTAAATCATAAAAATATTATATATTAACGACTAGTACAGTTTCGACACTCGATACGGACCTACGCCCCGTTACGGACGACGTCGACTAAATAATAAAAATATTATATATGAACTAATACTTAAAATTCGACGCTCGATACGAACCTACGCTCGTTACGAACGACGTCTACTAAATAATAAAATATTATATATTAACGACTACCTACGTTTCGACGCTCGATACGGACCTACGCTCGTTACGTACGACGTCGACTAAATAATAAACATATTATATATTAATAACTACCTAACAGCGAACTTTAATTAAATTTCTTTTTGAAACAGCGAACATTATATACATAATGTTATTAAACAGAGAACTTTAATTAAATTTCTATTTGAAACAGTGAACAATACATACATATTGCTTTGAAACAGGCAAACAGCGATCTTTAATTACATATTCTTTTGATGGGTGTCATTCAATGTATATATATGTATATGAAATGGCGATATTCAATCAATATATACATATGAAATGGCGATATTGTTATTGGCGATATTCATGTTGATATGATCAGCGATATTCATATATATACACATACCAAATAGCGATATTCATATATATATGCATACCAATTAGCGATATTGATATATATGGCAGATTTGTGTCAGAAAACCAATGAATATCGCTATATAATATCACTATATACCTAGTTTCACTCTTTTCTTCCAAGACCACCTAGAGGTGATCTTTTGATGGTCAAACCACCTAATCCTGCAAAAAAATTAACTTTAGTGGTTTTCATGCCACTTATGAACATACTTTCATCATATATAGTGATGCGATAGCCACCACAAAAAGCTGCGAAGATCTCCAAAACCACATCATCTATTGCAAATGATTTTAAAGAGGAACCAAGAAAAAAAAAATGCTTCTAAAAAAATGCTTCTAAAAGATATTATTTGAAACCATAGATGGTGGTGGTGGTGGTGTGGAGTAGGGAAGATGAAGTGGGTAGTGGGTCTCGCATAATTGTAAAATATTAATTATATTTCTTTTAATTTTTTAGTTATTAATTTGACAGTAAGGGTTTTTTTTTGTTATTTCACACGCATCTAACACAAAAAACTAACCCCCATCCACACCAGGGACTATCCGGGAACGTAATTCAAAAACTTGGGGACTATAGGTGTAATTTTAGAAAGTTAGGGACTAAAGATGAAAAATAGGCAAACCACAGGGACTATCCGAGCATTTTTCTCTTAATTTAAACATATATTTTATATAACTTTTAAGATACGATCAAAGTACCAGTTATCAAACAAGAAATCATAAAAATGAATGTATACCGGTATTGATGTTGTTCAGTACGGTATGGTAGTGATACGATATTAATTCATCAAAAACAAAAAACACTAAAAATAAATATTGATACGGATACAAATGTTATTCAATCGGTTTTGATTGAATTTGGTATGATAGCGACACAATATCCGTTTAAAAAACATACATCGTAATGTTGAAATAAAAAGAGGGGGACAATTGTTTTTGATTTTTTTCAATATTGTTTTTTCTAAGATTTTATTATTTTATTGGTTTATTACTTTAATTAATTCAAGTATATTTTGTTCTCTCATATAACTTTTAAGATACGATCAAAGTACCCGTTATGAAACAGGAAACAATAAAACGAAATGTATACCGGTACCGATGATGTTTGGTACAATATGGTAGCGATACAGTATCAGTTTATTGAAAGCAAAAAAAAAAAAACTAAAAAAAAAAAAATATTGGTACCGATACAAATATTGTTCAATTGGTTTCGATTGGACTTGGTACGATAGCGGCAGAATATCCGTTATCAAAAAAATATCGTAATGTTGAAATAAAATAAACATAAAATGCAAGCGAACCGAACAGATATCAACTAAACAACATATATGTGTTTTTTTTTTGTTTTCGATTGATGTAGTGGTTTCTCTTTCAATTACTATATCGAGTGCAGGTACTGTAACAAACAAAATTGATACCGACTTAATCCCCACCACGAAGCGATATTACTATTACTAGTTAACATGAAAATACATAATGCGATGTGAATGTTCCTATTGTGGATGACCTATGAAAATAATAATAATTTAAAAATTAGAAAAAATTAAGGAAGAAAAAAATGATATTATAAATTTGCCCCTCTAAAATCTAAATAACATAACGTGAAACGTGATGCCAAAGCTACTGAGTCACTCACTCACTCACACTGACTCACGAGTCGAGCACCTATAAATTACAAGTCCCTCTGTTATGAAATTCAAATCCGTCACAAAGTTACTTCATATTCATCAAAATTCAGTTCCATTTCAATCCAAACCCTAACTGATATGACATCCGATTCATTCTGCTCCTATCAATCGAACAAATCGATAAAAACATCAACGATTTCACCACGAAGAGGTCAGAATAAAATCAAGCGTATGATCATGAAACAGATCGTTAATTCGGTTAACATGATGATGAAGAAGAAGAAGAAGAAAGGAGGTCAAAATGAAGCCGACGGTAGTTCAACATGTATAAGCTCACCGTTAATCGCTTCCGACGCCGGTTCTGATTCCGGTAGATGACAGATTCTCGATCTTCGGTATGTAGTTCGATTCGGTTTCGGTTTGCCGGAATGGGTGAATTATGATTTGGAATTAGGTTTTGTTGATTTGTTCAATTCATATCTTTGTGTCATTGTTTTTTTAAAGGCTACTTACTGCCTTTATTGTAAATAAATTGTATAGTGTAATTATATGTTAAACTGATTTTGCAATAGATTATGTATGATTTTTTTCACCTTCTGATTATTATTATTATTATTATGCAAAGTATGAGATTTTCTGCTGATATATGACTCGTTAAAGGGTTCCGAGGCCGGATATGTATGTAAGTTTGGATGTATGGAAGCAGGGTTGTTTACGAGCCGAGCTTGAGGAAGGGAAAGTTTGAACTGGCTTGGCTCAAGCTCAAATTTGAAACCGAGCTAAAACTTTGAGCTCGAGTTCGGTTAAACCGAGCCAACTCGACTTGGCTTGAATTTAACAAGTAAATTCAATATGCAACTTTCAAGCAAAATAGTTTAACTTAGGCATTCAATAGTTCAAGAAAACATATGAAAAATAATACAAGTTCAAATCAAGTCTAACCGTAAACAAAATAAGTTCAAAGTTCAACAACACATAAAATAAATTCCAAAGCATGATACGAATCACATAGGTCGACTCAAATTAAACAACGGGTGAAATGATTTGACTTGAATCTTTGATTACGCATTTATTTTTATCCTTTATTTTCGGTAGTTCCATGCTTTTTATTATTATTATTATTTATGGTAGACATAAAAAATGGGGCTAGGTGCCGAGTGCTAACAATGATCCACATGGCTATTTTTTAACGGCAAATATTTTTTTTTAATTTTGAGTAAATTGTCATTTTAGTCCTTGAGGTTTGTTCAAATTTGTCATTTTAGTCCAAATAGTTTTTTTTTCTTCTCTGGGTCCCTGACTTTTCTCATTTGTTGCCATTTTGATCCAACCACGTAACTCCATCCAAAAGTCACAGTTAACTTAGGGGCATTTTTGTCACTTTACATATATATTTAGTTTTTTCTATTTTTTTAATTAAAAAACCTTTTAACTAATAAAGATTTAAATTCAACATCTGCCACCACCAACACACCACATCACAACCTTCCCCATCGTCAACAACAACCCACCACCGTCACACCCTTACACCACTACCACCACCATCACAACCTTCCACCACCGCCACCACTCACCCCGCAATCATCACAACTTTCCACCATCGCATACAACCTCTGCCTTTTCCGGCTAGATCCACCACCACCACCAATCGCTCTTTCTCCCTCTCATCTTCATCTTAAACCCAAGACAAACTGATTCAAAAAAGTAAAACCACCACTATCGCACCAGATTCAAAATTTTTGATACCATTATATCAAATCCAAAAAACAAAACAGAATATATACAGAAACAATTGATCAAACTTATCACACAAATTACATCATTATATTTGGTTTTCATGTTTACAAACCATATTCAACCTCTAATTCAATCACCACATGCCACCAACCAACCACCATCATTGCAATCCGCCACCACCCAACCGCCACTACAAGCAGCACCACCACTAAGTACAACCACCACTATCCACCATTGCAACCACCACTGTGAGCACCCCATAATCGAATTAAAAATATAAATATAAGAACCGCTCACCGGAACCCTAGATTGGGTCACCGTCGCCGTCTTTCATCATCACTCGCTATCTCCGACGTCCTGTTGGTCATCCGCCGCAATCCCCACAAACTTCATCTTTAAATCATCTCCCGTCTACTACTATCTCTTTCTGAATCTGGGTGATGGTAGTGGAGGTGTGTGGCAGAGCTGGGTTGTAACAGGTGGTGGTTGTGGTGGGTGGGGGGGGGGGGGGGGGGTTGGAGAGAGAGTAGAGAGAATACGGGGATTCAGAGAAAGTGGGGCGTGGGTGAAAAATCCCATCTCCGGCAGAGAGAGATGAGGGCAGAGAGAGAGAAGGGGGAAGAGAGGGAGAGAGAGAGAGAATCAGGGGGTAGGGATGGGGTGGGTAGGTTTTATATTTTGTTTATGGTTTTTGTTTAATAATAAAAAGTGAAAAAAATGAAAAATGAAATGAAGTATATAAACTGACCAAACTGCCCCTAACTTAAACGAATTTTTTGGATGGAGTTAGGCCAGATGATCAAAATGGCAACAAAAGAGAAAAGTCAGGGACCCAGAAGAGAAAAAAAAAACTATTTGGACTAAAATGGCAAATTTGGACAAACCTCAGGGACTAAAATGGCAATTTACTCTTTAATTTTTGTCGTCAGTGGACTTGAACCTCCCCATCCTAAGGCGTTTAAAGACTTTGTATTTGTCAATGAACCACCATCCCATTGATAGAATGAGATAAACGTATAAATAAGGGATTAGTAAACCTGCAGTTAGAGGTGCGCCAACCGGCTTTTTTCCCAAATGGTTCCAGTTTTTGGTCAACGCAAGTCAAAACTAGTACCAGTTTTTACCGGTTACACAATTGGAAAAAGAGCGCTTCGGTTCCGGTTAAGTTTTTACCAGTTTTTGACCGGTTGGTTCGATTTTAATCGTCTCAACGGAGTTTTCATACTTTTTCTGTATTGGGTCAGTTCCAGTTGCAAAACGGTATCTGAACCGAAAGTAGGTTTGTTGTGCAAGCTCATTTAACTATGTTATGGAAGCCCACTATTTGGAATTAATCCAAGCCCACTATTTGGAATTAACTATGTTATGGAAGCCCACTATTTGTGCTAGTGTACAGTGGTAATTGTCACATGAGCTTTGGTGCAAAAAGAAAATGACAAAAAAGTAATAATAAATATTATTGTACTTTCAACAACTTGATTTCCCATTTATTTAGATGCCTTTAGAACAATAAATTACTTTCGTTACATTTTAATAGAAAAAAAACATAATAAATTTATTATTATTATTCATATATTCATATATACTTATTCTTCATATTCATAATGTAAAAAGGAATACTAAAGTTTCAAAATGTTGGAAGTTGGTCACATGATTTTCTTACACTTTATAATTTTAGTCCTAACAGAAAGGCATGTAATGTATTTTTAACCATCGTTATTATTCATTTTAAATGTTAAAAAGCTATTGCAGGTTTCAAAAAAGACTTGAAGGATTTACAATGATTTTTTTTTTTAAATTACTCAATAAAACGATTTTTCTTTTTTAAACTATACGATATTATTAATTAGTTTAGTTGTAACTTTTTTCAATGCTTTCTTAGACTAAAACTGTATCCTTTAATTAGTTTTTTTTTTACTTCTAGCAAGTGTAAACTTTTTAAGTTATTATTTCGAATATAACCTTTTTTAATTAGCTTTTTTTATTCAGAAACTGTAAACTATTTTTTTTAGTTTTTTTTTAATATTAATGTCTCGCTATATATTTATCTTAAAACTGCTTGGATATTAACTGGTACTGATATTAACTTTTTGTATAGCGAGCGTAGTATGAAAATAAACTGAATTGAAACCGATTGAATTTCCGCAACGCAAGGTAACCTACTAGTTATTATAAGTTGTTTTACTACCACTACAAATACCCAAAAAAAAAAGCAAAATAAAGCATCATACATATTTTGGCTTGTATATAAACCAACCAACATTTCACCATCAATTTTCAGTCGGAATTGAATCGCAATGTCTCTGCCTCCCAAAAGAGAAAAGATCACTGATCAAGTGTTCACCGAAGTTCCCCGTGACATTGTTTGAGCAGCCACCAAAGTTCTAAAAGCTCTTGGTAACAACGCTATAACTACCAACGGCAACATTGGTGGTGGTGGTGGTGGTTGTGGACTCTTCTGATCTTCAAACGCCAACAATGGTCCGTGATCTATGAATAATATTTTTTAACGGGTAATAAACTACACCTTCATGCCTTTTACTAAAACTCAAGTTGTTGATCAGTTCTGTTTTAAGCATAATGGAAAACATGAAAAACATATTTGTTACAGCAGACATGGCAGTGGAGAATCCAGTAAGAGATGCAGCCATTGAGTTCGACATTTGTCAGGATGATCTGGTTCCTCCTTAGGGTGCAAACTAATGATGATGATGATGAAAACCGAAAGGGTATCGGTTGAGGAGAGGGAGGCCGATTTTGATGTTATGATAATTAGGTTATGTGACTAACCTTAGAACCTCTACATAAGTCTCCTTACATATGCACCCAAGAGGAAACCTAATTAGTTAACAAGGGTAATATGGTTCATCAACAATTACCAACTAATTATTTAATAGGTTATTATATATTTTGATCTATATAATGTAAATAATTATAATGACTGCTAGATTAAATATTAAATCATAATATATTTAATTTTACACAAATGACTATGAATAATATGTTGTATTTAGAGTTGCAGATATATTATGAATAATTGAATATGATGGTGAAGAATGATCTTCTTGTGGGCTTGTAGCGTACGGACTGTGTAACTTGTATGGTCATGGTTTTTGGAATTTGCTAATTTCCGGAACTATGAATTTGTGTAATTTTCTTTGCTTTTCTATAGTTGCCATCGTTTATATATATTATTATTAACTACTTTTTTTGGCGTCGCATGTTACGGCGAAACCGAGCAAATAATAATGTAAAACAAACGTGATTTGAAAATAAAGTATGTTGTTTAGAAAGTCAAACTACTAGAACGGTTTAGTTTATTATCTTACCGTTTTATTATAACAAATGAATGCTTTATTTTGAGTATTACTTTGTTTTTAACAAAACTTAAGGGAAAAAATTACACAACTACGTACTTAAGTTTTTAGAAAAAAGTTATAAACGTAAACTATTAAATAAGTATCAAATTACTTGATAAATTGATATATGTTTTAAAAAACGAAAAAGGAATTATCAATAAAAATGGTAAAGGAGATATATATGATTTAAAAAAAAAGAAAAAAAAATTAAAAATAAGTTATTAAAAGTAAATATAATAATAAACTATTATAATATATTAAATAAAAAAGCTATATATATTATTATAAAAATAAAGTTATTATTCATGGTCAAAAAAGAAAGAAAAAATTATTGATAAAAATTGTAAAGGAAATATATGATTTTAAAAAGGGGAAAAAATTAAAAATATCTTATTAAAAGTAAATATAATAATAAACTATTATAATATATTAAATAAAAAAGCAATATATATTATTATAAAAAATAAAGTTACTATTCATGTTACTTCACTAACAATATATATAATATATATAACTAAAAGTAAATATAATAATAAATTATTATAATATATTAAATAAAATTATTATAAAAATAAAGTTCCTATTCATGTTACTTCACTAACAATATATATATATATATATATATATATATATGGTAGGGTTCCAGCGTGAACAACCTCCCAAGAGTGAACTGCGTGAACAGATCTGGACCCTTGATTTCCTTTTTAGTTGTTAAGGGTAGGATTGTAATTATATAAAAAATTACATTTTTATCATTATTTTAATAATTGAATTAAGTTACATCTTTCCTATTTTAAATTCATTATCCACATTATGTTTTATTTATTAATAAGATAATTATTAAAACAAACAACAAATCACCAGATTTCAATTTTAATTTTTATTTCAAATTTCATCACCAGAATTCAAATTTTGATTTTTAAGATCCACGTAACCTTCATATTTCAACGGTATACACATGTGTACTTGGATATAATTAGAACAGTACACATGTGTACTTGGGTATAAATAGAACAGTACACATGTGTACTCAGCATCGTTCATATGTGTAATTAGCTACATAATACATACATAGAAACAATACCTGTAAACCTATTTTATATTTAACAAATTACAAGTTCCATAATGTTTTCCAAACCAAACAAAAAAACATATAATTACAAGTTCCAGTTTCGTAAAAACAATAAACCCAACATAATCGAAAAAACAAAAAACATAATCTTTTACAACTATTCGCCACGTTGTATGCTGAATCATCCTTATAGACCAAGCAAACAAACATATGTGAATCATCCTTATCGACCTCATACGTGAATCATCCTTATCGACCTTCCATCTCCACTTTTCTCGTTAACGACATCTCCTATATTAGTACAAAAAAACTCAGCAACTAATACTTTGCATAATTCACAAGTGTACATCAACAACCTTACACATTCAATACACAAAAAATTATGAGATATCACAAAATAGACATTATACACATGTGTACATCGCGTTAAAATCAGAATACACATGTGTACATCGCATTAAAACACAGAGCAAAATCAGAATACACATGTGTACATCGCATCAACTTCAATCTAAATATCTCTACAACATAGAAGAACCTGCGACCCCTTGTGTTTCGTCCACAAACCAAAACCACTCCTCTATCTCATCTGTTTGAGATAATAACTATGTTTTAAATTCTTTTAAACACACGTTGTATGTCATCTCCTTTATTATAAAAACAAAACAATCAAACATACTGTTTTGTGCATATATTCTTTTTCTTCCAAACTTTCAGTTGTTATCAATTTATCATTTTCCTTAAAAAACAAAGGATCAGGTTTTATTCATCATCTTCATCTAATTAACTCAACAACTAGTCCTTCTTCTTCATTAGAAAAAGAACATACTAACATACAGTTTGTATAAAACTCCAAGTTTCAATTGGTTTGAACATGGCTGTGTATCGAATGATTAACAAAAATCAAACAAAAGCAAGAGAAAATTATACCGAAACTATGGGGACGACTCGAGACATTCCGGCGAACTCGGTTGCTCCGGTGTAACTCCGGCGACGATTGGCTCCTCCGACTTGTTTCCGACGACGTGCAAGTCGTGAAGAATATCAAGAAACCGATCCAACAACAAAGCATCATACTCCACCAGTTTATCGTCATCGGATATTTTAGCAGGTGCCAACAGCCTCAACTCTGCGTCTATGGAACCCATCTTCTCCAAGTTTCGACTTCCCTTCATCTCAGCCGATGGTTATCAAACTGTGATTACAGGTTCAACTGGAAAAAGAAAAAAGGAGTAAGTGGTTGCAGATGAAAATCGTGAAGGGCAATGGATCTCGTGATAAGGCTACGTGTCGACGATGATACGTAAGAGAGAAAGATATGTGTGTTTGAATAGGAGGTGAATAAAACCTAAATGTAGATATAAACGGGATTTATGCAATCAATTTAAAATGGAAAATTACACAAATACCCTTATTCACTTAATTAAATAGTAACAAATAACCAAATAATTACCATCATGCCATTCACTTAAAATCTCAAGATCAAAAAAATCAAGGGCCCAGATCAGTTCACGCAGTTCACTCTTGGGATTTTGTTCACGTTTGAACCTAATCCTATATATATATATATAATTGGTAGGTTTGAAGGTAGTCATGATGACGAGTTTTCAGAATTTGATAGATAACTGGTGGGATTTTCTCTCGGCGGTTGGTATTGGTTCGGTTTGTTACGATACCGACATCCACTATAACAACCAAACCAAAAGAGAAACCCGAAACATAAAGTCGTGAAATGTTCAAAAGGATATAGGCATGTGTTTTACGCCTATCATAAAAGATAAAAATGAATACCGGTTCCGATAATAACGATACTACAACTGATGTTGTTCGGTCGGAATCGATTTGGTTCGTCAAACTACCGGCACTCGTATAGCCTACGATACCAAAAGTGCTCTATTTTGTATACAAATTCGTATTTCCACAAAATTTATACCATATTGTCGAGGAAAAAAGTTAGCAAAGTTGCGTATTCATCCCTTCTAAAAAAGTTAACGAACGCATATTATTAGAAAAAACAAATTAAATAAGTTAAAAACGAATATATTTATAGTAAAAGAATCAACTTGAAAAAAAAGAAAATGAAACTATTCATACACATATTTAACTTTAATACATTAATTTGTATTTTTAAACACAAACCCTAATTTATCTTATCTAAGACTATAATTTTGTATGATCTAAATTATTTAACTTTAATACATTAATTTGTATTTTTAAACACAAACCCTAATTTATCTTATCTACGACTATAATTTTGTATGATCTAAGGGTGTAAGGGGCACTCCTTTAAGTGAGGAGTGACCTCTCTTACCCACAGCCAATCAGCACGTGCCACGTCAACTCCTCACTTAACTCCTCCCACACCCTCAATTTGATGGCGGCACTCCTCTCTTTGGGGGACTTGTTTTTTTTATTTTTTTAATTAAGTTGAAAAAATCAAAAAGAAAAAAAAAGAAAATAACTTGATTGGTTGAAAATCTGGTGGGCCACCCTCTCCCTCTCTCCCTTCATGCGGTGAATCAATGCCGCTCCCCACTCCCCGCTTAGCCTCCCCGAGGGGTCGGCGACGGTGTTCCCGAGCGGGGAAACCACTCCCCGCACCCCTCCCCGCAAAGCGCCCCGTTCACCCTAAGGGTGTAAGGGGCACTCCTCTAAGTGGGGAGTGACATCTCTTACCCACAACAGCCAATCAGCACGCGCCACGTCAACTCCCCACTTAACTCCCCCACACCCTCAATTTGATGGCGGCACTCCTCTTTTGGGGGACTTGCTTTTTTTTGTTTTTTTATTTGTTTTAATAAAAAAAAAGGGTAAAAAATTACAAAACTCCATCGGTGAACACAACCCGCACACCACACCCCGATTTGGGTCACCAAGGGGATGGCGGCGGTGTTCCCGAGCGGGGTTCACACTCACCGCCCCCCTCCCGAGGGCGCCCCGTTCACCCTAAATTACATGTTTACAAATAGACCTAGGTTGAGTAAAAGTAAAGTAGTGAATGCATGAAAAGAAGTGTTTCTGTCTCTCTGGACCTCGGCACATGAGTAAGACGATAAACAACAATCAAATGCTGCTCTCGTCACTTAAATATCCAAGCTTCTAGATAGATATGATGGAAGGATAAGATCAAACACAATTCAATATGAGTTACCATTTTTTTTTTACAGGTGAACTTCACAACAACAGACGGCTAATTCACACCCGCAAGAAGCAGACCCGCCATCACTCATTACCAAGACTATGTTGTCTTAACCGGGCCCACGCCTAGTCGAGAGGGGCGTTACGCTGTCCCCGAAAAAAATTTCCAGCCTCCTGTCACATGACAGCAGTTGCACCCTCCACAAGAGTCGACCCTCTGAATTAAATGCACTGTAGTAGAAAACTCGGGTGGGATCAAGGGTCGAACCTGAGTCCTTCCCCATCATTTCCAATGCATCAACTAGCTGGGCTGGAATCATTTGCTTAAGTTACCATTTACATCTTGTGGTTCCACTTTATGTGATTTATGGCCAAATTTAAAAAATTTATCATTTTTCTTTCTGACAGTTTTAAAACATGTCATTTCGGTGTAAAAAACTAACTCCAATTAAAAAACTCAGTTAACTCGAGAGTAAAATGATCATTCTGGATGTGACACACTATAAAACTTAAGCCATTTTACATAGATCTTTTATTTTGCATTTTACATAGATTTCTTTTTTAAAATGAAAAAAAAAAACTATATAAAATGATCATTGTGCCCTCGAAATAACTGAGATTTTTAATTGGGGTTAGTTTTTTGGACTAAAATGACATGTTTCAAGAATGTCAGGGAAGAAAATGGTACAATTTTGAAATTTGTCCTGAAATGACATAAGTGGACAAACGACAGAGACGTAAATGGTAGTTAACTCTTCTAATATTTTATATTTTTAATAAGGTGAATTAACCAACTCTTATATTAGTATTTTTTAGAATTTTAATGATAAACTACTATAACTAAGATAATCTCTTAAAATGACTAAAGTGCGAAAATCATCAAAAGGGTACATGAAAAATAAGTTGAATCCAAATGATTCTTTCTTGTCTATCTGTTTTTATTTTTATTTTATTTTTCTGTTTTTTTATCTTCTTAATAGTTTAAAAATCTTTTCTCAAAGTTTGATTCGATTAAACGTTGACGATAAGCCGGTACTAAAAGCTCTTGTGTCCTTTGACGACCTCGGTATCTTGCCATCACTATACTACGTCCGCGATAGGTGCACTTGCCCTAACGTGTGTAGGATGATAGTAAAATATCGTGTTTTATAAATTTAAAACTTGAAATTCGGCGAGTTAAAAAAGAGCTAAAAATATACTCACATCGACACACGTCATTAATGTATTTTTAACCATTGTTATTATTCATTTTAAATGTTAAAAAGCTATGGCATGTTTCAAAAAAGACTTGAAGGATTCTTTTTTGAAATTACTCAATAAAACGATTTTTCTATTTTAAACTATACGATATTATTAATTAGTTTACTTGCAACTTTTTTCAATGCTTTCTTAGACTAAAACTGTATCCTTTAATTAGTTTTTTTACTTCTAGAAAGTGTAAATTTTTGTAGTTATAATAAACGAATTGAAATGAATAGTGATTTTAATATTATAATAATATATAGTTTTTTAATAGTTTTATTATTTTAATATTTTTGTAGTTATAATAAACGAATTGAAATGAATAGTGATTTTAATAATAGTTATTTTCTTTACTTTTTAACTTTAATCATTTTTTTAATATCATGGGTTTGGATAAGTTTGGTGTTAACCGGTATCGAACCAGTACTAGTATCGAAAATACCGGTACGGTCCTGTTCGATATCAGTACATGAAGGTAAAAACCGGCACTAATACAGTTTTTGTAGTTATTATTTCCATAACCTTTTTTTAATTAGCTTTTTTTATTCAGAAACTATAAACTATTTTTTTTTAGTTTTTTTAATATTAATGTCTCGCTATATATTTATCTTAAAATTGCTTCGATATTAATTGGTACTGGTATTAACTTTTTGTATAGCGAGCGTAGTATGTCAATAAACTGAATTGAAACCGATTGAATTTTCGCAACGCGGGGTAACCCACTAGTTATTATTAGACCACCCGTAGTGGGGGTTTTTGGGCGTTTTTTCCCAAAAGAAACGCCCCAAAACGCCTTGGAACCGCCCCCATGGGCGTTTTTTTTCAAAAAATGTTGTTTTGGCGTTCTTGTTTCCACGCCATGTTCATTTTGGTTTGACCAATCACCAGTATGCTTCTTTTTGTTTGTCCAATATATTTTTTTTGATGATTTTTTTAATTTAATTCTATTACGCCCCTTTTAAAATAATGCCCCACAATGCACACATCCCCACTACACTCATTAATATTAAAATAATGCTGACTAGGTCTCACACCTTATCTTTGCGGATGATGTAATGCTTTTGGGGGCGTGGGAGGAAGAAAATGTCCTAAACATTAGGCGGCTTATGCGATGTTTTTTTCTAGTCTCCGGACTAAAAATCAACCTCCACAAGTCTTGCCTTTACGGTGTAGGTATCACACCGGAGGAGTGCAACCACATGTCAACTCTACTCGGGTGTAACTCTGGTTCTTTACCCTTCACGTATCTCGGCCTAACGGTCGGTGGGAACATGAACCGGTACAATAATTGGGCTCCGGTCATCAAATCTTTTGAAGCTAGATTATCTTTGTGGAAGGCCAACACGCTCTCCATTGGAGGAAGAACAACGCTCATAAAATCGGTACTTGATTCTCTCCCATTATATTACTTTTCGCTTTATCAAGCACCTCGGGCGGTGATCAACAAGTTGGAAATGATAAGAAGGAAATTCTTATGGGGGAATACAGATGCAAGAAGTAGAATGCATTGGGTCCGTTGGGACCATGTGACAAAACCGGTAAAGTATGGGGGTCTTGGCTTGGGCTCGTTAGATAACATGAATTGCAGTCTTATGGCGAAATGGGCATGGAGGTATAAAACAGAAACAAATAGACTGTGGAGATTGGTCATCAATTGTCTTCATTTCAATCAAAAACACGGAAACTTCCTTCCATCCAAAAAAGGGCTCTCGGGTGTATGGAACAACATAATCAAAAAAGAATCAGCTCTTCAGGATAAAGATATTCACATCAGCCACCACATCAAATGCAAAGTGGGGAACGGTGTCGACATTCAGTTCTGGACCGATGTCTGGGTTACCGAAACACCGCTGAAGACTAAATTTCCGTCATTGTACTCGCTGGAAAAATTCAAAGGATGTTATGTCCGAGATAGAGTTCTACGTACGGATAGTAACAATGTAATCACAACGACGTGGTGCTGGTACCGGGAGCCTTCTTCGCAGCAGGAAACAGATGAACTCACAGAACTTACAAACATGATCTCACAATTAACGCTAACCGACTCGAGAGATAGATGGGTATGGGCGTCGGACCCTTCAGGGAACTTCTCGGTGAAATCTGTTAAAGAACTACTAAACAGAGATCTACAGCATTCAGTAGCTAAGACATTTGAATGGAACGCTTGGATCCCTCGCAAGGTAAATATCTTTGGATGGAGACTGAACTTGGATCGACTTCCTACACGAGTCGCTCTAGCAAGAAGAAATATCATCATGGCATCCACATCTTGTCCTCTCTGCGGTGATTATGAAGAAACTGCTGACCATATCTTCTCATCGTGTTTGGTCAGCGCTGTAGTATGGCAAATGGTGTCGGGATGGCTAAAAATCCCACCCGTATTTGCTTTCACGGCTGCAGACTTGTTCCAAGCCCACCATCACGTTACCGGGCCAGCTGCGAGAAGAAAATTGATTCACGCCATCATCCTAACCGGCTGCTGGAATATTTGGAAACTACGCAACGATGTAATCTTCAACAATAAACGGGTGGACATCTCTACACTCTTGACCGAAATCAAAACCATAAGCTTCCTATGGATAAAAAATAGAGCAAAAATGCAATCCTTAGATTGGTCGGATTGGTGTAGCTTCAATGTATTGTAATGTTTTAGATTCCTCCTTGTTTCTTTCTAGCATCTTGCTAGTGTGTTTCTAATAAAATTAGCCGTTCAAAAAAAAAAACATGACGCAAAAAGCCTAAAAGTGGGGGGCATTATTTGTGTTTTCCGGTACACATGGTGGGTGTTATAAGTTGTTTTACTACCACTGCAAAGGCCAAAAAAGCAAAATAAAGCATCATACATATTTTGGCTTGTATATAAACCAACCGTGTTCCATTTCACCATCAATTTTCACTCGCAATTCAATCACAACTAGTAATAATGCCCGCGCGCGTTGCGGCGCGGGTACATCGCAAACATCGAATGAATTAGTCCAAGCGTTATGTGTTGCGTTAACCACAGGAAAACGCATGTTTCGACGTATCCGATTGAACTTAATGTAACCTACATAAGCATTGCGATTGGATCCAAGTGTTATGTGTTGCGTTAACTACACGAAATCGAATTTATACAATATGATTATAATGTATTCTATGTGATTCGAATCAGACATATAAAACGTAGCGGGTATAAGAAGAAACAAACACGTGTAAACAAAAGAGATTAATTAGAACTTTTTAAAAAGGAAAAAAAAACACAATTTGACTTCACTCGATTCAGAACAAAAAATACCAAACAATCATAAAATAAGCATAAAAATGTATTAGATTTGAACTGACGCGTTCTCAAAAAGTTTACATCGTAATTCAACAGGTACATAAAGGTAAAATTGTATTGTTGCAAATTAATCTCAGTAAGTATATCTTACTTTAATAATTTCAGTATATTATTTGATAAATTTAATAGCAATAATATAGTTGTTTTAAATTTCAATTACTTCAAAATATAGCTGTAACATTGATAGCATTTTTGAAATTACAATTACTTCAAAAGTTGTTTAAAATTTAACACTATCCTCATTCCAAAACCATGTGTTTTCTCAAAACCAAAACCATGTGTTTTTCTCAGTCTCTATATATACAACCACCACCAGTCATCAGAACACCAATATTTTATAGTTGTTGTAACTATGGGGTCTGATAATATTGATGTTTTTATACTTGAGGGGGTATAAGTGGCAAAAAGAAAGAAGGGTGATTCACGAAGACCGTGACACGTGCAGAGGTAGTGCATCGATCAATCATACACATGCCTGACTTTTCACTCTTTCTTCACACAGAAACGTGCCCCTGCTTTTCACTTTTTTATTATTGTTTTTTTATCTATTTTTATTTTTGATTTTTAACTCAAGTATTTATTTTTTAGGCAAAAGATCAAATACAAATAATCTTAACATACTAAACATACAAATTGAAGGAAAACCCAAAAAGACAAGGTGGCATTTTTGTAATTACCACCAACTATCAAAAATTTTTTTTTTTCTGCTACTAAAAGTAGCGATTTTTTAATAAAAAATGTTAAAAAAAATAAAGTAAAATAATTTGTGTGTTTTTTTTTTATTTTTTTAGATTTTTTTAGGTTTTTTGGGGGTTTAGTTTTTGGCATTTTAGCTTGGGTGGGGGGGTTAGGTTTTTTTTAGGTTTTTGGGGGGTGGGGGGGGGTTAGGTTTTTTTAGGTTTTTTTTTTGGGGGGGGGGGGGGGGTTAGGTTTTTTTTTAGGTTTTTGGGGGGTGGGGGGGGGTAGGTTTTTTTTAGGTTTTTGGGGGGTGGGGGGTTTAGGTTTTTTTTTTGGGGGGGGGGGGGAGTGGTTAGGTTTTTTTAGGTATATTTGTAGAGTAAATTTGATAGTTATTGATAATTACAAAAATGCCACCTTGTCTTTTTGAGTTTTCCTTCAATTTGTATGTTTAGTATGTTAAGATTATTTGTACAAGAACTTTACCCTTATTTTTTATTGGGTTATTTAGTACACTTTGTGCACACAGAGTATATCTCTATCTCTGTACAGCCACCACAACACCACCTCCATCGTCGGCCACCGCGAAGCCATCGTTTGCAACGGCGACGGCGGCTCTAGTGGCTCCGGTGTTTACAACAACAACCTCCAATGATGACGATAACAGCATCTGGGTTTAGATCGCCGACAGGGCAGGCTCTAGTGAAAACTTTAGAAGGTGTTCATGATTCCGGCCATTTGATCGGAGATGACGACGGCGATGGCGGAGAATGAGAAGAAAGAAGAGGTGAAAGGCGGAGAGTTGTTGTTCTGTGGTGTGACTGAGTGGGACGACGTTGGCCGCCGTAACGGTTCATCGGAGCTTAACTTGGTTTCTCCAACGCGGGTCCGGCCACTCGTCGGCGTTGATATTCGTTATGTTGCAGCTGGTTGTGGTGAGTTTTGTTGAGTAATATGTCGCCGTTTTGGTTTTGAATGATCTTTTTTGTTTTTTGGTGTTTCTAGGGTTTATGTAATTTTTTTTTACCTTTTTTTGTGCAGCGGCTGTACATTGTGTTGCACTGGATGTTGATGGACGTTGCTTTACTTGGGGATGCAATGTTTGGTAGTTACGGCGGCAGTGACAAAGATGTGTATTTGGGGTATTAATGGAGCAACTAGTTTTATACACAACGCCGCGCTGCGGCGCACTCAACCGAATCGTTTTTGGTGCGATAGCGGCGCACTCAACTGAATCATTCTTGGTGTGATAGGAGCGTAAAAACCCTTGGAGCACATCCAGTGCAAACAACTAAAACCTCGTTACATCACAAACGTTTTCTAATTGATCATTTTATTCCACAAAATTCCTTACATTTTTCATATAAAGAAAAAGAAAAAAAGTACTGTAAAAGGAAAAAAAAAAACAATAAAAAAAATACTCAACCAACAGATAAAAAGTAAACCTAGATCTTCATGGATTTCTTGTTCGTTGCAAATTGACTTCTTCCAGATACCGCGAACAGTTGATCACAAAGATTAAACACTCGGTCTAAGCTTCAACTTTTATAGCCTTGCCAATTCTATTAATCATTAGTTTTTACTGACTCAAAACCTATGTCGATCCGTGCCAAAATAAACCCTTTTTTGACTCAACCCGTTATGACACGGACACAAAATGACTTGAACCCGTTCATATGCGTAATCAAATCAAATTAAAATTTTTTTCCACCCGAGCCGCATTAATACCCAAATCTGTACAGAGTCAAAAGAAATAGTGTACATGCTTTATTAGTTCAGGTCAAAAGAGGACACTTTGACAAAAGTGATGATTTTGACATGTTCACTAAGAACTGTTTTTTGACCCGTTTACTAAAAAAGTTATCTCTCACAAATTTACAGCAATATTTTAAATATGCGTAACTGCTGATTCGCTAACTAAATGTTGTGTTTTGCCCCAAAAGAGGTGATTCTGACTTGTTAGCTAAAATTTATATTTACGGGTTCAAGTTAGGACAATTTGTATTAGAAAATTGTCATTTGGATAATTGTCATAACAGGCTTGGGCATAATAGATACGGGTTGAGATGTAGAGTTCGGAATCAAACCTGGAACATACTTCACTGTCCGCACCTTGGTAGCAGTATATCTTAGAATACCTGCTGAAAACTAAGCTGCATTGAGAAACACATATGATAACATCAAAGTGAACTTAAAAGTATTTTATGCATGAGAAGCTAAACGCCAAAACTGAATAAGAGATAGGGATCTTACGCTTAAATTCAGACTTGGCGTCTTTTTAGAAGCCTCCTACAAATGAACTGAAACATGTTGCCAAAATAAAGGGAAGAGTGATTAAACTCCCTTTTGCTGAAAATGTGAATTGCTTAAAGGTATATGTCAAGTTTTGAAAACTGATAAGAGCAACATAACATGAATCCATTTTTTTTTAGTCAAAAAGTATCCCTTCCTGATATAAATATTAATAAATATTCCTTACATTGTATAGCATCATTCATTACTTGTGAATGCAAAGTGTATATCCAAACATGCCAATAAAGTCTCATGATATGGCATTAAAATTCAACAATAATCAACGATTATATCCGTCTGAACTAATAATCTTTATGAGGCAATAAAGATAACATTTAACCAAAGCATGGCATGTTGCGCGAGTGCAAATTTGGTTACTATCTAGTAAAGATAACATCTAACCAAAGCATCGCATGTTATGCACTTCATAGATGAAAAATCATCGCCAACTGAGCATTATCAAAGGCTGAAGATAAGCACTTAAAAAATACAGATCTAAGCCGGTGTCACCAAACGTCACCCAACTATCACCATTACACAAACAACAAAACTAACTTGTGACCGGAACTTATCTCCACCGTTGTAATCGAATTTGTATAACCCGTGACTCGGTATAAACTTGTGTCTTGCCAGCTTTGACTCGACTCGTTTGTTGACTGAGCTGACTGTTGGATAATCTTGATGGGTTACGGGTTGAAACCGGGTTTTGCATGAATGGGTGAGAAGGTTGTTGAAGAATTGGTCTTGGTTGACCGCAAAAGAAGGGGTTGAACGTGTGAATATGAAGTTAGTACACTGACTTAGTTTGACTGTGTTGACTTGGTTTGAGCTGCATATATAATCATCATCAATCTATTCCGAAAGTGAATCTCACAACACTAATCCCACTAATCCATCACCATTGCAACCATCACCGTGAACCGCAGCTAACCAACTTCGGTTCCAAGTTCCAACCATCTGTGGTCGACTATGCCGCCAGCGACTACTCTACCAAGACACCAACAACTTCCATTTAAACAAAAGTAAATTATCTAAAAAAAACCGAACAACCCGAGTGTATCTAGAAACTGAAAACTAACTTTGGAATCCATTAGTTTGGCAAAAAAAAAAAAAAGAACATGCAGAAGTAAATCTGCTCACCGGTGCTTCGCCGGAGATCGAGGATCGTCAAATCTGGCTCATCGCCAGCGCCTGTCAGTCTTCGGACACTGCCTCTTGTCTCCACCTCCGTCAGTTGAACCGATTTTAACGTAGCGGAACCGTAGCTAGCCAGAAGTGCATCGTTTCTGTCTCTCCGACAGAAAGCGGCGCCTTTTCTTGATCTAACCACCGTCCATTCTCAATCTCTCTCCATCTCACCTCTCTTTCTAGGGTGTGTATCTCTCTTGGATTTGTATGCACATGTAAAATGATCGATGGGCAGGTGGTTTAGGATTTTATGTGGGAGTTTGCAAATGGTTTTATGAAAACCATGAGGCCCTTGCAAGAGAAGACAAGTGTCTTCTAAGAAGATGAAGCAGAGTGGCAGGCAGGTGAATCACCATGCTGCCACTATTCATTTCAGCTTCCTTATTAACATATATGAATAAGACTCAAGCAGTGTTTTGGTCGGTGGTTGAGATGAGAAAGGTGGCCTCTGAGCTCTTTGGACCAGCCCAACACCATAATAGGCCCAACGTATTTGGGAGGCAAAGCCGGTGGGAAACCACCGACTTTGTCTTTTAAGATAGTACTAGTAATAATGCCCGCGCGCGTTGCGGCGCGGGTACATCGCAAACATCGAATGAATTAGTCCAAGCGTTATGTGTTGCGTTAACCACACGAAAACGCATGTTTCGACGTATCCGCTTGAACTTAATGTAACCTACATAAGCATTGCGATTGGATCCAAGTGTTATGTGTTGCGTTAACTACACGAAATCGAATTTATACAATATGATTATAATGTATTCTATGTGATCCGAATCAGACATATAAAACGTAGCGGGTATAAGGAGAAACAAACACGTGTAAACAAAAGAGATTAATTAGAACTTTTTAAAAAGGAAAAAAAAAACACAATTTGACTTCACTCGATTCAAAACAAAAAATACCAAACAATCATAAAATAAGCATAAAAATGTATTAGATTTGAACTGACGCGTTCTCAAAAAGTTTACATCGTAATTCAACAGGTACATAAAGGTAAAATTTTATTGTTACAAATTAATCTCAGTAAGTATATGTTTGTAAATTGTGATATCTTGAAGTAAGGTTTTAACATAAAAATACATACAGATTGAAGTTATATGATGCTGTATGGTTCAGGGGCGGATGTAGCTTATACCAAGGGGCAACGCCCGCTACGGCTTGGCGCGGAAAAATTTGGAAAAATTAGTGTAAATTTCGGAAAAATTTGACGTTTTTTCGATTTCGTTACGGCTTATTTATAAAACGTTACGGCTACGATCCGTTTCTAGATCCGCCACTGGTATGGTTAGAAAATAAAATTCCTCAAAAGGTATAAAGTTTTAATGTGTGTAAACTATATTAAAATTCATTTCTCATTTATCAAAACCATGTGCTCATCAACACAGTACCACCGGTCCACTGTCACTATCTTATACCAACTTTAACTCTCTCTCTCTCTCTCTCTACAACCACCAGCAAAACAACGCCACCGCCACGCCACCACAGCACCACCATCTAACACCACCACCACCAGCAAAACAACGGCCGTCTTCATCTCTCTATCGCCGGAGACATCACAATCTAATGGTTTCCGGCCATAACAAACCCGCCGACACATATGTTTTCAGGCGACTACAGAGGTTGCACCTCTCTCTCTGTTTCGGCGGCAACCGTTTTTCCAGAAAGTAAAGGTTTAGATCGGGCGTCGTCTTCAATGTTCTTTGGTGGTAGGCTCGTAGGCATTTTCCGGCAGGTGTCCATCAACTCAGATGTATGCAACAGCTTGGTGGTAAACAGGTTTCTTGAAGACGGTAGCAGCGACCTTATGCGTTCTAGGGTTCTGGCTGGTTCGGTAAAGGGTGAACGGAGTTGACCGATGAAGTTCCTTTGCTGGATTTCAGTCGAGATAGGTCTTATATTTTTACTTGTGAATTCGCTCTGATGATTTCAATTTTTTTTATTAAAGTTTGACATATTATATCACAATCTACATTCAAGAAACTGTTACATATTTAAGAAGCTCCGGTGATGCCTCGTTGTTCGGGTCGTACAGTTCGTTCCAACCAAACATCAAATTCGTTGTCGTATGCCTTCTCTTTCACTGGAGAAGTACGACGCCGATGGTTTCCTCCAACTCATCTAGGGTGCCATTGGGTTAAGTGTGTGGGAGAAATAAAGAAAAGGAGAAAGGGCAAACTGGTCATTACACAATATACGAAGGGCTTTTTTTATAAATTTGTTGGTGCATGTAGCACCGACTTTGTACTTTAAGATAGATAGTAATATAATGTCTCTGCCTCCCAAAAGAGGAAAGATCACTGATCAAGTGTTCACCGAATTTCCCCGTGACATTGCTTCTGCAGCCACCAAAGTTCTAAACGCTCTTGGTAACAACGCTATAACTACACCTTTGAGTCTTCTCCATGCCTTTTACCATAACCCAAGTGGCTATGAATAATATTTTGTATTTAGAGTTGCAGATATGTTATGAATAATTGAATATGATGGTGAAGAATGATCTGCTTGTGGGCTTGTAGCGTACGGACTGTGTTAGTAACTTGTATGCTCATGGTTTTTGGAATTTGTTAATTTTCGTAACTATGAATTTGTGTAATTTTCTTTGCTTTTCTATACTTGCCATCTTTTATATATATTATTCTTAATTGGTAGGTTTGAAGGTAGTCATGATGACGAGTTTTCTGGATTTGATAGATAAATGGTGGGATTTCTGTTCGGTTTGTTACGATACTGACATCCACTATAACAACCAAACCAAAAGAGAAACCCGAAACATAAAGTCGTGAAATGTTCAAAAGGATATAGACATGTGTTTTACGCCTATCAAAAAAGATAAAAATGAATACCGGCTATGATAATAACGATACTACAACTTAAGTTGTTCGGTCGGAATCGATTTGGTTCGTCACACTCGGTCGGAATCGATTTGGTTCGTCACACTACTGGCACTCATATAGCCTACGATACCAAAAAGTGCTCTATTTTGTATGCAATTCGTATTTCCACAAAATTTATACCATAATGTCGTGGAAAAAAGTTAGCAAAGTTGCGTATTCATCCTTTCTAAAAAAGTTAACGAACGCATGCTGTTAGAAAAAAACAAATTAAATAGGTTAAAGACGAATATTATTTATAGTATAAGAATCAACTTGAAAAAGAAAATGAAACTATTCATACACATATTTAACTTTAATATACTACTATATACTATATTTGTATTTTTAAACACAAACCTTAATTTATATTTGTATGATATCTAAGACTATAATTTTGTATGATCTAAATTACATGTTTACAAATAGACCTAGGTTGAGTACATAAAATGGTGAAGTGGACTCAAGTGGAAAACTAAAAGTAAAGTAGTGAATGCATGAAAAGGAGTGTGTTTCTCTCTCTGGACCTCTGCACATGAGTAAGACGATAAACAACAATCAGATGCTGATGCTGCTCTCGCCACTTAAATGACCAAGCTTCTAGATAGATAAGATGGATAAGATCAAACACAATTCAGTATGAGTGAACTACCATTTATATCCTTATGGTTTGTCCACCTATCTCATTTCAGGCGAAATTTAAAAACCGTATCATTTTCTAAACGTGCCATTTACATCCCTAACATTCTTCAAACGTGTCATTTCAGTCCAAAAAACTAACTTCAGTTAAAAAACTCAGTTAACTCAGACCATGTGTAGTTGTAATTAGGGGTGTAAACGAGTCGGGCCGAGCTCGAGCTCGACCAGGCTCGAGCTCGGCTCGTTAGGTTTTTATGAAGCTCGAGCTCGGCTCGGTTCGAGCCTACTTCTTTGAGCTCGAGCTCGGCTCGCGAGTAAAACCCAAAGCTCGAGCTCGCCTCGACTCGGCTCGAACTATTTTGAGAACAACCTTAAACGAGCTAAAAGCTCAGCTCGAGCTCACTTCAACATCGCTTAAACAAGCCAAAGCTCGGCTCGAGCTTGGCTCATCAATGTTATCATCATTATTAATAGAGTTAAATGCTTGGTTGGTCCCTGTGGTTTTCAAAAATTGCAGACTTGGTCCCAATGGTTTACTAATTACACGCGTGGTCCCTGTGGTTTTCAAAAATGCACTCGGTTGGTCCCTAGCCCTAACATCAGTTAAATTTCTCAGTTAACTATGTGTGAAATGACTATATTACCCCTGAACAATTAAAAAAAATAAAAAATATATATAAAGAAGACTCTTCTTCTTCCTCCCCCTCTCTCTCTAAAAACCCACCACCCACCTTCATATTCAACAATCACCATCAGTAACATCATCTTGTATCATCGTCATCATCATCGACGGAAAACCTCATCATCATCAAAGCTCACCACCACCGCCGCCGTAGCGGCGGCTCCAGCTGGTTATTCACCGGAGTTGGGGTTGCAGGTTGTTGTGGGGTTGCAGGTTGTTGTGGGCGACGATTTCAGGAGAAAAAGGGAGGAGTGGTTGTGGGGTTGCAGTTATAAAACCTGCATCAACCCTAACCCTAACCACCCCAAATCCTCCTGCTCCGCAACCCACTGCCGCACCGCCAACCTTGATTCAACCCACCGGAGGACCTTGATTCAACCCAACACGCCCCCGTCACAGGAAACTCGCTGGCGGTGATGTCGGAGCTGTTAATTGAATCCGGATTCGATCGATTACTCGAACAGTTATCGCAGATTGAAGGTGGTAGTGGTGGGTTTACGGTGGAGGTGGAGGAGATGGGGTATACGGTGGAGGTAGAGGCGGTGGGTCGAAGGTGACGACGGTGAGGGTGCTTGTGACAGTGGTTGTGGTGGGTTTAAGGTGGTGGTTTTACGGTGAAGGTGGAGGCGGTGGGTTGAAGGTGACGGCGGAGGTGGTGGGTTTATGGTGGAGATGGAGGCGGTGGGTTGAAGGTGTCGATGGAGGTGGAGATGGCGGTGGTGCTGGGTCGAAGGGAAGGTGGGTATGTGCAGGATGTGTGGATGAAGATGCATCCGGCAACGAGGAAGCTCCGGTCGTCGTGGTTTGAATCTCGGTTTTCACTTGCAGGTTTGGGGAAGATGAAACCCTAAATTCCTTCGACAACCACTCACACACGCACATTCAATTGCAGGTTTGTTTGGGGGAAGATGATGTGGTCAAAGGGATTATTTAAATTATAAAGAGAGTTAATAAGCAAGGGTATTTTGGTCATTTAACATGGACTTAACTGAGAAATTTAACTGATGTTAGGGCTAGGGACCAACCGAGTGCATTTTTGAAAACCACAGGGACCACGCGTGTAATTAGTAAACCATTGGGACCAAGTCTGCAATTTTTGAAAACCACAGGGACCAACCAAGCATTTAACTCTTATTAATATATTATACATAAAAAAATTAAAATTTTGTATTGGCTCGTTTAGGCTAGCGGGCCTAAACAAGCTTCGTATTTCAGGCTCGGGCTCGATAACAAAACGAGCTCGAGCTCGAGCTCGGCTCGTTCGAGTTTTTAACCGAGCCGATCACGAGTAGCTCTCGAGCCTCTGGGCTTGTTTACACCCCTAGTTGTAATACTCCTACCCTTGGACGTTTTGCGTTATGTGGCAGCCCAGTTAGCAATGGGGCATTATGTGGCGTTTTATAAAATGGGTGTAGTGGGGATGTGAGACATTATGTCAAAAGAGGTGTAATAAAATTAAATAAAAAAAAAAACCATCAAAAAATCTTATTGAACAGAGAAAAAGAAGATCAAGTGTGATTGGCCAAAAGTAATGAACCAAGGCGTTGAAAATAAAACGCCAAAACCATTTTTTGTCAAAAAAACGTCCAGGGAAGCCATATGTGGGTGTGGATTAGGCAAAAAACGCCTGAATCTCGCCGCACTACGGATGGTCTCAGGGGTAAAATAATCATTCTGGATGTGATAGACACTTTAAAACTTAAGCCATTTTACATAGATTTTTTATTTTGCATTTTGCATAGATTTCTTTTTTAAAATGAAAAATAAAAAAACTATATAAAATGATCATTTTACCCCTGAAATAACTGAGTTTTTTAATTGGGGTTAGTCTTTTTAACTGAAATGACACGTTTCAAAAATATCAGGGAGAAAAATAGTACAATTTTGAAATTTGACCTTAAATGGCATAAGTGGACAACTACAGGGACGCAAATAGTATTTAACTCTTCTAATATTTTATATTTTTAATAAGGTAAATTGACCAACTCTTATATTAGTATTTTTTAGGATTTGAATGATAAACTTATTAGATAGAGGAAAGATACTTTGTCATCGTATCATGCTAACTCATATAAAGATTGACCAAAGTAAATCTAATACTAATAAAAATGTATACATAATGTCATATGTTATTCTCATACTAAAACAAGAGCCTACTTAATGCCACATGGCATTATCCCCTTCAATTCACTATTATTAATATTAATTAATTAATTAATACAAAACAATTATAAACTAGGATTGTGACCCGCCGCAATGCGGCGGAGATTCTTTAGTTATAACTAAGTCGATCTAGGACCCGCACGTTATGTTAAATCTATCAAACGGGGAAAAAATAGACAATGTAAAAATGTTCACCCACACACGCACGTTGCGTCGTGTTAACTCGCAAAATTTAGAACGAAACGTAAAAACTTCAAACCAAAGACGCACGTTGCGATGTGTTAAGTCACAAAATTTAGAACCAAGCATAAAATGAAAAATTTGCGGAAAATGAAAACTATAAAGGAACAAAGTTGAAAGTAAAAAAAAAAAAACTTATGAGGATAGATTGCAAAAGATAAAAAGTTTTGGGTTAAAAGTAAAAAAACAAATAGTTTTAGGTTAAAAGTAATTTATGAAATACTTTTGGGTGAAAAGTAAAAAAAATCAATTTTTTTTGGAAACCCCAAAAGCCAACGTTACGACAACCATATGCATAACCATTTTTCCTTTGAAAACCCCCCAAAGCATACCCTGCGTTGCGGCAAGGCGTAAAACGATGTCAAATAGTACTAATGTCACACAACCGTCACCGACCACCAACACTGACTCGACCTAGGATATACGTGTTGCAACGAACCTGTCAAACATGGAAAAATAGAGGTAAAAACGTTGAACCACACATGCACATTGCGTCATATTAACTAAAAAAATTTAGAACTATACGTAAAACGAAAATTTGCGAAAGATGAAAAGTATAAGTGACAAAAGTTGTGAAGTTAAATTGCAAATAATGAAAAGTTTTGGGTTAAAGTTAAAAAAACAAATTATGTAGGGTTAAAATTGCAAAAGATAAAAACCTTTGGGTTAAAAGTAAAAAATTAAGTTTTTTTTTAAAAAATGCCCAAAGCACAATGTACAACTTGTCATGCACAAAAAGGTTGCTAATTTATATATGGAATAATTCCTTAACAACTTAATACTAACATATTTTATTGTTTGCTTAGATATTGATTATTTACATTTGAGTTGTCTAAACTATATAGTTACTTATGAGTAATAATTCTACTTATAATAAACAATTTCAAATAATATCAATGTGACAACATTTTCTTATTCTTTAAAAGGATTCTTTTACTATATGTTTAAAAATCTATTAAATAAATTATTATTTTATATTATAATAATACAAAAGGTAAAGAATAGGTTAATCTAATATTTGAAAACCGCTTTGTAATATTTATAATAAATGAGTTTAAGGATAAAATATCTTTATAATAATTTTGATGCAAGTCTATACTCACCGGTGTCCTAAATGGAGTTATATTTTTAGGCTTGCCAAACCATTGATAATTAACAAAGGTCAGTGTTCCAGTGACGTTATCAAAAAATATTGATTGGAAGAATGGTTTAAGTAATGGAACCGACTACAGGTAATATCACTGGGTGATCAGGTTATTAAGGCACTCATATTATCCAGAAGTAATACTAGCACTTGAACGTTTATCCCTAGATTTCGTTTAAAACCGCCAAATAGAAGGATTCCGTTTATATTGAAAAGAGAGAATTGCCTCCCGCCCTATGTTTTGCCATGACGATAAATAAAAGTATAGGACAATTTCTATGTAAAGTTGGTTTGTTTCTAAAAGAATTGGTTTTTACACATGACCAAGTGTTGAATCGTCTATTGTAAAAAATTCACTTATGTAAATTTATGAAGAGAATATAAAATTAAAAAAATTACAAATTTATATCCTTAAACCCGTGTTGTACACGGGTCTAATAATCTAGTAAATTTAATAAAAACGTTTTTTTATGGAATACAAACGATTTTGAAAAACAATAAACTATTTAATTTTCTTGTCTAAATAAAAGGTTATGTATAAATGAGTATAAATGTTATGTATAAATGTAATCATACTTGCTAGTGGCACGATGATGCTCCAGTGATCCGTCAATGATCCAAATTTGCCGTTAAAAAAAATGTAATCATACTGAGCCCGACATGTTAGGTCAAATTAGCCCACGGTATCCTCACCTATCAAGTCAAAATTGTGTCGGATATATCCACGGTATTTGGCAACTTGCAAGTTGTATGGAGTGTATGTTGTATGACCAGATTATACTCTACAGAACAGTAGTACCCATCCTTACCCACGAATTATTTTAAATAGATATAATATAACACATCCTGACCCATCCTTAGTTATTCTTTAACCCATCTTGGCCCATTCTCATTTTTAAAATGACCCAAAAAACCCAAATGGGTTTTATTTGCCAGGCCTAAGTCTCTACTCATTGTAAATGACATGCAAAATTACTAGCATGTGAGTGTGTGTATATAGGGCTGTAAACGAACCGAACGAACACGAACAAGCCCTTGTTCATGTCCGTTCATTAAGGAAGTAAATGTGTTTACGAACGGTTCATGAACACTTACCGAACGAGATTTTATGTTCGTGTTCGTTCATTAAGGAAATGAGCATGTTCGCGAACGATTCACGAACACAAACGAACACAAATAAATTTGGCGAACGCGGCGAAGGATAAAGATAGATGGCCCATAGAGTATCACTCGAACTTGAATCCCTTATTGTGGAACGGACGTCGATCGTATTCGCCGATGTAAATAACGAGAAATGAAAGGGAAAAGATGCATAAACAAGGTGAAAGTGAGTTTCCTAGTTTCATTGTTAGGGTAATAAAATAAATAAAAGTTTAATAATATAAAAAGTATAAATAAAATATAAGAAAGTACAAAGATCTTCAATTAAAACACAAACATACGAACATAAACGAACGCAAATCAACGAATGTTCACGAACACGTTCACGAACACCTTACCGAACGTTCACGAACACAATCGAACGAACGAGACCTCTGTTCATGTTCGTTCATTTAACTAATCGAACGAAATTTCTTGTTCATGTTCGTTCGTTTATTAAACGAACAAACATAAACGAACTTCCCGCCGAACGGTTCACAAACTATTCGCTGAACGTTCGGTTCGTTTACAGCCCTATGTGTATATGACGACATACGGTCAGATCGTTTACCCTTTTAAAATTCTTCAACTAGTGCCGTCTCATTAATCTTTAACATACATACCTGTTTTTTTTAGAATCAAATTGATCTGAGGGTCTTAACCTTATAGCTAGAGATTGTTTGCGAAATCAAAACTACATGTTAAAGATTGAAGTAGGGGTGTGTATGTGCCAGTTTAGGGCTTAAACCGAACCAAAACAGAAATTTTGGTTTTACAGTTTTAGAAAATGAACGATTTGGTCTTTCGGTCTTGTGCATGGGTTAGTTCTGGTTCCAAACTGGTTTTGATTTTGACCGGTTTGATGTCAAACCGGTTTCGGTTCCAGCCCGGTTTGGTCGGTTTGAAATGTCGATTTAGGTTCGTAAACTGGTTCTTGCGCTCATATTTATAAAAAAAATATATACAAAAAGAAAAAAAAAATACGAACTTTTTTATTTTATATTCGTTTCGGTTTCGATTTCTTATAACTTTTTAAAAAAGTTCAACAAAATAACATTTCTATTAAATATACGGGGTTAAGTTATTCTACAAAGACTCCTAATTGTAAGAAGTGTAAGAATGATTTATTGAGTGACAAGTGTCCAATAAGCTAAAACCTAAACCCACTACACCACCACCCAAAACCTAAACACCCACCAGCCTTTGTATTTAATCCTAATCCTAAATATACATTTAAGTTAAATACATGTTAAAATATTAATAATAACAACTTACGTCGATTATAAGCTTCCAAATTTCGAACCTAGTAAACAACCATTTGCCTCGCGCATGGAAGCAGCACTGGACTGGGGAACTTGAAGAGGTATGGTCCCAAATCCTGCGCTGGCCACACGAGATAGCCGCAAATCGCGCGCGAGACCATATCCAAAGTAAGTCAAGATGATGACTTCCCCGACCCTGCGCCGACTACAAAGGTGTGTCCCAAGTCGCGCGCAACGTCAAGAACAAGATAAGACCATTTCTGGCACTTAGTTCCTTTGACAAAAGACCTGCCTTCCTTGACCTTGCGCCGGCTACAAGAGAATATATCCAAGTCGCGCGGGTACAATAAGCGCATAGTAACATCGAACAAGTACAGAAGATACAAGTGGCAGAGCAGTGGGCCAATAGGCGCTCAACAGGCTGTATCGGATCATGCTGCACGATGAACAATCGCGCAGGGGACAAGAAATACACAAGGACACATACGTGGCACCAATCCGCGTGCGCCGACCACTGCTCCATGATCTCCACTCCACTGCTGATGACAGACAAGGCAACAAGGACAATTGTTAGGACACGTGGATTCATTCAACATGCGCCAGTTACTCTCTCATCTGGAATCACTAATGGTCGTGACAGAGGAGACAAAATGGATATTCCTTGTTGTCGACCTCAGGCCGAAGACCCATCAGCCCATATCCTTGACAGATCATCTCGACTATAAATAGAGAATTTCACCTTCAGGTTTAATGATCACTTTCTTGCTCTCTCACTTAATACACACACTTTTATCTTCAAAACAAGTTCTTATTCTCACGCCAGAGGGTGGTTACGAGGAGAACCCCATATTCCCCTCCTTGTAACGAGTTTCACGATGTGTTGATTGTTTTGTAGGATTGACGTAGCTGTTCATCGAGTTCAGGAAAATATTAACATCATTTGGACAATACACAAACCATAAACTAACTTTTGGATTAATTTGGTGTTTCTTGATAATATGATCCTCGTTTGCTAAAAGAACTAAAACCAAAAAATCAAGAACGCATAAGAGCATCACAATCAATGTCACATATAGACAAACAATGAATGACTGCCAAAATCCTAACCAAAACTTACCAAGAAGTCAACGGTCTACGGTATGCCCTCTAGACAAATAAACATCATCAACGATTTCAAACAAAAATGAGTAAACCCCATACATCAACATAGATTTTATGTTAAAGAGTATGGTTAAATAAGACATTTCATTTCTGATTGTGATAGATTAAAAAAATAGATATATTTAACATGCGGATGAAAAGTATACTGTATTAAATAAAAAAAAGTTGAAAAGAAAAATAAAATAATACATTATGTCCACATCTTTGTTATTTGCCCCCCTCCAAATAACAACACATCAAACGTGATTCGGCAGCTACTGAGTACTGAGTTAACTCACTCTCAAGCCTATAAATCAACAATCCATCCTGTTCTTCTATATTTAAAATATTAATAATAACTTACGCCGATTATAAGCTTCCAAATTTCGAACCTAGTAAACAACCTTCCTAATTTTTAGTTCAGAGCTCCAACCATTTGCCTCGCGCATGGAAGCAACACTGGACTGGGGGAACTTGAAGAGGTATGGTCCCAAATCCTGTGCTGGCCACACGAGATAGCCGCAGATCGCGCGCGAGACTATATTCAAAGTAAGTCAAGATGATGACTTCCCCGACCCTGCGCCGACTACAAGGGTGTGTCCCAAGTCGCGCGCAACGTCAAGAACAGGATAAGACCATTTCTGGCACTTAGTTCCTTTGACAAAAGACCTGGCTCCCTTGACCTTGCGCCGGCTACAAGAGAATATATCCAAGTCGCGCGGGTACAAGAAGCGCAGAGTAACATCGGATAAGTACAAAAGGTACAAGTGGCAGAGCAGTGGGCCAATAGGCGCTCAACTGCCGAGAAGGGGATTGTATGCTACATCGGGTACATCGGTTCTGGATTGTTTGTCAAAGATCTCCAAACCAGTTGAAGATCCACCGGTCAAGCCAATGACATTTGCTAGTCTGAATCTGAACAAGTTTGGTCATAAGGGTCCGGATGGTAGTTCTTCAGGTAATGTTTCTCATATACATGATCTGAATGTGGAGACGGTATCAAGTTCTGATCCGATTGATAATATGGGTACTAAGAGTCAATCGTATGCTGAGAAAGTCCAATCGTACAAGCCAAAGAAGGAGGTTAATTTTAGACATATGGAGACTCAAGATGTGTTGGAGGATGCTGATGTAGTTATTCCAAAAGAGGCTGTCCGTCGAGTGCAAGACCGGTTTGCAAATGTATTGTACGGCTATTTTTTGGGTAGTAGACTACCATTCCCAGTGGTAGAATATTATGCAAAAAATGTATGGGCTAAGTTTGGTTTCTCTAAACTAATGATGAACTCAAACGGCTTTTTCTTCTTCAAATTTGATTCTCCTGAAGGTATGAAGAAGGTCCTTGAAGGGGGTCCTTGGTTGATCAGGAAAGTCCCGTTGTTTCTCAATGTTTGGTCCCCATCAGTAACGCTTAAGAAAGATGGGATTAAAACGGTTCCAGTTTGGGTGAAATTCCACAATGTGCCTATTGCTGTTTACACCGATGACGGGTTGAGTCTAATGGCGTCTAAGATTGGAATCCCGAAAAGATTGGATACCTACACTGCGGATATGTGCTGTGACAACTGGGGTAGAACTAGTTTTGCTCGGGCTATGATTGAAATCTCAGCTGAGAAAGAATTGAAAGATTACATAGTTGTAGCCATTCCAAAACTGGAAGAGGAGGGATATGTTACGGAACGAGTCAAGGTGGAATATGAATGGAAACCAAAGAGATGTGCAACTTGCTGTCTCTTTGGTCATGATGTATCTTCATGCCCCAAGTCAGAGCCAGTTCAATCTAAGAAAGTCTCTATTGATCAGGAAGGTTTTGTGACGGACAAGAGGAAAACGGAAAAGCATGTTTTTCCCCAGAAGAAGCAGCAACCTAAGTTTGTCTATAAACGAAAGACTAATACTCCTGGAGTTGGCCCGTCTGGAACGAAACATGATGAAGAGGGTCTAAAAAAGGATGGTATTGGTAATGGTCTTAATAAAGGGAGCCTGAATCTGCGTAATTCCTTTTCAGCTTTGTCGAATGATCATATAGTGAATGAGGATCCTCCTTTGGACCTGAGCTTTAAGCGGGATAAAACTAGATCCTTGGAGGATGATGATAGGGTCTTGGAACAGCTTCCAACTGAAATATCGGAATTTATGTATGCCAACACGAATGACAAATCTTCTAAGGGGGCAAGCACTCCCGGAGTAAAGGGTGTCAATGGGTAGTATTATGGCTTGGAATGTTAGGGGATTGAACCGTCCCCTGAAATAAAGGGAGGTTCGGAAAATTATCACTGAAAATCATCTTCATATTTGTGCACTGTTGGAGTCACATGTTAGTGTTACTAATATTGATAGAGTTTGTAAGGGTGTCGTTCGAAAGTGGGAGTGGTACTCAAATGGGAGTAGTTGTTCGAGAGGCACTAGAATTATTGTGGGTTGGAATTCGGATATGGCGGACCTTATGGTAATCCATCATACGGACCAGGTTGTTCATGTTCAAGTCCATTTTAAGTCTGATGATAAAGTGTTGTTCTGCTCGTTTGTTTATGCCGAGAATAAATATCAAGATAGGAGAGATCTTTGGGAAAATTTATGTAAGCATAAATGTTTTGTTCATGATAGGCCGTGGGTTGTGTTGGGTGATTTTAACTCGACCTTAACTATGGAGGACTGCCTAGTTGGTTCATCATCTTTGTCTATTGGGATGCGGGAATTCTATGAGTGTGTCCAACATAATGAACTTGTTGATATCAAAAGTCATGGAATGCACTTCACTTGGAGTCAAAAACCGAAGCAAGGGGTTGGTGTGCTAAAAAAGATTGATCGGATCATGGGTAATATTCGTTTTTTGGATTTGTTTCCTAATGCTTATGCTATCTTTCTTCCTTTTCGTGTTTCGGACCACACCCCCTGTATTCTGCATTTATATAGTTATAAACATAATCGGCCAAAACCCTTTAAGTTTGCTAATTTCCTGGCGACCAAGGAGGGTTTCATCCAGTGTGTTTCTAACGAATGGGCTAAAAATGTACAAGGGGTCACTATGTTCTCGGTGGTTAAAAAGCTTACCTTCTTGAAGTCTCCTCTGCGGCGGCTTCTTTTTCAGCAAGGTAATCTCCATGACAAGGTTAATTCCTTGAGGTCGAAGTTAGATGAGCTTCAAACGGCTATAGATGCCAATCCGTTGGATGCTTTGCTGAGAGAGATTGAATCTCTCTGCTTAAAAGATTTCCAATCGGCCTCTTATGATGAAGAATGCTTCTTAAAGCAAAAAGCCAAAGCGGAATGGTTGGCGGCAGGTGATTCAAATACTAAATTCTTTCACAATTGTGTGAAAACTAGACACGCTAATAGCAAGATTCATACCATCCAAGATACTCTCGGTAATCAATTTACAGGTGATGACGTTCATGCAGTTCTAGTTAACCACTATTCTGAGTTCTTGGGTACGGATCGTGATGTGGATAAATTGGATATTAATGACCTGTTTACTAATGTCCTTGATTCGAATGCTGCTACCTTTATGGTTCGGCAAGTTACTCGTGAGGAGGTGAAAAGTGCTATGTTTTCTATAGGTGAGAATAAGGCCCCGGGTCCGAATGGGTACACGTCTTCCTTCTTCAAGAACTCTTGGGAGATTGTTGGAGATGAGATCACGAAAGCTATATTGGAATTTTTTGACAATGGGAAGTTGTTGCAGCAAGTTAATCACACTATTATCGCTTTGGTTCCAAAAGTCGCTACCCCTAATTCCGTGGTTGATTATCGGCCGATTTCGTGTTGCAACGTGCTGTACAAGTGCATTAGCAAAATTATTACCGAAAGAATTAAAGGTAGATTGGATTCTCTGGTTAATATAAACCAGTCTGCTTTTGTTCCAGGTAGAAAGATTTTGGATAATATACTTCTCACTCAGGAATTAATGCACAATTATCACTTGAACATCGGGCCGCCTAGATGTGCTTTCAAAATTGATATTCAGAAGGCCTATGACACAGTGAGCTGGTCCTTTCTAGAGGACATTCTGATCTCGTTTGGCTTTCATCAGAAAATGGTTAACTGGATCATGGTTTGTGTTAGCACTGTTTCTTATTCTTTGAGCATAAATGGTAATTTGCATGGGTATTTCAAGGGCAAGCGGGGGCTGAGACAGGGGGACCCGTTGTCACCTTATCTATTTACTTTGGTAATGGAGGTTCTCTCTCTATTACTTAAGAAAGCAGCGGCCTCTAGTAATGCTTTTAGATACCATCTCCATTGTAAGAAGCAGAAGATTATTAATGTTTCATTTGCTGATGACTTGTTCATATTTGTGAATGGAGACATTGTTTCGGTTAAGGTGTTACGAGACTCTCTGCAACGGTTTACAAGTGTCTCAGGTTTGGTTCCTAATATGTTGAAAAGTACGGTGTTTTTTGGCAATGTTCCTCATTCTATTAAGCAGGAAATTCTAAGTATAATGCCTTTTCAAGAAGGGTTGCTTCCTGTCCGATACTTGGGTGTCCCATTAATATCCTCTAAGTTATCGTATAAGGATTGTAAGGTGTTAGTAGAGAGAATGGAAAAGAAGATTGATAACTGGACGACAAAATCTCTTTCTTTTGCGGGTAGATTACAACTGGTTAATTCGGTCCTCTCAGCTATGCATATTTACTGGGCTACGGTCTTCCTTCTTCCAGCCAGAATCACTAGTGAATTGGAAAGGCATATGCGTAAGTTTTTATGGTCCGGTAACTACCAACGACTTGTTAAGTCTAAGGTAGCATGGAAGATAGTATGCTTACCTAAATTCGACGGTGGATTGGGGGTGCGAAGCATTTCAGATGTTAATAAGGCCCTCTTATCTTCTCATGTATGGAGTATCCTTACCAACAGGAAGTCTTTATGGGTTCAATGGGTCCATACGTACAAGCTCAAAGGTCGAAGTTTCTGGGAGATCCCGAGCCGTGGTTGCATGACATGGGGCTGGAGAAAACTGCTTGCCATTCGTAGTTTAATTCGGCCGTTCTTGTGGAAAGTAATTGGGAATGGGGCTGACACTAATGCTTGGAGTGACATTTGGTGCGATTCGTGTCCTCTCCGTGCCTTCATTAGGCCTAGAGTTATTGCCAATGCTGGTTACAACCTGCACTCTTCGGTAGCGGATTTGGTTTCCTCGAATGGCCAATGGAGTTGGCCGATTGCTTGGTATAATCTCTTCCCAGTCTTAATTAATATAGTGGCCCCTACGTTAAGTGTTAATGTTCGTGACCGACTGGTTTGGAAAGATCTTCAGGGTAACAATCGTCCTTTCTCTTCTTGGGAGGTATGGAATAATGTTCGTCATCGGGAAAACAAAGTTACATGGGTGAATATGGTGTGGTTTAAACAATGCATCCCTAGACACTCATTCCACTTATGGCTGGTTATTCGAAACAAGCTGAAGACCCAGGATAGATTATCCGTTTGGGAGGCGGGTAGTGATACCAACTTAAACCTCATGTGTTGCCCGTTATGTAATTATAATAGGGACTCGAGGGATCATCTTTTCTTTGAGTGCTCATTTGCAACTCAGGTTTGGAACAACATAAGGAGCTTTACTAATATGGAAGATGTGAATGGTAGCTGGATTGATATAATGACTTGGATGGATCAGAATTCGGGTGTGTTAAAGCCTGACAATGTGGTTAGTAGATTGGTAGTTGCGGCTGGAACTTATTTTGTTTGGCAGGAGCGTAACAACAGGTTGTTTACTAGGAACCATCGTACGGCTTTGGTGGTTGCCCAAGAGATTATTAATACTGTTCGTATGCGGCTAATGGCGTTCAAGTTCAAACGAAGATTTGAGAATGGAAGCTTGATGGAAAAGTGGAAGATTCCTAGCAGCAGTTTAGAGTTTGATCCTGGCTAGGAGTAGTGTGTAATCTCTCGTTGTGTGTGAGTGGGCCTTGTTTCGGCTGTGTGTGTTTCTTGTTTATGGCTTGTATGCCTGGTTTTTGTTTTGGTTGTTTGTTTACTAGTCTAGGTATGCCTAGTCTAGTGGGTGTGTGGTAATTCAGCCACACCTTTGTACTTATTGGTTTGATTTATAAAATTCACCGGGGTATCCCCTTTACCCAAAAAAACAATCGTGCAGGGGACAAGAAATACACAAGGACACATGCGTGGCACCAATCCACGTGCGCCGACCACTGCTCCTTGATCTCCACTCCAGTGCAGATGACAGACCAGGCAACAAGGACAATTGTCAGAACACGTGAATCCATTCAACATGCGCCAGTTACCCTCTCGTCTGGAATCACTAACGATCGTGACAGAGGAGATAGAATGGATATTCCTTATTGTCGACCTCAGGCCGAAGGCCCATCAGCCCATCTCCTTGACAGATCATCTCGACTATAAATAGAGAACTTCATCTTCAGGTTTAAGGATCACTCTCTTGCTCTCTCACTTAATACACACACTTTTATCCTCAAAACAAGTTCTTATTCTCACGCCAGAGGGTGGTTACGAGGAGAACCCCCTATTCCCCTCCTTGTAACGAGTTTCACGGTGTGTTGATTGTTTTGCAGGATTGACGTAGCTGTTCATCGAGTTCAAAAGAAGCTTAACCTCATTTGAACCAGACACAAACCATAAGCTAATCTCTGGATTAACTTGGTGTTTCTTTACGATATGATACTCGTATGCTAAAAGAACTAAAATCAAAATATCAAGAACGCATAAGAGTATCACAATCAATGTCACATATAGACAAACAATGAACGACTGTCAAAATCCTAACCAAAACTTACCAAAAAGTCAAGGAGGTCAAAGTGATATTGTAAAGAGTTTTTAGAAATATGTATGCTGTTATATAACCTTTTTTTAGCTGCAAATACATTAAGATTTAGTTTGCAAATACATTATTGCTATATGATTTAGTGTATACATAAAATGTTATATGATTTAGTGGCTTAAAGGGCCTCACATTCTCGCCTCTCGCTTTAGGCCTCCTAAGAGGTTGAGCTGACCGACCCGAACCGTCGAACAGATCCATATTTTTTTATGTTCGAACATATGATATTGAAACATTTAAAAAAGTGAACCCCTTGGAAAAAATTTCTGGATTCGTCACTGCTAAAAGAACTAAAATCAAAATATCAAGAACGCATAAGAGCATCACAATAAATGTCACAGATAGACAAACAATGAACGACCGCCAAAATCCTAACCAAAACTTACAAAGAAGTCAATGGTCCACGGTATGCCCTCTAGACAAATAAACATCATCAACGAATTCAAACAAAAATGAGTAAACTATTATGAATTATTAGAGAAAGTGGCAGACATAGACCCCACCAGTTTTGTTTTATTTCCTTTTCTTTTCTATATAACGAATGTAATAGATTCGATAGATTGTAATCGTGAAAAGAAGAGAGGAATATAGAGAAATATATATTGAGAAAGTTTTAATCTCAATCTCTTTGTTTTATAACACGTTATCAGCACGAGGGTTCTCTACCAAGCAAATCAACAAAAGCAAAGGAGCTATTACCATACTCAATGTAAGAATTTCATACATTTAAATACATACATATGTGTACATATATATATATATATATATATAGGGGAAGGTTAAAATGAGAACCACCCCCAGTTGTAAGAACCATGAGAACCACTCTCAGCCTATCACATTGTGCCAACACAAAGGGTATTTTGGTCTTTTTACCTCAAATGTCTTATCTCTCTCTCTCTCCTCAATTAAAGTCCCTGACTTTCATTTAACCTCTCACATGTCATCTCTCACCTCTCCTCTCTCATTAAAGTTGCAGACTTCTCTCATCTTCAAACAACCCTACAATCTCAACCCATCCTCCATCCTCCTGCTCCGATCCTCCTGCTCCGATCTCAACCCACCCCTCCATCCGGGTCACCTTCAGTGATGACCGGCTGTCTTCCACCACCGCCATCTCTATCGTCTCCGCCGTGTGCGGCGGCGGCTTCGTCTTCCACCATCGCCGGGTCACCTTCATTGATGACCGGCCGAACTTCTTGTGTTGGCTACTGGTTGAACTGAAAAAATGGGTTTTAACGGTATGTTTTTTTGGATCTTGTGTCTCTGTTTTTTTGGGTTTTGATCTTGTGTCTCTGAATTGTAAATTAGGCCCCCTTGGTTGTCGGCTACCCCCAAACACCACACCCTTTTGTTTCTAAACCCGGTGGTGTCGTCGATGCCGGTGATGCCGTCGATGTCGGTGGTGCCGGCGATGTCGGGGTGTTGCCGGTGGTGCGATCGATGTCGGTGGTGCCGGTGGTTGGGTGGTGGCTAGAGGTGGTGCCGGTTTTGGGGGGTGAAGGAAGAGGGTGTTTTTTATGGGTGGTGGCTACTGGGTTTGTGAAAAACAGTGATGTTCATGTTCCTTTTGCTGGGTTTGGTTGAATGATGTTCATGTTCATGTTTTGTTTGAATGATGTTCATGTTACTTCTGGGTTTGATTTCTGTTTGAATCTGGGTTTGAATGATGAACATGTTGAATCTGGGTTTGAATGAAGTTTTTGGGGACCTTTTTGATTCTGTTGCCTTATTGAATATGGGTTTGATGTTTGAATATGGCTTTGATGTTGAATCTGGGTTTCATGTTGAATCTGGGTTTGAAATATGTTTGAATGTTGTTCTTGTTTCGTTTTGAATGTTCAAATTGTTTGAATATGGTGCCTTATTTGAATCGGCTGTGATGATGAAAAAAAAAAAAAAACTGACGATGGCGCGGCAAGGATGGCGGAGGGTAGGGTTTTTTGAACCCGCAACCCCACTTTGCAGCCTCTGATTATCGGAAAATCTGAGCCGAAACTTCGTTTTTTTTCTTCCAGAATCCACGCGTTCTTTTTGATTTTTGTTTGTTGGGTTTTTTATATTTTTTTGAGGCGTCGGTGATGATAGCAAACTATCTGAGACACCTACCGAGTAACGATTTTCTGGGTGCGTTTGTTTTTGTGTAAAAAAATTTTGTAAAAGAAAAAAAACTTAAACCGTAAACTTTTTAAAGTTTACCGTAAACTTTTTTACGTAAAACGTAAAAAGTTTTATGTAAAACGTAAAACGTAAAAAGATTTACGTCAAACGTAAAACGTAAAACTTTTTAACGTAAACCGTAAAACTTTTTAACGTAAAATAAATAAAAAAAAATTAAACCGTAAACTATTTTAACGTAAACCGTAAACTTTTTTAACATAAAACGTAAAAACGTGAAGCGTAAAAAGTTTTACGTAAAACGTAAAACGTTTTATGTAAAACGTAAACAGTTTTAACGTAAAAAGTTTTAACGCAAAACGTAAAAAGTAAAAAGTTCTACGTAAAACGTAAAACGTAAAAAGTAAAAAGTAAAAACTTATACCGCAAAACGTAAAAAGTTTTACGTAAAACGTAAATTTTTTTTAGTAAAACGTAAAAAGTTTTACGTAAAACGTAAAAAACTGGCGCGAAAAAAAGTAAAAAACGTTAACGAAAAAAAACCGGCGCGTAAAACGTAAAAAAAACGTTAACGTAAAAAACCGGCCCGTAAAACGTAAAAAACCGGCGCGTAAATCGTAAATAACGTTAACGTAAAAAACCGGCGCGTAAAACGTAAAAAAACGTTAACGTAAAAAACTGGCTCGTAAAACGTAAAAAACCGACGCGTAAAACGTATAAAACCGACGCGTAAAACGTAAAAAATCGGGGCGTAAAACGTAAAAAACGACGCGTTGAAAAAACGAGGCGTGAGAAAGCCGGGCGTAAAAACGGCGCGTCAAAAAACGAGGCGTGAAAAGGCCGGGCGTAAAAACGTTAAACGTTAAACGTAAAAATATGTAAATAAATCTGAATTTGAAAATGTTTAATAAAAAAACTAAGTTTAAAAAATAAAAATCTAATATAATAAAAATCTGAATTAGAAAATGTTTAATAAAAAAAATCAGTTTATAAATAAAAAACAATTAAATAAAAAATGTAATTAATGAATAAGACAAAAAAAGTAATTAAAAACTAATATATATAAAAAGACAAAACAAAGTAATTTTACTAAAATACCCTTTAACAATAAAATATTAAAGACATAATAAGACAAAAAATACTTAATATTATTTTTTAAGTACTTTTAATCTCATCCATCCATCTCCTTGATCTAAAGGCCAGAAAGTGGTTCTCATGGTTCTTACAACTGGAGGTGGTTCTCATTTTAGCCATCCCCTATATATATATATATATATATATATATATAGGTTGAAAGCCTAAGGGTGCACCAGTGGATTGTAAAACCATACACTTTTAGGATGATCTTTTAGATCCCGTTTCTCCTTTATATATATGTATATTTATAATATAGTTCTTTGATAAACAAAAATAAGTACAGGATACCTATTGCTATGAGAATATAATAATAATGGGACTACTAACCATCTTACATTTATTTATGAATTTAACATTTATACATCTAACGTTTATTTACGCATCTAACATTCATTTATGCAAGCTAACATTTTTTTATGCAACTAACATTTTAATTATGTGTATTGTTATATTTTATCTCATTTTAATAAGTATGTAATCCTAATATTTATATATTTGTATTTAGTAACAAAATGGCAAACATCGCGAAACTTGAATTTCCAGCATTGAATATCTCCAGAGAAAATTATATGACTTGGACAACAAATGTCAAAAGACACCTAAAAGCAATGGGTGTAATAGAAGTCATAAATGAAGAGAATAATTGTTCGGATCAGGAAAAGGCCAAAGCTGATGTGTTTATTCATAAACACATTGATAATTTACTACAACATGAATATTTCAATTCTGATGATCCATATGAATTATGGACGGATTTGAAGAACAAATTTGATAATCAAAAGGAAGTTTTACTTCCTACAGCTAAAAATGAATGGAACAATCTGAGGTTCCAAGATTTTACAAAAGTAAATGATTACACATCTGCTTTATTTAAAATATGCTCAAAATTAGAGTTTTATGGGCATCCTGTTACTAAGGAAGAAAAATTGGAGAAAACTTACTCCACATTTCATGCATCACATATAAGTTTAGCACAACAATATCGATTGTTGAGATTTTACAGATAATCTGATTTGAATGCACATCTCCTCGTAGCAGAACATCATAACATACTTCTGATGAAAAATCATGAAGCCCGTCCCACAGGATCATTAACTATACCTGAAGCAAATGTTGTTAATAATTATCAAAATAAAAGGGAACAAGGCCGTGGGCGAGGCCAAGGACGAGGTCGTGGCCGCGGTCATGGGTATTTTGGTAAAGGTCATTATAATGGTCACAACCATACTTTCAAAGGTAATAAAAATTACCGAGGTCGTGGACACGGTCGTGGCCGTGGCCGAAATCAAAGAACTACAAATTATCATGCTCCACAAGATAATACTTCCAATTTTCATAATCAAAGGAATGAAGCCGGTGTGTCCGAAAAAAATGATAATTCTTGTTATAGATGTGGAAGTATAAATCACTGGTCAAAAACTTGTAGAACAGATCCACATCTATGTGAGCTTTACAAAGCCTCTCTTAAAGGAAAAGAGAAGGAAGTAAACTATTTGGATAAACTCGATAAAAATGTTGAGCTAAACGTCGCGGATTTTGATGAAGACATTTAAACAAAATGTTGCTTGATCTCAATGATTTTATGTAACAATTAAATGTGTATTTTTATTATGTTTTTCTTTCATATAATGTTTTTTTTAATAAAGTTATTATTAATAATTATAATATGTTAATCAAACTCTTATTATTTTTCTTTTTATTGTAAGATTAAAATGGGTATCATTGAAGCTCAAGATCGAATGAATGAAGCGAATATTTGTATAGCGGATAGTGGAGCCACACACACTATATTTAAATCTAAAAAATATTTTTATGAATTGAAACCAACAAGGGGAACTGTCAATACAATATCAGGCCCTAAGAACTTGATAGAAGGAGTGGGAAAAGCTAATATAGCACTACCAAATGGAACAACACTTGAAAAAGAAAATGCTTTATTTTCCCCCAAATCAACAAGAAATTTGTTAAGTTTCAAAAACATATATCATAATGGATATGATTCTCAGTCAAAGACTGTTGATAATGAAAAATATTTGTATATCATGAGCAAAGATCAGATATTGGAAAAACTGCCAATGTTTCAATCTGGTTTGCATTATACATATATTGATGTGCCTCAAGCACATATGACAGTAAAAGAAAATTTTTGTGATCCTGAAACATTTAACTTATGGCATGACAGATTAGGCCATCCAGGATCTACAATGATGAAAAGAGTGATTGAAAATACTCATGGACATCCATTGAAGTATAAAAGGTTCCCAAAATCTGATAAAATTCCTTTATGTGTATCTTGTTCTCTGGGAAAATTAATTACAAGACCTTCGCTTGTAAAAGTTGAAAAGGAAATTCCAATGTTCCTTGAAAGAATTCAAGGATATATATGTGGACCAATCCATCCACCATGTGGACCATTTAGATACTTCATGGTTCTAATAGATGCATCAAGTAGATGGTCTCATGTGTCTTTGTTATCAACTCACAATATGGCTTTTGCAAAATTTCTTGCACAAATTATTAAATTGCGAACACATTTCCCATATCATACTATTAAAAGGGTGAGACTCGACAATGCTGGTGAATTTACATCACATGCTTTTAATGATTATTGCATGTATGTAGGAATTATTGTTGAGCACCCTATTGCTCATGTACACACACAAAATGGTTTAGCTGAATCATTAATTAAACATCTACAACTAATAGCTTGACCATTAATAATGAGGACAAAACTTCCTGTATCCGTTTGGGGTCATGCAATCTTACATGCTGAATCATTAATTCGCATAAGACCAAGCGCAAATCATGAATACTCTCCCCAACAAATTGCATCTGGCCAACAGTCAAATATTTCCCATATTAGAATTTTTGGATGTGCAGTATATGTCCCAATTGCACCACCACAACGCACAAAAATGGGACCTCAAAGAAGATTGGGAATATATGTTGGATATGATTCACCTTCTATAATAAGATATCTTGAACCTTTAATAGGTGATGTCTTTACAGCACGGTTTGCTGATTGTAAATTTAATGAAACAACTTTCCCTGTATTAGGGGGGGGGGGGAGAATAAAGATAAAAATAAGGAAAAGGATGTCACATGGTGTGAACCTTCATTATTATATCTGGATCCAAGAACTAAACAATGTGAAACAGAGGTTCAAAAGATAATACACTTGCAAGAAATTGCAAATCAATTGCCTGATGCATTTACTGATATAAATAGGGTTACTAAATCTCATATACCAGCTGCTAATGCTCCAGCTCGAGTTGAGATCCCTAATAAGGAAATAGATAATAATATGACTCATGAGTCTCAGAAACGTTTAAAACGTGGAAGGTCAATTGGTTCGAAGGATAAAAATCCTCGAAAAAGAAAAACGCTTATAAATGAAATTGACCAAAAAGATAAAAATATTGATCAAGCGATAAATACCGAAACCTATCATGAGGAAGATGTTGATGATACTAACAAAGAGATATCAATCAACTATGGTCATACACATATAATATGGAACCAAGATGAAATGGAAAATATGGATGAAATATTTTCATATTCGGTTGCCAGAGAGATTATGAGCGGAGATGATGCTCCTGAACCAAAGTCTGTCAATGATTGTAAAAATAGACATGACTGGGGAAAATGGAAAGATGCTATACAAGCTGAATTAAATTCATTAAACAAGCGAAAGGTTTTTGGGCCTATTGTTATCACACCTAAGGCAATAAAGCCTGTAGGGTATAAATGGGTTTTTGTACGGAAACGAAATGAGAAAAATGAGATTACAAGGTATAAAGCGAGACTTGTAGCTCAAGGTTTTTCACAAAGGCCAGGGATTGACTATGAAGAAACATATTCTCCCGTGATGGACGCGATAACCTTTCGATATTTAATCAGCTTAGCAATATCTAAAAAGTTAGAAATGCATCTTATGGATGTTGTTACAGCTTACTTATATGGATCACTTGATAGTGACATATATATGAAAATTCCTGAAGGATTTAAACTCCCTGAAGCGTTAAGTTCAAAACCCAAAGAAATGTATTCGATCAAATTACAAAGGTCTTTATATGGGTTGAAACAATCTGGGAGGATGTGGTACAATCGTTTGAGCGATTACTTGATAAGTAAAGGTTATATAAATAATCTTATCTGTCCATGTGTCTTTATTAAAAAGACAACGTCAGGATATGTGATCATAGCTGTATATGTTGATGATCTAAATATAATTGGGACTCAAAAGGAAATTCATGAAGCAATTATTCTTTTAAAGAAAGAATTTGAAATGAAAGACCTTGGAAAAACCAAATATTGTCTTGGTTTACAAATTGAACATATGAACAATGGAATACTTGTTCATCAGATGAATTATACTGAAAAGCTATTGAAACGTTTCAATATGGACAAGGCAAATCCTTTGAGCACCCCAATGGTCGTTAGATCACTTAATGTTGAAAATGATCATTTTCGTCCTTGTGAGGACAACGAAGAAGTTCTTGGTCCAGAGACACCATACCTTAGTGCAATTGGAGCACTTATGTATCTTACTAACTGTACGAGACCTGACATTTCTTTTGCAGTTAATTTGTTAGCAAGATTTAGTTCAGCTCCCACTAATAGACACTGGAATGGGATTAAACATATTTTTCGATATCTTCGAGGTACTGTTGATTTAGGCTTGTTTTATCCTAACGATTCAAAAGAAGGGTTAGTTGGTTATGCAGATTGATGTATTGCAAAATACATACTTATATCGTGTATAGTTTGTACGTTCTTTCGTTATTTTTAGTTTAGTTTTATTTAGAATTACGTGCTATTGATAAAAGTTCGGTTTTCCAGGTCTTGATATGATAATTGGTTGGAAATTGAGTGGAAACGAGCTTGGCGCTGAAATCATGTGCATTGGAATGAGCTAAAAAGAGTTAGAATAATTCTTGGGAAGTTTTGGAGACTTAAAGCTGAATTTTACACGAAACATTCTGTTAAAAATGGGCACTCGCGTAGCGCGAGCGTGAGAATAAGATCAGTGGCGCTACGCTACAACAAGAAACAAGAATCGCTGACTTTTGATGTTCTCGCGTAGCGCGAGCGAGGAGGTAAGATCAGTCGCGCTACGCGACTGGTAGGAAAGTTACGTCTGATTGATTGCCAGCTAGGGTTTGGTATAAAAAGCCAAGAAACTTAATCAAAAAAAGAATTACGAAATTGTGAGACTTGGAGGCGACTTTGGAGCATTCTTTTGGAGCAATCTGAGATCTTGAAGCACGGGAATCATTGGTACGAGTCGAAGTTGAAGAATCGAAGAATCAATCGGGTTTCCTAATCCCTTGTTTTGTCGATTATATTCTTAAAACTTTGTCATAATGAATTCTTTGTTAGATATCTTTGCATTGTTTTCGTTTATTGAGATGATTGGCTAAACTTTTATAACTACCTAGACAAGATGATAGTTTGATTAAAGTTTGGATTTTTAATGGTTATTTATTGTTCGTTTATGGATTGATTTCTGAAAGTAAAGTGTTTTAGAATTTCTGATTTGGTGCACATGCATGCTTGACATATATTTTATTACAGTTTGTTGCTTCATATGATCCTTAGTGACGGTCTTTATCACATAATAGGGTTATATTAGGGTTCTTGATTTAGGTGACTGTCTATATCACGTAATAGATCATTAATCCTTTAGGGTGAAAACGCGTAAGTAACCTTAGAAGTAATATTCGGTAATTTAATAAAATCAAGTGTTCTGCTTAACTTGTCGCTGAGAGGCTCGAGTTAGTTATTAGGTCGCGGTGCAATATATATCTAAGATAGGTTTTGAGAGAAGTCGATCTTATTTCCCTAATTGCATTTGTGTCTAGTAAACCAAGCCAGAACCTAGAATTGCCTTAGATTATCGCGCTGAGAGGTAGATAGTCGTATTAGGGCACTTTTAGAATCGTTAGAGGACTGAGAGGAAGTCTAACAGTCGGTAATCATAACAGCCTTGTAGGGTTTCCTAGGTTTCTTCCTGAGAAGGGTCGGGAAGTCTTAGCATTGAAATACCTTAAGGTTTAGTATCTTACGATCCCGGCTCCATACAACAATAATACCATTAGAAGTCCATTCCCCATTCAAACTGGATTCGAGTCTAGGTAGTCGTTAATCTCATCTGAATACAAACCTCAGTTTCCGTTCGTGTATTAGTCTAAATTTAGTTTATTAATTAGTTCAATATAGATTTCCTCGATTTTCAGTAACCCCCCCCCCCCCCAAAACAATTAAACAAGTTTAAGTCGCGTCAGTCAGTGTCTATTAGAGTCTAGTACGTAATACATAGAGTCTTTGGGTTCGATACTCGGACTTGCTTAGGCTATACTACATTGACCGGTACACTTTCCGGTTGTGTGGTTTAGGTTTTAGAGAGTCCTAGTCTATAAATTTAAAGCTTTATAGTGTCTAGAATAGAGGGTCTAATTTAGTTCGTCTTTATAGTCTGTTTAGCACACATCAAGTTTTTGGCGCCGTTGCCGGGGACTCTTGGTAATTGCGTACATTAGCTTTGATAGATTTACGTGACAAATACGTGCTACGTGTTTTCTTTGTTTTGTTGAGTCTTTGTCTTATCTTGTGTCTCGGTAACTAGTGTTTGCTTTTCTTGTGTTCAGGTTTTTGCTAGTAGTGGATGCCACATCTGCGCTCGCACGGACCGCCGCCACCAGTCAAGCCGTCATCATCTCAACTGGGCGAAGGCCCACAGGTTACTTCTACGTCCTCTTCTCGTTTCCCACATTTCGATTCCACCCCGTTACCCACCCCACCTCCTACACCACCACCTTCGCCAAACCATTCACCTAAAACCTCGCCTAAGGATTCACCACCCAATAGCCCTACTTCTAGTACTTCTAGTAACCTAGAGAACTTAGAACACATGGCTAACCCTAGGCAGACCGTCCATCAGCAGGCCACTCAGAATTTCACCGGCCTTGCTTCACCCATTACCGTCCCACCCATAGTTAATGACAATTCATGGCAGATTCCATCCTATGCCATGCAGGCCATCACCAATAGTATCCAATTCCATGGTCGGGACGATGAGGACGCCCCGGCCCACATTAACCGTTTCTCTAGGATGCTAGCTACCTTTAGCCTTAGCGGTGCACCCAACGATGCCACCTACTTACAGCTTTTCCCGTTTTCACTAGCTGGCCGTGCGGCTACTTGGTTGGACTCACAACCAACCGGTACTTTTACCACTTGGGCGGGGCTTCGTCAAGCCTTTCTGAATAAGTATTTCCCGCCCGCTAAAGCTTCACGGCTTAGAGACGAAATCCATTCTTTTCGCATGGGGCCCGACGAGCCATACTACCTTGCTTGGGAGCGTTTCCAAACCCTTTGTGCTCGTTGCTCCCAGCATGGTCTTTCCGATTGGGCTTTGTGTGAGAAATTTTATAACGGTCTTACCCAAGAGACTAGAGATAGGTTTGACACGAATGCGGGGGGGCATATGATGGGTATTCTTACAGTTCCTGAGTGTTTAGAGCGTTTTGAGGCATTTCCTCAGTCTCAGTCCCAATCACGATCCGATCAGAGGTATCAAAGTGGTAATTCAAATACCACTACTAGTGCACCCGCCCGAGGGGTGAACCATGTCACCATGGACCCTAGTTTAGCCTCTGTTTTGGAAAACATCACTCGAGAGCTTAAGGAGATTAGAGCTAAGGTTGATAAGTGTGAGTTTTGTCGAGGTGGTCATGATACGAGTGCATGCCCTGTACTAGCTGGTGAGGAGCAATGTGATTATTTAGGAGGAGGGTTTGGTAGAGTTCCATCTAGTGGGTTTGGTAATAATAATGTTGGTTCGGGTTGGCGAAATAATAATAATAACTTTACTAATAATAATAATTTTCGCTTAAGTGGACCTCCTGGTTTTCAAATAGCTCAAAATCCAAATAGGGGTCTAGGTTCACTTTTTAGTGGGAGTTCAAATGAACAGGTTCAGAATGGGGGGTCGAGTAACCAAGGTCAAACAGGGCAAGGTCCAAGTTTCGATTTAGGGGGTAGCATGGAAAGAATGGAGTCCATGATGAGTCAACTCATTGCTAGGGATCAAAACACCCAAAAGAAACTTAGTGAACATGACCTCTTGCTTAAGAACCACCAAGCCTCATTTCAGGACCTTCAGCGAGTAGTGGGGGATATGTCTAGGAAGTTGGAAGAGAGGTTACCCGGTCAATTTGCGGGAAACACCTTAAAGAACCCTAATGCCTCTGTTAAAGCCATTACCACCCGTAGTGGCAAGACCGTAGGTAGTCCGAGAGTCGAGGAGAGAGTGGTCGATGAGGATGGTGATATTATTGATGAAGTGATAGAAATGGAGGCTCCCGGCAAGGTGCAATCGAGGCTAGTCCCAGCAAGTACCGCACAGCCCGGTGAGTCTCAGGGTGAGAAGAAAGCTGAGAAACCTCCCGTAGTTGTTAGGCCTTCACCCTTAGTGAACCATGCGTATGCTCCGTTTCCTTCACGTCTTAAGAATAAAAAATATTCAAAGGAATACGGACAATTCTTAGATATCTTCAAGCAATTGAAGATTAATCTTCCGTTTATAGAGGCACTCCAGTCCATGCCTAAATATGCAAAATTTTTAAAGGACCTTCTTAGGAATAAGGAAAAATTAGGGGAGTTGTCAAATGTTCCATTGCATGGAGGGTGTTCAGCCGTTGTCTCAAATCAGCTTCCCAAAAAGCTTACCGATCCCGGTGTGTTCACTATTCCTTGTTTATTCGGTAGTAACACAAACACTAGAGCTTTAGCCGACCTAGGTGCTAGTATCAATTTAATGCCCTTTTCACTCTATGAGAAGCTAGACCTAGGCGAGCTTTCACCTACCCGAATGACATTGTCTTTAGCTGATAGGTCCGTTAAACACCCGAGGGGAATAGTTGAGAATTTGCTAGTTAAGGTAGATAAGTTTGTTTTCCCGGCCGATTTCGTTATTTTAGACATGGAAGCCGATGAAAACATACCGCTAATTTTAGGCCGACCGTTCTTGAATACCGCTAAAGCTCTCATAGATGTCTTTTTAGGCACCATTACACTTAGAGCGGGTGAGGAATCAGTAGTTTTTAAGGTTACGAATTCGAAAGGGCCTAGTGATATAGAGCATGAGATTTCGTTAGTGGGAGAGTGTGAGAATGAAGAGAGAGATGAGGAGAAGGATGTGAGGGATGCGAGTTTAGAAAAGGTGACAGGATTCAAGTGTGGGGATCCACCGGGTAGGAAATTGGAAGAATTAGAGGAGAGAGTGGTGAGTTTAGAATCTAGGATTGAGACACTGAGCAAGGCTCAGTGTGGGGATAGGTATAAAGATGATACGTTTAGATTCAAACCGCCCGATGATGAGTCGAGAGAGTATGAGAGAGTTGGGAGAGATTCGGGCAGTTTTAGGAATGATAGTGCTACGGCCTGTAAGGTGAGAGCGATGTTGGAGGGTGAGCTGCGCTTCCATGATCCTCCATGAGTGCGTGAATAGTTGTTACCAATTTGTAGAGTTTGTATTTTTTGAGTCTTTTATTTTGTACCATGAGTCGAAATTAGTAGTTTTGAGTCGTTTTTAGAGTCGGTACTGCGTTGGGTTTTGTTTTGTTTTGATTATGCAGGTTTGGATTGTACCACCCGTACTCAATTGCCATTCGGGTGATTTCGGACTTGCTATATTGATAATCCCAAGCAGACTAGTCAACGATCGCGAATGGAATGCTATACGATCGTTCGGGGGATCCAAGATTCGTACGGCTGGCACTGACTTTTGTCCTAACCAGCTAAGTCGTTTCCCTTTTTGTTGTTGTTGTATATTTTATTTATTTTCGTTCGCAGTTTTTTTTTCATAGGTAGTTATTGAGTCGTATTTTCGTTCTTGCATTAGGGACAATGCAATCTCTAAGTGTGGGGATGGGATACTTGTAAATATTTGAGTCATAAATTTGAAAAACACAAAAAAATTAAAAAATTGAAAATCCAAAAAAATTGAAAAATCAGAAAATGTCTTTCGATATGCGAAGTTTGCAAATTAAAACGGAAAATGATAGAAAAGGTGAATTGTTGCTTGGGTTGAATAATAATAATATGAGAATATAATAAATCGAGCTTGCGTCTAGTTAGGGATATGTGGATAGGCCCGGGTTTGGTTTTAAGTCCCTTTGATCTAATATACCTTAAATTGTCGGTCTGCTAGTGGGTTTTCGCCTGGGAAATATGGGAAATCAAAACTGCCGATAATAGTATAAGGGGCACCGTTATAAGTTAAAACTGTTAGAGTTTGTGATCATGCGGAAAAAAAAAATAGAATAAAAGTGAGCTAGAAACTAAATGAAAGTAACACAGGCCTATGTAATCCGAGTTGGGGATAGCGACTCTACAGCCGGAATGCCTCTGGGATGTGTGAAATCGATTTGCCGAATAAAAGTACCGAAACCTATGTAATCTGTGATTGGGGATAGCGACTCTACAGTCGGAATACCGCTGGGTTAGGGAAAGCATCGTCTAGTCTCACGAATGAAAAAAAAAAAAGCGAAAAGCAAAGCAAAAAAAAAAAAAAAAAAAAAAATGGAAAAGAAAAAAAAATTGATTGTTTACTCTCTTGGTTTTGATATAAAACGGTTAGGAATTGATCCAGTGATCGTTCTTTTAGTCCTATAAGCTTGAGGTGGGAGTAGATGGACCGTAGATTCTAGTGTGAGACCCTAGGTGGATTGACCGCACTTAAATTAAATTCACATGATAAGGGCTTAGGATTAGATTCGGGTTTAAGAGGATCAGTATATTCGCAATCGCAGCTAACGTAAGCTTTGGTTTAAATAAGATATAAATAATTTTTGATCCAAGTGATGATTTGTCTCTGATTCCGTTGCACAATTCTTTTTCGGGGACGAAAAAAGTGTAAGTGTGGGGATGTTTGATGTATTGCAAAATACATACTTATATCGTGTATAGTTTGTACGTTCTTTCGTTATTTTTAGTTTAGTTTTATTTAGAATTACGTGCTATTGATAAAAGTTCGGTTTTCCAGGTCTTGATATGATAATTGGTTGGAAATTGAGTGGAAACGAGCTTGGCGCTGAAATCATGTGCATTGGAATGAGCTAAAAAGAGTTAGAATAATTCTTGGGAAGTTTTGGAGACTTAAAGCTGAATTTTACACGAAACATTCTGTTAAAAATGGGCACTCGCGTAGCGCGAGCGTGAGAATAAGATCAGTGGCGCTACGCTACAACAAGAAACAAGAATCGCTGACTTTTGATGTTCTCGCGTAGCGCGAGCGAGGAGGTAAGATCAGTCGCGCTACGCGACTGGTAGGAAAGTTACGTCTGATTGATTGCCAGCTAGGGTTTGGTATAAAAAGCCAAGAAACTTAATCAAAAAAAGAATTACGAAATTGTGAGACTTGGAGGCGACTTTGGAGCATTCTTTTGGAGCAATCGGAGATCTTGAAGCACGGGAATCATTGGTACGAGTCGAAGTTGAAGAATCGAAGAATCAATCGGGTTTCCTAATCCCTTGTTTTGTCGATTATATTCTTAAAACTTTGTCATAATGAATTCTTTGTTAGATATCTTTGCATTGTTTTCGTTTATTGAGATGATTGGCTAAACTTTTATAACTACCTAGACAAGATGATAGTTTGATTAAAGTTTGGATTTTTAATGGTTATTTATTGTTCGTTTATGGATTGATTTCTGAAAGTAAAGTGTTTTAGAATTTCTGATTTGGTGCACATGCATGCTTGACATATATTTTATTACAGTTTGTTGCTTCATATGATCCTTAGTGACGGTCTTTATCACATAATAGGGTTATATTAGGGTTCTTGATTTAGGTGACTGTCTATATCACGTAATAGATCATTAATCCTTTAGGGTGAAAACGCGTAAGTAACCTTAGAAGTAATATTCGGTAATTTAATAAAATCAAGTGTTCTGCTTAACTTGTCGCTGAGAGGCTCGAGTTAGTTATTAGGTCGCGGTGCAATATATATCTAAGATAGGTTTTGAGAGAAGTCGATCTTATTTCCCTAATTGCATTTGTGTCTAGTAAACCAAGCCAGAACCTAGAATTGCCTTAGATTATCGCGCTGAGAGGTAGATAGTCGTATTAGGGCACTTTTAGAATCGTTAGAGGACTGAGAGGAAGTCTAACAGTCGGTAATCATAACAGCCTTGTAGGGTTTCCTAGGTTTCTTCCTGAGAAGGGTCGGGAAGTCTTAGCATTGAAATACCTTAAGGTTTAGTATCTTACGATCCCGGCTCCATACAACAATAATACCATTAGAAGTCCATTCCCCATTCAAACTGGATTCGAGTCTAGGTAGTCGTTAATCTCATCTGAATACAAACCTCAGTTTCCGTTCGTGTATTAGTCTAAATTTAGTTTATTAATTAGTTCAATATAGATTTCCTCGATTTTCAGTAACCCCCCCCCCCCCAAAACAATTAAACAAGTTTAAGTCGCGTCAGTCAGTGTCTATTAGAGTCTAGTACGTAATACATAGAGTCTTTGGGTTCGATACTCGGACTTGCTTAGGCTATACTACATGGACCGGTACACTTGCCGGTTCTGTGGTTTAGGTTTTAGAGAGTCCTAGTCTATAAATTTAAAGCTTTATAGTGTCTAGAATAGAGGGTCTAATTTAGTTCGTCTTTATAGTCTGTTTAGCACACATCACAGATGCAGGTTATTTATCTGATCCCCATAAAGCAAAATCTCAAACTGGATACATATTCAAGACTGGAGGAACTGCAATTTCATGGCGTTCTCAGAAACAAACACTTGTTGCAACATCTTCAAATCATGCCGAAGTCATTGCACTACATGAAGCTTCAAGAGAATGTGTATGGTTAAGATCTATGACACAACACATACTAACATCTTGTGGACTAGAGAAAAACATAAATCCAACTCCAATCTATGAAGATAATGCAGCTTGTGTCGCGCAAATGAAAGAATGGTATATCAAAAGTGATAGAACAAAGCATATACCACCAAGATTCTTTGAATATACTCGAGACCTTATTAAAGACAATCAAGTCGAGATGAGATATGTCCAATCCAGCAACAATTCAGCCGATCTTTTCACAAAAGCACTACCTACAGCAACTTTCAGGAAACACGTTCATGATATTGGGATGCGACATGTACGGAAAATGTGATAATCCACACATGAATATTTGAGGGGGAGCATTATACACGTTGCACATTTTTTTCCTTAGCTATGGTTTTATCCCACCGGGTTTTTCTTAGCAAGGTTTTTAATGAGGCAACATATCTGATCCACTGTGTATAATACAAGCTGCACTCTTTTTCCCTTAGCTATGGTTTTATCCCACCGGGTTTTTCTTAGCAAGGTTTTTAATGAGACAACATATCTGATCCACTGTGTATAATACAAGCTGCACTCTTTTTCCCTTAGTTATGGTTTTGTCCCACTGGGTTTTCCTAGCAAGGTTTTTAACGAGGCAGTATTTCAAAGCTAAGCACCAAAACGGAAGAACAACATAAAACAAAGAGCTAATGATTTATTCATCAAATAAATAAATGTGCATATGTCTGAGGGGGAGTATTATGAATTATTAGAGAAAGTGGAAGACATAGACCCCACCAGTTTTGTTTTATTTCTTTTTCTTTTCTATATAACGAATGTAATAGATTCGATAGATTGTAATCGTGAAAAGAAGAGAGGAATATAGAGAAAGATATATTGAGAAAGTTTTAATCTCAATCTCTTTGTTTTATAACATAAACCCCTTAGTCCCTTGCATCAACATAGATATTTTATTATGTTAAAGAGTATGGTTAAATAAGACATTTCATTTCTGATTGTGATAGATTAAAAAAAATAGATAAAGTATATATTTAACATGCGGATGAAAAGTATACTGTATTAAATAAAAAATAGTTGAAAAGAAAAATAAAATATTACATTATGTCCACATCTTTGTTATTTGCCCCCCTCCAAATAACAACACATCAAACGTGATTCAGAAGCTACTGAGTACTGAGTTAACTCACTCTCAAGCCTATGAGTCAACACTCCATCCTCTTCTTCTATATTCAAATCTTTCACAAATTCATTCAATATTCAGTTTGATTTCATCCTCAATTCTTATAGAAATGAAACCTGCATCAATCTACCCCGAGCAATCACAGATCAATGAATAAAACAATGATTTGGCCGCAGCGATGTCAAAATAATATCAAGCGGAGGATCATTAGCCAAATCGTGAATTCGGCTATATCTGTTGCTTTGAAGACGACGAACATGATGATGAAGAAGAAATGAGGTAGAAATGAAGCAACGTAGATAAATATGCATTTAAGAGTCGAATCTTTGGCATGAAGTTCGATTCCTGTGTATTCTTGTATTGATTTGTTCAATTATTATGTAACATGTTTGTGAATAAAATTTGATAACATGTACGAACGTTGTGTTTCAGTTACTTCACGATGTAGATGTTGGGATTCAATGGTGTCAATTTTACTTTTGATCAAAACGGGTTTGATATATTTTATTAACTAAATATATAATTAATAAAAACGCAGCGGAATAAATATAATTAATCAACACCAAAAGTGAACCGAACAGGATCATGGTTACAAACATGCAAATACGATACATAAAATAATTAATCTATCGATGAGAAAAATTATACCCTTTTGGTTAATAATAACCGTGTGAGACACCGAGGTACAACGAACGAACGTTAGATACGAACACGAACCGAGCGGCGTCGGCTTTGGCTTTGGCTTGGCCGGTCGTCATAATACAAAAGAAAAGAAAAGGTTAGGCGCCTAATAATGGTGGCTGTCTTTCTTATTTTTGTGATAATCTCACAAAAGTGAATTCATATTCCTTTTGTGATCTCTTGCGGCAGAAGAACAACTCAAAAGAGATGATTAAATAAAATCTATACTATATAATAAAAGAAACTAATGTAGGGACACATGTCATTTGTTGGAGCCATCTATTTTTTAGTTTTCTCATCTCTATCTCCTACATAATTTTAATTAATATTAATTAAAAGATAATTATAAAATAAAATTTAATATAATTTAAACAATTCGTATAGGAGATAATATAGTATTTTGAAATATTTATTAGATTTCAAAATTATTTATCTTGAAATGGGTTATTGAATTTTATCACCTCTAACTATTGGCTATTGGCTGTTGCCACCCCCAACTATCACTTTAATGCCTGCCACCCCTAACTTGACACTCAGTGTGTTTTGTCACCACGCCGTTAACTGATCACTAACTTTTGATCCTATTACTATACATTTGAGAGTGTCCTAAGATCACTAAAACCTTCCTAAGATCTCTATGACACCCCTAAAAGTATAGTAACAGGATCAAAAGTGAGTGATCAGTTAACAACGTGGTGACAGAACACACTAAGTGTTAAGTTAGGGGTGACGGACGTCAAAGTGATAGTTGGCGGTGGCAAAGGACAATAGCCGATAGTTTGCGGTGAAAAAAATCCAACAACCCTCTTGAAATTAACAAAAGAGGTACACTAAATATAAATTAATATACTATAAAGAGTTAAATGTCATTTTAGTCCGTGTGGTTTGGGTTATTTTGTCAGTTTAGTCCAAATGTTTTACAATACACAAGGTTTATAAAGATATAACAAGATATAACTTTTTATTGATTTGTATATAAAATTACATGTGCTCAACCCATACAATACATGAGATTCTTAAAAATGTAACTTTTTTAATTATTTTATTTGTATTGATTGGTATATAAAATTACATGTGCTCAACCCATACAATACATGAGGTTCTTAAAAATGTAACTTTTTTCATTATTTAATATATAAAATTACATGTGCTCAACCCATACAATACACGAGGTTCTTAAAGATATAATTTTTTCATTATTTAATATATAAAATTACATTTATTCAACCCATGTAATAAACAAGATTTTTAAAGATATATTGTTTTATTATTTGGTATATAAAATTAAATTTATTCAACCCGTGTAATAAACGAGTTTTTAAAGATATTTCTTTTTATTATTTAGTATATAAAATTACATTTATTCAACCCGTGTATTACACGGGGTTCTAACCTAGTATATATATATAATATATATTTAGGTTCACATCCCTAATTATCTCTTAGGCCCCGAAACCCAATATAATAAGCTCAAGCCTAAACGCAATACGAAGCCCGAAAAACAAAGTTTAATTAAACAAGTAATTAAACCTTACATTATTTATAACCCGTATAAATAATAAATCCCGTTTCTCGCGAATATATAATTATTCTAGATAATTATATATTTCGTTCCGTTAATTGTTCGTGATCACCAGTTAACCAAGTTAAGTGGATTTAATGTCCGTTGCCCAAGGTGTAACTCTTACGGGTCATAGCTCGGTCAGCAGCGTTGACTTATCGAACCCGTACATATAAATCCAACAATCTCCCACTTGGACGGCCTTCGATAAAATCCTCAACGCAGACAGTCAGTGGCGCTCTAGTTGCACATGGCTGCCCCCAACAAGGTATGACACTTTAAAGTCATTAACCAAAACATCTTGCTATTAGTAACAACTTACTATTGCAAGACAATAGACTTATGGTAGTTGTTGTCATTCATCCTTTCTGTAAAAGACATAAATTGAATCAATGAGACATGGATTAAGTTCATTCTCATATGGTGTTCAATTATTATTGTTCTCGATCAAGAGTCAAAGTGGTCCGAACAAACACACAGTAAGTTTGGGTAAGGCCTTACACTTTACCAGTTTGAATCAACGAGGGCGCCACAATGTCTAACTGTTACATATCATGTAAGAGTACATAATCCCATATCGACTACATACAACTCCCACTGAACTTCAGAACTATTCCCAATTAAAGCCTTTATGAATGGCAGTTACGCGACAGCGGTTGACAGTAATCAAAGAATAGTCCTTGATAAACGGAAGTTCTAATATGTATCTCAGGTCAAAGGATACTAAATGAGTATACCAATATCAAATCATTTTATGACTAAGATCCATGAAGATGATTTGATGCGAGTTACATCCAACGTCATTCTCAATGAGGTCTGTGAATTTGGAAGTCAACTCCTTTAGTCCAAAGTCAGAATAGTCTTAATTTAGAATCGTTCCCACGAGTCTGACCGACTACGGATAGTTTAGAATGCAAGATTCACGGATTAAATGTATTAAAATCGAACACAGTTATAAGATTCAGAATTGCATTTAACTAGTAAATCAACAATGAATTCAAAAGCACAACTGTTAAAAGTTCGTACATCCAAATACTAAATCAAAACATACAGCTAGCTAATCTAAGCCCGATAGCACCCTTGTGCTGATCATGCTTATCCTGAGTCATGGGCTTAGTAAACGGGTCTGCTAGATTTTGATATGTGTTCACTTTGCTTATCACGATGTCTCCACGTTCCACAATTTCCCGTATGTAGTGAAACTTTAAAACTGGCATCAGTGTAACATCTTACAGTGAGCTCTTCTTCCACTCCTCCAAATACTAAGAACATATCTTTCGTTCTTCTTAGATACTTTAGAATGTTCTTAACAGCAGTCCAATGGGCAATGCCAGGAGTTTGCTGATAACGACTAGTCATGCTTAAAGCATGCGAGACGTCAGGTCTAGTACATAACATAGCATACATGATAGAACCAATCGCTGAAGCATATGGAACTGCTTCCATTCGCTTAATTTCAATGTCCATTGAAGGAGATTGCGATTTGTTCAACACAATCCCTTTAGTAATAGGAACACCTCCTTTCTTGGAGTTTTCCATCTTAAAGCGTGTCATCATTTTGTCTATGTATGTATTTTGACTTAGCCCAAAAAGTCGCTTAGATCTATCCCTATAGATCTTGATTCCTAGAATATAAGTTGCTTCTCCAAAATCTTTCATTGCGAAACAAGTTCCCAAATAGTGTTTAACTTCGTTAAGCATAGGGACGCTGTTTCCAATTATCAGTATATCATCCACATACAGGATGAGGAATGATATAGTGCTCCCACTAGCCTTTCTGTAAACACAAGGCTCATCTTCATTTTTGACAAAACCAAACTTTTTGATCTTTTGGTCAAAACGAAGATTCCAGCTACGTGACGCCTGCTTGAGTCCATAAATGGACTTATTCAGCTTGCACACCCTATTAGGATATTTTGGATCAACAAAACCGTCTGGCTGAACCATATGGACATCTTCAGAGAGATGCCCATTAAGAAAAGCGGTTTTGACATCCATTTGCCATATCTCGTAGTCATAGTACGCGGCTATGGCAAGCAATATCCTGATCGATTTGATCATAGCAACGGGCGAGAAGGTTTCATCATAGTCAATCCCCTGAGTTTGAGTGAAACCCTTCGCAACTAGCCGTGCTTTAAAGGTGTGTACATTTCCATGCATATCGGTTTTTCTCTTGAAAACCCATTTGCTCCCTACTGCCCGAGATTCGGGGGGTAGCTCAACCAAGTCCCAGACTTGATTATCACACATAGATTGCATCTCAGCGTTCATGGCTTCCAGCCATTTCGCAGATTCAGGATCTGAGATAGCAGATTTGTAGTTAGTAGGTTCGTCATTAGACTCATCTACTACCAAGACTTCAGCACCTTCGAGATGCCAAAGGTATCTGTCAGGTTCTTTACGAGTCCTGCTACTTCTGCGAACGCATGTGTTCATGTCTGATTCATCAGCAACAATTTCTTGTTGTTCAGACGTTCCGACTTCATCAGCGGTTTTTGTTGGTTCTCGAATTTCTTCAAGATCAACCACATTATTTCCAGTTCCTCGATTAAGAAGTTCTTCCTCGAGAAAGTGCCCCTTCCTTTTGATGGAAATAACATTTGCATTAGGATGGTAGAAATAATATCCGCTTCTTTTATAGTATCCAACGAAAACAACTTTTTCGCCTCGAGGATCGAGCTTATCATCAGCATCACTTGTGATGTATGCATCACATCCCCATACTTTTAGGTATTCCAAATCGGGTTTACGCCCATGCCATATCTCATATGGGGTTTTGTTTACCTTTTTAGTCGGAGCCAGGTTGACAATGCGGGCGGCAGTCATAAGAGCATGGCCCCAAAAGGAGTGAGGCAAGTTAGTTCTACACATCATCGATCGAACCATATTAAGTAGGGTTCGATTTCTCCTCTCGCTCACGCCATTAAGTTGGGGTGTGCCAGGTGGAGTGGGTTCTGAAATTATTCCACATTCTTTGAGATGATTGAGGAACTCTAAGCTGAGGTATTCGCCACCTCGATCTGATCGAAGTATTTTTATCTTTCTAGTAAGTTGGTTTTCTACTTCGTTTTGAAACTCTTTGAACTTTTCAAAAGTTTCATGCTGATGCTTCATAAGATAGACATAAGCATATCGACTATAATCGTCGATGAAAGTAACGAAGTATCTTTCATGGTTCCTTATCATGGTTCTGAAAGGGCCACATACATCAGTGTGAATGAGTCCTAGCAGACCATTGGCCCGTTCACCAACACCAGTGAAGGGATGCTTTGTGAGTGTGACAACCCTCAAATTTACATGTAACCGTACAATCTATTAATGTTAATTAAAGTACTTGATGACTGTGCTGAATCATTTAACTGCTCTCTGATTACTGTGTTATACTTACATGTACTTGTTAACGTGCTAGTAGTATACAGAAAAGTTACTAAATAGTCCGGTATGCCTTCCTGAGTGTTGAAAATTAAAAACGTTACAAAAAATATATATGTAGGACACTTTACGGATTAATTAAACACTTTAACGGAACAACACCGAACCGAACAACCGGATATTACCCGAAACACCAAAATAATGCTAGGAGCGAGCTAGTTAGGGTCCCCGAACACCCTAACACACTATATATTACATAACACACATTAAGCTCTAACTTAACCTTAGATTTCCATCTAGAACACTAACTAACTTAGTTGAAATCCAACTAGACCCCCCCCCCCCTCAACCATACGGTTACATGGGGACTCCCCACAAGATTTCTTTGATTATTATATTGGATGGTGTTTAGTACTAAGGAAGCATAAGGCACAATGGGTAATTGGATGTTGGAAGATTATCTATTTAACCATGGGATCATCATTCATTCTTATCATCACATCAACAACACACCAAAAACTCTCTCCCTCTTCCTCTAGTCTCGGCTGAAATCAAGGCCACCACCACCACCATTACTTGATCACTTTCAAGCAATCTACAAGTATACAAAGGTGCTACGGGTCATACAACAAAGCTTGGTGCTCTCGGAAGTTGAAGGACCACTCTTGTTTTCTTTTATCCACCACTTTTACACCTTGTTTCTTCCCTAGCCTTGTGCTAGTAGTAAGTGCTTCTAATCATCATCTTGATCTTGTTTATGGTGGTTAATAGTTGATTTAATGGTTAAAACTTAGAAACACTAAAGAACATAACATAAAGTCTTGAACATAAGATGAATAAGGTGGATAAAGAAAAGATATGTGTGTAAATCATGTTGATCTTGTGTTGTTATGATTCTTGATTGATTTCCTGATGATTTGCTGGTTAATATTGATGTTTGATGTTGTTGTGATCACTAAACATGCTAACGGAATCAATCGAACGCGCTTTAGTAGGTTAAAGACTGAGAACAGAAAGCTGTTTAGTGATTACAGCCAACTTCAGTTGGCTGTAACAGGACCGTAACTTAATGAAAAATATATTTTCTGAAGTCTAGGTTTATGTGTTATGAAATACGGTTCTAATGGCATCGGAATCATAATTTTTGGACTCCGTTTACTATTTTTAAAGTGTCATTTTGTAACAGCAGCTAGAGCTGCATTTTTGCTGCTGAAAATACGCGTTCTGTTTTCAGTCATAACTTGAATTCTGTGTAGAGTTAAATCATGAAATTTGTACTGTAGATGACCACCGATGTATTTGTAATTCTCTCACTGGAATTTCATAAATCGGACTCTCGATGAATTTTAAATAAATTATTCCGTGGACTGTGGTCAGAAAAAGATAAATCTGAGTTCAGTCCGGAAAATGAATTTTTATAAAATATTGGTAATGAATTGGACTCCGATATTTTTACAAAATAATATTTGGATCGTTTAAGATATTCTGTAAAAATTTGGGAATTTTTGGAATAAGTTAACTATTTTATTAAAAACCCCGAAAACAGCCCGGTTTTGGATATTTAATTTGAAATGGCATAAGTAGTAATTTGCGTGTCTAAATGTCGAGTGTGTTATCTGAGGATGATCTAACATGTTATATGTGTTATGTGCAATATCGTATGTTTATTTATGAACGGGAATAGATGGGAAGTTTATATGGGCATAAACCGTTAAAGTAATGCATGTTATATGATAGATACGTGTAGGAACTTTGTGCTCTATTTGAAAATCACTAAATGACTAACTGGTAATCATATTAGGACGTGATTGACCAACCTTGACTGTTAGCTTTATTTGAGAATCTAACCGAGCAAACCGAGGTGAGTTCACACACTTTCTAAGGCATGGGATTCCCGGTGGTTTGGGAATGGGTTAAAGAATTAAAACGGGATCTACATATCTTACTTGGGTAGGATATGTACGGCCATCCTCCTTGGGTTGGATGCCAATGTTAATCCTACGTATTTTATTTGGGAGAACTACGTACGTTCGTCCTCCTCCGGTTGGACAACAATCTTAAAACTTACTAGACAAAACTCTATCATAAGTCCCTCAATTTATATCGACTTAATCGCCGAGGCCGATGGCGAGCGGGTCATTAGTTAATAGCGCTATTAGGTTTAACAAACCTCACACCGTGTCGTTCGAACGGGCGTGTACTAATGGACTATGGCAAAGGGTCAATGCTGATAGACATTGACTTAGGGCACAACTTACTTTCGTTAGTAGTCGATATCACACCGTCTAGTAGTTCACATGGGGAAGCCCCCACTGATCATGGGTATGGATTGGGTAATAAAAGGAACTGGTTAAACATACTTTCAACTACGGGGTAACCCCCACGGCAAATAAGCCAACGAAAGTCAAACCACGTTTTCAGAAACAACTTAAACTAAACAACCAAACGTGAACTCACTCAACTTTGTTGTTGACTCGTTGTTACATGCCTTACAGGTCGCTAAATGCTTATGGAGCTTGCACGAGGAGAAGGTTGTTGTGGAATACAGATTGTTAAGTCCCGTACTAAACTTCTAAACCTTATGAACTTATTAAACCTACGTTTGGACTTTAAACTTATGAACTATGGGACTTATGTTTTGAACTTATATTTTATGCTTCCGCTGTTAACCTAAAATCGGTTTACTTCCTTTTGGTCACCAATCGTATTGTGTTTGGTTTTATTTACTTAATTGTGTTGTTCAATATGATTGGTGGCTCGATCCTGGTCACGTCACGCCTCCAAGCGGTGGTACTCCGCATGGTGGATTTTGGGGGTGTGACAGATTGGTATCAGAGCCATTGGTTATAGTGAACTTGGTTTTAAAAAGGGAAAAGCTTTTTGATAAAACCAGACTATAACCTGTACAGTGCTCAACGATCCACAACGACGCTTCGCTCCACGTGCAAGACTCGACACAATAGGTGGTATGATTTATGTCTATATTTTCGGTTAGATAGTTCACACTGTGCACCAGTTAACGTGATAATTGCTATTTGAACCTTGTGTGCTTACTCTCTACTGTCGTCCCACACTTACGCACTTTCGCGATACTTTTCTCACTTACGTTGCTTCGTTATGAAGATCATGAGCGGACGCGGAGGACGTATCAACCTCACTCAAGCCCAGTTGACGGCTTTGATCAACGAACGAGTTGCTGAGGCACTCGCAACAAATCCAGCAGGAGGTATAACCTGCCATATCAACCCATCTTAGGACGTTTAGATCCTACCTTCGCAAACCAACCCTCGTGCTTAACCTTGTCTTTTATTCCCGCGCAACAGGTCAACATGCTCAGCCTCCTGTGTGCACATTCAAAACGTTCATGGACTGCCGACCTACTACTTTCAGTGGCACAGAAGGAGCAGTAGGCCTTCTTCACTGGTTTGAAAAGCTTGAGTCTGTTTTCGAGATGTGCGAATGCCCTGAAGACCGTAGGGTGAAATATGCTACTGGAACACTTGAAGGTGCTGCGTTAACCTGGTGGAAATCACAGGTTCAACTACTAGGACTGGCAGTTGCTAATGCCACCCCCTGGAATGGTTTTAAAGAACTGATCAAAGAGGAGTACTGTAGTCGGGATGACATCCACAAGCTAGAGGTGGAATTTTTCAATCTGAAGATGACGGGGTCTGAGATTGAGGCGTATACTAAGAGGTCAAACGAGCTAGCCATCTTGTGTCCCACTATGGTGGACCCTCCCATCAAACGTATTGAGCTGTACCTCAAGAGCCTCGTACCAGAGATTCAAAGTCACGTGACTTCGGCTAACTTGGGTACCATTCAGCAAATCATCAAGTTGGCTCACCGTCTCACCGACCAGGCAGTGGAACAAAACAGACTGCCTAAGCGTATTGGTGCTGCTACTACTGACGCTCCCACTGAAAACAAGCGAAAATGGGATGGGAATTCCAGTAAGGGTTCAACTTCAGTTCAGTCTCAGCAGCGAAAGACTGATGACTACCAGAGTCCTGGTCATCAATCTTCCGGTAGTCAAGGACAGGGTGGATACCGAGGGAACCACCCCAAGTGCAACCGGTGCAACAAGCATCACAGCGGGCAGTGCAACAAAGGTCGTTGTCAGAGATGTCACAAGCTGGGTCACGAAGCTAAGGATTGCAGGAGCCCATGTCCTGCGAATCAGAATCGTCAACAACAACAACAAGCTCCAAAGAATCACCAGCAGCAGCAAAAGCAGGGCAATAAAGGATGCTTTCAGTGTGGCGCTGAAGGCCACTTTAAGAAGAACTGTCCTCAGCTGAACCAGAACCAGAACCACAACAACCAAGGAAACGGGAACCACAATGGGAACAACAATGGAGGCAACAATGGAGGCAATAACGGGGGTAACAATAATGGCAACGGTGCCAGAGGACGTGTTTTCGTGCTAGGTCAAGGTGATGCAAGGAACGATCCCAACGTTGTGATGGGTAAGTTTCTTCTGGATGATTTCTTTGTTACTGTTTTATCCGATTCGGGTGCCGATACTAGTTATGTGTCCTTAAAAGCTAGCCAAATGCTTAAGCGCACTCCAAAACTTTTGAACACCAAGCACATCGTAGAGTTAGCAAATGGTAAAAGTCTTGAAGCCACACACGTAGTTAAAGGTTGTAACCTCGTCTTAGCTGGTCAGACCTTCTCTATAGATCTCATTCCTATCGTTCTGGGTAGTTTTGACGTTGTCATTGGGATGGATTGGCTATCTCATCATCAAGCGGAGATTGTTTGCAAGGAGAAAATCGTCCGCATTCCTCGTTCTGGTAAAGAACCCCTCGTGATTCATAGCGACAAGAGTGGTGCTGTCGTAGGCATTATCTCTTTCCTTAAGGCCCAGAAGTGTTTGCGAAAGGGCCACACTGCCATTCTAGCACTCGTTACTGACACATCAACGGAAGAGAAGAGAATTGAAGACATTCCTATTGTGCGCGATTTTCCTGAGGAATTACCTGGTCTTCCGCCTCATCGTCAAGTTGAATTTCAAATCGAGCTAGCTCCTGGAGCAGCGCCCATAGCTCGAGCACCTTATCGTCTAGCTCCATCAGAACTTGAAGAACTATCTACGCAACTACAAGAACTTTTGGAAAAGGGTTTCATACGTCCCAGCTCTTCGCCATGGGGAGCTCCAGTACTATTCGTGAAGAAGAAAGACGGTACCTTCAGAATGTGTATTGACTACCGCGAACTCAACAAGGTGACCGTAAAGAATCGTTATCCTCTTCCACGTATTGACGACTTGTTCGACCATCTGCAAGGGTCGAGCTTTTACTCTAAAATTGATTTGAGATCGGGATACCATTAGCTGAGAGTCCGAGAGGAGGATGTCTCCAAAACAGCATTCAGAACTCGCTACGGCCATTACGAGTTTCTGGTCATGCCTTTCGGATTGACGAATGCACCAGCGGTCTTCATGGATCTCATGAACCGAGTGTGCAAGCCTTACCTGGATAAGTTCGTTATTGTTTTCATCGACGACATCCTGATCTATTCTAAGAGTCAGGAGGAACACGAGCAGCATCTACGACTTATGCTGGAACTTCTTCGAGCAGAGCAACTGTATGCTAAATTTTCGAAATGTGACTTCTGGCTTCGCGAAGTCCACTTTCTAGGCCATGTGGTAAACAAGGACGGAATCCATGTGGATCCATCTAAGGTTGACTCGATCAAGAACTGGCCTGCACCCCGCACACCAACAAAAATCCGCCAATTCTTGGGTTTGGCAGGATACTATAGAAGGTTTATCAAAGATTTCTCCAAGATTGCGCAACCTCTCACTTCACTGACTCAGAAGGGTGTCATCTATCATTGGGGTGATGCACAGGAGTCCGCATTTCAGCACTTGAAAGATAGACTTTGTAGCGCGCCTATCCTCTCATTGCCCGAAGGCACAGATGATTTTGTAGTTTACTGCGATGCTTCCATCCAAGGACTTGGTTGCGTGTTGATGCAACGTGACAAGGTCATTGCCTACGCATCACGCCAACTCAAAGTTCACGAAAGAAATTACACTACTCACGATCTGGAGCTGGGAGCAGTTGTTTTCGCCCTTAAGATATGGAGACATTACCTGTACGGTACCAAGTGCACCATTTACACCGATCACAGGAGTCTCGAACATATCTTCAAGCAAAAGGAGTTAAACATGCGACAACGCCGATGGGTCGAGCTCTTGAATGATTACAAATGTGCGATCAAGTACCATCCGGGCAAGGCCAATGTTGTGGCCGACGCCCTCAGTCGAAAGGATACTATATCTAAGCGTGTACGTGCTTTACAGCTTACCATCCAATCCAACCTCCCCGCTCAGATTCGCGATGCTCAGGTTGAAGCATTGAAAGTAGAGAACATCAGGGCTGAGTCCTTACGAGGATCGAGGCAGCGGCTAGAACAAAAGGAAAACGGCGCCTACTATGTAAACGGACGCATCTGGGTTCCACTGTATGGAGACCTACGCGAGCTTGTGATGGATGAAGCACATAAGTCTCGTTATTCAGTACATCCTGGTTCGGATAAGATGTACCATGATCTCAAGACTACATATTGGTGGCCTGGCATGAAAGCCCACATAGCAACCTACGTCAGCAAATGTTTGACTTGTGCGAGAGTCAAAACCGAATATCAGAAACCATCAGGCCTACTCCAACAACCGGAGATCCCGAAATGGAAATGGAAATAGGAGCAGATTTCCATGGATTTCGTTACCGGTCTGCCTAGATCTCAACGCGGAAACGATACCATTTAGGTGATCGTAGATCGACTGACCAAGTCTGAACATTTTCTGGCTATCAAGGAAACGGATAAGTTTTCTACTCTAGCAGACATCTATCTAAAGGAAGTAGTATCAAGGCACGGAGTGCCAACCTCCATCATTTCTGATCGTGACGCGCGTTTTACTTCTGAACTGTGGCAAGCTATGCACAAGTCTTTTGGCTCACGATTAGATATGAGCACCGCTTATCACCCACAGACGAATGGGCAATCTGAACGCACCATCCAGACCCTTGAAGACATGCTTAGGGCATGCGTAATCGACTTTGGTAATGGCTGGGAAAAGCATCTCCCGTTAGCGGAGTTTTCATATAACAACAGCTACCATACCAGCATCCAAGCCGCTCCGTTTGAGGCATTGTACGGACGCAAATTCCGATCACCTCTCTGTTGGGCAGAAGTTGGTGACAGCCAAATCACTGGCCCAGAACTTGTGGTAGATACCACCGAGAAGATTGCCCAGATACGGCAACGAATGGCGGCAGCTCGTGACCGTCAGAAAAGCTATGCTGATAAGGGAAGAAAACCACTCGAGTTCCAGGTTGGGGATCGAGTGCTACTCAAAGTCTCACCTTGGAAAGGTGTAGTTCGATTTGGTAAACGAGGCAAACTCAACCCGCGATACGTTGGACCCTTTGAAATCATTGAGAAAATTGGCAAAGTCGCCTACAGGTTGAATCTACCTGAAGAACTCAGCGGAGTTCACAACGTATTCCACGTGTCGAATCTGAAAAAGTGTCTGTCAGATGAGACCCTCATAGTTCCCTTAAAGGAGCTCACTATCGACGACCAGCTGCGATTCGTCGAAGAACCAGTAGAGATTACTGACCGAGATGTTAAGATTCTCAAGCGTACCAGGATACCTCTCGTCCGAGTTCGTTGGGATTCCCATCGTGGCCCAGAGTATACCTGGGAATGAGAAGACCAAATGAAACTCAAGTATCCCCAGCTGTTTAAGAAAAGTGCAACCACTACTGAGACTGAAGCTACTGCAGAATTTCGGGACGAAATTCCAAATCAACAGGGGGATGATGTGACACCCCAGGAAAACCAGGAAACCAACGCAACTTAACTGGCTTCCTCAGTAACCACGCGCTAAATTTCGGGACGAAATTTTCTTAACAGGGGGAGAATGTGACAACCCTCAAATTTACATGTAACCGTACAATCTATTAATGTTAATTAAAGTACTTGATGACTGTGCTGAATCATTTAACTGCTCTCTGATTACTGTGTTATACTTACATGTACTTGTTAACGTGCTAGTAGTATACAGAAAAGTTACTAAATAGTCCGGTATGCCTTCCTGAGTGTTGAAAATTAAAAACGCTACAAAAAATATATATGTAGGACACTTTACGGATTAATTAAGCACTTTAACGGAACAACACCGAACCGGACAACCGGACATTACCCAAAACACCAAAATAATGCTAGAAGCATTGTTTTTATTTTTCTAAGCTAGTTAGGGTCCCCGAACACCCTAACACACTATATATTACATAACACACATTAAGCTCTAACTTAACCTTAGATTTCCATCTAGAACACTAACTAACTTAGTTGAAATCCAACTAGACCCCCCCCCCCTCAACCATACGGTTACATGGGGACTCCCCACAAGATTTCTTTGATTATTATATTGGATGGTGTTTAGTACTAAGGAAGCATAAGGCACAATGGGTAATTGGATGTTGGAAGATTATCTATTTAACCATGGGATCATCATTCATTCTTATCATCACATCAACAACACACCAAAAACTCTCTCCCTCTTCCTCTAGTCTCGGCTGAAATCAAGGCCACCACCACCACCATTACTTGATCACTTTCAAGCAATCTACAAGTATACAAAAGTGCTACGGGTCATACAACGAAGCTTGGTGCTCTCGAAAGTTGAAGGACCACTCTTGTTTTCTTTTATCCACCACTTTTACACCTTGTTTCTTCCCTAGCCTTGTGCTAGTAGTAAGTGCTTCTAATCATCATCTTGATCTTGTTTATGGTGGTTAATAGTTGATTTAATGGTTAAAATTTAGAAACACTAAAGAACATAACATAAAGTCTTGAACATAAGATGAATAAGGTGGATAAAGAAAAGATATGTGTGTAAATCATGTTGATCTTGTGTTATTATGATTCTTGATTGATTTCCTGATGATTTGCTGGTTAATATTGATGTTTGATGTTGTTGTGATCACTAAACATGCTAACGGAATCAATCAAACGCGCTTTAGTAGGTTAAAGACTGAGAATAGAAAGATGTTTAGTGATTACAGCCAACTTCAGTTGGCTGTAACAGGACCGTAACTTAATGAAAAATGTATTTTCTGAAGTCTAGGTTTATGTGTTATGAAATATGGTTCTAATGGCATCGGAATCATAATTTTTGGACTCCGTTTACTATTTTTAAAGTGTCATTTCGTAACAGCAGCTAGAGCTGCATTTTTGCTGCTGAAAATACGCGTTCTGTTTTCAGTCATAACTTGAATTCTGTGTAGAGTTAAATCATGAAATTTGTACTGCAGATGACCACCGATGTATTTGTAATTCTCTCACTGGAATTTCATAAATCGGACTCTCGATGAATTTTAAATAAATTATTCCGTGGACTGTGGTCAGAAAAAGATAAATCTGAGTTCAGTCCGGAAAATGAATTTTTATAAAATATTGGTAATGAATTGGACTCCGATATTTTTACAAAATAATATTTGGATCGTTTAAGATATTCTGTAAAAATTTGGGAATTTTTGGAATAAGTTAACTATTTTATTAAAAACCCCGAAAACAGCCCGGTTTTGGATATTTAATTTGAAATGGCATAAGTAGTAATTTGCGTGTCTAAATGTCGAGTGTGTTATCTGAGGATGATCTAACATGTTATATGTGTTATGTGCAATATCGTATGTTTATTTATGAATGGGAATAGATGGGAAGTTTATATGGGCATAAACCGTTAAAGTAATGCATGTTATATGATAGATACGTGTAGGAACTTTGTGCTCTATTTGAAAATCACTAAATGACTAACTGGTAATCATATTAGGACGTGATTGACCAACCTTGACTGTTAGCTTTATTTGAGAATCTAACCGAGCAAACCGAGGTGAGTTCACACACTTTCTAAGGCATGGGATTCCCGGTGGTTTGGGAATGGGTTAAAGAATTAAAACGGGATCTACATATCTTACTTGGGTAGGATATGTACGGCCATCCTCCTTGGGTTGGATGCCAATGTTAATCCTGCGTATTCTCTTTGGGAGAACTACGTACGTTCGTCCTCCTCGGGTTGGACAACAATCTTAAAACTTACTAGACAAAACTCTATCATAAGTCCCTCAATTTATATCGACTTAATCGCCGAGGCCGATGGCGAGCGGGTCATTAGTTAATAGCGCTATTAGGTTTAACAAACCTCACACCGTGTCGTTCGAACGGGCGTGTACTAATGGACTATGGCAAAGGGTCAATGCTGATAGACATTGACTTAGGGCACAACTTACTTTCGTTAGTAGTCAATATCACACCGTCTAGTAGTTCACATGGGGAAGCCCCCACTGATCATGGGTATGGATTGGGTAATAAAAGGAACTGGTTAAACATACTTTCAACTACGGGGTAACCCCCGCGGCAAATAAGCCAACGAAAGTCAAACCACGTTTTCAGAAACAACTTAAACTAAACAACCAAACGTGAACTCACTCAACTTTGTTGTTGACTCGTTGTTACATGCCTTACAGGTCGCTAAATGCTTATGGAGCTTGCACGAGGAGAAGGTTGTTGTGGAATACGGATTGTTAAGTCCCGCACTAAACTTCTAAACCTTATGAACTTATTAAACCTACGTTTGGACTTTAAACTTATGAACTATGGGACTTATGTTTTGAACTTATATTTTATGGTTCCGCTGTTAACCTAAAATCGGTTTACTTCCTTTTGGTCACCAATCGTATTGTGTTTGGTTTTATTTACTTAATTGTGTTGTTCTATATGATTGGTGGCTCGATCCTGGTCACGTCACGCCTCCAAGCGGTGGTACTCCGCATGGTGGATTTTGGGGGTGTGACAGTGAGTTTGCCAGCTAAGCAAGATTCGCAATCATTAAAGGAGTCCTGTCCAGTGGATTCAAGAATCCCCTTGGATTGGAGCCATTTTATGCGTGCCTTACTTATGTGGCCAAGTCTACAATGCCATAGAAAGGTTTCATTAATACCAGCTTTGTTACGCTTAGAAAGATGATATATGTTATTGCATGTTTGAACATCAATCTTATAGATACCATTTCGAGGTTTAGCCTCAAAATAAAAGACATCATTCAAGTAGGCAGAAATAGAAATACCATTAAAAACGTACTTGAAACCTTGTTCAAACAAAAGGGAAACCGAAATAATGTTTCTGGTTATACCAGGTGGAAACAAACAATTGTTTAAATTAACTACAAGGCCAGAAGGACATGAAAAATGAAATGTGCCGGTTGCAAGAACGGGCACTCTTTTCCCATCACCAACGATGAGTTCCATGTCGCCTTGTTTCAGCTTCCTCCACTTTTCAGGCTCCTGCAAAAAACATTAGTGATGTGGTAACCACACCCGGTATCAAATACACATGTGTTGCTAGAGACAGTAAAAAGCTCAATAACATAAATGAGAATACCTGAAGAAGTGCCAACGTTATTGGCCTTGTTCGCCTTCAGCTTGGCTAGATACTGCGGGCAGTTCCTTTTCCAGTGCCCCATTTGGTTGCATTCAAAGCACTGACGCTCCTGGGGAGGGGGTGGTTTAGCAACCTGCTTGTTGTTGGTGGCAGGTTTGGCAGCAACAACAACCATTTTCTTGCCTTTGCTATAAGGAACCTTTTTCTTGTTGTTGGGCTTCTTAACACTACCAGACTTGACCATCAGAACTTGGTTGGTTTTATGTGGAATGTTCATCTCGGCCGTTTTGAGCATACCATGTAGCTCAGGCACAGTCTTTACCCAAGCATTCATATTATAGTTCATAATAAACTGGTCATATGAGCTAGGGAGAGAGTTCAAGATGAAGTCCGCTGCCATTTCATCTTGAAGGGGATAACCAAGTTTGTTCATCTGATCAATGTACCCTTTCATCTTAAGCACATGAGTACTGACACACGATCCTTCTTGCATTTTACAGCTTATGAGCTGCTTCATGGTGTCATATCGCTCCTGTCGGGCTTGTTTCTGAAACATGCCTTTCAGCTCCTGTCGGACGTTTTGAGCATACCTTGTTTCTGAAACATGCCTTTCAGTTCAGGAGACATGGTGACTTGCATAAGGCAGGCTACCTCAATGGCATCCTCGTTATGCTTTTCCAGTGCCTTACGAGCAGCAGTAGTGTTACTTTCAAGCTCGGTAGGGACTGGGCCATCTAAGATATATAGCTTTTTCGCCATCTTGAGAACTATTCTCAGATTGCGGTGCCATTCGAGAAAGTTGGTGTTATTCAGTTTTTCCTTTTCAAGTATAGACTTGAGAACGAAGGAGTTGTTTTCATTAGACATCTGTTACATAAGCAAAGAGATTTTAATTAGTATTTTCAATGTATATTTCCTTATTTAATTAGTGACCCATTACAGTAACTAGAACAAGGAATGAGAATCTGGCTATGTCAGTAGTAAAGGCAGCTGTGGCATGCACTTTAGTAAGTGACTAGGCAGACTGACAACGAGTGTCAATTGTGAGAATTGCACAACTCTCGAGTATGAGGCCGCTAAGACAACTCTTGTCTATGCATTGATACGTTTAGCCTCATCTATGCCGACTTTCTACTTTCGAGACAGCTGGAGCATGTGGTGAGAAAAGAAAAAGTAATAGTCGTCCTAAAAGAGGTACGTGTGGAAGGGCCGGATGTGTCAACGAAACCCTTGCACCTTGGAAGGATATGCTAGACATCAAGTGTGGTGCTGTGGCTCCAAACACTGATGGTTCGCTTTTACGTTCCAAGTGTAGCTTGTGATAGGATGGCATAGACTATTGATTTTAATTATGGGTTAATTTAATATTTACCAAATAGGGTCGAAAGAGCCAATTTTAGTACATATTTAGTCGTGACGTCTTGATGAACCCTTTCATCTCTCAGGACACTTAATTTTAAATAACCTATTAAAACTAAGTTTGTCGCGACTTGTATAACCATTTAAAAGTTAATAGTTTTAAAACTATTAAGTTATGAGTTTTAGAAAGTTAAAACTTGTTAAATTTCAAAAACTATAATGGTTATTATTTATTTTAAAAATAACTATTTGTTTTTATAACAAATATTTACAAGTTGTAAAAATCAATTTAGAACTTGTTATAATTGATTGTGAACATTTTAAAACACCTTTTAAAAGTTTGGTAATAGGTTGGTTGTAATATAACAACTTATATGATAAAAGCAACCATAATAGCAAAAATAAATATGTAAATCTTTAGGCCATTTTGTTTGTTCTTGCCAGAGCCAAATAGCAAGACCAAACTGGGTCACGGGGTAACAAACAACCACAAGGATGGACCTAGTGCATCTAGTTGTCTTTAGCACCTCCTTGATTCCTGTAATGTCTTCAGTTTTGTCTTCGGGTCTTCAACTTTATATTATAATATAAAAATATAACAAGAATTGAAACCCTAATCTATTACAACTTTGAGCCACAAAGTGGGCCAAAACCATAAAACAAAACAATAACAAAAATACAAGTACAAGGTCGGCCATGTTTACATATTCAACACAATCATATTGAAGTGAGCAATCTTTTGGTCAAATAAAACAAATAAAACTTTTGACCAAATAACTTTTTGCCCAAGAAATATTTAGATCCGAAACTTTAAACAAGTTAAAGTTTGAGATCTATAACCGGTTAAAAGGACCGGTTCCGATTTGCATGTTGTAAGCGTGGCTCTGATACCACTGTTGGGATTCAGTGGTGTCAATTTTACTTTTGATCAAAACGGGTTTGATATATTTTATTAACTAAATATATAATTAATAAAAACGCAGCGGAATAAATATAAATAATCAACACCAAAAGTGAACCGAACAGGATCATGGTTACAAACATACAAATACGATATATAAAATAATTAATCTACCGATGAGAAAAATTATACCCTTTTGGTTAATAATAACCGTGTGAGACACCGAGGTACAACGAACGAACGCTAAATACGAACACGAACCGATCGGCGTAGGCTTTGGCTTGGCCGGTCGTCACAACACAAAAGAAAAGAAAAGGTTAGGCGCCTAATAATGGCGGCTGTCTTTCTTATTTTTGTGATAATCTCACAAAAGTGAATTCATATTCCTTTTGTGATCTCTTGCGGCAGAAGAACAACTCAAAAAGAGATGATTAAATAAAATATATATAGTAATATATATTTAGGTTCACATCCCTAATTATCTCTTAGGCCCCGAAGCCCAATATAATAAGCTCAAGCCTAAACGCGATACGAAGCCCGAAAAACAAAGTTTAATTAAACAAGTAATTAAACCTTACATTATTTATACCCGTATAAATAATAAATCCCGTTTCTCGCGAATATATAATTATTCTAGATAATTATATATTTCGTTCCGTTAATTGTTCGTGATCACCAGTTAACCAAGTTAAGTGGATTTAATGTCCGTTGCCCAAGGTGTAACTCTTACGGGTCATAGCTCGGTCAGCAGCGTTGACTTATCGAACTCGTACATATAAATCCAACAGTAGATAAATATGCATGTCGTAATGCCATACCCGTTATTTTATAAAAAAAAATTATCTTAAAATTTATAAAACAAAAACAAATATGCTCAAAATTAATTATATATAAAAAATTATCTTGAAAAGTCTTTTTTGTGCCAGTATTCTTCATTGCACTATTGCGGAAAATCGTAATTATATATATACTAGTGATAGTAGCCGGCAAAGACAATACGTTACTTGTTGTAAAGGTATATTCGGAAAGTTATAAATCATTATATCTGTTAAAATCAAAATACGTTGCACTGATCAAACACTATAAAAACAAAGACCAACAACCCAGTTCTGATAAGCTCTACAGACGTTTGGTTAGTACCGGATTGATTTGTTTCGTTAAGAGTACCAGCACTCGATATAGTTTACAAAATGAACACAAATCGGTTCGCTACGAGACCGCTAATGTTTGCAATACAAACAAAAAAATTAATTTCAAGGCTTTGTAACACAAAAGTTATTTGATGTAAAAAAAAATTCAAAATCATGTTTTAATCAATTAAAAACCATCATACAAATAGAACACGTAGATAAATATGCTTTTAAGAGCCGAATCTTTGGCATGAAGTTCGATTCCTATGTATTCTTGTATTGATTTGTTCAATTCTTATGTCATATGTTTGTGAATAAAATCTGATGACATGTACGAACGTTGTGTTTCAGTTACTTCACGATGTAGATAAATATGCATGTCGTAATGCCATACCCGTTATTTTATAAAAAAAAATTATCTTAAAATTTATAAAACAAAAACAAATATGCTCAAAATTAATTATATATAAAAAATTATCTTGAAAAGTCTTTTTTTTGCCTGTATTCTTCGTTGCACTATTGCGGAAAATCGTAATTATATACTAGTGATAGTGGCCGGCAAAGACAATACGTTACTCGTTGTAAAGGTATATTCGGAAAGTTATAAATCATTATATCTGTTAAAATCAAAATACGTTGCACTGATCAAACACTATAAAAACAAATACCAACAACCCAGTTTTGATAAGCTCTACAGACGTTTGGTCAGTACCGGATTGATTTGTTTCGTTAAGAGTACTAGCACTCGATATAGTTTACAAAATGAACACAAATCGGTTCGCTACGAGACCGCTAATGTTTGCAATACAAACAAAAAAATTAATTTCAAGGCTTTGTAACACAAAAGTTATTTGATGTAAAAAAAAATACAAAATCGTGTTTTAATCAATTAAAAACCATCATACAAATAGAACACAACTTGATTGGTTAGGATATTGATACTCCGTATTGTTTGAGATTAAATAAAAACATAAGGGCCATCAGGGTGGTCGCAGCAAAGGTGAACGACAAACCTCTTGCCGATCGGCAACCCCACAACCATCAAAATCATCCGCGCGGCAAAGGTGAATTCGGGAGATTGCAAGGGTGATTTCGGCGACTTGTTGCCGATGGGGGAAAGAAGATAGAGAGGGAGAATGGTGGGGCCCATACTCAAATCAACCAATCACAAGTTTTTGCTTTTTTTAAATGGTTTGCCTAATCTTAAATTAGGCATGCACCTCTTAACTTTTTTAGGTAATTGGCAAATTACATGACATAATTCAATTGGATGGGGAGAAACTTTGCCTAAATGGATTAGTTATAAATAGAGGTGTACAAAAAAACTGGTTTTAGAACCGAAACCAGAAAAAAAACCGAAACCGATTTTTTTAACCGGTTTTTTTATAACCGCCGGTTTTTATACCGGTTACTATTCTTGACTTCAAAAACCGGTTATTAACCGAACCGGTTATAAAAAACCGGTTAAAACCGGTAAAAAACCGGCTTTCTTGGGAAAAACCGGTTAAAAACCGGTCCCAACCGGTTATACCGGTTATTGTTTTGGACCTAAAAAACCGGTTAGTAACCGGAACCGGTTATAAAAAAAAACCGGTTTTTATTTTGGGTGAAAAAACCGAAACCGGTTATTGAAAAAAACCGATTTGTACACCTCTAGGTATAAATATAAGGGTGGAGGGAGTCATCAATCACTATTAGGATGTTTGCGTTATTCTCTAACCAATAATATCATGCTATGTCAAGTCCTCATTCCACCCTCCATTTTGCACTCAATCACTAGCAATGGTTAATTACTATTAGGGTGTTTGAGTTATATATTTTTTATTTCTAGAAATTATGCTACATTCCTCAATCAATCCCACTCAAACAATCGGTAACTACTCACCGCACAACACCCTCACCGCTCACCGATTTGGAGCCGGCAACCGATCAGCGATCGGTGAATACCATTCCCCGACGTCTTCACCGCAATGATACCGACCATCCTAATGATTTTAAAGTATACTAGTAATAAAAACAGTTGCCGCGTTGCGGCGAACTTATTTTGTTATTTAGACTTTGTTTATATGTGTTTGAAATCACTACGAGCGCATTGCACACGGAACCGCTGACAAGAAAAAAAAGAAAATGTAGGAAAAAAACACTAAAAAATAACCGAAAGAAAATCAACTAAAAAAATTGTATGGTAATGATGTTGTTCGGTAGAAACCCGTAGTCAGAGATGAACAAATAGTAATGGGTACCGGTACCGAATTTCCTGAACCGAAAGAACCTAAGTACCAGTTTGGTACTGACGTTTGGCGTTCCTGGTACCGACTCGCTACCGGTTTTTATCTTCATATACCGATACCGTAACCTAGATATCAGTTGGCACCGAGCTCATCCCTACCCTGAAACTAAAAAAAGTTGTACGATACCGTTGCTGTTCGTACGGTAGCTGTGATCAGGGATTAGCAAATGGTACTGGGTAGCAGTACCAAACTTATCGAAGTAAAAGACGATCAAACTCAATCCGGTACCGACTTTTGACGTTTTATGTATCAGGCTGGTGCTGGTTTTTACCTTCATGTACCGATAACGAACTGGTATTTTCGATACAAATACTGGTTGACACCAAACTTATAAGCTTAAAAAGTAAAGAAAATAACAATTTTATAATATTAAAATAATAAAACCATAAAAAAAGCTGTATCAAATATTTTATTATATTATAATATTTTAAAACACTGTTCGTTACCTTTTATTTTTAATATATAGATAATATGGGTGGAGATACAATAGGAAGTTTATTTGGCTAGGAAGGCTAGGAAGTGATCTTGACCATCCATTAAGTTAATCAAGGGCTAAGATTAAATCAGGGAAATTGAAAGGAAGAAAAGAGGCGCGTGAGTTTGTTCAAGGGCATTCTAGTCAATCCAAGCCAATAGTTTCTCTCTCCTCCAATTCCCCCCCATTTTTTAAACGTTAATAACTCTTTCATACGACATTATTTTTTTATAAAAATTGCACCAAAAAAACGAGTGTTTTTTTATCTTTAAAACGAGTATACTATTGCTATATTTAAAAAAAAAAAATTTAAACACAGTTGTGTAAAACGCAATAGAAAAACCATCAGTTACGTAAAACGCAATGAAAAAAAAAACCTAAAAAATGACATTTTTCTAAAACGCAATGCACCAAAAACACAAAGAAATGACTTATTTGTAAAATGCAATGGCCAGAAAACACAAAGAAATGTCTTATTTCTAAAACGCAATGGACTGAAAACACATAAAAAAGTGTTTTACCTAAAACGCAATGCACAAAAAACACAAAGAAATGTCTTATTTGTAAAACGCAATGGCCAGAAAACACAAAGAAATGTTTTATTTGTAAAACGCAATGGCCAGAAAACACTTAAAAATGTCTTATTTCTAAAACGCAATGACCTAAAAAAACAAAAGAAAGTGTTCTCTGTAAAACGCAATAGACTGAAAACACCTAAAAATGTGTTTTACCTAAAACGCAATGACTAAAAACACTTCAAAAATGTGTTTTACCTAAAACGCAATGACTAAAGATACTTAAAAATGTGTTTTTTCTAAAACGCAATAGCTCAACCCCAGCCAGGGGCTCTGCCCCTTGGACCCCGCCAGGGGCTGCCGCCCCTGGGACCCCGCTACCAGGGGCTGCCGCCCCCGGACCCCCGCCAAGATCGTAAAACGCAATGACTAAATAAAAACCCAGATCGTGAAAATGAAATTAAAGAATTTCTTACATGGATCGAAGCCGGTTTCTTCATCAATTGACGAAATTTGAAATGATAGAAACACTTATCAGCGATTGAATCGAACAAATCGAGTGATTATCTTCAAAATCACCAGAAAAAACGAGATTTTGAATGAAATTAAACTGGGTTTTCTTCGAAAAAAGCTGAAGAACACGTTGATCAGGTGGTTGAATCATTGATTGATGACGAAAATCACACTATAATGTAGTGATTATTGAGATAGTAAGTGAAGAAAAGGTTGGAGATGGTGGGTTTTGAAAATGGTGGGTTTTGAAGTAACTGAGGAGAAGAAGGAAGAAGAAATGATGAGATTGACTAAAATACCATTTCTCTTTATTTTAAAATTTGCCACATGTCATAATCCTATGGCTTCCTATCCTTCCTAGCCAAAATTAACTTCCTATTTGATCTTTTCCCTATATAATATATAGATAGGTAGAGGTTCAACTAAGAATTTAATCTTCCCTAAGTTTCCTAAGAAGCAATCTTGAGCTTACATGTGGCAATCTCATTAATTTAGGTGAAAGGGTAATATTGGAAAATGCAAATTTCAAACAGATCTGTACTTAGTTTTAATCACACGATTTTCATTCCTTCTTTCATATTTTTCATTCATTCATTCATTGAGCTTCATCATCTGACCACATCTCATTCAATCGTTTTCATCATCTGACCACATCTAAATCAATCGCAAATCTCAATCTCAATCCTGCTGAATCGTTCATCGTTTTCATCGATTTGCCGGTACCTGCGAGATTGAGATCAATCCTGCTGAATCGTTCATCGTTTTCATCGATTTGCTGGAACCCTAGCTCCTCTGTTCATTCATTGATTTGCTGATTTATCCTCCTCTATTTTAATGATGTCTACTACTGTCGATGGTAAAATACCTTCTAGTTTTAATTTCATCTACTTTTTAGGTTTTTAGTTTTGATCTAAGTTGTGCTGGTTTTTATTTAAAAGTGTAGTTCTGAAGTTGTGCTGGTTTTTTGAAGTTGTGCTGGTTTTTTTATATTTACATCATATTTTAAAGTGTAGTTTTGTAAAGTTGTGCTGATATCTTTATTTTGTGCTAGTTTGCCTGGTAAAGTTGTGCTTGTTTTTTGTGCTGGTTTATTGTAAAGTTTGTGCTGATATCTTTTATTTGTTCTGGTTTTTTGATTTGTTCAGGAGTTCGTATCTGTCCAACTACTGGTAATCAGTATTATACTCCTATTGTTCCAGATTCTTCCAAACCTGTAGTTGGTATGCATTTCCAGTCAATTGATTCTGCCTTTAATTTCTATAAGAAGTATGCTAAGTTATCTGGGTTTGAGGGTCGAAAGCATACTCAATCTTCAAAAAATGGTGTTGTGATTAGAAAGTACTTTGTTTGTGCGAAAGAGGGTTCAGCGACATCCTGTGCTGTTGACACGGTAAATGATAGTGTTGGTGCTGATAAAAAGTTAAATGACCGAAGGAGGAGACCTTCTAAACGTACCGGATGTAAGGCACACATCCGTATGTCTTTAACTCCAAAAAATACTTATAGAATTTCTCATGTATTTGAGGAGCATAATCATTCTTTTGTTGATGAAGAGGATTATCATCTTTTAGCTTCGTCTAGAAAGTTGACATTCACTGAAGAGCAACTGCTTTCTGATTTTTCTGAGATGAATATTGGTCCAGTTAGGGCATTCAACCTTATGAGAAAGATTCGTGGTGGATTTGATAAGGTTGGAGTGACGTCTACTGATTGTAAAAATTTTAAAAGAGATATTAATTTGTTCATTGGAGAGTTTGATGTGGACATGGCTGTCCAACGTCTTATGAAGAAGAAGCTGTATTTGCCGAATTTTTCTTGTGAATTTTATTGTGATGAAAAAGGTTCTCTTGCTGGATTATTTTGGGCTGATGAAGAAATGAAACTGAATTATGAGGTCTTTGGGGATGTTATGTCTTTTGATGCTACGTTCCGTACGAACAGGTATTTTATTTATTTTTTGTAGATCATTTATTCATATTTTTATTAAACTAGCACAATTCAGCAAGCAGTTGTAATATAATCAATTCAATTTTTAGGTATGACTTGGTATTTGTTCCGTTCACTGGAATCGATAATCATCATCACAATGTCACGTTTGCTGGTTCTTTGTTAGCATCTGAAACTGCTGAATCATATAAATGGCTTCTTCAAAGTTTTTTGAAGGCTTTTGGTGTTGCACCTAAGGTGGTTGTGACTGATCAGGACGCTGCAATGAAAATTGCCATCCGAGATGTTTTCCCAGATACCAGACATCGTTTGTGTATGTGGCATATAATGATCAAAGTTTCTGAAAAGGTAACTTTCTTAAACCAGCACAGTTTTACAATGTTATAATTTTTTAAACCAGCATAAATTAAACCAGCACACTTTTAGCATATAAACCAGCATACTTTAAACAATCCATTTAAACCAGCACACTTTAGCATATAAATCAGCACACTTTTAAACCAGCACACTTTGGCATATAACTCAGCACACTTTTAAACCAGCACACTTTCTTTAAACCATCACAGTTTAAGCATCATAGTTTAAGTTTATACATCAACTAGCACACTTTAACATATAAACCAGCACATTTTAGGATTTGTTTGCTGTTTTAATATACTAATTATTTTTTTTGTTATAGGTTGGTACTGAGCTATCACAAGATGAGGTTTTTAAAGAAGATATATGTGCTGTTGTATGGACTGATGCTCTTGAACCAGCACAGTTTGAGACACAATGGTGTGATTTAATGATTAAGTACAACCTTACTAGTAACAGCTGGCTGTCTGATATGTACAACCTCAGATCAGATTGGATTCCTGCATACTATCGTCATGAACATATGTCCGGTCTTATGCGTACAACATCTAGGTCTGAGAGTGAAAATCATTTTTTTGGTCAATTAACCAACACAAAATTGTCATTAGTTGAGTTTTTGAGCCATTTTGATACTGCAATGGAATCTCAGAGGTTTAAGCGCAGCAAACGTGATCATGATACCAGATACACAGAACCTGCCATGAAAACCAATTATGAATTGGAACGGGAAGCTGTAAAGATTTATACTCGGGGGATATTTTTTGATGTTCAAGAAGAAATTCGACTTGCTTGCAAGAATTGTATGTGCAGGCGTGAAGAAGAAGTTGGTGATTCAATTAAGTTTTATATTCTACAGGTCAATCTTCCCGGCCTTCATGAGGTATTTATTTATACCTTTAGTAGCACAAACATGTTCTGCTTTTTACAATACATTTTAAGTAGCACAGTGATTTATATTTACAATTAGAATTTTACATATATAAACCAGCACACTTTGTTATAAACTAGCACAATATAAAGCATTTGTTATTTGTGTAGGTTCTTTTTACTCCTAAGGATATGGTAATTAAATGCAGCTGCAACCGATATGAGCAGTATGGTTTGCTATGTAGGCATGCCTTTTGTGTTCTTCGTCTTTGTGGTATAAAGGAGTTCCCTAAAAAATATGTTATGGGGCGTTGGACAAGAGATGTTGTTCCAAAAAAGACAAAAGTTTCGAGTTTTGATCAAAATGCTGCTGGTAATCAAGTTGAACGTGCTTCCAGCATTGTGCGTGAGATAATGACTGCAACTGAACATATTGTTAACCGTCTTGTTACAAATATTGACCTGTTATCGTTGTATAGAGACCAAGTGATCGAGTCGAAGTTGAAGGTTGATTCTGCTGACCTTCCTGCAGAATCACTTGACAAGAATGCAAGATTAGCTAATATTCTTCGTACTGATCAGCCATGTTCATCGTCTTCTGCTACCATTCTTCCACCTAGTGGTATTAGAAACAAGGGGTGTGGTTCAAACAAACGCTTAAAGTCTTTTCGTGAGGTATCATCTTCAAGAATATCAAAGAAACCTAAAACTAGAGGTTGTTTGATATGTGGAGGTCATGGACATAATAGTCGGACTTGTAAGATGAAGACTACTGTTGCTGATTCCCAGAAGAGCAGTTAGTCGTGTGTCTTGGAAATCATGATATTTGGATTTGTTATTTTTTTCATTTCAGTTTGGATTTCTTGTATTCTTATTATGTTTACAACATTCAACCAGCACATTATTAGTTTTTGTTGATTTGTAAATGCAATTGTCAAGAATTTGATTTTTCAACATTCAATATACTGTTTAAAACCAGCACAATTTTAAACTTTGTTCTTTAAAACCAGCACAATTATAAAACCAGCACAATTTTAAACTTCTTCTATGAAACCATCACATATTGTCATAGTGAAACCAGCACAATATTAATTGTAAAACCAGCATAAAATTAACTTTCCTAATATAACTGTTAAAGCAGTACAATGTAATTGTTAAACCAGCACCATATTAATTGTTAAACCAGCACAAAATATTACAGACAACTACCAAACTAATGTTATATTGTTCAACCAACACAATCAATATTTCTTGTTCAATCTGTCATTGATTTTATTTTCCGCATTTTTCTTGCATTCCTCTTTCTTTTCAGGCTCCATCTTCTCATACTTCTCTAACAGTTCCATCATTTCACCTTTCGCTAAGTTGATGTCGGATAAAAGTATTTTGCTTAAATACTTGTATCTCAGTTCAACCAACTCTTTGTCTTGTTCCGGTGACTCTTTCGACAGCCCACTATCCCATTCCTTCTTGCTCACATGCTTCCCTGTGTATGTCTCCATGTGTCTCATTGCAAAGACACCACAATCTACAAAGTTCTTTTCCGTTTGCCACGACATTTTCATTATTTCTGGTTCCAAGGGCGACATCTTTGGGTGCATTGTTGGGTATTCAACTTCAAGGTAATCACATACAATTTCTTTCTGTAATTTGAAAATTTTCAAAATCAAAATCCCTAAGCATCACAAATATAATTAAAATAAACAGCACGGAATTAATGGGCATCAATATATTACCACTCTTTTAGCACGTGCCATTTTTTGTGCTTTTGCTTTCCCTTTCATGTTGTCTATAATCTTGATGTCTTCTCCCTTGAAATCAAAACATACAATGTAGTAGTGCTTGTTTTGTAGTATTGGAATGAACAACATGTCCACTTTCCTAATACTTTCAAACCCGGTAGTCATCAATGTCGCGGCAATGTTTTCTCTGAAATTTTGTGTGCAGGTCTTTTTGTTCAGTTTTGGTTTGAAATTGTTTTCTCCCTGCACAGAAACCAGCACAATGTGTTATAAACCAGCACCAGCACAATGTGTTATGAACCAGCACAATAATAGCATTTCATATATTAGACTAACCAGCTATTAATAAAACATTAATATTTCAAAACCAGCACAATGTGTAATAATCCAGCACATTTTGTTAAATGTGCTTTTTCTAATCTGTTATTAAAACCAGCACATATTAGAAAACATACCAGCATGTTGCATGGGCAGAAAACTCTTGCCGGTGAACCTTTGCTTCTGTAGACCTCTTCACTGTTTAGTACCAATGACAAAGCTGTTAGGACTTGGACATGTATGTATAAGTTCGGGTGAAGCGACTCCAGAAATACCCTTGAAAGGGTTGTGCTAAATGCTGTCTCAAATATAAACACCCTGCATTGTTGTAATACACATTAGTTTAAATACTTATTTTTATCCAATTAAGATTTTGTTGGTTTTTATACTTACCAGGGGTCGTCAACTGTCGAGAACATCCATTCGGCTATCCTTTCTTCAATTTTTTCAGTTTTTGTTTTTATTTGTACAACTCGCTGCATATATGGTGAACATAAAGGTTCGGCAGGTTGAGTTGTACGTTTGCTTTGTCTTTTTTTCTTCTGGTCTCCGGCGTTTAGGTCTTCACCTATGAATTCTTGTTTTTCACTGTCTTTTTTGGTTTCCTTTTCTGGTGTTTTAAAAACCTCTCCTTGCTGTGCTGGTTGACCAGCAGCCTCATTTCCTTCTTTCTTTGCTGGTTGACCAGCAGTGTCACTTTCTCCCTTTGGTGGTTCATTAGCATCTTCACCTCCTTTCTTTGTTGTTTCCCCATCAGGTTTACCATCTTTAGCCTTTTCTCCACCTGCATCCTTTTCTTCTTCACCACCAACTCCATGATCAGCACCATCTTTTTTGCTGCTTGCTGCTTGTTCTGCCTTTTCTATTTTTTTTTATAATCTCTGGCCACATTGAACTGGTGATTCTGAAAGGAGTTGAATCAAATTGTGAGACCACCATTTTTTTTGTGATTGGGTAAGTTTAACTTCATTCCCTTCTTCCTTTTCATTCCCTCCTTCTGTCTTCTCTCCACTTCCTCCTTTTTTCTTTTCTTCATTCCCTGCTTCTGATTCTTGCTTCTCGAAATTGTACTTTTCACCATATACTACCAATCTTTTTCTCCACTCATCCACAGCATCCACAACCTCCTCACCTCTGTACTTTGTTAAACATTTTGCAATCATTTCGTGTGTTTCTTTGACATGCATGTCCAGCTCTTTTGTTTTGGATTTTATCAGACAAATCCATTCCTGAAAAGATAACCAGCACATTCTTTTTATAAAGTAGCACAAATTGTAAAAGTAGCACATTCTTTTTATAAAGTAGCACAAATTGTAAAAGTAGCACATTTTCCATTTTTATTTTTACATACACATGATAAAAGTTTACAATAAAAGTAGCACATTTCAAACTAGCACAGTTTTACAATCCATTTAAACCAGCACACTTTAGCATATAAATCAGCACAATTTCACATTCCAAATTCTAACATTAAACTAACATATACTAGGTATAAACTAGCACAATTTAACATTCCAAACACTAAATGTCATAAAAGTAGCACATTTTTCAACAAATGTCATAAAAGTAGCACATTTTTTCAATAACCATCTAAACCAGCACTTTTTTCAGTAATACTACAGATAAACACAATAAAATAGAAATTACCACTCCACTTGTTGGATTTGTAGGTGGAATTTGTGAGAGTTTTTCCTGGGATTGTGGAATGTCCAAACTTTGTGTAATGTCTAGAGATTCTGGGAAGTCACTAAAGTAATGATTTCTAGCTTCATCAGTTTCCTTTGAGATTTTTTGATATGTGGATAGAGGTTGTTCAGCTGGTGCTTTTTTCTTCATCTTCAGTTTTACCTTCAAATTCTTTCGTTTTTCATTTTCTTCTGTTTCACCAGTTGTTGCTGCTTTCAAACTTGTTTTCTTCTTACTCTTCACCACCTTTTGAGTAGGTGTTTGTGTTGTCAAGGTGAGTTTCTGTGCTGGTTTCCCATCTTTTTCACTTCTCTTTCTTTTATTGCTTTCCACCACCAGACCAAGCTTTTTAATTGTATCATTTTTATGATACATTACAGCTGGTATCATCTTCTGTGTTGGATTTGTTCTTTGGTATGTATCATGAGCATAAACCAACTGATTGATTTACAAGTTAGTTTTTGTTATTATGTTTGATAAAAAAACAATAAATATAGATCATTTTTAGATAACTACAACATACCACTAGAAATGTTATCGGTCCGATGTAATGTGCTGCTTTAGATTGGAACCAGCTTGTTGTCTTTCTGTTCAAGCAGTCGATCACGTAGCTGCACCAGTCAACATCCTTAATATCTACATCAGGTTGCAATGTTGTAAGGAATTTCATGTTGACGCTGCCACCGTGTGTGAGCTCTGCCATTATTGAGTTGAACATTACAAGAAAGTTCAGTTGAAATAGCCTTCCACTCTCCTTCTGTTCTTTCACAACATGAATAATATGATGCATTTTTGGCAGTTCATCATCAATTTCAAATTGATTTCTAAACTCTGCAACAACTGGATCACTCATTGATGGTTTAGTCTCCTTAACCTTCACTTTACCCATTGGTATGCCAAGAACTTCTTGTACTAGGTTAGGTGTTATCACTACATTATGTGTACCTAGATTCAGTGTGTTGATTGTAGGTTCATAATTGTTAGTGAGCCAGTATCCCAGATCAGTTGGTATTTTTTTTATATCAAAGTTCTTCATGCTTTCAAATCCCATGTTATCCACTTCTGCTTTCTGTTCGTCAGATAACACTTGCATGAATTGAGCAAGGTTTTTTGGGCTGTTCCTGATTCTAATTCTTTTTTTCTTATCAAATTCCTTGAAAAGTGTTGATCGTATAGGTTCAAGGTTTGTGGCAACAGCTTTTAGTGCTGTTTTTTGTTTCTTTTCCGGTTGTTCGAAGTCACTGTCTGATGACCCTGCAAGTAATTTCAGAAGAAACATAGTAACCAGCACAAGTTATAAAGTGTACTATATATTAAAAAAACAATAACCAGTACCATTTTGATCATTTAATACATAATAAACCATGATTTTTATAATTCAAAACATCATTGTTACATAAGGTTCAGAAAAACATGATCATAATACATAACAGCATTGATAACATTAGAAAACTAAAACAAACAACATAAACATGATGATCATAGCAGGAGCTGGCTAGATTGCTACTTCCTTCCAAAATTCTTGACTGAGATTATAGGTTTTTCCTCATCTTCTTCATGTTTAGGTTGTAGTATGGGGATCTTTTGTTTTTCATCATCTTCTTCTTTTTTGGGTTGTACAACTGAGATTTCAGGTTTCTCATCAATCTCTTCTTTTATGGGATCTGAAGGTTCACCACCAGAAGTAGGATGATTGGTATAGCTTGGCCCCCAGATTGCTACTTCATTCCAAAATTTCGGACTCATATAATATTCCTTTTTTGTTGGTCTTACAACTTTGAGTGGAATGGGATGCAAAGGTTCATTATCAAAAGTAGGGATTGGTTCTCCTGGTTGTACAATTTGTAGTGGTTTGGGATTGTACAGCTCTGTTTTCACACACAAAAAAGCAACTGAAACTTATATTACTTATCTCCTGAATTTAAAAGTAGCACAGTCGGTAAACCAGCACAGATTTGGAACCCAAAAAACCACTTGTGCTAGTTTCTTCTAAAACACTAAAGTAGCACAGACGGTAAACCAACTAGAATTTGTGCTAGTTTACTAGAAAACACTAAACCCTTTGTGCTAGTTTCTTCTAAAACAATAAACTAGCACAGATAGTAAACCAGCACATATTTGGAACCCAAAAAACCAACTAGCACATAGGTTAAACCAGCACAGATAACCAACTAGCACATATTTGTATCAAAACCAGAAAACCAACCACAACTTTGTGCTAGATATTTCTAAAACACTAAACTAGCACATAGGTTAAACCAGCACAGAAAATAAACCAGCACAAAAAATAAACCAGCACTATTTCATTAAAACACAACGATCGATCTGTTTTATAAAATGCAGAACATGAATCAGTTTAGGCATATTAAAACCCTAGAAATCTGTTCGTTTACAGATCCTTAACAAACCTTCGAAATCGTCATCAGGTTTTGTTTCTTTATGCTTCTGGCTTCTTGTAGATCTCTTAGAACCTGTGTAATCGATTTGATTTCGAAGAAACTTAGAAAAACCGTACAAAATTGAAACGAATACACCAAAATGCAAAAAAAAAAAAATGGAACGTACTCTCTGAATCCATCGTTGATGCTGTTTTTGTTGTTGTTTGTTCGATTTTCGTCTGTCTGATTGTCGATTTTAGGGGACGTTTGTTAGCGATTGGGAAGTTTTGAGAGAGAGTGAAGAAGAACTGTTTTTGAATCGTAACTGCTTTGCTTTTTGTCCAGTACTATTTTTTTGTTTATGACGAAAATACCCCCGCGCGTTTTATTTTGTTTACTTATCTAGTTTAATATTAGGGATCTAATCTGGTCCATTGGTTGTTTAAAAAAATGGTGTAGATTGCTTCTTAGGCAACTTAGGCAAAATAGGCTTCTTAGGGGAACCGCCCCCTATATAGATAATTCCGGTATAAAAAAATCATGTTAACTACGGTTATGATAAAATAAAGAATATTGTTTAACATGTGGATAAATAGTATATTATATTAAATAAAAATTGAAAAGAAAAAATAAAATATTACTTTATGTCCACATCTTTGTTATTTGCCCCCTCCAAATAACAACAACTTGATGCGGAAGCTACTGAGTACCGAGTTAACTCACTGACTGACTCTGGAGCCTATAAATTAACACTCCCTCCTGACCTCTTGTTCGATATTCAAATACATCACCACAAATTCACTTCAATTTCATCCTCAAAAAATGACATCTGCATCATTCTACTGTGATCAATCAAACAAACCTATGATTTCACCACGACGAGGTCAGAATCAAATCAAGCGGATGATGATGAAACAGATCGTGAATTTGGTTGCTTCGAAAACCACCAGCATGATGATGATGATGATGAAGACCACTTAATCAACCTCACCGGAAGGAATTGCTGAATTACGTTTTGTTCTGTGTGATTGTGAATAAACTGTAGACTGTAATTATGCAAAATTTGCCCTGCTCAACTAATTACTATTCACAGTTTATTTCGATGCCTCAGATTCATTAAAATATTACATCATTTTTTTCTTTAATATCATATTAATAAACTGTCAAAATTGTCCCTAATGTTTGGATACAATTGCTAAATTCATCCAAAAAGTTTTTTTCTCAAATGGACCACTCAAGTTTTAAAATCTTGTTAAAAACTAATGTTAAATGAGGGGTATTTTAGTCAATTACTTTTATCTCTTATTTATTTAACCCAAATGACTTAAAAAAACGGCAAAACATCAGGATTGCAGCTGGAATTCACCGAACATGAATCCCTTATTTAACACAAATAAATTTGGAGAACGCGACGAAGGATAAAGATAGATGGCCCAGAGAGTAGCACTCGAACTTGAATCCCTTATTGTGGAACGGAGGTCGATCGTATTCGCCGATGTAAATAATGAGAAATGAAAGGGAAATGAGGTTTCCTAGTTTAATTGTTAGGGTAATAAAATAAATAAAAGTTTAATAATATAAAAAGTACAAATAAAATATAAGAAAGTACAAAGATCTTCAATTAAAACACAAACATAGGAATATAAACGAATGTTCACGAACACGTTCATGAACACCTTACCGAACGTTCACGAACACAATCGAACGAACGAGACCTCTGTTCATGTTCGTTCATTTAACTAATCGAACGGAATTTCTTGTTCATGTTCATTCGTTTATTAAACGAACGAACATAAACGAACTTCCCGCCGAACGGTTCACGAACTGTTCGTTGAACGTTCGGTTCGTTTACAGCCCTATATACTACCCACTTTTTCCTATTTTTTATAAAAAAAACTCACACTTTCTCTCCTACTTCTTCTATATTTTATACAAACATGCATCCATTCCGACCCCCCTTTGGTGTCCCCGCAAGACCCATGAACCCGAACACAACCCAACCGCAACACGCGTATAACCTTCAAGACATGGACCCGAGCATGTTAACGTACGCGGCTTACTTGAGTGGCGCCACTCCGTTCGTGCCTCCCACCTTCGGCTTTGGTCAAGCCGGCGGGTCGCAACCTTCACAACAATAAGCCGAACCCGATGTCGATGTCGTGCCGGAGACGCAACCCGAACTGGTGCCAGAGAAATCGAAACGCGGCAGAAGGTCGCATAAGAAGAAGGAAAAGGACGAACCTCGACGTAAAAATATTCACCTTAAATGGACGAAGGAAGAGGAATTCACGTTGACTCGGGCGTGGCTCGACGTTTCGGAGGACCACGAAATTGGTAACTTTTATATTTTTACTTATTTTTTATTTATATTTTTACTTTTATTTTTAACATACAACTTATATTTTTTCAATTTGTAGCAAACTTTCAAACGGGCCCCGTTTTTTGGGATATGGTTCGTGCACTCTTTTATAGCACGTGGGGTCAAGGCGAGCATCGGGACAAAGATTCCATTTCTAGCAAATGGACCGACATCAACAACAAGTGTCATGCCTTCCAAGAAGTGTACCAACGTAACTACGATAATCGCCCGAGCGGTGAAGGTGACGTCGGGGTTTTAACGAAGACTTTGGACGAGTACGAGAAAACGAAATGCCCTTTCCCGTACTATAAGTGTTGGGATCTACTACGAAAAAGTCCAAAGTGGGCGCTAGTAGGTACCATGACGTCTAGTAGTAGACGTCGAGCTAAACGGTCAAAAACATCATCTTCCGTTGACCCTGAAACACCGACATCGGATGCCCGCAATGTCGATCTAAATGAGGTGGTGGACGTTGACGAGGAACTTGAAGAAGAGTTGACCCGACCGCCCGGTAGAAGAAAGGATAAGCGAACCGGGAAAAAAACGGTGGAGTCGTCTTCCGATCTCGAGTTGAAGGAAGATTTCGAGGAGATGAACCGTCGTCTCCAAGACATTCGCGACCTCGGCCACCAACGTTATGAAATTATGAAAGAACGAGTGGCCGAAACCAAAAAGTTTAACGAGATGCAAGAGGCGAGGCAAATGGAAAAGGACATTGAGTTTTTGTCCAAACCGATCGACCACCTCCAAGGCGACGTGTTGATCCTTGCGCAAATGCATCGCCAAAAAATTCGGGAAAAATATGGACTCTAGACCATCTTTTTTTTTTTAAGTTTATTTTTTTTTCGGTTTTTTTGTTTTCGGTTTGTTTGTTTTCGGTTTTTTATTTATTTCAAGTAGTGTAATTTTTATTTTAAATTAATGAAGATTTTTATATTTTAAATTAAAAAAAATAATTGTGAAATGATTGCATGGGCGTTATTGGACATTATTCCCACTACGGCACTTTTGCAATAACCCCCAATAATGCCCATGCTGACTAGACTGCCACGTGTCGCAAAACGCCCCATGGTGGGGGCATTATTTGGCTAAACCACTACACATGGTCTAACCACTATGTTCAATTACATCTAGTTAATAGTTAATTAATATGATATGTTAATAGCTAAAGTTTTTCTTTTCTGGTGGCAAAGAATATGATTTCAAAATAAAACGAATTAAACAATAAATTCATATATATCTATACATTCTATAAAAGGAGAAATCCCAATGACATAAGAAAAGCTGATGTGTCAGCAAGAGAGGCTGTCCAACAATGCTTTTCTTATGTCATCAACGATGAGGTGACAGCCATAGAGGGAGCATAGTGACATCATAATTCAAAGATCTGCCATCAAACCACTGCCCCACTTTCAAATTTCAAAGGTCTGGCCCACATTCAATTATGAAACCACTGATGTTCATTCAAAATTCAAACCACTGATGTTTCGTTAAAATGGGAGGTGGTAATTTGAAATTTAAAACTTATAGGGATATGTAATTTGCATTTAATGTCATCAGAGCTTCAGTTCTTCTCTCTCTCAAATATAAATTCAAACCCAAATCCAAATCCGATCATAATTTCAAAAACCCATTTCAATCTCTCTGTCTACTCTCTCTCAACTCTCTATCTCTAAAACTGTAGATACAGAGAAGAGGATGAGACGGCAGAGGCGTTGCATTTAACATCGATTTGAATGTTATGCAGACCAACAGTAGTTTAAAAATAGATATTTTGTGATTTTTTCTTTTTTGTAATCGTTAATACACTTTGTAATCAGTTCTTCTTCTTCTTCTTCGTTATTTCTTGAGCTTTGTTACATGTTTTACAGATTGAAGTTTCTTCAAATCGTCATCTTCTCCAATGCTTCCATCAATTTTTCTCTCGCTAAATCTGGTAACAAGCCGTAACCTAATTTCTTTCATGATTCTATGAAATTTGTTTGATATGTTTGTAGCTTTTGATTTTGTCTTTGATTTGTTATTGTTTATTCAGATGCTTGCATTGGTGTACCATGTGATTACGAGTAGATTGATTTTGATATGTTTGTAAAAGGAGAAATCCCAATGACATAAGAAAAGCTGGTGATGTCTGTTTATTCATCATGTTTAACATCGATTTGAATATTATGCAGACCAACGGTAGTTTAAAAATAGATATTTTTTTTAATTTTTTCTTTTTATCACAAACTGAAGGTTTGTATGCTAAATGTTATTCAGGTAGATCTTGCTGGATTTGTTATTTGGTGTGGAAGTCTTGAGTTCGTTGACCGAACTTCGAAATGTAATCAAGGTTATAAAATGTATCTCAACTTTATTGATGAAGAGGTAATGTCTGTTTGTGTTTAAAAATAGATGTATATGTGGTTAAAATAAATCATGATTCTATGAAATTTGTTTGATATGTTTGTAGCTTTTGATTTTGTCTTTGATTTGTTATTGTTTATTCAGATGCTTGCATTGTTGTACCATGTGATTACGAGTAGATTGATTTTCAGTTGGTATATTGGTGGAATGACAGCAAGTCCAGGTTATGCTTCAAGCTGTCTCGGTCTCTTTGGAGGTGGATAGGTGGCTTTGGGAGGTCTGAAAAACAGAATTGATAAATTTAGAGAAAATGGGGTTGACAGATGATAACCCAATAGTTGAGGATCTCATTCTACAGCTTCGATAAATTCAAGGGTATTCTGAAATAATGCTTCCTAGATTTTTGAAGACCGACAAATGTCCAAAGAAGCATCACTGTGGACATTTGTCGGTCTTTATCGGTCTTCAAAAATCAAGGAAGCATTATTTCAGAATACCATTGAATTTATCGGAGCTGTCGAATGAGATCCTCCACTGTTGGGTTATCATCTTTCAAACCCATTTTCCTTAAATTTATTGATTCTGTTTTTCAACAAGGATGTAATGCAATGATTCCTCTCAATTGAATAGACGGACACTTGCTTCCTCTTAAATGGTTATGGAGTGGTTATAACAACTGATCATGCTAAGGACTGTTATAACTAACCACTGCTCCTTATAAAGACCGATGGACGTAAAGACTGATGAGACCTAGGGCTGTAAACGAACCAAACGTTCGGCGAACAGTTTGTGAACCGTTCGGCGGGAAGTTTGTTTGTGTTCGTTTGTTTATTAAACAAACGAATACGAACAAGAAATTTCGTTTGTTTAGTTAAATGAACAAACACGAACAAAGGTGGCGTTCGTTCGTTTATGTTCGTGAACGTTCGGTAACGTGTTCGCTTGTGTTCGATAGTTCATTAGTGTTTTTAGTTTTTATATTTATTTAAATATATCAAAATTCTGACAAATTAAATATCTAATAAGTGTCAGTGTATTATATATTCTGTTCATGAACGATTGTTTGTGTTGGTTTGTTTCCATTTGTGTTCATGAACATTAGTTTGTGCTCATTTGTGTTCGTCAACGTTCGTTGCCTAAAATTAACAAACAAACACAAACGAACACGAACAAGTTCATATCCTTAACAAACGAACACAAACATAAAATCCCGTTCGATAAGTGTTCGTGAACGGTTCGCGAACACGTATATTTTTTAACAAACGAACACGAACAAGGTCTTGTTCGTGTTCGTTCGGTTCGTTTACAGCCTGAGACCTATCCACTGTTGAAGACAAAGCCCTGTTAAAGACAGGCACTTATGTACCTAAGGCCTGATCAACCGAAGGAAAACCACTGCTCAGTAACAGCAGTAGTTCAGCATCTACAACAGATTCAACATCAGTATTTATGTAACAGTGTTCAGTGTATCAGTGTTTAGTTATATACAAAGATCTCGAGACAAACCCTAGAGTTTATGTATATACAATCTCCCCATGTTGATTCGATTAATGATATGTTGATTCGATTAATGTTATGTTATGTAATTGCTACCGTTTGAATATTATTGTTATTATATTATCATATGTTGGTCATGGTCTGTTAAAGCACTACTGTTAAACATTCTCTGTTGAACTGCATCATCTGTTAGTCCATAGCAGAGGTTCTCTTTGGCAGGCCTTTGCTTGAAGGAGATCTGGGTGTTTATCAGCAGATGTTCATCATGATGCGTGTGTAAACAGATGTTTGAAATCCTCTGTTGAACTGCATCATCTGTTAAGGCACAGCAGATGTTAGCAATCTATACTGTGGAATGATCAGCAGATGTTATGTTTGGCAGACCTTTGTTTCAACAGCAGATGTCAAAATGTTTAAAGATTGTATCATCTGTTAAGTAACAGCAGATGTTAGCTTTATGATGCTTTTGTATTCATATTCAGCAGCAAAGGTTGTGTTTATCAGCAGAGGTTATTTGCTATAACAGTCTTTGTGTTTATCAGCAGAGGTTGTTTGGAACAACTGACTTTGCTTGAACAGATTTTCTGTTTGACGGAGCTTTATCTAAATAGAGGTTGAGTGCATAAATTTGTTTGTAGTCAGAGGTTAATTCAAGTGAAGTTATGACAATGATCACCCAGAAATTTGTTGAAGCCTTTTAAGTGTCGGTGACTGCCCATAAATTTGTTGAAGCCTTTTAAGAAAAGCGTTTTAAGTGTCGATGACTGTCCATAAATTTGTTGAAGCCTTTTAAGTATCCATGACTGCCCATAAATTTACAGAGTATACTTGAAGTTGTAATGTATCATGAAGAGCCAATTAAAATATATGGAGAATGTACAACAAATGTTTAAGTTAGTATAAATAACAAGATAAGCATACATGATTATAATTTAAATATTCGTAAGTCGTAAGTTTTCAAAATATAGAAGTTTGATACATCACCATCCCATAATTTATCTCAAATGAGATAATACCAACAACCACAACTATCTGTAGACTTTCTTTAAGATCAACTTGGCTTTTTCTTCAGAGTAGACAAATTTGCATCTCATATTTCTGTAGATACCATTGGGCTTCGTGAACTTCTTGGTGAATTGACAAGCCGCGTATCTAAATCCCTTGCCATGCTTCTCCCGTCGAAAGTCAATTACAGTGTCAACTCCATTCAGATTTTCAACCGTCATCTTTTTTGTTCTATGAATCCTTGATAAAGACGCTACTTTCACATTCAGACGCTTAAAAACAAATATAAAATATCAATAATTAATAAGAAATACATAATGTATTTAAGTAAAGTAACAAAAAAACAACTTAATTGTAGCAAACATTTAACATCCAAAGAATGAGGAATAATATATTAACAGAATAAACTTACAAAATGTTTGCTGCAGTACCATACGATTTGTAAGGGGTATACATCAGGATCAACTTCATAATCTGAGACAGCGGCATCAAAATCTGCGTCGTCGATATCATCGGATGATTCATTCGATACAACATAATCACTATCAGAATCTGTGTCATTGGATTCTTCAACATCTGACTGGTGATGCAGATCCTCAGTAATTGGAGCAACTTCTAAATTGGGTGAGGAAGTATCGTCTATCGGACTGTCATTGGATTTGGGTACAACAATCTCACATCCATTCAAATCAAAGGCAGTAAGCAGAAAGATGTAATCCGCTACGTATCTTAAAACAAGTACAATTCCTGTTTGCATACCCATGTAGTGTACAACCTTTTCCCATCCATCGGTTATAAAGTAACAATTCCGAAGAGGATCACGTTGAAGTAGTACATCAAAAGAGTCCCACTGATTCACATAGATCTTAAATATCTCTTTAAGTTTACCAACTCCAATACTGACGTTGACTAACTACTTGGGTATTAGCTTAACAAAAAGATATAAAATTATGAAATCAACAAAGGTACAGTAAAATTAACAACTATATCACTAATTACTATAGTAACATTTAAGTATTGGATTAAAATACCAAAACTTACCAACACGTCCTTACAAACATCAGTAAAACTATGGGAGAATGAATCCATACATCCAAACTTCCTCTCAAACGATATTGATGTGAACATAGAAATCATTGGGAGTTTTGTTGGATAGTGATGAACTTTTTCAAAAGGTGTCAGCAGATATGTATATGGTGCAGTTTTTTTAAATACCAACAGACATCCTTCTTTCAATGAAAGGTCAGAGACAACTGAGGACCATCCTTCTTTTAGAGCAAAAGTTCCATTGTGTTTTGAGAATCGGTAATCCCATCTCATACCGTTTACACACTCTATAACGCCAACGTTACCAGGAACTTCTTTGAGTAAATGATTGTTTGCAAAGTTTTGTGGTATTATCTGTTGAGTTCAAGTATTTAAGTATTGGCAAGTGTTATATGTGAATTAATTGTTAACAATAAAACTGTAGAAAATGGTTTTAATGTAATAATCTTACCAAGATTTTGGAATTAAAAGAATCCAAATATTTATAAAAAGACATCTTCCAAGATATGATGTTTCTGGTTAAAAATCGAAGAAAAAATGAGACAATGTATTTTATCAGATACTTCATTATTTATAAAGACTGTGATAACAAATGTGAACCAACAATGTTTAACATATCTATGTCATTCGGATAACGCATTTAATATTTATCGATTTATCTAGAGTATATCAATAAATAAAGACTCCTCTAAAAACTGTAGAATCGAGTACCACTGTCAATAACTTTTTTTTTGCAAGTCTATAAATAAAATATTTGTCATTTAATCATATTCTTTAATATCAAGTAAGAAAAACAACAAAATATACCTTATCGATTGCTTTCAAGAATCCAAATGTAACACCATATCAAACAAAACTTCAAATCGGAAACATTATAAAAAACAAAAAAGCTTGTAAAATTAAATTGATATATCATCTAAAACATGCAATACATTGAGAACAGTCTTCATAACAGTTGTTAATCATGTGCATATGAAACTAATGTATATACAAATTTTAATAAATATTATTATACCTTGATCGAAGTTGTTGATGATGTCAAAAGTAAGAAGTATTCAAGTGGAGTGATTCAATATTGAAATGGACATCGATGATTAAAACTTGAAGCACTTTTTATGAGATCAGACAAACAATTTTGTAAAGGGGATTTGGAGAGTCGTTAAAAAGGTAAAGTATGTTTCTATCTGCCTCTATGTAAAAAGGTAAACCGCCATTGAAATAATAAATTACATTTTACCGCCATTGAGATAAGGAACTTACATTTTACCCCCTAATAATATAGCTTTCTTTTTCAAATAATTCAAATCATTTTCAAATAATTCAAACCATTTTCAAAATACTTTGAAAGTCTTTTTCTTGAGTGCTCAACAATCTTCTTCATTCAGATATTTGAAATTATGGATACAGATAATAGAATTTCAAGTAAGTATGAACTGTTCTTTCAACCAAGTCAAAGTCAAGTCTGTGCTGAAGCAAGGAAAAAAAGGAAGCGTGTTCTGCAACAAAAGCGAAACAAGAGTGGTTTTCATCGTACATTAACATCCGATTCTGTTAAAAGGATTCCATTATTAAACACTCCAAGTGGTATGTCTTATAGGTTTGCAAACAAAATTTTACAAGAAATATATATTTATATGTTATCTTTTGGGAATCCTTACACATGTTTCGTATTTTACAAGTTTCAACAACCAATGTTGAGAGAAGGAATGTGTATCACTTTCCTGCTTATGCTACTCCAAATATTAGCAGTAATTTGTTTTACTCATCTACAGAAGTAAAATGTATACATACTGCAGATATTTTTTGGTAATTTCAAAAAAAAATTACAATATGTTGAAAGTTCTTTCCTTGAGTGGTCAACAATCTTCTTCATTCAAGTATTTTAAATTATGGATACAGATAACACAATTTTAAGTAAGTATGAAGTTGACCTTCAAGCAAGTCAAAGTCAAAGCTGTGCTGAAGAAAGAGAAAAAAGGAAGTATGTTCTTCAACAAAAGAGAAACAACAGAGGTTGTCATCCTGCATCAACATCTGATTCTGTTGAAAGGATTCGATTTTCAATACTTCAAATGGTATGTGTTATAGTTTTACAAACAAAATTTAAAAGAAATATGTATGTATATGTTATATTTTTGGAATCCTTACATATGTTCTATTTTACAAGCTTCAACCACCAATGTTGAAAGAAGGAATGTGTATCATCTTCCTGCTTATGTTACTCCAAATATTAGTACTAATTTGTTTCACTCATCTACACAAGTAAAAGGTATACTTATTGCAGATATTTTTTGGTAATTTCAAATAATTTTCACAATACTTTCAAAGTTCTTTTCTCGAGTGGTCAACAATCTTTTTCATTCAAGTATTTTAAAATATGGATACAGATAACACAATTTCAAGTAAGTATGAAGTTGACCTTCAAGCAATTCAACGTCAAATGTGTGCTGAAGAAAGAGAAAAAAGGAAGTATGTTCTTCAACAAAAGAGAAACAACAGAGGTTGTCATCCTGCATCAACATCTGATTCTGTTGAAAGGATTCCATTTTCAAATACTTCAAGTGGTATGTGTTATAGTTTTGCAAACAAAATTTAAAAGAAATATGTATGTATATGTTATGTTTTTGGAATCCTTACATATATTCTATTTTACAAGCTTCAACCAACAATGTCGAAAGAAGGAATGTGTATCACCTTCCTACTTATGTTATTCCAGATATTAGTAGTAATGTGTGTCACTCATCTACAAATGAAAAAGGTAAACTTACTGGAGATATTTTTTTTTTCTAATTTAATTATGAATTGTAGTTTTGTTCGTTTATTTTATATACTTTTGTCTTATAAGATTCATCAAGAAAAATCTCATCAAGGAATGTCCATCACACTCCTTTTGGAAGTACTAAGCAAATATCCAATTTTGTTTAGAGGACTCCATTATCAGATATTACAAATTGTATGTTTTAAATTTTTGGAAACAAAATATTTGTTTAATCTTAGGTTTTATAAATTGGTATGTATATATATATATATATATATATATATATATATATATATATATATATATATATATATATATATATATATATTATTTTACAAGCTTCAATATAGGTGGAATATCTAAAATTGAATTACAAATGAGTGATGAGATGTTACCAGATTATGTGGTTAAGAAGATTCATGGAATTTCTAAAGGTATAAGATACGAATGTAAATTCCTGTTAAGTTTTCAATATGTAGATAACTTATGTTGACTTATAAATTTGCTAAGTCTATAGATTATATTGATCATCGAGATGCCATCTTTGTGTGTTCTAAATGTGATGCAATGTTATGGGAAGATGAAATGCTTAGGGGAAATAAAAAACGTAACAAAACATCCTATTCTCTTTGTTGTTCAAATGGAGATGTTGAGCTACCACGACCGCCTACACCTCCTCCATTACTACGTCATTTATATAAAATTCATACTTCACAGTCTCGCAATTTCATGGATAATATTCGAGCATATAACATGATGTTTTCCTTCACATCTCTTGGTGGGAAGGTTGACAAAAGTTATCAGAGAGGTAAAGGTCCTTATGTATTTAGACTACAAGGTCAGAATTATCATCGAATGGGTAGTCTACTTCCGGACGATGGGGAAGAACCCAAATTCTCCCAGCTTTACATATATGATTCACAAAACGAAGTTGTAAATCGTCAAAAAGCAGTAAGGTAATTTCTTTATGATAATTGTGCCATTTATGAATATATATTTTGCTTTTCAGTATATTTACATTCATTATCATTTGAAATGAATGTAAATTTTAACATTTTATATTTCTGGCAGTTCTCAGAGAGAATGCAAAACTACAAGAAACAACCAGCTTGATAGTACAACCATTGATAGAGGGTCTTAAAGATATGTTGGATTCTTGCAATCCTCTTGTCTAGTCCTTCAGAATGGTAAGAGATTGTTTTCAAGAAAATGAGTTTCAAGATGTAAGCTTGAAGCTTATTGGAACAAGAGATAAGGATGGAAGAGTTCACAATTTGCCAACAGCATCAGAAATTGCTGTGTTAATAAATGGTGATTTTGATGGAGCATTTGATAAACGGGACATTGTTGTTAGAAAGAAGTCTGGTGGTCTTCAAAGAATTAGTGAGCTTCATCCCTCTTACCTTGCTTTGCAATATCCACTTATTTTCCCATTTGTAGAAGATGGTTATATTAAACATAGAGGGATTACGATTGATAATGAGGTACTTAGAACCAATCTTACAATTAGAGAATTCTTTTGTTACAAAATTCAAGATAGACAGAATCAGTTTTCATTGTTAGTTAATGCGAAAAAACTATTTCAGCAGTTTTTGGTTGATGGATACACGATGATAGAATCTGCCGTGTTGAATTATATAAGGACCAAACAACCTAAACTTAGAGCGCAAAGTCTTAAGAACTTGAATGCTACTGTTGAAAGTGGAGAGAATAATGCCTCAAGTTGTGGTAAACCTATACTTTTACCTTCATCATTTACTGGTGGTTCTAGATATATGATGCAAAAGTACTTGCATGCTATGGCAATTTGCAAATACTGTTGGATATCCCGATTTATTCATAACGGTGACTTGTAATCCAAACTGGCCTGAGATTTACAGGTGTTTGCACGATAAAGCTCTTAATGTTGAAGACAGACCGGATATTATCTCTAGATTATTCAAGTGTAAATTGGATCATCTTATAAAAGATTTCAAGAAACATAAATTCTTTGGTGATATATAAGCAGGTACCCTTTAGTTATATTTTCTTACTTTGAACATCTAATTATATTTATCTAACAGCTCACTGTTCCAAAATTTCAGTTATATATACAGTGGAATTTCAGAAGCGTGGACTCCCACATGCTCACATATGTTTGTTCTTGGGTGCTGAAAGCAAATTTCCAACTGCATCTGATATTGATCGTGTTATTAGTGCCGAGATACCAGATAAAGAAAGAGATCCTGAGTTATATGAGCTTGTCAAGCAATTTATGATTCATGGACCATGTGGTACAGAAAACCCACTTTGTCCATGTATGGTTCAACAAAAATGTTCTAAAAAGTTTCCCAAAAAAATGTAGATGAGACTTGTGTTGATTTTGAAGGATATCCTGTCTATTGTCATCGTCAAACAAGTAATACAGTAGTAAAGAATGGTGTGACACTTGATAATAGATTTGTAGTTCCTTACAATGCTCTCCTGCTCAGAAAGTATCAGTACCACGCTAATGTTGAATGGTGCAACCAATCAGGTTCTATCAAATATTTGTTTAAATATATTAATAAGGGGCCTGACAGAGTCATTGCTTCTGTTTTTCAAGCCAATAGCACCAAGAATGATACGGAACAGAATGTAGCTGTAGATGAGATAAAAGCATACCTTGAATGTAGATATATCTCTGCTTGTGAAACTGCTTGGAGAATATTCATGTATGATATACATTATAGATATCCAGCTGTTGAAGTATTACCTTTTCATTGTGAAGATGGTCAGAGTATTGTGTATAACGATCATGATAATTTGTGTGATATTGTTACTGATCCAACTGTGAAAATGACAATGTTTACAGAGTGGATGAATTGTAATAAAGTCGATGAATTTGCCAGGACATTGAGGTATGTTCAGTTTCCGGGATATTATGTATGGAATGCTAAAAATCGCAAATGGAATCGAAGAAAGCATCCGTATGGATCAATTGGTAGGATACATTATGTCCCACCATCACTTAGTGATTGTTATTACCTAAGGATTTTACTGAATCATATTAAGGGACCAACCTGTTTTGAAGATATAAAAACAGTTGATGGGCAGGTTTTTCAAACATTTAAAGATGCATGTTTTGCACGGGGGCTGTTGGATGATGATAAAGAATATGTTATTGCTGTCAAAGAAGCTAGCACATGGTCAACCAGAGATTTCTTGAGGACCTTTTTTGTAATGTTGTTGCTGTCAAATTCGATATCTCGTCCTGGTGTTTTTTGGTCGGAAACGAAGTCCCTGTTATGTGAAGACATTCTGTATCAGCAATGAAAGATAACTGGTATTGCAGGTAATGTGATTATTTTATTAAAGTTATATACAACTACATTAAAATTATGTAATAGCTCTGTTATTGGGAAAAAAACTAATACTTTTTTCAATATTTTTTTTAGATTTGGATCTTCAACAAGGAGAACTTGAAAACATCTGTCTATCTGAAATTGAAAAGTTGCTACTTACCAATGGAAGTACAGTGAGAAATTTTGATGATATGCCAAGTGTTCCGGACAATTATGTTTCATCGTCGAACAATCGATTGATAATGAAAGAATTATCGTATGACAGACTAGCTCTTTGTAACACCCCGAAAACGGGTTTGGTAATTAAACCCCGTTAATACTAAAGACGGGGAAAGTACCGTTAGTGGTAAAAGTAAACCTGCAAGTATTAGGAATTAATTGAATAATCCTAATATTTATTTAAAGTAAAACGGGTTACGGTTTCCCGAACCTACTAAGCTAACTAGGAATAATTCTAACCTAGTTAGAAAGTGACTTATGAGTGGGTTAAAACACTTAAATTATGAACTAAGGAAAATGGAGGGGCTAAACTTGTTAAACTTGAAACTTGTTTTATTAAAAACAAGAATTAAAACAAACCAAACACCCACTTTAGGGGTGTCTGGTCGAGCAAGAACACAGGGGCGACACAAGCTCCCCACCAAGCCCTAGTGCATGCCAAACTTGATCAAATTAAGGGTTCAAATCAGCTCCAAATCGAATTTCAAGCACAAATTCGTGAACACCTAGTTGAAAGGATCACAAGGTATGTAAAATTGTGATGTTTTGATCCATCTTAAATTCTAGGTTATTTGTAAGAAACTGAAATTGAGCTTGATTGTGTCATGCATGAGTGAATCTTGAAGTAATATGATGTCTAGGAGTAAACCCTAGTCAATAACATGTTAGATTGTTGGATAATCTATGAAATCCATAATGATCCATTGAAAAGTTAAGTGGGTTTTATGTTAATATGATGAACACTCATATTAGAATGTAAGATTGATGAATATTGAGGCTATGATATAAGTTCTTGATGTAGTTCATGAACACTAGACTTAGAGGTTTGAATGTGTGATGCAAATCTTGGTAAAGATAACTAGTTATGAACTAGTTAGTAAATAAGTAATATTATGCACATTAGGTGTTTGTTAAAATGCCCAAATGAATGTTGACATAATGAAATTATGAAAGAAACGCGTAATTGGCTAACTCGACTAACTACGTGTAATACGGAATAATATGGGTTCTAAACGTAATGTTGATTGAACTTATTGTGTGTATAATATGATTGAAGTTAGTTGACTATCGAAAGTCAAATAAACCAACATTGAAGTCGAAAAGTAGTTTCGACATACAATCCGTAGGACGAAATAGCCATAATAATGATGACTAATCTAACCGTCTTACGAAACATGATGATAGTTTGACTCTTGACAAGCTAGAAGGAGACTTGGGCAAGGAACGGGTCAAACGGTTCGTGTATGGGAAAAAGAGCATAACCGGATGCAAGGTAAGCGACGCTTACATCCTTTTTGTAGAATATGCATTATTTTGTAAACTACAACTGCAATTAGTGTAATATCCGAATTAAGGGTTCCGAAGCTATTAACATGAGTCGGAACAAACATAAATGATGAAATTTATGTGTTATGGTGAAAAGGGGCGAAACGGTAATTTAGTCATGTAATGACTAATAACTAAGGAGTTTTCGTTAAGATCATTTTAGAATGTAACTAATAACAAGAAGATGAGTAAAAAATGGAAATTTAGTCAAGTATCGACTAAAGTAAATCGTAGTTAAAAAGGAGCACTCGTAGCATAAACCGAATGGGTAAAAATACAAGAAAGACTTTAAGAGAAAAAGGGGTCTAGTGGCAAAAAAAATCCGAAATGGGCCGGATGAACAAATTGGTAATTAATAACCATGTTTTGCTACTCACGAAAATACTTGGTCTTATAGTCCAAACGGGTCGAATGGTGGTGATAACACCATTTGATAATATCGACTAATGTGGTTGTCAAGTCTTATGTTAACAGGACCGATTAGCAAATTGGATAATTGCATCACCATTGATGGTGTGATAATGAAAACGAGGTATAAATCGGGTCTACTTGTGATCCGGGCCAGGTACGCATAATTATGTTGTAGTTAAAAGTGCTATTTTGGTCAAATAATTTGAGAGAGAGTCCTTCGTCATAAAAGGACTAAAATCGACCAAAACGCCCTTGTAGGCTAAATGGGACAAACAACCCTTAAAGGTTGTTTGGAAACAAGTTTTATGATTAAGTAAATACTTAGATTAAGTATAGAGGTTGAAAGATGTATTATATTAGTCAAACGGTACTATTTGAGTTTTTGCCGTAAAATAATGATTCGAGAAGTAAAATTTGGTTTATATAGATCACCACATCAAACCGCCGTAAACACAATTGTGGTGGGATATTATAGGATAAGAAATGTGGTAATGAAATGCTAGAAACAATCGAGAGCGATTTTAGGCTCGAAAATGCTTAAATACCCTTAACGGGTCAAAATAAGCATACGAGCGAAAACGGGTTTAAATTGTGAAATAAACTTGTGATTAGAACCTAAAATGGTAGTTAATAACAATTTGAGAAGTGTAGGTGATGTAGGAATCAAACAAATATGTTCGTTTGATAAAATGCATAAACGGGTCAAAATTTGGTAAAAGAGCGATAAGCCGAAGACTTAAAAGTCTGAAATTTTATTATGAAGGTTGTTGGATTTTAACTCCATAAGATGGATAATTAAATTACGGACGCGTAGGAAAAAGAATCGGGTAAAACGGATCAATAACGAAGAAGTTATGGCCGTTTCCGTGAAATCAGATCGTGCAGGGAATATGCAGCAACATTCTGCTGAAAAGGGGGCCTAGCGTCACGCGACGCCCCTTGGCGTCACGCTACGCCCCCAAACCCGGAAAAATGTTATTTTTTGTCATATTTAACCCCTGTACTTGTTTGAACTTCATATTTAACCCCTGTACTTGTTTGAACTTCATATTTGACTATCAAAACTAACTTTTAAGTTGGTTTTGATCATAGGTGATTGCCATGAGTGCCCGGATGAAGATCAAGCGACGAGCAAGAACCGAACACGATCACGAAATAAGCTTCCGCACTATGTATCGTTATTATGTTAAATGACGAATGTCGTTTCATTGTTTCTTTTAAGTGACGAACTTAATTACATTATGTTCTAAACTTTTAAATTGTAAAAAGGTTTTAGTAAACCCGTTTTTCCAATGGATATGTAATCTTAATTACATGATTGTTTTCGTAAATAATACGCTAAACCTTGATTTATAAGAACGGGTGTTACACTCTTCAAAGGGAACATGATGGTTATGTAAAGTGTTTAACTGCCGAACAGGAAAGGATATATAAAATTGTTATGGAAGCGATTGAAAAAGGTGATGGAGGTGTGTTTTTTGTATATGGTTATGGTGGACCTGGAAAGACGTTTCTTTGGAAGACATTCTCAGCTGCATTACGATCAAAAGGTGAAGTTGTATTGAATGTTGCATCCAGTGGAATTGCTTCACTTTTGCTGGATGGTGGTAGAACTGCTCATTCAAGGTTTGTAATTCCAATCAACATTAATGAGAATTCAATATGTTCGATAGAGCCTAATACTGAGTTAGGTGATTTAATTAAAAGAGCAACATTGATTATTTGGGATGAAGCACCTATGACTCACAAGCATTGTTTCGAGGCTCTTGATAGAACAATGAGAGACATATCACATTCCAGTCAACCAAACATGCAATCCAAGCTGTTTGTGGGAAAGGTAATTCTATTTGGTGGTGATTTTAGACAAATTCTTCCGGTCATCCCTAAAGGTACCAGAACAATGATAGTCAATGCTTCTCTGAATTCTTCTTATATATGGCGCCACTGTCAAGTACTAAAGCTAACTGAGAATATGAGATTAAGAGTTGGTTGTCAGGAAGCAGATTTGAAAGAAATAAAGGAATTTGGAGAATGGATTTTAAAGCTTGGTGATGGTCTGCTTGGTGAAGAAAATGATGGTGAGATTGATATTGAAGTACCAGATGATTTACGACCAAGTCAATCCTATTTCTTCTCTCATTTCATTTATATATCCGGACATGAATAAGTTTTTGTGGGATTTAACGTATTTCCAACAAAGAGCGATTCTTGCTCCAACTAATGAAGTAGTGGATTCAATAAATAAAGAGTTGTTAGAGAGTCTGCCTGGTGAAGAAAAGGTTTATTTTAGTTCAGATAGTTTATGCCAATCGGAGGAAGAATCAGAGCTTAATATGGCATTGTTTCCTCCTGATGTGTTAAACAATCTTCGTTTATCTGGTTTACCTAACCATAAATTAGTACTGGAACTTGGTGCTCCAGTGATGTTACTCAGAAACATTGATCAGGCAAATGGATTGTGTAATGGTACACGTTTACAAGTCACGAAGCTCGGAAAAGTTGTGATTGAAGCAAAAGTTATCACGGGGACTAATATAGGTCATCATACTTTGATTTCAAGACTGAAGATGACACCTTCTGATAAAAGAATACCAGTGAAGATTTCTCGAAGACAATTCCCACTTTCACTGTGTTTTGCTATGACAATAAATAAAAGTCAAGGACAATCATTGGAGCGTGTTGGTTTATATCTTCCACGTCCAGTGTTTAGTCATGGCCAGCTCTATGTTGCTGTATATAGAGTAAAAAGTAGGAAGGGGTTGAAAATTTTGATTTGTGATAAAGAGAAATGAGTCTGTATAACCACTACCAATGTGGTTTACAAAGAAGTTTTACAAAATCTATGATGATACTAAACATCTGTCAACCTGGCAACGTCTGTTGGGTATAATGGAGGAACTGTTGTTAGGAAATGTTTGTTGGAAAGCAATACAACTTTTTGAAAGCATCTGATACTTGCTCTGCATTAAGCCTATCCTGAGAACACATGTTGTTAATAACATTACTCTCTTAACATCTGTTTACTAACTTTTGTAATTTCTGTTGACTGGCCTTTTTAACATGGGTTGACTAGCATCTGATAGTTACTATCTATCCATCTGGCAAGCTCTGTTGGAGATAATGGATGACAGTTCTTAGTAAAGTCTGTTGGAAAGCAACATAAGTTTTTAACAGTTAATAGACTACAGTGGTTTCCTATCAACATAATGGAATTGCTGTTGAATAAACCTATTGATCATTAATTTATATCAATTTTGTAAGTCTGCAGTAATTATTTTTTTACTCTCTGTCAATATGTGTTAATGTGTTATGCATGGTTTTCTAAGAAACGACCCGTGTTTGCACACGGGTCTTACCGCTAGTACTATATAATAAAAGAAACCAATTGAGGGACACTTGTCATTATTCTAGACCATCCTTAATTGTAGATAATAATTATTTAATTTAAATTATTAAATATTAATTAAATTAATATAAATCTTATCAACTCTAAATAAATAAACTTAACTTTAAATTATAAAGTCTTATCTAAACTATGAGTTTGTTTATGTTATTCATTATATAAGTTGAACTAAAAACAAACCACAAAATGGTTTGAAATCAGAGGAGAAATACACACGTTTTTTCAAAGATGGTTTTGTAATGTTTCTTATACAATTTTCTCATTATTCTACACCATCCTTAATTGTAGATAATAATTATTTAATTTAAATTATTAAAAATTAATTAATTAATATAAATCTTATCAACTCTAAATTTATAAACTTAACTTCAAATCGTAAAAGTCTTATCTAAACTAAAAAGTATTGTTTCACTTAATAGTAGATAAACATGCATATTATTTATTGTTAATGTTATTATTGTTAACTATGAGAAATTATATTAAACAACTTATTAATCAAACCAAAAATTTAAAATAGTATTAACCTAATTTAAAAATACACAGGGTTTTTAAAAATATAACTTTTTTTATTGTTTGCGATATAAAATTAGATTTATTCAACCCGTACAATACACGGAGTTTTTTTTTTTAAATATAACTTTTTTATTATTTAGTATTTAAATTTACATTTCTTCCACCCGTGAATACACAAGGTTTTTTTTAAAACATAATTTTTTTTTATTATTTGGTATATAAAATTACATTTATTCAAACCAAGATATAACTTTTTTATTATTTAATATATAAAATTATATTACTCAACACATGTAATAAAAAAGGTTTTTAAAAATATATTGTTTTTTTTATTTAGTATATAAAATTACATTTATTCAATCCCGTGTAATACACAGGGTTCTAACCTAGTATATACTAAAATAAAATATATGAATTTATCGTTTTATTTGTTTTATTTTGAAATCTTATTCCAAAAAGTATATACTGTTTCTAAAATAATGACCTCCCGTGGATGAAGTGGATAAAGAGCAAAATGTATTGGATTAATAGTTAATTAGATACTAGCGGTAAGACCCGTGTGCAAACACGGGTCGTTTCTTAGAAAACCATGCATAACACATATTGACAGAACATATAGATATGTGTATAGATATTTTACCAAAACGTGTTATTTATTATAGCTAAAAGACAACTATTTAAGTAAATATAAAAGATTTTAACAAACTTAATAAAAGATGTCTAACAAACTTAAAGTTTAGATTGTGCAAACACGAGTGGTTTATTAGAAAACCATGCATAACAAATATAAACGATGATTATAGTTATATTTATATAGATGATGTCTGTCGTTATCGACATGCAAAAACCTATTTAAACTATTAGTATAGAATAAGCAGGGTATCGAACCAAGGGAGGACTGTGGAAAATGTCTTAATGAAAAGGACTGATTAAATATTACGGAATGAGAAAATCGATTTGTTTGATTATGAGAAATAGCTAAATTAATGAATAAAATTTGTGTTTTAAATCAATGAGAGAAAAGATGGTTCCTCCAGATTTCAGGTTTTGCAGTTAACTTCAATTATGTGTTTAATCGTTACCTACATAGACATAGGTGTTAATTTCGATTAATTAATTATGATAACCAACGACTAAGTACTCCGGTCAATACATAACGGGAGGTTATCGAATGATTATCAATTACAATTTACAAACCCTAACCCCATGTCAAATATATCCCAATTACTAGAACTCTCGGGAACTGAATGCTTAGAAATTAAGGTTTAACTAAACGTAACCGTTTACAATCAAGAAATCAAATCAATGGTGAAAAGCATCGAATGCTTAGATCACCAAGTTAAACGATTGTCACAAACACATAAAATTACCTAACTTACAAAAACCCTCCATCCGGAGGAAACCACAAAAAGTTTAGCCGCTCATCTCGCACGAAGAATCTTCAAAAGCTTGATTTGATGAAGAAATCATGGTTGATTCGGTGATTGAATGAAGAATCTTGATGGAATTGGATGAAAGAACCCTTGAAAATCGAGTGCCTTGATGCCTTGATCGACCGTGAATGATAAGATAATGATCCCCAACTTTTAAAACCCTAATATACACTTTGGAGGCCTTAATTCGCGTTTTTGGACTTTCCCGGGTCGTAAGCTACGGATCAGAAACCGTAGCTTACAGTTTTAAAATTCTGATCTCACATTTGACCCAAACCGTAGCTTACGGTTTACAACTCGTAAGCTACGGTCGAGTTCCTTTTGGTCGTTTCTTGCTTATATAACCAACTCGTAAGCTACGAGTTGTCACTCGTAAGCTACGAGTTGAAAGTTCTGTCCATTTTCATTTCACACATCACCAACTCGTAAGCTACGAGTTGTGATTCGTAGCCTACGATCGAGATACATAACCTTCTAGTCCTTCTTCACACCACTTTCAGCAAATGTCATTTAGGCCCCTCAACTTTGTTTCTTTATTCTTCTCACATATTAACTATATAATAACTTTCCATTAATTGCCAAATGACCCCTGAACTTTATTTTTCCTTGATTCTTGCATATCTAAGCTCCACACAACTTCCATAAATTACCAAATTAGTCCCTGTACTTTGCTTTTTCACATTTCTTCCACTCGTGAGCCTTTACATCACCCGAACAAGCTTTAAAACTCATTCTTGAGCTGCAACATCCCATCCTATGCTCACAACTTCATCTTTAACCATCGTAAATGCACCAAATTACGTGCTTTACCTGCAAAGCAACAAATTCTCATAGTTACTTCATTCTAAGCAACTAAACCCATCAAATATACCTAAAACAACATATTTAGACACTCTAAAGCTCGGGTTTCACCCTCTGCATCACATTCCCACACTTGCCTTTGCTTGTCCCCAAGCAAACCAACTAGAACTAATCACCATAGCAAAAACACCTTTAAACTCCCTAACCGATTCAACCTGTTCAGTCCCAAGTCATACCCATCCCATAGACTGACACAATCGAGATTGACAGTATGACAAGCAAATGATGCAATTTTAAAAACTTAAGACTTGTCTATCTAAAACTAACATGTTTACAATTAGACACATGCTACACACCCCTCACAATGTACTCTCCTCTCTGGTTAATATCTGGACTAGCGTGTAATGTGCTAGTATATAAACACTCCAAAAAGCAAACATGAAATCCTGCAATCATATGCTTGTATGACAATCACACCTCCACTGTATCATCTAACATGGCACACATCAAAAGGACTTTCGGGTTTTGGGCTTAGGGTAAAGGTAGGAAAATAGTTTTAGTTTCTTTTTCTTTTCTAATTGGCTCACAAACAATAACCAAACCGTGATACTTTATTCAAACACAACTTATACTATTGGGTTGGTTTCTACCCAAGAACATAGACGATATTCATACACTTCTGTTTTTGTTCTTTTCTTTCACATATTTTTCTATTTTTCCTTTTTCTTTCCTTTTTTTTTCTTTTCATAGCAATATCATCACGGTCGGTTTTTCACATAATCAATGGGCGAACAAACGAAAGGTAGTTAGGCTCAACAGGGCTACTAAGGGAAATTGGTGAATAACATAAACAAAACACAAACACAAACGGTGTAATAGGAAAATCCTAATGCCTTTATCATATACGTGCACATGTCAAACCCACAGTCTCAACATGCATCGAATCACACAAGTTCTAACACAGAATAACATGTAGCCTGCACTCACAAATGAATTCATTATATAATGTATCATATCCGTCTACAGGCTCAAAATCTCACTAAGAAAAGGTAAAAAGGTTGACGACATGTAGCATATGCAATTAAAACATGTTACCCCTAGATGGACATCACTTTTCAACTCGTTTCCTATAAAAACACTTGCCAAACCTACTCTCATGAAACTTAAAGGGACAACCATGACAAGGGACTAATCTAGTCTACTACCGGTAAGAAGCCTATTAGTGATTGAAACTTTAGGTTTTCGTATCCAATTAGCTTGTTTAAGGCGGTGAAAAATTTTAAAATTTTCAATTTTTACCAAATTTCATCGATTTCAATCACATTTCAATCTCTTCAAGCTTTAACCACAAATCCCTTCCCGGGCTCACCCATCCCCACACTTGGGATACATTGTCCCCAATGTATGGTGCTTTTAAAATATAGCCCGAGAAAACAAACCAACAATCCTAAATGAGCGGCTAACTCAGAACAAAACAACCAAAACACATCCCCTAAACAAAACAAAGGTTCACACCACCAAAAACAACAAAACACACCAAAAACAAAGTAAGATATATAAACACATGCACCTGATCATGTGTCTGTAGTGATGCGGCTGTTGTGCTTTAACCGGAATAGACGTATTCCATAGATTCTTTGATATCTCACCGGCGATGTTGCAAAACATCCCCACACTTGAATTGTTGCATCCGTAATGATTGAATCAAGAACCTGTCAAAACACAACCACACCAAAACGAACCAAACCAAAGTACAATACTCTACATCCTCGGGCTGCCTCCCGAGAGCGCTAAGTTTTAGGTCTTCAGCCAGACCGTACCTGACATTCAGGGTGGTTCAGCTGCACGTTTTCCTCCCCATTTCTCTCCATACATCATTGTCCAATCTTGTGGAAGGTTCGCAGCTCCACGCCAGTTGAGTTCAACCTCAGCCTTGTTGCCCCACTCACTCCTAGCATCGGGTGGTTTTCCTACAATTGCTCTTCCTCTCACAGCTGTCTTGTTCACCTGCCTTCCATCATTCGTTAACTCAGACCTGCAAAAATTACCTCCACTCGAACCAATCTCATTAGTAGCACCTGTGGGACTCACATCATTCAGAAGATCATAAGCAATGGATTTTAAAAATACATTGAAATACAGCTTACGATTCTTGTAACTTAAAATTACCATCCCATTCCTGCAGTCGATTTGTTCATTTGCTGTATACAGAAACAGGCGACCCAAAATTACCTTCGGTTGTGCGTAGGTCGGTGCGGGTGCATAATCAACCACCATAAAATCGACCGAGTAGTAGAACTCGCCGAGCTGAATTACCACATCCTTTACAACCCCTCGAGGTTGCTTTAAACTCACATCCGCAAACATGGCCATTTGATCGATTGCGTGTAACGGACCAAAGTCGTACTGGTCATAAAGGCTACCGGGAAGAACACTCATCCCAGCTCCATAATCCAACAATGCCTTGTGGATTTTGAACTTTCCCACTCGAATCGGGACGACCGGCTCTCCTGAGTCACACCCATCTCCATCCTCATTTGCGCCTCTTAAACATGCAATCACATGGGAAACAGAAGATGTTAAAAATTTATCATTCAAATTGTTTTTAGGAACGAAACTTACCCCGCTGACTGGTATATTCTTCCCGTGCTTGGGGTTCGTTTGAGTGTCACTGGGAAGCTTCCCGTTTTGCTGTTTCAACTCCTTCACATCGGTTGCAAGTTGGGCCATTTGTGTGGTTAATGACTGGACGGCTTTATCTCGCATCTCATCCTTTTGAGCACAATTTTGCAGCTCAAGCCTTTGATTTTGTAATTCGAGCTGAATTGATTTCAACACCTCCATCATATTGTTACTCCCTGAAGTGTTAGAAGACCCAGTTGGTCCTCTTTGATCATTTTGGTAGCCACCCTGAAAGTTACCTTGAAATCGGTTCTGATTGAAGTTTCTTTGACCACCAGATTGATTGGTGCCTTGAAATCCCGGATTTAGCTGATTATTTGTATTCCCATAGCTAAAATTCGGGTGATTTCTGAGGCCCGGGTGATATGTGTTGGATTGCATGTTGAAATTTCTTCCACCACCCCCATCTTGCACATAGTTCACATCTTCACTTTCACCAATAATGGCTGGGCATTGATCCGCAATATGCCCTAGATCTCCACAATGTCTACACAACGGAAACTGACCACTTACCTCCGGTGGGTTCTTTACCGCTCTCACTGTTGACTGTCGTGCACTTCTAGAAGATTGAGCCTTGCGTTTTGATGCCCTTGCGGTTCTTTCTAAATATTCCCAATCATCTTCTTCGTAATTCATTCCAAAAGTACCATTGGATATTGAATTTACATCCCTGGCATCTTCATCTGTTAGGCCTTCGTGGAATGTATTAATAAGCTCCCACAAATATATCTCATGATGTGGACAATTCTTGAGCATCATTTTAAAACGATTGAATGCTTCGTGAAATAACTCACCGGGCTGTCGTCGAAATCCTCGAATATCCTTCCTGGCGTTGTTAGTACGCAAATGAGTGTAAAATTCGTCTAAAAATTGTTGCTGCATTTCGCCCCATGTGAAGATCGAAGCTGACGATAGCGAATGAAACCATTGTTGTGCTTTGTCTTCAAGTGTGAATTGGAAAAGTACCAATTTCACATCATCAACTGAGAAACCTTGGCTGCTGATTGTGTTGCAACGTGCATCATATGCAGCAATGTGTAGATATGGTTCTTCATATGCGTGACCATGAAACTTAGGCAGACTGGATATTGATTGCGTTCGTACTTCGAATGACCGCCCTCCTTGTAATTGCGGGATCACAACCGGTGATGGGTTGTTAACTATAGTAGGCCTGAAGTGGCTCTCTATACCTCGAACTGGACCTTGATTATTTCTTCGCGGAATTCCTTCCGGTAAAATCACCGGTCGGTGTAGGTTTCGTGGCAGCGGTCTTGCCTGACCCTGCATCTGAGGTACCGGTGGTGGTAATGGAATATATCCACCACCGGCCTCCTCGGAGCAGGCTGCTGATTGATTGGGTCAGGTTGATTATATTGCTGCTGCACCGGTATCGGTTGTACATGCGGTTGTTGATATGGAACTTGTTGTTGCTGCACAAATGTTTGATAACCCAAATTCCCTTGATTAATTCCTTCGTATCCACTTGCCCCAACTGTTTGCCTCTCGTAGATACCCGTATTCACCACTTGTCTCTCGTTTTGACCCGCGTAGTTATCATATTCCTCATAGCCATCGTCGAAATCCACTAAATTATTTCCTTGATCATAAATGGTCGATCTATAAAGGTTTGGCATTGGCTGACTTTGCTGTGAAATAACCGGTCGGGTGGCTGGCGGAATTGATGTTGCATTGGGTGCTTGAGTCTGACTTGGGGATACAGTATCATCGGGAATGATTCTAACGTAAGGAGACGAATGCTGTAAATTGACAGTCTGGGTTGTAGTTGGATGTTGAAGAGATGTTGTTTAGGTGGATGTTGGTTGATTGTTATCAAGGTTTGGGAAAAAGGTTGAGAATGATGGTACTGGAGATGTAGAAGTAGGTTGTGTAGACTGTGGTGGTGGTGGTACGGTAGTGTTTGGTGAAGGTTGGGTAGGTGTTGGTGAGAATTGTTGCTGTGGGAGTGGGTCTTGCGGTTGTTTCTCCGGAGTTGCCGAGTTCTCCATTGTCTTAGATGTTGGTATAGGTGATTGTAGGATCTTGTTCTCACGATGTAGTACTCGCTTTGTATGCTTTACTGTTCTCTCGATCTCTGGGTCGAACACTAATGGTGATGACTTCCCGGAATTCCGAGTATGATGCATACACTTCCTAGATCACCTGCACAAACAAAAACAAGAAAACCTCGCGTAAATCCGAACAAAACAGAACAAACTAAAAAGACACTATTTTTGGATTTTTGTATATTTAACTAAAACTAGAACTTAACACTAAGCACTTTGCGCACGCCTCCCCGGCAACGGCGCCATTTTGATGTCTGTCGTTATGGACATGCAAAAACCTATTTAAACTTTTAGTATAGAATAAGCAGGGTATCGAACCAAGGGAGGACTGTGGAAAATGTCTTAATGAAAAGGACTGATTAAATATTACGGAATGAGAAAATCGATTTGTTTGATTATGAGAAATAGCTAAATTAATGAATAAAATTTGTGTTTTAAATCAATGAGAGAAAAGATGGTTCCTCCAGATTTCAGGTTTTGCAGTTAACTTCAATTATGTGTTTAATCGTTACCTACATAGACATAGGTGTTAATTTCGATTAATTAATTGTGATAACCAACGACTAAGTACTCCGGTCAATACATAACGGGAGGTTATCGAATGATTATCAATTACAATTTACAAACCCTAACCCCATGTCAAATATATCCCAATTACTAGAACTCTCGGGAACTGAATGCTTAGAAATTAAGGTTTAACTAAACGTAACTGTTTACAATCAAGAAATCAAATCAATGGTGAAAAGCATCGAATGCTTAGATCACCAAGTTAAACGATTGTCACAAACACATAAAATTACCTAACTTACAAAAACCCTCCATCCGGAGGAAACCACAAAAAGTTTAGCCGCTCATCTCGTACGAAGAATCTTCAAAATCTTGATTTGATGAAGAAATCATGGTTGATTCGGTGATTGAATGAAGAATCTTGATGGAATTGGATGAAAGAACCCTTGAAAATCGAGTGCCTTGATGCCTTGATCGACCGTGAATGATAAGATAATGATCCCCAACTTTTAAAACCCTAATATACACTTTGGAGGCCTTAATTCGCGTTTTTGGACTTTCCCGGGTCGTAAGCTACGGATCAGAAATCGTAGCTTACAGTTTTAAAATTCTGATCTCACATTTGACCCAAACCGTAGCTTACGGTTTACAACTCGTAAGCTACGGTCGAGTTCCTTTTGGTCGTTTCTTGCTGATATAACCAACTCGTAAGCTACGAGTTGTCACTTGTAAGCTACGAGTTGAAAGTTCTGTCCATTTTCATTTCACACATCACCAACTCGTAAGCTACGAGTTGTGATTCGTAGCCTACGATCGAGATACATAACCTTCTAGTCCTTCTTCACACCACTTTCAGCAAATGTCATTTAGGCCCCTCAACTTTGTTTCTTTATTCTTCTCACATATTAACTATATAATAACTTTCCATTAATTGCCAAATGACCCCTGAACTTTATTTTTCCTTGATTCTTGCATATCTAAGCTCCACACAACTTCCATAAATGACCAAATTAGTCCCTGTACTTTGCTTTTTCACATTTCTTTTACTCGTGAGCCTTTACATCACCCGAACAAGCTTTAAAACTCATTCTTGAGCTGCAACATCCCATCCTATGCTCACAACTTCATCTTTAACCATCGTAAATGCACCAAATTACGTGCTTTACCTGCAAAGCAACAAATTCTCATAGTTACTTCATTCTAAGCAAGTAAACCCATCAAATATACCTAAAACAGCATATTTAGACACTCTAAAGCTCGGGTTTCACCCTCTGCATCAATAGACTTATAAATAAAATAAATAAATAAGTCAGTCAGTAAATACTTAAAGTTTAGAGTATAAAAACTTAAAGTTTAGATTCTGCTGAGTCTTGTTTTTCTTCCGTAAATGTCTAAAAAACCATTTTGATGATGTAATCTTCTTGGGCCTTGTCTTCTTTTGTTAATTCATCCATCTGCTTTACTTTACTTCTTTGATAAAGGATGCTAGCATGTGGAGCAGTGGGTCTCCTGATTGGCAATTTTTGTTGTTTGACTGGAACCACTGCTTTCGGATAATCGGGCTTTTTAGGAACAGTGGGATCTCTCTTTCTTAACTCTTCCAAATTTTTGTAGGTAGCAAACACCTTTCTTCTCTCCACCTTGTAACCTGGTTTCTTGACCCATAATCAGCAGTTATCAGCTCTTCTTTCATTCTTTTCAGTTTCAAGGTCCTTTCTGGTACATTTTTCTTGTAATTGGCCCAAACCGGAGGAGTTTGCTTTAGGTTGTCTTGAATCATCTTTTGAATTCTTACTGTCTCCTCTTGCAGTTCACTGATGGTCCATTCTTTGTATTGATACTTTTCTGCCCTGTACTTCTTGTATGCTATTATGTATTCTAGATAGTAATTTCTCATGCTTTCATCATATTTTTCTGATAATTTCTGACAAAAGACTTTTGAGAACTGCTCTAAAGTTCTAACTTTACTGAGCAGGTATTGATAATTTCTTTGAATCTCTTTGTCAGACTTTCCCTTTGTATCTCTTTTAGATATATCCTCTGCTTGTTGGGCCTTTATTTTGAGATATTCTTCTATATTTCTTGGCAAAGGATAACCTTGAACAGATGGGAGTTTCCTCTTTTCAGGATCATCTTCAGAGTAGAAGGATTTGATTTCCTCCCTGACTGCTGGAAGATCTAGAGGATATTGTACTCCTGCAGGGTCAATGGCAGTGTTTTGATTGAAGAGTTGAACTGAAGATAATGGAACAGGGTTTCGAATGGTGACAAGGGACAGTGGTTGTGTAGATGTTAGAGTTGGGGAAGTGTCATCTTCCACTACATTGTTTGTTATCTTTCTCCTTTTGTACTTTGGAGAAGTTGGTGGTGTATTTATGGGTTCAGTGGCAGAGATTGAAGTAGTTGGTATCTGATTAACACCTGTTGAAACAACTGGTTTTCCAACCACTATGGTCACTACAACAGTTGATGTGTCAATAGTTGTTTTCTGCTTTTTGGCAGCTGGATTTTGTGATGGTGATATTGTTTTTGGTATGACAGTGGATTGACTGTGGGTTGATGTAGTAGTGATGGCAGTTGTTGAGATAACATTTGTTGAAACAACTGAAGTACCAACAACTGTTGATACAACATGAGTTTTAACATCTGTTGGTTTGGAGGTTTGATGACAGGAAATTTTGGAATTTGAGGAGTTTGTTTGGTGGTTTTGGAAGGTGTGGTTTTGCGTTGACTTACTTTTCTGGTAGGCTGTCTTCTTTTAGGTTTAGAAGTACCCTGCTCTTCTTTTTCCATCAAAACTTTCTTCTCCTCCTCAAACCTTTTAGATCCTTTCATGTTTGCCTTTAATGCAGCAAATGCATTTTGAGTCTCATCAACCTTTTTGGAACCATCTGGTCTTGGGATTTCTACCACAAGTTTGGACATTCGATCTGGTGGAATGTATAAACCATCTTCTTTTCCCTTCTTCCCTTTAGTTTTCTCCCACTTTTTGACATCATCCGGATTTTCAACAAAGATGATTGAAGGAGGAGCAGTGCCAGTAGTTTCAAGCAGATGAGCTTTAATGGCTTTGATATCTGCTTGAGTATCTTTGTAACTAGCTTCCATGACATTTCTGACCATTTGAAGTTGAACTTCATGCTGTTGATCTGCATATTGTCTTTTTTTATGAAACAGAGGTTGAAACAAATGCCATAGCTCAGCAGCAGATGGATCAGATGTTGCGGATAGTGCAGCAGTGGGTGTAGCCTTTTGAGCTTGTAACAACTGTTGCAGCATAGTTTTGAATTCTCCAACAGATGTGTCAAGTTTATCAACCCTCTCCGTCAATTCTTTGTACTTTAAACCATCACCCAAGTTAATGGGATCATCTGATTTCCCACCAGTGGTGGTTGTATCAGTGGTTGACTTAGGAAAAGTTTCCCAAAAATCATCCACTGATGCCCCTTGTTCTCGGTACTGTGGACTTCTTTCTTCAGCAGAGCTTACCATTTTAAGGTAACCAGCGTATAATGGAAACACACCAGTGTACACTATGGTTCCCAAAGAAGAAATTGCCTTCAAGGGAATCTCACTAATGAAACTACTGTCCAAGTGTAAACCAGTGGGTTCAACAACAGTAGTAGCTGCTCCACTTGAACTACTGACAGGAATTACTTGTAATTCCTGCAGTGTAGCTTTCTCAACTGTTGGTGGGTTAACAGAGATAGAGTCACCAGACTCAGTCACTTGTTGTGGTATATTCTCATTGACAGGGGATTGAGAAGAACTGATTTTTATCTGAGCTATATCAAGTGCATCCAACAGAGGTATCATTGATTGTGGTGTCCCTGTTGATACAACCTGATCGTTTTGAGAGGATGCAGGAGGAGTTTTAGGCTCAGGTTGAGATCTTTCTTCCATCTGCTGTGAGGAAGTAGCAGCAGTGGTTTCAGGTGACTTTTGTGTTGTCACAGGTGTTACCTCTGGGATCTCGTCTTCTAGAGTCACCTTTTTGGTGGGTTTGGAGAGCTTTTGGATAGTTTTCTTTTTGGTCTTTTTGGTGATTTTTTGTGTGGGTTTCAGTCACACCCCGATATTTCCACATATTACCGGTGGGCCCGGCGGGGAGTATCGTGACGTAGTTGATATCATCATTGTCAATACACACAATATAATAGCACAGCGGAAGGCTTGGTGATTAAACTATTACAAACCATAATGTCTGAGTGTTCGAGTAAATGAATATACAGACTGGAATGTAATAAGATCCACAGGCGGATCATAAAAGTACAAAGAAACAAATTAACAGACTTCAGGTATCCTATGGATTTGCAAGATCCTCTTATGACACCTAATAGCTCCAGCCTATTACGAGAGGTACCTGTCAATCAGCCTTTAAGAAAATACGTCAGTTTACACTGGTAAATACAATTAACTGACTCTTTTGAAAATATTTATGAAAATTGATTTAAGTGCACATGGCACAAATCTTTTATAACTTGGGACAATTATTTATAAATAATCTTGTATACAGATTTATATGTTTGTCATACAATTGGGGCCGGTTGGAAGCCGGTCATGATTAACCGACTCACCAGTTATAGAACCCACAAAGGAGTTATCCCCAACATGTGGGTTTATATATTATTTAGCATTTGCATCTGTCAGGTGTATGCCTACACCCCGTGCATAAGTCGTGGTCATTTTCAAATGAAATGAGCCGAGGATATCCAGGACACGGTCGTTAACCCCCAATGTTTATGTTATCAAACAAAACAGATTAAAACGGGTTATGTAAATTTATTAATCACAATCCGATTAAATGATTTCATACCCGACCAAGTGGTATTATTATAATACCATATCCCAAGCCCGTATAAGGGAAAATAAGTTAAAAGTATTTACCTGAGCTAGCAGTAAAATTCTAAAGCTTTTTGATGGCACCTTCTACCGGAAGCTATTTAATCTGTATAGAAGGTTTATTACCTATTAGGATGCTAACGGGTCTTTAATTTAGTCAAGGACTTAGACCGGCTAGCTAGAAGGAAACCTTACGGTTCTAAACGCTAGATTAAGCGGAGGCCGGAATAAAATGTGGTTTAGACCCGACAAGCTTGGATACTTGTATAATATGGGTAAACTAAACACATTCTGGAAATTGAGGATTTAATGATAAGGTTAAACCCGTTTCGGCTATTTTACGTAAACTAGTCACGTAAACCGATCCGAACGCATAAACGCGTAACGGGTAACCAAATAAATTATATACAGGTCTTAATCATTATTATGCTAAAAATATGTTAATAAATCAGTAAGATGTTAACATATATGCCCAAAAAGTAATCTAAACCAAATTAAGTCCCATAAGGGCATTTTGGTAATTTTAATGCTCATAAAAGAGTTTAAATGTTAAACTGAGTTTTAGGTCTGATCTAATCAGTAACAATATGTATTTTTATAAGTTATAACAGTAGGGTATTTTATATATGTGAAATTTATCTTTTATAACCAAACTATGCACCGTAGGGGCATTTTGGTAATTTCACATAAGCTTTAAAGGTCAAAATTTAAGTTCTGAGTTTAAAACATTGGTTTACTGTTTAAATATATAAATTAACTTAAAACATCAGTAGGTAATAAGTTTTATATGCCAATTATAGTTTTAACTCATACTATGCGCTAAGAACGCTTAAAAGTCGGTTTTAAGCGATTTTCGGGTTAAAATAGGAAATCTGAGTTTTTGATCAGTTTATAAAGTTCAAAATATTTTATTTATCATATAAAATCAGTAGCAAAAAGTTTGACATCAAAATGTTATGTAAAACTCATTTTATGTATGAAAAGAGTAAAACCGACAATTACCGAATTAAAGCTATAGCCCTATGTTATGCTCAGCCTAAAAATAAATAAAAATCTTCAAAAATCCCAAAATATTATTTTACATCAGTAGGTAAAAAGTTTGGTATCAAAAATTGGGTTTAGATAGGCTTTATGCTAATTACGATGTTTAATTAATAAAAAGCTTTCTAATTACGCTATTGAGCATAACTCCTAATCTAGACCTCAAACTGATGTCAAATTTTCGGGACAAGGCTAAATATCAGTAGCAAAGGCGTTTGTCCATTCACATTGCTAAAAATCTCAGTTGTGTGTCAAAAGGGCGTTTATGGCATTTTTAAGCATATTAACGATCACGTGCATATAATTCAAACCACTAAGCTTCATGCAATATAACTTTAGAGGGTTATACTACTGAGTAATGTGGTCCTAATGGAAGCTTAAAACATGGGAGAATCAAGCTTAAATGGGTCAGAACTGAAAGTCAAAGCAAAAGTCAAGCCTTTGCGACTTTCGGTTATAAACTGACCTTAGACTATTAATTGTCGGGTTAGGACTGATAAAACATGTTCTAATATTAATTACCAAGTCATTAGAATATTAAAATATAATTTAGAACTTCTGTTTTATTAATTTAAATCATTTTTATGCATTCTGTCCAGTTTGACTTTTTGTCAAACTACTTTGACCCGACAATTAACTAGTCAAACGAGATAATTAGGAGGTTCCCTTTTAAGGGTTAATCACCTACCTTAATATGGTTCCATAACCACTTTCAATTTGACCAGTGGCTGGTCCATATGTGATTAAAACGAAAGTCAAATCTAATTTACGACAAGTTTGACTTTTAGGTAATTAAGCTAATTAAAACGACTAAGCAAGTAATTAGAAACTTACTAATGGTCCTAGCTGTCTTTTCTACACTAGTAAGTCTTCTCCTTACTGTTTGCAAGCTCCAAAAGTTGTAGTATATGAAGTTGTTGCAAGAGTGCTCATGAACACAAGTCTAGTGTCCTTTATATACTAAACCCCAAGTGCTTGGATCAAGAGCAGCTGTTATGGGAGGCCCTAGGATCACCCCAGGTGTCCTAATGGTTTATAAAAACCGTCCAATAGTCCCTTGTTTCGAATAGGATGAGAATAAGGCGGTTACACAGCTGAAACATACATCTGTCAAAAAATTCTGCCCAGCGACGAGCTTACGGACCGTAAGCTTAAACCCTTGCGGTCCGTATCCAACTCTTACGGACCGTAAGTCCTAATGGATGCGGTCCGTAACCGAACCTGAATTTCATCGACCAGTTGCAGCCTTGCGGACCGTAAGGTTAGGACCATACAGTCCGTAACCGATGACCAGAAGACAAAAATATTTGAAATTTTTATATTTGATCATGCAACTTTTGGAACTCGAATCTTCAGATGTTTTTAGCAGTAAAAGTCCTCATGCTCAGGTCTGCACTTCTCATATTACCATGCCATGCACTAATGTTCCCTTGGACTCATTAAAAATGGCCATTGCATGAGGATTTGTCGGTTTATGCACATGTGACTTTTCTCTTGAATGTTTGAATGATTCCTCATAATTTCAATCGGATAGTTATGCTTTCTTCATCAAACTTGCATGAGAATGTTATTTATAATTTACAAAGCTTTGTGGGCATTAAAAGGTCACTCAGAGGTAGAATTAACATGTTGACACGTTTTAATCCTTGAAGCTCTAAAATTTCCCGTTCGCATTCACAAACGGTTTCTTATATTCAATTAATCATTCGATTAAGAATATATTCTACATGTATTGTCATTCAGAGGCTCAAGTTTGGCATGTTGACACTTTTAGTCCCTTCACATACATAATTTCACCATTTGTCAACTTTAGTCCATCAAACTCAATCTTTCATATAATTAGAGTTTAGGACACGTGTTTATACATAATTGGACACGTTTTTACGTGGTGTTACATCCTTACCCCCTTAAAAGAAATCTCGACCCCGAGATTTTGTCACACCCCGAAATATCAGAGCATTGGCGTGACTGGACTGGTATCTTCATTGCACAGCGGAAGCAAAAAGCTAAGACTTTTAGAATGCGAACGCCCACTAAGTACTCGAATCCACATGGTTCTCCTATTCCAACCGTGCCATAATTTCTGAAATGCAACCTGAGAAAGAAACATGCGAACAATCAACATAAAGTTGAGCGAGTTCATAGTTTGTTTGTAAAAGATTTGAAATAAATCTTTTTGAATGACCGGTTTTTGTTGTATTGTTGAGAAAACGAATTTAAAATCATTTTGTTGTCAAGTTATATGGAAGCTTTGTATGAAAACATGGTATGTATCTTGTATAAATCAAGTATTCTTGTATAAATCAAGTACTATTGTATAAATCAAGTATTCTTGTATAAATCAAGTATTCTTGTATAAATCAAGTATTCTTGTATAAATCAAGTATTCTTGTATAAATCAAGTATTCTTGTATGTATCATGTATTCTTGTATAAATCAAGTATTCTTCTATAAATCAAGTATTCTTGTATAAATCAAGTATTCTTGTATGTATCATGGATTCTTGTATAAATCAAGTATTCTTGTATGTATCATGTTGTTAATGGGTTGCAAGGCCATTAACATGTGACACGACATAGGAAGCATCCAAACCATAGGCATTTTTCTAGTTTTCGATTCACGACTGAGACACAAAAGCACTACTCGGTACTCGTTCTCACCAAGAGTGTGGCTGCCCGAAAACCCGTTAGATCTAACCTTTTGTTCTGCGGTCTAGGTATATTGTTGATTAATGGTGCTTATGGTACCCTATTCGTGACACGATTTCTCGTATCATTACTCGTATCATTTCTCAAAACGCATCATACTTGGTACTAGTTTTCACCAAGAGTGCTTCTTGTTTTTGTATGCATCACACCATTTGTAAATATTGTAATATTTGTAACATGTATTTCACCCCCGAAGTTATAAAACTGAAAACAGTTAAAAGAAAAGGGGGAGCATGAACTCACTGGGTTTAGAATTCGTGTGTATGCATATTTCGAAAAATACGCTTGTTTGAAAAACCGGTATGAAACATAAGTTTTTCGTAAACCATTTGTGTCAGTTAAAACTTGCTTGTAAAATGGTTTAGAAATATGTAATTCTTGTATGTTTTGCAAAAAGTGCATGTCTTTCCACCCCGAAAACATTTATAAAATGTAAAACAGTGAAAAGGTGGGGTTATGAACTCACCTGAATTTCCATGTGTAAAGCTAGCTAAATACGACTTCGTGATGTCGTTTCCAAGACTTGACTTGCTAGCGTGCATTCTACAATATTCCTAACACGGAATATCTTATAAGTTTCTAAATGAACACGGTAACTAAACTACGTGTCACCGAGCTCTACCGAGTCGTTAATCGTACGATTTGACGGTGCGTTGTTAACTTAATGAAAACGCTTAAGTTAAACTTTATCGCCCCGAGAAGTTGTTTGTGTATATAGGAATATTCGTACGAAAGTAATACATAATATCCTTGTAGTATATATATTGCGTCTTGTATATATTTGCCATAACATACGTATATGCCGTTTCGGCGTTTGTAATAAATATAAAATGTTATATTTATTTAATAAAAGAACACGAGTTGTTATGTTCGAAAATAAATATATAACTATATTCATTTTTATACAAGAATTTGAGTCGTTTGAAATAAATGTGTATACTATATTTATTTATAAAAAGATTCGAGTTTAACGTTTGAAATAAATATAATAACTATATTTATTTTGTATAACAGTTTGCGTTATCGTTGTTTAAAACAATACAAGTTTTTATAAAAGTTTTGTAAGATATTCGAGTTTTAAAATAGATATAATAACCACATTTATTTGTTTTAAATAATTTCCGAATGGTCATTTTTGAAAGTCGCAAAGTGTCGTTTAAAGTATAATGCATTCGTGTATGCATTCATTTGACAGTTTCGTTTTATAATAAAAACTCGTTTTATTTTACGGATTTTCTCGAAAAACGGGCAGAGTTTCCTCTGTTTTTGGACACCCCCGACAACGCAAGTTGTCGTTATCTCATCAAAATTCAACAATATTCAATCATAATGTATGTAATTTGTCAAATATATTGAAACGTAAATTATAATCAATCGGTTCGAGCTCGTTTCTCACGTATTTAATAAAACTACAAATATAACGAAATAAACGCATCGTTAATTTTTACCAAGTCTTCCGTCAAAATGTCGAGCCGCTTGACTGAGTTGACCGAGTTGACTCGGTTCGACCGAGTCGGACCGAGTTGACCGAACCCGAACGTGAAATCTGACCCGCGAATCCCGAAACACGAACCGAATACAATGTTTGACTGCCTTTGACTGTTTACCCGAGCCGTTGCCCAGATCTGACCCGAACCGAGACAATCCGCCGTTGAGCCGAAACGAACACCCGAAATAAACCGTTGACAGAAACTGAACCGAGTCAACCGGGTTCGACCCGAACCCGAACCAACATCTGATCCGAGACTTCGCGAGACTTGACCGCTGACCTGCTAACCGTGCGAAACCCGATCCAAAATCATCAACCATCATTTTCAACTTTAACAACAGAGAAAGAAAAGCAAGTGAACGGGAACCAAGGTCTTACAGGAATCCACCGCTGCCGCCTCTTCCGCCGCCGTGAGCGGTGGCGCCGGTGATGTCTGTTGTCGGAGCTGTCTCCTGTTGCCGCTGAAACTAGCTCCGTCGTTGGCCACTGTCTTCTTATCTTCATCATCAACATCACGTCATCATCACCGGAAAACCGGGATTCCGGTAACCAGGATTTAACGAGAGTGGTGGAGGGGAGTACAGGGGTGTTTGTCGGATCCGCAACAGGTGGGGATGGGGTGTGCAGGGGAGGACCGAGAGGGAGGTGGTGCAGTCACGTGGTCGCCGGTTAACCGGCTGGACCCGTCGCCGATAACCGGCCGGTGTGGCTCAGGTGGTGTTGCTGGTACCAGTTGAGAGGGAAAGAGAAGACATGTGAGGATTTTGTATCTTTGAATTGTCTGTAAGTAGAAATCGAGAGATGAGAGGGGAAATAAGGAAAGTGTTTGGCTGATGATGATTTCTTTTTTTTGTGTGAGAAGATGATCTCCTGTGTGTTTATGTGTGTGTATATAGGAGATCTGCACAAATGAAGGTTAGGGGTGTGGACCCCTTTTATAAAGATATTGAGATCATGTAGAGATTTTGAGAATATCTTGTAGAGATTTTGTATGATTTTATAGGATTTCATAGAGATCTTTAGAGATTTGTAGAGATTTAGCATAGATTTTCAAATCTTAAAGAGATCTTGATAAGATCTAATATATTATGTGCAGGTTTATGCTTGTGGGTTTTGGGCTTGGGCCTAGGGCCCACAAGCCCATCTCATGTGTAATTGGCCCGTAATTCCTACGAGACCCGGTATCGCGACCCATACTCCATAAGCATAAAATATTCGTGTAACATCCATATTTGTCGGCGTTGTCAGTATTTCGTACGGTTTCAGTTTATTATCGTTTAATTTCCAACAGTATCTCCGTAGATCGCCACACGCGTACTGCAGAACCGCATAAGCGTTCCTAAGCTTACTGAGGCCCTAATTAAGTTAATTTGCGTCGTAAACACTATTTATTATCGCGTAATCACCTGTTAATCACGTAATTAAAGGCGTAAACTACCGGTTGTCACAGATTTACTTGAATAAGTGAGGGTACTTCCGTCGCATAGTGGACTCGACTTCCCACGTATATTCGGGACCTCTACGGGCATCCCATTTGATCTTTACTATAGGCACATGCTTTCTTCGGAGCTTTTTGACCTGACGATCCTCGATCGATATAGGTCTTTCAACAAACCTCAGGATTTCATCAATTTGTACGTCTTTATGTGACATAGCTAGCGATTCATCAGCTAGACACTTTTTGAGATTACAAATGTGGAACACATTATGAATTCCACTCAGCTCCTCTGGAAAATTTAGCTTATAAGCTACACTGCCGACACATTAGATAATTTCGAATGGTCCAATATATCTAGGGCTTAACATGCCTTTCTTACCAAAACGCATCACGCCCTTCCAGGGTGATACTTTCAGTAAGACTTTATCGCCAACCTCAAACTTTAGTGGTTTTCGCCTCTTGTCCGCATAGCTTTTCTGCCTATCCCTGGCAGCTTTCAGGCGATCACGAATCTGGACAATATTGTCCGTTGTTTCAAGGACTATATCAGGTCCTGATAACTGAGCTTCTCCTACTTCTGCCCAACAAACAGGCGTTCTGCATGTTCTACCATATAATGCCTCAAAAGGCGCAACCTGAATGCTTGTATGGTAGCTATTGTTATAGGAGAACTCGATCAAGGGTAGATGATCATCCCAACTACCTCCCAAATCAATAACACATGCACGAAGCATGTCTTCCAACGTTTGAATCGTATGCTCACTCTGTCCATCTGTTTGCGGATGATAAGAAGTACGAAAATTCAAACGAGTACCCAAAGATTGTTGGAAACTTTTCCAAAAGTGAGAAGTGTATCTAGTATCTCTATCATAAATAATAGACACCGGTACTCCGTGAAGGGATACAATTTCATCCACATATAATTGGGCTAACTTGTCGGAGCTATGAGTCTCCTTGATGGGCAAGAAATGTGCTGACTTAGTCAGTCTATCAACTATAACCCATATGGTATCGTTTCCGTGCCTTGTTTTAGGTAACTTGGTTATAAAATCCATAGTCACCATTTCCCACTTCCATGTGGGAAGTTCCGGCTGTTGTAGAAGACCTGATGGCTTTTGATGTTCAACTTTAATCTGAGCACAAGTTAGGCACTTGGCTACATGTGTGGCAATAGATTTCTTCAAGCCTATCCACCAATAATTCGCCTTCAACTCCTGATACATTTTGTCACCTCCAGGGTGAACTGAGTATTTAGAGTTGTGGGCTTCCTGGAGGATTACATCTCGAAGTCCTCCCTGAATAGGAACCCAAATTCTTCCATTCATTCTGAGGATTCCATCCTTCCCAGGTGTTAACTGCTCAGCAGTTACACCCAACTTTTCGTTTGGAAGGTTAATTTCCAAAACAGCATCTTTCTGTGCAGCTAATAGTCTTTCATTTAGACTATTCCTCAACTCAATGCTCTTGGCATTGATCCTGATTGGTTTAACTCTTTCCTTTCGGCTTAGAGCATCAGCGACCATGTTCGCTTTACCTGGATGGTAGCGAATTTCGCAATCATAGTCATTCAGAGTTTCCATCCAACGACGTTGTCTCATATTGAGCTCTTTCTGATTGAACAAGTGTTGGAGACTTTTGTGATCCTAATAGATCACACATTTAGTTCCATATAAATAATGTCCCCACAACTTTAATGCGAATACCACGGCACCTAATTCCAAATCATGGGTGGTGTAGTTCTTTTCATGCACCTTCTGTTGTCGTGATGCATAGGCAATCACCTTGCCACGCTGCATAAGTACACATCCCATGCCGGTGTGTGAAGCATCACAATATACGACAAACTCTTCAATTCCTTCGGGTAAGGTTAATACCGGAGCATTGCTTAGTCTTTGTTTAAGAATCTCAAAGGATTCTTGTTGCTTTGGACCCCAGTCAAATTTCACATTCTTACGGGTCAAGGAAGTTAATGGCGCAACTATTCTCGAGAAGTTCTCAATGAATCTTCTATAATATCCAGCTAAACCCAGAAAGCTGCGAATTTCCGTAGGCGTCTTGGGTGCTTCCCAATTCATAATGGCTTCTATCTTGGCGGGATCTACTTGGATACCACGTTCACTAACAACATGTCCAAGGAATTGGACTTCGCGAAGCCAGAACTCGCATTTGGAGAATTTAGCATACAACTTCTCCTGTCGGAGCATTCCCAAGATACATCGAAGGTGCTTCTTGTGATCAATTTGGCTACGAGAATAGATAAGGATGTCGTCTATAAAAACTATGATGAACTTATCTAAGTATGGCTTGCAGACTCTATTCATAAGATCCATGAATGCCGCTGGCGCATTAGTGAGCCCAAAAGGCATCACTAAGAATTCAAAATGTCCATATCTTGTTCTGAAAGCCGTCTTAGGTACATCTTCAGTTCGGACCTTGAGTTGATGATATCCGGATCTTAAATCAATCTTCGAGAAATAGCTCACCCCTTGGAGTTGATCGAATAAATCATCAATCCTGGGCAAGGGATAACGATTCTTGATCGTTACCTTATTCAATTCACGATAATCAATGCATAAGCGCATTGATCCGTCCTTCTTTTTCACAAACAATATTGGAGCTCCCCAAGGCGAAGGGCTGGGCTGAATGAAGCCTTTTTCCAGTAAATCGTCTAATTGAGTTCTGAGCTCTTTCATTTCTGTAGGAGCTAGACGATAAGGAGCTCGTGCAATAGGTGCTGATCCTGGGAGAATGTCTATCCTGAACTCTACTTGCCTCTCAGGAGGTAATCCAGGTAACTCGTCAGGAAAAACATCAGGATACTCAGAGATGATCGGAATGTCTTCCATCTTAGGCTTCGGATCATTCACGGTCACTTGTGCCATGTAAATGACACATCCACTCTTCAAACACTGCGACACCTTGAGAATAGACACATTGCTAGGCAATCCATATTGTGTATCTCCTTGAATAGTGACTGATTCACCAGAAGGGGTTTTGATAATAACTAGCTTTTATCACATGCAATTTGGGCTTGGTTATGCGACAACCAATCCATGCCTAAAACTATATCAAACCCAGCCAATTTCATTGGCAAGAGGGATAGCGGGATAGAGTGATTCTTAATGGATATAGAGCATCCATCAAGAAGAGTTGAAGCTGTTTCTAAGGTTCCATCGGCAAGCTCTACCTCATATTTTATGTCTAGAGTCTGAATAGGCAAGTTCAATATCTTACAGAACTTATGGTCTACGAAAGACTTATCAGCACCGGAATCAAATAAGTCTCTAGCATAATTATTATTGATGAGGAAGGTACCCGTTATGACGTTCTCGTCGTTTACCGCTTCCCTTGCATTCATCTGGAAGACTCTCGCATTGTTTTTCTTCACCTCCTCGGGCTTCTTAACATTCTTAGGGCAATTTGTTTTGATGTGCCCCTTTTCATTGGAACCATAGCAGGTTGCATCTTTGATATTTCGGCACTCAACAGACTTGTGCCTTTTCTTTTTGCATATCCCACATGGTTTGGCATGTGGGTCTTGGTTGCACTTTCCAAAGTGCCTCTTATTGCAGGTTTTGCATCTGGGCTTGTCACTGAACTGCCCTTTCTTCGAACCAAAGTTCCCCTTGCTCTTCTTGTTTGACTGAGGAGACTTGTCTTCCTCTCTCTTCCTCTTCCCATCATCAGTAGTTTTCTTTGCCCTACTCCTTACAACATCAAGAGTGAGGGACAAAGATAGATCCACAGCAGATCTATAAGTGGCTGGCTTAGAAGCCTTAACATTCTCTTTTACTTCAGGGGCCAAGCCACTGATGAAACGCGCAATGCGTTTGGGTTCAGGAGTGACTAAATATGGTACAAGCCTTGACATTGAGTTGAAGCTAGTCACATAGGATCTACAATCCAGATTCTTCATCACTAAGGTGAGGAAATCAGTCTCTATCCGCTCGACTTCGTGCTGAGGGCAATAGGTGTCCTTAACCAAATCAACAAACTTGTTCCATGAAAGATTGTACAAAGGAACCTTCCCAGTGGCTTGCACTAATTCTTTCCACCAAGTGAGGGCATCGCCCTTAAAGGATTGTGATACAAACTTCACTATATCCTCTTTAGCACATCCGCTGATGTCTATCACAGTCTCCATCTCGTCCAACCATTTCATGCAATCGATTGCTCCCTTTTCTCCTGTAAAATCCCTCGGTTTACAGGAGACAAAGTACTTATAGGTACAACCCTTGGTGTACCTGGGAGTTGGCTCGAGGACAATCTGCCTCTTTGGCTCACTACCCTGATTAGATGGGTGCTGAGACTCACTTTTCTTATGAGTATGAGATTGAGAATGGGACTTTGAATGAGTCTTTGACCGAACATTGCTCAGTTCCTTGAATATTTTATCCACCACTTGAGCAACCGCGGTGTCGATCATAGCTTGCAGTTCAGCATTTGTAAGATTCACTCTTGCTTCATTATTGTTTTCCCCATGAGGGTGGCTATTTGCCTCATCAGATCCAGCCATTTCAAGTACTGAATCAAACAATAGTGATATTTAATTTATAAAATGAATCATTGCATTGATGATCAGATGGTCCTGGTATTATTAATCCATATAGACCACTTTTAATTAAATTAATTAAATAATCAATGGAATATAATATTCCTTATATTTATTAGACAGGGGAATTATAATTTCACAACTGTCAATGTCATAAAAGACATTTTATACAGCACAAGGCTCGTCTCGAAGGACATTTAGAAGGCACAGATGGCCTTGTCACAAGGACGATTAAATACAATCATTGATCTCTTGGATCAGTGATCTTGTTAAGGGTCGAACAAAGTTCATCGCCTTTTTGACAAGAAGTTTATAAATAAAACAATCATTGTCATTATTACACCTTTGCTTATAAGCATACATCTCTGATGGATGTTTTGGTGTATACATCATATTGATGTTTATTTCCCATGATTCGCATTGATCATATAGGCTATATATGAGTGACTTGGAAGAACCCAAGTACCTTTGGAAGTTTGTGTGGTTTCTCGTACCGCACAGCTAGGAATGTTAACATGTTTTCAGATGTTAACAGAGATTTTACTGTCTTAAAAAGGTTATACCATTATAGCCATTTTATATTATGGCTAGGTTATACCTCTAAGAATTCTTTTAGCAGATCAATTAAAATTGAAATGATATAACATGATGTAATAAAATACTTACTTAAAATCAAAGATAAACTTCATTAAACTATGAAACTAGTACAAAGATGCCCTAAACGGGACTTGAAACAATACAATGCCCGCGCAGGGGCTACATAAATAGGAAATAAGTCCACGCAGGGACTTGGTACAGAAACTGAAAATAATGTCCACACAGGGACAAAAATTAAAGAACAATACAAGATAAAATAACTTCCTATTTCTTCTTGCCCTTAATAAGGTTTGCAAGGCCCTTCATAAAGCTACTATGTTGCTTTTTGGTTTTGTTTGCCTCATGTTCAACCCTATCTAACCTTTCTAGGATCTCCTGAGTTTGCTGCTGCTGGGGAGGAGGAGGTTGCTGGTAAGGCGGGTATTGATAACCATGCACCGGGTATCCAGTTGGATAAACTGGAGGGTAAGAAGAAGGGTAAAGATGATGGTATTGAGCAGCTGTAAGGTAGGGATCCTGGTTTCCATAGTCTGATGGATATCCAGATGGGTTTTCAAAAGGGTTGTACCCAGAAGAACCTGGGTAAGTCGGGATTGGGTTGTCAAAACCCATTGGCGGTGGCGGTGGTGCATAAGAAACTGGCGGAGGATCATTCTCCGGCACCGCGTTCGAGGGTCCACCCATTTGGGGGTCCTCGGGGATAGGAGGGTAAGAACTTGAACCCTGTGGAGAACTGAAACGAGGTCCTCCTCGCACGGACATACATGCATTCCTCCGTCGCCTTGGCGGCTCAGGAGGTGGCTGAGGTGGCTGTTGAGGCGGCTCCTCAGTAGGAAGAGGTGGAGGTTAAACTGCTTGAAGCTGTGGTTAAATCAAAGGAGGCTGAGCAGGAGAGCTATGGTATGAAGGAGTAAAGTACCAATCATAAGTGGCCATCCTCTCTTGGAATGAATCGGGCCCACGGTACGGTGATCCTTGAAATGGGGAACCGCTTGAGATGCTAATTGGGTGGCTCGGTGTTCCGGTCTGCATTTCAGGACCCGGGTCGTCGTTCATCTCCATTTCCTAAGAAAAGTGATCCTCAGGGCCCAAAGGGTTGTAGCCCAAAAAGTCGTTGACATAATCATTCGGATTAAACTGCCCCGGGGAGTAGATGGAATCCGAATGATGGAAGGAATGTGAGTGCAACGAATGGTAAGATTGGTGAGATTCATGGGAGTGATGGGAGTGTTGAGAATGGTGTGAATGCTGGGGCTCGTCTGGAACAGGCGGCCCGAATGATGGATGGAATGAAGGTGAGGAGCTCAACGAGACAAAGTGTCTCGTTGGTTCAAAAGAGTGACCCCACAGATCGTGAGAGTCAGAACTGGAAAAGGACGCAGACGGAGTGCGTCTATGTGAAGGTCCTGCTGATGGTCCCCCTCGCATGGGACCCTTTCCTCTACCCCTAACTCTTGGAGGCATTGTAGCTGATATTCCTGTCAAATCAAGAAAAACAAAACAAAATAAAATATAAAAAGCAGAGGAAAGTTAAGAATAAATCCTAGGTCATGGCCTAGACTCAAAAGTCTAAGGAATGTGCTTATTGTGTCATTGAGATTAAACACAAAAGGTTAGTGTTTAATTCACTCAATGTTGGCTCTGATACCAACCTGTCACACCCCGATATTTCCACATATTACCGGTGGGCTCGGCGGGGAGTATCGTGACGTAGTTGATATCATCATTGTCAATACACACAATATAATAGCACAGCGGAAGGCTTGGTGATTAAACTATTACAAACCATAATGTATGTGTGTTCGAGTAAATGAATATACAGACTGGAATGTAATAAGATCCACAGGCGGATCATAAAAGTACAAAGAAACAAATTAACAGACTTCAGGTATCCTATGGATTTGCAAGATCCTCTTATGACACCTAATAGCTCCAGCCTATTACGAGAGGTACCTGTCAATCAGCCTTTAAGAAAATACGTCAGTTTACACAGGTAAATACAATTAACTGACTCTTTTGAAAATATTTATGAAAATTGATTTAAGTGCACATGGCACAAATCTTTTATAACTTGGGACAATTATTTATAAATAATCTTGTATACAGATTTATATGTTTATCATACAATTGGGGCCGGTTGGAAGCCGGTCATGATTAACCGACTCACCACTTATAGAACCCACAAAGGAGTTATCCCCAACATGTGGGTTTATATATTATTTAGCATTTGCATCTGTCAGGTGTATGCCTACACCCCATGCATAGGTCGTGGTCATTTTCAAATGAAATGAGCCGAGGATATCCAGGACACGGTCGTTAACCCCCAATGTTTATGTTATCAAACAAAACAGATTAAAACGGGTTATGTAAATTTATTAATCACAATCCGATTAAATGATTTCATACCCGACCAAGTGGTATTATTATAATACCATATCCCAAGCCCGTATAAGGGAAATAAGTTAAAAGTATTTACCTGAGCTAGCAGTAAAATTCTAAAGCTTTTTGATGGCACCTTCTACCGGAAGCTATTTAATCTGTATAGAAGGTTTATTACCTATTAGGATGCTAACGGGTCTTTAATTTAGTCAAGGACTTAGACCGGCTAGCTATAAGGAAACTTTACGGTTCTAAACGCTAGATTAAGCGGAGGCCGGAATAGAATGTGGTTTAGACCCGACAAGCTTGGATACTTGTATAATATGGGTAAACTAAACACATTCTGGAAATTGAGGATTTAATGATAAGGTTAAACCCGTTTCGGCTATTTTACGTAAACTAGTCACGTAAACCGATCCGAACGCATAAACGCGTAACGGGTAACCAAATAAATTATATACAGGTCTTAATCGTTATTATGCTCAAAATATGTTAATACATCAGTAAGATGTTAACATATATGCCCAAAAAGTAATCTAAACCAAATTAAGTCCCATAAGGGTATTTTGGTAATTTTAATGCTCATAAAAGAGTTTAAATGTTAAACTGAGTTTTAGGTCTGATCTAATCAGTAAAAATATGTATTTTTATAAGTTATAACAGTAGGGTATTTTATATATGTGAATTTTATCTTTTATAACCAAACTATGCACCGTAGGGGCATTTTGGTAATTTCACATAAGCTTTAAAGGTCAAAATTTGAGTTCTGAGTTTAAAACATTGGTATACTGTTTAAATACATAAATTAACTTAAAACATCAGTAGGTAATAAGTTTTATATGCCAATTATAGTTTTAACTCATACTATGCGCTAAGAACGCTTAAAAGTCGGTTTTAAGCGATTTTCGGGTTAAAATAGGAAATCTGATTTTTTGATTAGTTTATAAAGTTCAAAATATTTTATTTATCATATAAAATCAGTAGCAAAAAGTTTGACATCAAAATGTTATGTAAAACTCATTTTATGTATGAAAAGAGTAAAACCGACAATTACCGAATTAAAGCTATAACCCTATGTTATGCTCAGCCTAAAAATAAATAAAAATCTTCAAAAATCCCAAAATATTATTTTACATCAGTAGGTAAAAATTTTGGTATCAAAAATTGGGTTTAGATAGGCTTTATGCTAATTACGCTATTTAATTAATAAAAAGCTTTCTAATTACGCTATTGAGCATAACTCCTAATCTAGACCTCAAACTGATGTCAATTTTCGGGACAAGTCTAAATATCAGTAGCAAAGGCGTTTGTCCATTCACATTGCTAAAAATCTCAGTTGTGTGTCAAAAGGGTGTTTATGGCATTTTTAAGCATATTAACGATCACGTGCATATAATTCAAACAACTAAGCTTCATGCAATATAACTTTAGAGGGTTATACTACTGAGTAATGTGGTCCTAATGGAAGCTTAAAACATGGGAGACTCAAGCTTAAATGGGTCAGAACTAAAAGTCAAAGCAAAAGTCAAGCCTTTGCGACTTTCGGTTATAAACTGACCTTAGACTATTAATTGTTGGGTTAGGACTGATAAAACATGTTCTAATATTAATTACCAAGTTATTAGAATATTAAAATATAATTTAGAACTTATGTTTTATTAATTTAAATCATTTTTATGCATTCTGTCCAGTTTGACTTTTTGTCAAACTACTTTGACCCGATAATTAACTAGTCAAACGAGATAATTAGGAGGTGCCCTTTTAAGGGTTAATCACCTACCTTAATATGGTTCTATAACCACTTTCAATTTGATCAGTGGCTGGTCCATATGTGATTAAAATGAAAGTCAAATCTAATTTACGACAAGTTTGACTTTTAGGTAATTAAGCTAATTAAAACGACTAAGCAAGTAATTAGAAGCTTACTAATGGTCCTAGCTGTCTTTTCTATACTTGTAAGTCTTCTCCTTACTGTTTGCAAGCTCCAGAAGTTGTAGTATATGAATTTGTTGCAAGAGTGCTCATGAACACAAGTCTAGTGTCCTTTATATACTAAACCCCAAGTGCTTGGATCAAGAGCAGCTGTTATGGGAGGCCCTAGGATCACCCCAGGTGTCCTAGTGGTTTATAAAACCCGTCCAATAGTCCCTTGTTTCGAATAGGATGAGAATAAGTCGGTTACACAGCTGAAACATACATCTGTCCAAAAATTCTGCCCAGCGACGAGCTTACGGACCGTAAGCTTAAACCCTTGTGGTCCGTATCCAACTCTTACGGACCGTAAGTCCGAATGGATGCGGTCCGTAACCGAACCTGAATTGCATCGCCCAGTTGCAGCCTTGCGGACCGTAAGGTTAGGACCATATGGTCCGTAACCGATGACCAGAAGACAAAATTATTTGAAATTTTTATATTTGATCATGCAACTTTTGGAACTCGAATCTTCAGATGATTTTAGCAGTAAAAGTCCTCATGCTCAGGTCTGCACTTCTCATATTACCATGCCATGCACTAATGTTCCCTTGGACTCATTAAAAATGGCCATTGCATGAGGATTTGTCGGTTTATGCACATGTGACTTTTCTCTTGAATGTTTGAATGATTCCTCATAATTTCAATCGGATAGTTATGCTTTCTTCATCAAACTTGCATGAGAATGTTATTTATAATTTACAAAGCTTTGTGGGCATTAAAAGGTCACTCAGAGGTAGAATTAACATGTTGACACGTTTTAATCCCTGAAGCTCTAAAATTTCACGTTCGCATTCACAAACGGTTTCTTATATTCAATTAATCATTCGATTAAGAATATATTCTACATGTATTGTCATTCAGAGGCTCAAGTTTGGCATGTTGACACTTTTAGTCCCTTCGCATACATAATTTCACCATTTGTTAACTTTAGTCCATCAAACTCAATCTTTCATATAATTAGAGTTTAGGACACGTGTTTATACATAATTGGACACGTTTTTACTTGGTGTTATAGTTTCACAGATGTGGTTGTGCTTCTGTGATCACCAGGAGCAGTGGGCTCAACAATAGGGGCCTGAGGAGCAGTTGTTACTGCTAAATTCTGCTCAGGTACCTCTGTTGTGGTTTTTAAAGGTTTTGACAGCCTTGAGAATGTTTCAGAAGTTAGACTGTTTATTTGAATAGGATTTTCTTGGATAAGCACATGTGCATTATCCTTTGAAAATATCTTTTGAAGATAAAAACTTAAAAACCTTGGAAACAATAAAAATGATTTTTTATTAACATTCTTAACCATATCATTGAAAATTTCCTGAGAGTAGTTAAAATTTTGTTCAGCCATGATAGCATAGCTCAGGTATTGAATTTTCAATGGTATTTCATTAAAAGTTGTTGTTTTATTTGACACACACATCAGGAGGGTATGGAATAAAAACCTCGGAGCAGGAGGAAAACTGCCCTTTTCTAAAGTATCCTTTTTCATTTCTTCTTCATACCCTCTCTCAGAGAAATCAGTTTGGTACTCTGTTTTTGGGAAAGAGCTTTTACCTGTAAGATCATTAATTTCAAAAACCTCTGAAATGGTTTGAGGTGTGATGACCACTGGAATTCCCCTTATTGATGAAGTAATAGCTAAGGTCTTTTTGTCCTTAGTTTCAAGCTTTGCATTTTTCCAGAACTCTCGTTGGGTATCCACGTAGATGGTTTCATTGCAAGTCAACAAAGTTTTGTACTTTGAAGATGAAAGTGCATCAATCATGGAATGAAAACCTGTGTTTTTACTTGTTTTTGCAAGCGTACTCACGTAGTTATGATGGATTTTGAATGGCAGATCCATGATAAATCAAAGGTAGTTAACAACGAAGGAAGAAGATGAGTGATTTGAGAGAATTTGATGAAAACTGCTTTTGAAAGGAATTTTGAATTCGACTCGACAGTCAGAACCCTGTTTGGGGTTTTGATCAGGGTTTTATAGGTGGAAAAAGTGAATGCTGACGTGGCAGCGGTTACAAAAGATCTGACGGCTAAGTACTGTCCACGTGAGAACCTCTGATGAATAATGGATGACAATTGTTAGGAAACCACTGATGAATCAATATCAGTAGTTTACAGTGCTGAAAATGAAAACAGTAACTGACTATAACTATCAGTGGATAAACTATCAGTGAATTAAAACACTGACCTTTAACAACAGTCATTTTATAAACAGTGGTTCAAGCATGTTCCTTCTCCCAAAAAACAATATTTTAACCCATCAGTCGTTTCAATCCCCTTCAACATCCACAAAACACTATTTTAACCCAACACTGGTTTTAAACCACCATTTTAACCAAACAGCAGTTTCAACCATAGTTTTCTCAACAGTAGTTCCAAACATCTATTTTCATCCATCTGTTGAACAAAGTTAACAGATGTACCAACCACTGTTTTATTTTCAAACATCTGTTCCCAATAACAGAGCTTTGATCATTTAAACATACATTTGCCAATATTACAGTGCTGAAAATGAAAACAGTAGCTGACTATAACTATCAGTGGTTAGTCTATCAGTGGATTAAAACACTGAGCTTTAACTACAGTAATTATATAAACAGTAATTCAAGAATCTTCCTTCTCCAAAAAACAATATTTTAACCCATCAGTCATTTCAATCCCCTTCAACCTCCACAAAACACTATTTTAACACAACAGTGGTTTTAAACCACCATTTTAACAAAACAGCGGTTTCAACCACAGTTTTCTCAACAGTAGTTACAAACATCTGTTTTCATACATCTGTTGACCAAAGTCAACAGATGTATCAACCACTATTTTATTTTCAAACATCTGTTCCCAATAACAGAGCTTTGATCATTTAAACATACCTTTGCCAATATTACAAGCTTTTACACTCTCAAACCTAAATATTTATTTACTTAATTTAAATAACAAACATGGTTAATAATTTTAACAGAACTAATTATATAAAAACTACAAGTGTCAAACAGCATACAAAGTTCATCCATCTGTTGACCCAAGTCAACAGATGTATCAACCACTGTTTTATTTTGAAACACCTGTTCGCAATAAAAGAGCTTTGATCATTTAAACAGACCTTTGCCAATATTACAAGTTTTACACTCTCAAACATCAATATTCATTCAATAAAATTTTAACGCAACAAATAACAGAGCTTTGATTAATAATTTTAACATAACTAATTATATATAAAATACAATTGTCAAAACAGCAAATAGCATTCAATAAAATACAGGATCCTAATTCCTAATCAATTGGTGAAACAGTAGTCTCGATAAGTAAAGCTCCTTTCGGACCATTGAAGTTGTCAACATGTTGGAGGTATTTCAGAAGTTCGTTGCTGAGATCAACTTCAATCATATCCCCCCAGATGCTTGTTATCAGCCATTTGTTATCTTCAATTATATTAGTCCTTCGGCACCTATCTACATAATCAACTACACGAGGATTATTGAAAACAAACACCTTCATCCAGCCTTCTTCTTCATATCTGAGCAAATCAGCAGTTAGCTCAGCAGACTTTCCAATAACAATCATATGCAGCATCTTTGCGATGGTCAAAAAATGCCCTTGGCAATGATTGACTACAATACTCTCAGGAAAATGAAGCATTCTGAAAGTCTCACTTAGAACATCAAAAGCAATGATGTTCCTCTCACCTAGTGGATACCAATAATTTGAAACCATAAAATATATGGTTTTATCAGCATAAACTCCTGTAGACCATGAATAACCACTTGAACCATAATTGTTTATGTTACCGAAATTTATTGTTCTCCATGACTCACGACGTCGTGAGTAAACACGAGCAGCAGTTACATTACGGTAACATCTGATGTTCAACACATTCAGATCATTGAACTGATCAACATAAATTCCACCAGTATCAGAGTTTCGATGATGATTGTAATTGAAGTAGTCATCACACAAAACCTTATAGGGCCTGGTAATTGGATTCCAAAGAATCAACTGACAGCAAATCCCTTGATTGCAAACTAACAACAAACCATTAAATGACGATAGAATACGTAAGTTGCTAGGGTGGACATTGTTAGGAAAACTTAAGGTTTTGCTTCTAACAACATCCAAAGTACCAGCAACTACGTCGTCAATGACAATTGACGTGTCTTTAAAGGATAGTAGTTTCTGTTGGTGCACTGAATGTCTGTTAACTATGTCTTATCAAGTCTTTTGTCTAGATAGAATGAATGAGCACACAATAGATTAGAAATTAGGGTTTTACATGTTTATCTAGGGTGTTTCGCTTGAAGGGGTTTCAAGGCAACTTCAAGAGAAACCTATTGATCAGCTTTCTCTTGAACTGATATTGTGCATTTTCAAGAGAAACCTAGTAGTGTGTCATTTTCAAGAGAAACCTAGGGCCTATATATAGGAGAGTAGGTCATTTGAAGCGAAACATGTATGGTGTTTGTGTGTGAGTCGAGGTGCTGCCGAAATTTTGTTAGAAATTGATTGTAAAGACTCAGAATCGATTAATAGAGGAAGAATTGAAAGGAACAAAGCTGTTATGACTTTATATACGTTGATTCCGCCTTCGTATTTGAAGATGAACTGCCTTAACTGACTTTTAGGGTCACGTACACGATCCAACAAGTGGTATCAGAGCTCAGGACGAGGAGTTCATACCATAGCCGCTTGATTCTACCAGAATTTCTCATTTCTACTCACTTCTTCTTATATTTTTCTGATTTGAACTAGTTCCAACGGTCAGAATGGTCTGATTTTCGAGTATATTGTGTAAAACATAGTTTTAACAAATCCTACAAAGTATCAGATCAAAATACGGATTAAAACTGATAAAAAATGGCTTCAAACTGTGTTTCGTTTGAATTGTTCTTCGAAGTTTCGTTTGAAAAACTCAGCTTTCGCTTGAAAAACACAAGCGAAACCTCTATATAATACAGCTTTCGCTTGAACAGTACATATAATACAGCTTTCGCTTGAAAAATTCATATTATCAGGTTTCTCTTGAAAGTAATCAGGGCTTTCTCTTGAACTGTTCAAATTTGTTTTAGCTTTCGCTTGAACTGTTTGGACTTAGCTTTCGCTTGAAACCATTTTGTCTCAAGTGGTTTCGCTTGAATTTGAATTTTTCAAAATCAAGAAAATTCTAAGTGTTTGCTGATTTTGTTTCAGGTACAAGATGGATGATTTCAATCCGTTCTATGATGTCTTTGCGTTTGCTAAAGAGGATGCGGTTGGATATGCTTTCATGGCAAAAACTGAACCTATTCCTTGGAAAGATAACAGAAATGAAGAACAGAAGTATAAACACAGAAAGATATTAGCTCAACAAAAAATGATCAATATATCTGCTATTTTTTCTGAGGCAAAAAGAGCAAATAGATGGGATCCAGACAGAGAATGTTATCTTGACCCCTATGGAAACATTGCTGTTGATCATAACACTCTTGATATGGAAACCATAATCCAAGAGTATAAAGTTGAAGATGATTATTGGCAGAAGAAATGGTGGGGAAGCGGAGAAGAAGAAGAGAAAGAGAAGAAAGAGAAAGAAAAAGAGATTGAAGAATCCAAGAAAAATGAAACTTCAAAATATGAAGTGGTGTGCTCAAAATGCGAAAAATCCAAAGCAGAAAATGTCAATCTCTTGAAAGATTTGGAGAGTTTGACAATGGAAATCAAAAAGCTGAAATCTGAGAATGTTAAACTGTTAAATGATTTGAACAGTTTGACATTAGAAAATAAGGTTTTGAAAGAAAAAGAAAAAGATTTTGAAAGTAAAAAGAAATCTTCAGATAAAATTTTTGAAGATAAAATCAAAAGTTTTGAAAATGAAAAATTAAAAATTGAAAAAGAATTTCAAAGTCAAATAAAGATTCTTGAAGATGGGAGATCTGTTTTTAGCAAGAACAATATTGAAAAGCAAAAGGTAATAAATTCCCATCGTCAGACGATTATTCGACTTGAAAAAGAAGCTGAATGTGATAGAAAGAAAATTAAAGAGTTAGAGAATAAATTGAAAGGTTTTGTGACTTCTGGATCATATGTTTGTCCGGAACCGATCAATTCTGTTCCAATAAGTGACAATGTCACAAATTTTGACAAAGTCAAAATTGAAGATTGTGATGATAAATCTGATGATGAAAAAGAAAAAGAAGAAAAAAGAAAAACATTTTTGAAATTAAATGAAATGTTTAAAAATACTGTTTTACATTCTACTGAGAAAGGTGAATGCTCAATGCAAAAATCTGTAAAGAAGAATGTGGAACAGAAACAAAACGATAAAAAATCGAAAAATTTTCAAAAAGAAAATAAAAGCTCATCAGATCAATCATCCAATCACAATAAAAAATCACAAAAAATTAAAAATCAAAACTCAAAAATACTTGATAATCAGTGGTGCAGGTTTGACCACAGTGCTCAAATGCCAAATCAAGGATACAAGAGGAGACATGAGTACCACAAGGCAAATCAATGCTTTGATCTAAGTGTGTGGTATAAAGACGGTGTTTGGTATGAAAGTAGTGAGAGGTATGATAACAGAGTGTGTTACACTTGTGGATTTCAAGGACACATTGCTGTTAACTGCCAAAGTCAGAGAATCGAAACAAGAAGGTGCTATGAATGCCACATCAGAGGACACATTGTCAGAGATTGCCCAATGAGATCAAAAGGAAGATCGAGGGATGAATCTCAGAAAATGGGAAAGAAATCAGTCAGTGTCAAGCCCAAAGAACAGAAAGTTCAAGAAAAGAAAATTAAGCTTTCACAAGGGCAGAAAGACAGACTGAGGAAGAAAAGGAAGAAAGCGAGAGAGTATCTGGAAAGGATATTGTCCTCGGATACAACTGGTAATCCGAGAAAAATTTCTGATGAATTGCTTTCCTCAACTGCAAAGGCAAGCAAAATGAATTCATCAGATACAAATCTGAGGACAAACGGGAAAGAGAAAAGGAAGTTAAAGAAAGAAAAATTAACTAAGCAAAATGACAACCAATCAAAGAAAGTTAATTTTTCAGACAAAATCTTGATCAAGGTTTTCGAATATAAAAGAGACCGTGAAAGTTTATTCATTTCACAGGCTAATAAATTTGGAAAACCTAGATCTAGTAAGAATTGGGTACCAATGAAGGTTGGCGATGAATTTGTTTCTAAGAAAACAAAAGAGCCATCTTCTGGCAAGGAATTTGTTTCTTCGGAAACAAAGGAGCCACGTGTTGACAATGAATCTGACTTTTCAAAGTCAGACAAGCCATGTTCAGGCAATGATTCTGGTTTGTTAAAACCAGAAGAGCCATCTATTGAGGTAAAAACTGTCAAACCCAAGAATGGTCAGGCTTGGGTGGATCTTTTCAAATGAAAAACCTGACTTGCCGGAGCTTCCTAGTTGGTAATTGTGAAGCATGAATCGGCATCTTTATTGAATTGTTTGTGATTTGTGCAGGATCTTCCGAGAGCTATTTCACGATGGATTATGGATAGTGGAGCGTCTCGACATATGACAGGGAAGACTGCATTGTTGTATGATGTTAGAAATATCAATGGTGGTTGTGTGGGATTTGCTGGACATGAAGGTGGTAGAATTGTTGGTGAAGGAACGTTATCCAATGGGATTGTTACGTTTGAAAGAGTTAACTACATTACTGAGCTTGAGAATAATCTGCTGAGTATTTCACAGATTTGTGACAATATGTATACCACTCACTTCACAGACAAAAAATGTTTGATCTTGAAACCAGGATTTGTTATCCCTGAAGAATGGATTATCATGAGGGCACCTAGAGTGAATGATTTATATGTGTTAGACATGAGTGTAGCAACTACAACAACAGGTCAGGCACATTGTTTTGTGTCTAGAGCAACGGAGAAAGAATCGAAGTTGTGGCATCGGAAGATGGGGCATATACATCTTAGAAAAATGAATCACTTGGTGCACAATGATTTGGTTCTTGGAGTTAATATCAAAGGTTTTCATCTGGAAGGGGAGTGCATTAGTTGCATCAAAGGCAAGCAGAAGAAAAAGTCACACCCTAAAAAGCAAGTATTCAGTTTCCAAACCGTTAGAGAGACTACATATGGATCTATTTGGTCCAATAAACGTCAAAAGTATTACAGGGGATCTCTACTGTCTTGTGGTTACTGATGATTATTCCAGATTTTCGTGGGTATCATTCTTGAAGTCAAAAGATGAAACGTTTGACAGTTTGATGGCGTTGTTCAGAAAGATTGAAAATTTGTACCAAAGGCGTATCAGAAGAATTAGAAGTGATAATGGTACTGAGTTCAAGAACAACAAGATGGAAGAATATTGTGATGAAAGAGGTATATTGCATGAGTTTAGTGCTCCGTACACTCCGCAGCAGAATGGAGTCGCAGAACGCAAGAACAGGACGCTAATCGAAACGGCTAGAACAATGCTTGCTGATTCAAAGCTACCGATAAATTTTTGGGCAGAAGCAGTTTCCGCCGCATGCTATACACTCAACAGAGTTCTCACTGTCAAGAAATTCAACAAAACATGCTTTGAGTTGATCAATAACCGCAAACCGAATCTAAAGTTTTTAGAACCGTTTGGGTCACCCTGTACTGTTCTAGAGCCTTTTGGAAAGTTTGGTCCGAAGAGTATTGAAGGGATATTCATTGGTTATGCAAGTCCGTTACGATGAGTCTTCGTTCCAAGTCTGAAGCGGATTATTGAAGTTCCTAATGTTGAATGTCAAGGTTATACAATGCCGCCGCAGAATCCTGGAGATTCATGGCGTTATCATTATGACATGTTGTGGGATTCGTTTGACATGATGGAAGAACAAGAAGAAGAAGAAGATTTCTTTGATGAGTTGGATAATTTGAGGGAGTATGAGTCATCTCTGGAAAGGTTCCCAGCTGAGTATTCAAGACGACCACAACGAGCATCAAATGACGATGAAGCAGGTCCAAGCAATGCTAGTGAACATGATGATATCCAACAAAATGAAGTTGCTCAAGATAATCAGTCGGCACAGAATGATAATCAAGAATCTGAGAACATGCCAGTATTTGATCATGGTGATTCAGATTCTGAGGGGGAGCAAATTCAGATCTCAAGTCAAACAAACCCAGTCAGTGAACAAGGTGCAAATCAGAATGTTACTAATCTGGAAGGTGATGTAGATGTTTCAGGCGAAGTAATACCACGAACTCTTTCATATCATCCAGAGGAATTGATCATTGGAGAATTGCAGACAGGCGTCCGCACTCGAAGACAGATTGATAAAGGGCTTACATGTTTTTATACAAAAGTTGCTCCTTTGCAAACTGAATTCTCATTGAGTTGTTTTATATCGCAGGTTGAACCAAGGACTTACAAAGAGGCGCTTACTGAAGATTCTTGGGTCAATGCAATGCAGGAGGAACTGAGCCAATTCGAAAAGTTGGGAGTGTGGAAGTTAGTGGATTTGCCAGATGGTCAAAGGAAAATCAACACCAAGTGGGTGTTCAAGTGTAAGAGAGACGATAGAGGAGTTGTGGTTCGCAACAAAGCTCGACTCGTAGTCCAGGGTTTCAGTCAGCAGGAGGGTATAGATTTTACCGAAGTGTATGCTCCGGTTGCTAGACTTGAAGCGATCAGAATCTTTCTGGCATTTGCGTCTTGGAAAAACTTCAAAGTTTATCAGTTAGATGTTAAATCGGCTTTTCTCTATGGGAAGGTAAAAGAGGACGTATATGTCGGTCAGCCACCGGGCTTCACCGATCCACATCACAAAGACAAGGTCTACTTGCTAGACAAAGCGCTGTATGGTTTACACCAGGCCCCGAGAGCTTGGTACGAGACATTGTCTCAACACCTACTAGCCAACAGTTTCATCCGTGGAAAAGTGGATGCCACTCTCTTCACCAAAGAGGTTGACGGTCATCTTCTGATAGTTCAAATTTATGTGGACGATATCATATTTGGGTCAACAAATGAGAATTTGTGCAAAGATTTTGAACGAGTTATGAAGCAGAAATTCGAAATGTCATCGATGGGTGAGATGAAATTCTTTTTGGGATTGCAGGTTGAACAACTACCCAAAGGAATTTTCATACATCAAACGAAGTACATTCATGATATCTTGGATATTATGTACCCAACCTGCCTCGCAGCAAGATTTCAATCTAACCCGAGAGCATCGCATATGGTGATTGTGAAAAGGATATTACGCTACCTGAAAGGAATTCCATCATTGGGGTTGTGGTATCCAAGAGAAGGCGATTTTACGCTCGAAGGGTATTCCGATTCCGATTTCGGATGCTGCAAAGTTAATGCTAAATCAACAACAGCAGGGTGCCAGTTTTTCGGACCACGATTGGTCACATGGCAATGCAAAAAGCAAACCTCTGTGGCTTTATCCACATGTGAAACGGAGTATGTATCTGCTAGCAGTTGCTGCTCACAGATCTTGTGGATCCAGCAACAGATGCGCGACTTTGGTTTGCAATTTCTAAACACCCCTATCTTTGTTGATAATGAGGCAGCAATTAACATTACTAAAAATCCAGTTCATCACGCTAAAACCAAACATATTGAGATTCGTCATCACTTCATTCGCGATTGTTTCGAGAAGAAGTTGATACGAATTGAGAAAATCAACACTGATGATCAAAAAGCTGATTTACATACCAAAGCATTTGATAAAACACGTTTTCAATATTTGCTAAAACTGAATGGTATGAAGCTTTTATCGGTGTTGGAGGAGATCATTGGCGTTGATGAAGGAGACATTGTAGATGATGTTGAGAAGCAATCTGCAATGGTTTGTCGATTTTTTACATGTTTTGGTATTTAGGGGGAGTATAGGGTAAATATTTTTCAGAAAATACAAAAACAATAAAAAATGACAAAAATACAAAAACATGAGATATTTTCAAAATCAAAAAACAATAGAAAACCAGAAAAAGAGCTTGTGTAAAAAGGGAAAATGATAGTACATCGGCTTGACAGTCACGGTATGCTAAAGAAATGGAATGTTTTAAAAGATTAAACAGTCTTGCTGATGATATGCCGATAGGTTTTTGCACATTTAGTAGGTTTGTTCGGGATATAAACATAAATCTTACTTGCTTATTTCGTGGGGAACACTACTTGGATATATAGGTAACCCCTGAAATCTCGTTTGAAAGATTCCTTTTTCTGATATACTAGGTTTTTATACTCAGTGATATCTGGGGTATTATTCCGGGACTTCTGCTGAATGGAAGTTCTGACCTAGTCCTCGAATAATACTTTCTGCAATGCTTGAAACATAACATCACCCTCAGCATATATGATAAGACAATAAAATTGCTTAGCAATGCTGTTGTAAAAAAGATCCTCTAAAGGGGACACACCTAAGTTGAGTCATGATCTCTCTGCTGAACGGTAGTTCTGACCTGAGCTATCATGATTTTTCATAATTTATTAACCCCTTACAGATATCATTTGTGTTATAATTACCTGTAAGACTGAATATTGGGATCTGGATACGGGAGTATATTCAAGAGGTGGGACACACGTATAAGTTTAAGTCTCTAAAACACTAATTTCGTATCCTGGACAGATTGAAATTTGTGTGAGAATTTAAGTGGATCAGTATATCGACAATCTACGCGAATTGTTTAATGTTGAGTATGTAATTGAAGCTTAACGGTACTTGTGATTTGTCGGATAGCTGATATGATTCCCTAACACACTCATCAAAAATATGTTTGTAAATAGTTTACTTTTACTGCATTTTAGTTCTGTATTTCATTTCTAGTTTAGAAGCTTTATTAAAAATCCAAAAAGATTTTTCATTTCTGCTTTATTTTTGACAAACCAAAGTGGAGAGCTGATCTTCGGATTCAAAAGATTGAAAGCAGATGCAGGAGTTTTCTTGACTGGATGATGAGTCGTGAGCTAATATTGATAAGTTTGAGAAGTTGAACAGTTAAAGCAAGTTCATTAATTTGAAACTTGTAATTTTCAGAAATTCAAATTGAACTAAATGTCAGTGTGAATTGTCTCTGATCAACCAAGGTCATTAAGTTGGACTTGGTAGATTAATTGAGTAATCAGGGTCATTAATTTGGACCTGAATACTTAAGTGGATTTCTAATACTGAAAGTTGAATGGTAAGTTTGAATTGTAATTGTTATTATCATATATCTTATATTTGGGTAGAGATTATACAGGTTGTAGATTTCATAATCCCCATGGCAACAAATTGTCAAAGTTTGAACCAGAATTCAAGTCCCAGCATTTCGAGAGGGGGAGTCTGTGAAAGGGGGAGTCAGAATTCTGGATCAACAGTCTAAGGGGAGATTGAAGATTAAAGTTTGAAGATAAAGATTGAAGAGAGCTTTACAAGATTAAAGACAAAATTTTGGAGAAAGACAAAGACTGAAGACTTGACGCCAAAGACTTTGTCAACATCCAAGGGGGAGTCTGTTGGTGCACTGAATGTCTGTTAACTATGTCTTATCAAGTCTTTTGTCTAGATAGAATAAATGAGCACACAATAGATTAGAAATTAGGGTTTTACATGTTTATCTAGGGTGTTTCGCTTGAAGGGGTTTCAAGGCAAGTTCAAGAGAAACCTATTGATCAGCTTTCTCTTGAACTGATATTGTGCATTTTCAAGAGAAACCTAGTAGTGTGTCATTTTCAAGAGAAACCTAGGGCCTATATATAGGAGAGTAGGTCATTTGAAGCGAAACATGTATGGTGTTTGTGTGTGAGTCGAGGTGCTGCCGAAATTTTGTTAGAAATTGATTGTAAAGACTCATAATCGATTAATAGAGGAAGAATTGAAAGGAACAAAGCTGTTATGACTTTATATACGTTGATTCCGCCTTCGTATTTGAAGATGAACTGCCTTAACTGACTTTTAGGGTCACGTACACGATCCAACAGTTTCTTTTGTACTGAATCTCCTCTTCGGAGAGCATGCATCATCTGAAATGCATGACTTGACAATTCGCTATAAAAATTCTTGGAAAGACATTTGAAACGGCCAATATCTTCTGCAGAGAGCCTTGTGAAAATCTCGTCAACAATCACTTGAAACCCAATTTTTTTCCATTCTGAAGAGAGACTTGTGAAAATCTCGTCAACAAACTTTTGAAGATGATTGAGTAGATGGATGAAAACGGTAATGATCAAAACCACTGCCCAATGTATTTTATATACCCAATGAAGGCGGTTATGACTAAAGAATATGATGCGACAGTCGTTAGGCTTTTAATGCATTTACATGGGAAAAATATAAAATTAAACACGTTATTATAATTAAAAATAACCTATTCATTTACCTATAAGACGCCTTTAACATAAGAAAGAAGTGATTGAGTGACGTGCATTAATTGCAAAGTACATATCCCGGGGCATTTTGAATTTGAAATTACCGGCAATTTCAAAACCACTGCTATGGTATATGTTTACCAAAGGAAACATCTGCTAAGTTATACTTTCTTAGCTATGGGCACTAGTTTACACTCTTGAATGTGGGCCAGACCTTTGACATTTAAATATAGAGCAGTAGTTTGAAATTAAATGTATTTTAACTCAGATAAAAAATCTCAGAAGCATAAAAATTGACACATCAAGAATCATCATTTAGTCATAACTCAGATAAAAAATCTATTCATTTGGAATACAAAGATATTGCGAACATCTGTTTAAGCCTCTCCTGTTTCCAACAGTAGCAAGTCAATCAGATGTTGGCAACAACAGATGATAGCAATTGACAACAGTAGCAAGTCAAACAGCCGTTAGATCAGCAGATGATGATTTAGAGCAGATGTTCTCTATACACTAACAGAAATTGATACAATATCAACATAATCTAATTAAACTCAGAAACAATTTCACTTATACATCAAAAGTACCAATCTGCAATAATCAGATGATAATAAAAATTAGATAATAATACTAATTCAGCTTAAAATTACAACCAAACTTTAAAATCTAACAACACCACCAAGAAATTTACGAACCTAACAGCGAAAATTTAGTGCTTTTAGCTACAAATTTAGTGCTTTTAGCTTTAAACTCCATCAATGTATATCTTCGACAATCGCCATGAACTCCACGGAAGTACTCAATGCATCAACATCAGGTTTCTAGAAACCTGATCTCTCGTGAACAGATCAAGACACAGCAGTAGAAGATCCTTTCTTGCGTTTAGTAGGAACTACTGCGGGTTCTACATCATCATCATCTGCCCAAAATCATATACATAATCATCATTTAAATGAACATTATTAATAATCTTTCTTTGTGTTTAATTTAACTTTATGCTTCTTTTAATACAAACCTATAATAACCCGCAGCAGATTGTATGAATTTCAAACAACTGGGATTAGACTGAAATATAAACCGAGAATTAGAGTATATCACTTGAAAATTAAGAATTCAAAATTTTAAAACTGGAGTAGCAAAAAACACATACTTTACACGAAGTTGAAACAATGACACTCCAAACAACTGTAGAACAATCATCATCATCATCATCTGCAGGAAAGACCATTACTCTAGTAAGATAAAATCTTATCTTATAGCAGTAGCAGATCCTTTCTTGCGTTTAGTAGGAACTACTGCGGGTTCTACATCATCATCATCTGCCCAAAATCATATATATAATCATCATTTAAATGTACATTATTAATAATCTTTCTTTGTGTTTAATTTAAGTTTATGCTTCTTTTAATACAAACCTATAATAACCCGCAGCAGATTGTATGAATTTCAAACAACTGTGATTAGACTGAAATATAAAGCGAGAATTAGAGTATATCACTTGAAAATTAAGAATTCAAAATTTCAAAACTGGAGTAGCAAAAAACACATACTTTAAACGATGTTGAAACAATGACACTGGAACAACCGTAGAACAATCATCATCATCATCTGCAGCAGATCATTCACAATTATCATTTAGTCATAACTCAGATAACAAAACTTTAGTAAAAATCAAAAAGAAAAACAAACATAATCATATATATCACATTACCATGATCAAGGCAAACCATATATCCCCAAAAAATTTTCCGAAAGTGGGACAGAGAGAGCTTCAGTTTTCTGTTATCCTTTATGAACAAATGCCGAGTATTGCGAAGAAGGGATTTGAGGGAGAGATACATTAGAAATGTGGTTTGAAAATACAAAAGTAGAGAACACGTTTATATAAGAAGATAATTGACAGAAGTGAGTGAGTGACACGCATTAATTGAAAATTACATATCCCCATGCAATTTGAATTTCAAATTACCCGCAATTTCAAAACAGCTGCTGCTAGGTATACATTTGCCAAAGGAAGCATCTGCTACTTTCGTATAGAAGAGCAGTGGTTTGCCCTTTGGAATGTGGGCCAGACCATTTAAATACACAAGACAGTGGTCTGAAATCAATTTAAAGTGATTTATATATTAGGCTTTATGATGTAATAATGAGATAAGAAAAACCTTGTTGGACACCCTCTCCTGCTGACACATCAGCTTTTCTTATGTCATTGAGATTTCTCCTTTTATAGAAAATATAGATAGTTATATAGTGTGCTTACGATATAAGTGTTTAATATTTATTGACTGTTTTCAATTACACATAGTTAATATTTATCCGGAGATTTAGTTGGCCCTTAAAAAAATCAAAATACCCTTCATCTAACATTAGTTTTTAACAAGGTTTCACAAGTGGATGGATCTGACAACGATTTTAAAATCTCAGTAGTCCGGTTCGGTTGAGGGAAAAAAAACTTTTTGAATGGACCTGACAATTGTATTCAAAGTCCAAACATCATAGACAATTTTGGCAATTTACTCTTAATTTTAACATTAAAAGTAAAAATACATAATAATAAAAAGTTGTTACAACTTTCTTTTTTAAGAGCAACTCCAACAGTACAAAGAGGGCGCCAATAGAAACCCCCAATCCAATGTCAATTCTTCAGTTGAGAATGTATTAAGTCGCGCCACCTTATCGCCACCCCAACATTACATCAAAACTCCAAAATCATCTCCCAAACAGGTTAAGTATGCTAAAGTTAAACCCGACACCAAAATCAAAGTACAAATTGTGATGAAGAAATCGTTTGAAACGCAACTCAAGGCCCAAATCGGTTATTTGTAGTGGAAAAGATGTGTTTTAAGTGGTAGTTGCAATGCCCGTTCGAAACCTCAAACCCATCTGGCAATGTTGGTCCGATTTATAATTGTTGTCAAACTCAAACCCATTTCACACAAGTTCTAAAAATCGAAATTCCGTCATCAAAGATCAATTTTTTCCCTACTTTGAGATCAAGGTCATCCAAAGCCACAACTTCACATGTGTTTTTTTTATTTTTTTTTTTAATGAGAGAGCGTGTCTTATTTTTTTTTTAGTTAAATGTCATTTTAGTCCCTGTGGTTTGGGTCATTTTGTCAGTTTAGTCCAAAGGTATCATTTTTCGTCTGTGGGTCCGAAAATGTTTCACTGTTGCCATTTTAGTCCACTCGGTTAACTTTATCCATTTTTTAGAGTAAACTGCCATTTTGGTCCCTGTGGTTTGGGCACTTTTGCCATTTTAGTCCAAATCTCAAACTTTTTAAATCTGGGTCCCTGTGGTTTCACTTTTATTGCTATTTTGGTCCAAAATTCAAAAACCCCTATTTGACTGTTGAAAGCTGATTGTTTTGTCCTTTTTTTCAGGGGCATTTTGGTCATTATACTTTTATTATAACTAATTATTAATTTTTAATTAAAAATAAATATATATAACTAATCAAATTATATATAAACAACTAAACCCGTCTCTCTCATACACATCCTCTCTCTCTCTCTCTCTCTGCAACTACTATCACGCAACAACAACTTCATCTCTGAATCAATCGCAAAGATCCCAGACCTGTAATCCTTCAATTTTTGATAATAAACAGATCTGCAACTGGGGATTTTATCAGCAATCAGGGTTTTATCGGCAATGGAGGTTTATTTGGCTGAGAAAACAGGGATTGAAAAAGGGTTTCGATGTGAAAATAAGGGTTCGTTAGATGACGACAACTACCTATGCGTTTTTAGGTCGATTGATGCGGTTTCTGATACCAGATCTGAGGATATAGGCGGCGTAATAGGGCTTCAATGCCGGCTGAGGGTAGAGGCTGTGGTATTGAGGGTGTACGGTGGTGAAGGGGAGACAGTGGTGGTGGGTGTACCGTGGTGGAGGGGAGACGGTGGTGGTGGGTGATTCCGGTACAAGCGAAACCCTTCGTTTCTCTCTCTAATTGTTCACCGGCGAAACGAAACGCTTTGTTTCTCTCTCTAACTGTTCACCGGTGACATCGCCGGAGAAGATGAACCGGTGCTGCTCCACTGCCGGGTGTACACCGGACTCTCCGTCCGGTTCAGATCCATTTGGGTCTTTTGTTTAGAGGCGTGATTAACAGAGATGATACTGTGTTAGATGATGGATGTTAAGGTTGGTGAGTTTAGAGAGAGAGAGAGAGAGAGAGAGACTGAGTTTCAGATTTGGGGGTTGAAGATGATGTAAATGGGGAAACGAGAATTAATAAGGGTATTTAATTTAGTTTTATAATTAACAAAATGTTATATGAAAAGCACTTGGACAAAAATACCCATGCACAAAAAGACAAAATAGGCATGTTGGAACAGTAAAAAATGAGAGTTATTGAATTTTGAACCAAAATGGCAATAAAAGTGAAACCACAGGTACCCAGATTTAAAAAGTTTGAGATTTGGACTAAAATGGTAAAAGTGCCCAAACCACAGGGACCAAAATAGCAATTTACTCCATTTTTTATGTTAACTAGAAGGCTAATTCGTCCATTTTAAATGGCCGAATTGCCCTTCTAGCTAATAGAGTTACATATAAAATGACCGAATTGCCTTTCTCGTAAACAGAAAAAATGGATTAAGTTAACCCAATAGACTAAAATGGCAAAAGTGAAATCTTTTTGGACCTACAGGTGAAAAATGAAACATTTGAACTAAACTGCCATAATAGCCCAAAACACATGAACTAAAATGACATTTAACTCTTTTGTTTTTTATATTATTTTGAGTTTATAGTTTTACTAATTTACACTAATATTACCAAGTGTAAAACGATTAATATGTTCTAATACGGAGGCACATGAGTAAAGTAGTTACACATATTTTTTTTATTGAAAGGGTAAAAAGAGTAAATCATAGTAACAGATATGACAAAAGGTTTTTTATTTTTTATTTTTATTTTAATTCAAAGGGTTAAAATAACCAAACTAGATTCTGCTGTTCAGGAAAAAAAAAAACCCCAAATTAGAGAAAGAAAACGAAATTAACTCTTTATATAATCTACATGTTGAATAAGACTTTTAGAAATGAGCCTTAGAAAACAATCGGTTGAATAGTTGAGATGGTCAAGTGAATTATTGGACTAATGTGAATGCATGGAAAGTGGAAAGCAAGAAGATAAGATATTTCTTGTTGCGAGAGAAATTATTATTTTATTTTAGGCTTTCACACTAGGTTATCTTTCTTAGAGGATAAGAGGTATGTATAAGTCCATTTGAGTCGTTTTTAGCTTAAAATCATAATCATAACTATAACTGAGATTAGGTTATTGGATAACTATAATCATAATCGATCTGTTATGGTGGTTTCAGTTAATCGGTTTTGATGATGATAGTGAGTGGTTACATGTCGGTTAACCGTGAACTATATTTTTGGGCTTATGATATATTGACGATTAGGGGTGTTCATGAGCCGAACCGAACCGAACGGAGGTCTGCTCGTGCTCGGTTCGGTTTGAAACCGAGCCGCTCGGTTCGGTTCGGATTTAGGAAATCGAGCGGAAATCTTATGCTCGTGCTCGGTTCGGTTTAGAACCGAGCCGCTCGGTTCGGTTCGCTTTTGCTCGGTTTTATTTAGCATTCCTACACAGCCATTCATTCACCAAAATTCACCAACTTATATGTCTCTCACACACTTTAACACTTTAACAATTTAACAAAATTGAAACATAAAAAGTCCCACAAAAATAAACACAAAATGTCATCCAAATGTTTAATGTTTAAGAACATCTAAAATGCAAAATAACTTCAAAAACAGGTGCTGAAGTCATTCCAGACATCTTCAAACAAAAATTGAATTCAAAACATAAAATTTGATACAGTAACATCAATTCAAACCCATAAAACACCCCTCTTTTTTTTAACTGAATTACAGAGATTAGGGTTTTTTTTTTTTTTTTTGAACCGAAGATATGAGTATTCTAGGGGCTGGATATGTTACATGTTTGTTATATTTAATAAATATAATATATATATTTAATAAATATAATATATAATATAATAATAAAAATAAATTCGATCGAAACCGAACGAGCGACGAGCGAGCGTACCTATGCTCGTGCTCGGTTCGTTTTTAAACCGAACCGAGCTGCTCGGCTCGGTTTTAACCGAGCAAGGAATCGAACGAGCAAATTTTCGAGCTTTTTCGAACGATCATCGAACGATCTTCGAGCGCCGAGCAGTTTGGACACCCCTATTGACGATTCAATAAATTGTTATTACACATTTTCAAATGTTAGTATATTGCATAACATTAAAAAACATATAATTTATAATATAGTAAATTACTATTATAGCCCTTATGGTTTAGTGAGTTTAACCCTTTCAGCCCAAAAGGAATCTTTGACGTACTTAACCCTGAGGTTGCATTTGTAATGGATTTGGTCCTTAACACTAACTTTGTTACTTTTGTACAGTCAAGTTTAAGAGTATTTTGGTCTTTTACACTACAGTGGTTGTTTATGTAAATTACAAAGTTCTTTTAACTATAAAGAGACTATTTATGTAATTATTTAAGTTTTTATATAATTTCGTTACTTTCACGATTATTATTTAATCAAATACGTTTTAAATATGAAAATTTGTCTTTTATAAACGTTGTTTTTCAAATCATTTGTTTTTTAAACCTTTTTAAAATTGTCCATCTTTTTAAAATCGTTCATTTTTAAACCATTTATTTTTTAAACAATTTGTTTTTTAAGTCGTTCATTTTTAAAATCTTTTATTTTTAAATCGATCCTTTTATAACCTTTTTTTGTAAATCGTTTGATTTTAAACTTTGTATTCTATTATTCACTTATAACCGTTAGGGAAAAAAATTCAAAAAATGAACGATTTTAAAAATTGAAAGTGTAAAAAAAGAACGATTTTAAAATCGAAGCAATTTAAAAAACAAACGTAATTAAGATATAAAAAAATGATGTTTGTAAAAAAACAAATAGTTTAAAAAGTTAAGTTAACAAAAATAAGGTTTCAAAAAGCGAATGGATTTAATAACCAAAAAGTAAATAAAAATGAACGAGTTATGAACAAACGAATGATCCAAATTAATGGAAGATTTGAAAAAAAAGATGAACCAATCTAAGAAAAGTTTGAAAAATGAACGAGTTTTTTCAAACTTTTTATTAGAGTTGTTAATCTTCTTTCAAATTTTCCATTTCTTTAGAACGTTCGTTTATTCAAAATTCATTCATTTTTAAAACCTTTTGTTAATTAAAATCGTTCGTTTTGTAAAACGTTGCATTAACTAAATGTGTAATACTTTTTTTTTTTTTTATAAAAGTTGTTTTTTAAAATCTTCATTTTAAGCTATTCGTTCGTTAAAAATTGTTCATTTTAAAATTCCTTTATTTTTTAAAATTGTTCATTTTTTTGAAGTTCTTTTTTTAATGGCTATAAGTAAATTATATAATAAAAAGTTTAAAAAACAAAGTATTTAAAAAAGAGCTGTTTTAAAAATGCATGATTTAAAAAAAACAATTTGTTTAGCAAAAGTTTAATAAACAAACAGTTTTAAAAAGAATGGTAATAAATGATTTGTTTAAAAATAACGACTTTAAAAGGACCATTTAAAAAAATAATCGGTTTAAAAATGAGCGATTTTAAAAAGATTGACGTTTAGAAAAAGGATTAAAAAACAAATTAATTTAAAAACAACGTTTTAAAAATCAAATGTATATATTTAAAATGTATATAAAACTTAAATAATTACTCAAATAGTCTCTTTAATATTAAAAGAACTTTATAGTTCACATAAATAGTCTCTAGTGTGTAAAAGGACTAAAATACCCTTAGACTTAACTAGACAAAAGTAACAAAATTAGTGTTAGGTGTCAAAACCATTTCAAAATACAGCCTCGGAGTTTGATATATCAAAAGATTTCTTTTCTGAGCTAAAAGGGTTAAACTCGTTAAACCACACGAAACAAAATAGTAATTTACTCTTTATAATATTAGTACCGGTTTGCACCGGATATTTAAACAAAACAATATGAATACCTTGGATGATACCTTAACACGGAAGTGGGAACAACACAAAGGAAATGATACGAAGTTTTGAACTCTAAAGAGAAACAAAAACATCAAATCATTAACAAGCAACGTTAATCTTTAATTTTCTAGAGGTAAATTAAAAAAGGAACTTGTAAGATTACATATTTTTATTAGAGAAACAAGATAAAAGGAGGGAGGTTTTGTTTTAGTTTATAGATTTTTTTTTTAAATCAAGAGTCATCTATAGTCTTTTTCAAGTACAGTACCGTGTAATTCTCCTATATATTAATTCTTCAACATTTTGAACAATAAAAAAGGGTTAGTTTTGGTATTTCACCAACACCCATCTTCATCCTCACTTGACAAAAAGGAACGTCTGCCATCTCCTTTGAATAAAGAAGAGAGACTGGTAAGCGGTAAAGAGAGAGGGAGAGAGTTAGGTGCCAGCCACCAATCCTTACTGTGGATTCACGGTGGCGCACCGGCGGTGGTTCTATTCCCATGGTCCAGGTGGTGTACGAGGTCGACCGTAGGTGGCGGCGGAAACTGGAGCTAGGGTTCCGGCCGGTTACCATATCCCACAGCCGATCTGGCTTCAAGACGATATCCCCAGCGACGTGCCACCCTGGTTACGCACTTCGTCGACGACATAGATTAGAAGACGTGGGGATGTCGGTGTGCTCGGTTAACCCAAATGACGAAAACAGAAGATGGTTGTGGTGTTTGTTGCAGTAGACAGCCACCGTTCCCGTTTCGTCTTCTGGTTTCTCATGACTAGAATCTGCCGGTTTACAATCCAAACACCCAGCCCCATCGCCGTTCTATGTTTCCAAATCGTCCCTGTTCCTACTCTCCAACAATTAGTGATCGCAGTTCCTTTGAGTTTTCAGCTACGCTTCACCAATTAGGGCTTCAATTTCAGTGGTCTTCACTTCGATCTCAGGCACGTTTCATCAAATTAGGGCTCCAATTTTACTGTTCTTCACTTCGATCACATGTACACTTAAGATTAGGGCTCCAACATGTTCGCTTAAGCAATTAGGGTTCTGGTTATATATAACATTTTGAGTAGACTCTTATGTACAGTATACAAAGAATCCTTTATTTGACACTTAATTACCTAAGTACAATTTCTTTATTTCTTATCTATTTTTGCACCACCATAAAGTGAATCCAAATGGTGTTGAATCGGAATGGTGGCTGTGAGGGTGGCCTTTTTTGTTTTTGAGCGAAATCAGGTTTTTCTACCTATCTTTTCTTTCAAAACAGTCTTGGTTCAAGTCGATTCAACAAGCTCTAGTTTAGGTTCATGTTTATGCCGAGCTATGTCACACCCCCAAAATCCACAAGCGGAGTATCACCACAGGGAGCGTGACTGACCAGGATCAAACCACCAATCATAATGAACAATATAAGTAAGTAAATAAAACCCAACACAGACAATATAATTGGTGTCAAACAATTTAGCAAAGTCTAAGTTAACAGCGGAGGCATTAAGTTCAAAACCAAAATATAAGTTTAAAGTTTCATAAAGTTTCTCATGAACACACAGCGGTTCATGTCCCACAACGACTCCTTCTCCAATGCAAGCTCCAGCAAATAACCTAACGACGTGCAATGCTTAGCATGTGGAGGACAATATTATACCTTTGCGCTACGAGAAGCCCTACGTGGGGCATTTCCATCCAGTGACTTCGATCGCACCCTTTCACTGAATGCCATTCGATGCTGTTACGTATTCGTTTAAAGTCTCCTTCGTCATATCTTTCGAATACATGCTTCCATAGCGGCTCGTTATGGTCAATCTCCAGTAGTAAATCACTTCGAATACGGGGCCATACGTATTCCCCAAAACCTAACCCGACAGCCACAGACCTGTACCCACAATGACCGTCTGGGGTCACATCTTGTATACGCGATACGTAAGAGTGAAACCCTGATGGAATTTGTGTAACACCCCGAAAACGGGTTTGTTAATCAAACCATATTAATACTAAAAGACGGGTAAATTACCGTAATGGTAAAAGTAACCCGGTGAATATTAGGATTTTTAAATAAATAAGCTTAATATTAAATAAAAGCTGGAAGAAAGCTTTTAAGAAAATAAAGTTTATAGAAGTCCGAGTTAACAGGACTTAAAATAAACTGAGTCATAAATTCCCCGAACCCACTAATTTAACTAGGAATGTTTAACATAGTTAATGAGTGGAAATAATGTTAGAACTAAGTAGGTTGTAGCCTACTTAATAACTAACCAAACAAGAGGGGCCAAATCTAGATAGACTTGAAAGTTAATTAATAAAATGGGTTTTAAAACAAAACACACACAAATTGTGTGTTCTGTTCGTCGACCAGGAGGTTCCCTAGGAACCAAAACCCTAATTCCAAGCAAATAATCAAATTAAAGATCTAAACGAAGCCCAAATTCACAACCGAATGTGAATTAATGATCACCCAAGCTAGGGGATCATAAGGTATGTAAAATTTTGATGATTCTTGAAGTTTTGAAATTTGATAAATCTCATAATCTACGAATTAGGGATGAATTATAGAAGCTATGGCTGAATTATGATGTATAATTGCTTAGGAACCAAACCCTAAGTGAAAATTATACATAAGATGCTATAAATTGAATGATTTGATGAATTTACTACACTAGGATAAGTGGGTATTAATCATATGATGAAATTGATGATATAATTGTGTTTATAATCATCATATATGATAGAAATAAGGAAATACTTGAACAAATTGTGTGTTTGAGTTTATGATCATACTTACTATGAAGCGGGTTTTGTATGATAAAATGAAAATGATGATAGATTAATGTTAGAATGATGTTTGATATCATCATGTGTTAAAAATGATTAAAGTTGTGTTAATTCGATGAATTTCGATTACATGAACTTGATTGAACAAGTAATTAAATCGGTAGCATAAGAGTGATGCTTACCGAATATTGACAAAGTAATAAAACGAGTAGTTGATCTACATCGTGTAATTACTTTCGTCAATAGGTAGTTTGACTTTTTAAAAGTCAAAATGACCAATTATATGATCAAATGATAATTTCGACATAAAGATCGTAGGATGGAATAGTCGTGAATGATTATGACTAGTCTAACCATCTTACAAATTACAATGATAGTTTGACGCTTGACGAGCTAGGTGAAAGCTTGGGAAGGAAGCGGGTCAAACGAATCAGGAATGAAGGAAAAGCATAATCTGGATGCTAGGTAAGTAAAGCTTACACCTTTTTATTTATACCTATTGGTTTTATAGGTTATGAATAATATAAAGTCTTGTTTGAATTATGATGTTCTGACACGACATGTGCGGTTCGGAACAAAAGACAATAATGATAAACCATGTTTAATGGTTAAAAAGAACTAATATGATTATTTAGTCATGCAATGACTAATAGATAGCGAGTTGGGAATGATTACCATATAAGGTAAACCAATACAAATAATAAGGGTAAAACGGTAATTCGTCACTCGTTGACGATAACCGTTAGTTTTTGAAAGACACTTTACGGTGTAAGCTATCAAGGGGTCAAAAGAATTAAGAAATGTTTTTATAAGTAAAATGACCATACGGTGTAAACCGGAGCGCGTCATGTAGAGGAGATGGTAATAAATACCATCTTGCAAATATAAACGATCATTTAGACTAAACGGGTCAAAAGGTGAAAATATCACCCTTTGACGATATTGACTAATGACTTTGCTGAATGTATGATTACAGGAATATATATATCGAATGGAAATTTGCATCGCTATTACTTAGCATTTATTAAGCAAAGCACTAAATGGGTCGATATGTTGATCCGAGCCAGATATGTGTGATAGGTTAACTACTCATTTAGAACGTAAGGTTCAATGAGAGTTAAGTGAAGTTGAAAATGGATATTCGGTTATCTTATAGGTAAACCGAATAATTTAAGTTATAATCATGGTGTTTTAGAAACGTAATGGTTTCTAAATAAGATTATAGTTAAAAGGTCGGATTTTGGGATCAAACAAGTATTAAAAGTCCTTCGTCGTAAAAGAAGGACTAAAATTGACTAAAACGCCCTTGTAAGCTAAATCGAGCAAACGACCCTTAAAGGTTGTTTGGAAGTGAGTTATAAGATGAAATAAATACTTTGAATAAGTATAAAAAGCGAAAGATGTAAAATATTGGTCAAATGATTCTATAAGAGTCTTTGCCATAAAATAATGATTCGAAGGGTAAAACTCGGAATATATAAATCACCACATTGAATCCACCACAAATATAGTTGTGGTGGGAGATCATTTGATAAGAAATGTGGACATATGAATTTAGAAACGAATGAAAGCGATTCGTGCTTAAAATATGCTTAAATACCCTTAACGGGTCAAAATAAGCATATGAGCGAAATTGGGTTTAAGAAGGTATATGAACCTGTAATTGGAACCTAATATGATAAACATCATTGAATTTAATAGGTTCATGAGAAATAGGGGTTAAACAAACTTGTTTGTTTGATAAACACACGAACGGGTAAAAAAGTTAGTAAATATATTTTAAGCCGAAAGCTTAAAAGTCTCGGATTTTGTTAATCCGGATGTCGGATTTTAATTTCATGTGATAGAAAATTTAATTACGATCACGTAGGAAGAAACGTGACGTAAATCGGATAAAAAACGAGCAAGTTATGCTCGTTAACATAAAACTTGGTTTGGCTGAAAATATGCAGCAGCTATTAACAAGCAGTCTGTCGAAATCATGACCTCGCGTCGCGCGACGGGTGTCGTGGCACGCGACGGTGAGATATAATTGTGACAACTGGCACCAAACCGGTAATTTCCTTGTCAGCCGACTGTTTCTTGCCCTTGTCACCCTTCCTGTGTAACTTATTCTTTCGAATTTGCGACTCAGTCAAAGTCGCTGATAACTCTATCGCCTGACGAAGTGTGGCAGGGTCACTACCAGTAATGATATCTTGTACTGAGTCAGGTAGGCCGTCGATGTATCTTTCGATAGCCTTGTCAAGTGGGGTAACCATAGTTGGGCAAAGCAGACTCAACTCTTTAAATCTATCAGTATACGCCCTGTGCTCACCACTATCTTGTTTCAGATTATTAAATTCCTTCTCCAAAGCTCGCTGCTCATGACGAGGACAGAATTCCCTCATCATAAGAGCTCTTAGTTCAGCCCATGTCTGTGCCAAAGCAATCTCAGCACCCCTATCTCTCATAACCCCGTTCCACCATGTCAAAGCCCTCTTCTGAAATACGCTTGAAGCAAACTCGACTTTGCGATTGTCCGGACACTGCACGTGGCGGAAAGTATTCTCAATGCTCTCAAACCACTGAAGAAGCCCAGTCGCTCCTTCGGAACCACTAAACTTGAGTGGTTTAGCCGAGTTAAAATCCTTGTATTTGCATGGAGCATTGTTGTTGTTGTTGGCTTGGTGCCATTGAGCAAAGAGATTTGGGAATTGAGCAGCCATCTGCTGCGCAATAATTTCTGCCAGTTCGGCAGTTGCTATCTGGTTTTCGCGTCGAGGAGGCATTCTAAAAAGAGGAAAACATGAAAGGAAACGAGTGAGATGATTGAATGAAAAGAATGAGATGAAACTAAATCAACAAAAGCAAAGATGGTGGTCATTCGTCCGTATCACAAAGTAAACAAACGACACACAGTGACTAATCAAAGTAAATGGATCAAAAATAATGTATTACGAAGACATGCTCGCCTATAAGTGAACACTCATCCCAAGAATTCCCAGGTAAGCACAACTGGTCTTGCGTCTGGTTGAGATGTATACGAAGTGCTTGCCTAGACAGAAAACTCAGAATACAGGCATTCACTCTTCCAGTTTGCACATGTTCACATTAATTAAGACCCAAAACGTTGACGAGATTTTGAAAATTTGAAGGCACAAGGCCAAATATTTAGTCAAACTGGAAGGGTTCAAAACCTTACAAAAGAGGGTTCAAAACCTTGTAATAAATCATTCAAAAACAGATGATTGTTTTTCAAAAATCGTTTCGGAAAAATTTGGTTCTTGTTTTGATAATCACCTAAGGATAGGTGATGTGCATGTTTTAAGATCTAAACACAATATAACTTGTGTTAGGGTCCTAGAAAAGTTATAGTCTAGGTCAAAGCATTACTAATAACCTAATTCCCTATAACCATTGGCTCTGATACCAACTCTTCTGTCACACCCCGACCACGTATAACATACAAGACGTGGCGGAAAACGTCGGGGAGTGTTGTAACAGAATTAATTGTTTCATAACCATGGCATACAAAGTTGTATTTTATTTATCAACATAAGAGTTACATTGTCTTAAACAGGAAATACAGAGTTTATAACATAATTAAACAAAGTCTATCGTCGTTTTATGTTTCTAAGGCACAGGTCCGCCCTAGTGTCATGATCGTCATCCTATGGAAAAGCTCCTGAAAACACATGTGAAAATAGGTACGTCAGCATAAAAATGCCTGTGAGATACATAGGTTTTGTGAAAATAGGATTCATGACTTGAGTTTAAGAAAATGTTTAGTCATGAACCTTGTAACTTGCTTTGTCTTGTAAATCATTTGAAAAACGATAAGATCAGTTGATATGTATAAATAAATGTAAGGTTAAATGAATAACCATTTAAAATGAGTTGTATAAAATAAACTGTTTTGTAAAACAATGTCTTGAGAAAAGTATGTTATTTGTATAAAATGAAATATGTCTATACTGAAATGATTTAAATAACGTTACGATATGTAATATTATACAAACACTTATATATAGGAAGTACCAGCGGCGTATCCACCATGTTTGTATCATATTACACACGCCTCGTTACCCAAATTACTTACCCAAACAACCACCAATGTAACTTGTTCATGTACAAATCAATTGTCAAGTGTTATTGTGTAAACCATATCAAAATGTCTATGTTCAATGTAAACCACTAAATGTGTATATCCATGTCAAAATGTTTATGTTTAATGTAGATCATGTAATGTGTACTCTGAAATATCATGTATGGTAAGTGAAATGTATCAACTAAACCATAGGTAAAATGCACAAAAACAAGGTATTGAAGTAAAACATGGTTTAAATCAAAGTTATGTTTTGTGTAACAAATGCATGCTATACTGATACAAACATTTATGCGGTATTGTGAAAATGCATACATCCAAGCCTTGAGACTGTGGCGATAAACCCTTAAACAAATTAAAGGTTTATCTAAGTTATGTATATCAAATTCGGTCATTCCTTCCAATCCAAACAAACCCAGGATTTCAGGAACGGGAGTTGTCAATTCCTATGGTACCACTACCTACTAACGAACGGCGTAGCAAATGTTAATGAATGTATTGTTCCATGTTAAACAACCCAAATGTCATACCAAAATGTAAACATGTGATGAAAACAACTGTACTAAGTATGCACACAATGGGCATCCATAGCATGAAATGTAATGTGAAACGATGTACTAAGTACGCACACAATGGGCATACATAGCATGAAATGAAATGTAAAACGATGTACTAAGTAGGCACACAATGGGCATACATAGCATAAAATGTAATGTAAAACGATGTACTAAGTAATGCACACAATGGGCACACATAACATAAATTGTAATGAAATCATGTACTATAAATGTACTAATAAACATAGCAAGTATATGATGTGAAAGCAGGAAAGCACGAAAGTAACAAGTAGGCACATGTGTTTCACCCCAAAACAGTTTAGAAAACAGTAAAAGAGGGGTCTATGTACTCACTTGAGATTACTCAGTAGTCCTGGAGTGACAACCAAACAATGATAGAAATCACGGAATCAAACGGCACCTAATATAGGTAACTATGTTAATAAACCGGACCTAAATCGGAAGATCGGGTAGCATGAGGGTTCGTAAACCAAACGAGTATGGAAACTCATGTAATATGGTTTAACAAAGCCTACATACTAATTGAAACCTATCATAAGTGTTTCCGACCCATTACGACCCGTTTAGGTAGCTTATGCTACTTTAACGCGTCGTTCGCGTGAAACGCGTTCGGACTGCCTAACTAGCCCTATGACAAGTGTTATATGCCTAAACATGTTACATAATCAGTTATGTGACAAAAGTTTAGGTTACACATGCTAAATTACCAATTATACATGAAAAGGGTATTCTGGTAATTTACCTAAGGCATATAAACTACCTATCATACAACTACTCAAACGATGTGACCATAGGGTATAACCTCGGAAGGTTATTCCCTACCTACTATGGTCACCTAATGTATTTGGTCAGATCCTAATGATCGACCAAATGGGTCGGGTTCGAAGGTATAGGCGATTTATCAGATCGCCTACCCTACGACCCTAGACAACGTGGTAATCAGTGGGCATAGTCCCAAGGGACTATAACCAACGTGATTACACTCACGTTGCGAAGTTCAAACGAACTTCGCATTGACCATAAACTGGTCAATGCAGAAAGTCAAACAAAGTTTGACTTTCAGACTCTAAAAGACTCGAAAAGCAATAAAAGAACGAAAGAATACTTACGAAGGGTCCCCGAATGCTAATTTCGATTCAAAAATCTCAGGTATGAAACAATAGTTTCAACTTAGAGTTTCTCAAATCAAAATTCTTGTAAGTTTTGCAATGGGGTGATGGGGTATTTATAGTTTTCGGGTAACCGTTAAGATCGTTTGTCGAATATCGTGCCTTAATCGCATCCGTACAAGTGTCGGGACCTTATGGTAACTAGAAATTGATCCTTATCAGCTGACTAGACAATTGAGGATGTGTGGATGAGAATCAAACAGCTGCAATCTGATGTTAAATGCATTTAATCTGGTCAGAAGGGGCCACGGGGCCCGCTTCAGGATGCACATAATCTAATGCGGGCCGCCTGGACATGTCAGATCAGAAACATGTTTGAAAAATGACAGTTTCAGTCCCTGCACGTGTTTAAGGCCATTTCCGACACTTCTAAGGCCCGTAAAGACAACTTTAAGGCCCTAAAATGATGTCCAAACATTATGGACATGAAACATGCTCAAAAATATGTCGAATGTTGGTTCGTTTGGTCGTACGAACGCGATGTTCGCTTAATTACGACGGAATGCGCATAAGCGCGAAAAACGATCCAAATGACGCAACGAATGGATTTTTCTTAAGCCAAACACTAAAATACAATATTTTAGTGCTTACATAAATTTTTGGATGTCCGGATGTATTCAGAACGTGAGTTATGCGCGAAAATGCAAACTTGTGCACTTTTTGACACTTTTAGTCCCTGAATGACCCAAAAGTTTATTTTAGCACACCGAACCCCTCAAAGCCTATTTCTATGCTATATAAAGGATATTTAAGGTGTGTTTAACTTATGGTCATGTTCCGGAATGTTCGTTACAGTTCAAATTGACATACTTTCGTAGTTTGTCAAGTTTAGTCCCTGTAAGCGAATTAACTTGTTTTTGCCATACCAAAGCCTTCAAAACTTATTTCTAAGTTATGTAAAGGTTATTTAAGGTATGTTAAGTATATGTTGATGTTCCGGAGTATTTTTCGCATTAAACTGATTACGTTTACGCATCAGTTTGCGTATAACTCTCCAGAAAGCGATGTAGAGTTTGAAATTACATAAAAGTCAAAACATGAAAAATGTAAAACACAATCAAACAAACATTGGGATCAAATAACATTGTTTTATTGATAACAGAACTGTTCACAATGATTACAAGCACAGATGTTACAGTCTCCCCTACTTGTGGAAATTTCGCCCCGAAATTTATTTAGAGGAAACTCGTGGAAAAAGATGCGGATATTTCGCCTTCATTTGATCTTCGCGTTCCCAAGTAAACTCGGGTCCACGTTTAGCTTCCCAGCGAACTTTGACCATCGGAATGCGCTTGCGTTTAAGCCACTTGACTTCACGTTCCATGATTTCCACTGGCTTCTCAACAAATTTCAGTGTTTTGCCAACACGAATTTCGTCAAGCGGTATGTGGAGGTTCTCATCAGCTAAACACCTCTTGAGATTGGATACGTGAAAAGTTGGATGAACATTTCCAAGTTCAGGAGGTAACTCAAGTCTGTAGGCTACCTTTCCGATTCTTTCAACGATCTTGAATGGTCCAACGTATCTAGGTGCAAGTTTTCCTTTCTTTCCAAATCTGATCACACCTTTCCAAGGTGAGACCTTAAGTAATACTCGATCACTGACTTGAAATTCCAAGGGTTTGCGTTTTGGGTCCGCGTAACTCTTTTGACGGCTCATAGCTGTCTGAAGGTTATCATGAACTTTCTTGACCTTATCAGTTGTCTCTAAAATGAGGGCAGGTCCAGTAATCTGAGCCTCGCCAATCTCATTCCAGCAGACTGGTGAACGACATTTTCGACCATAGAGAGCCTCAAAAGGAGCCATTTTGATGCTGGTGTGATAACTGTTGTTGTAGGAGAATTCAATCAACTGAAGATGTGAATCCCAACTACCACCAAAATCGATCACACAAGCTCTAAGCATATCCTCCAGAGTCTGGATTGTTCTCTCAGATTGACCATCCGTTTGCGGATGATAAGCTGTGCTCAGATTAAGTTGGGTCCCCATAGCAGATTGCATGGTTCTCCAAAAATGAGAAGTGAAACGAGCATCTCTGTCAGAAATGATGTTCAAAGGAACACCATGTCGAGCTACAATTTCATCCACATAGATTTTAGCAAGTCTGTCAGCAGGAAAATCCTCACGGATTGGCAAGAAATGTGCTGACTTAGTAAGACGATCAACGACTACCCAGATGGCATCATGACCTTTCTTTGTGTGTGGAAGTTTGGTAACAAGATCCATAGTAATGTTTTCCCATTTCCAAACTGGGATCTCCGGTTGCACCAATAAACCCGAAGGACGCTGATGTTCAGCCTTAACCTTAAGACAAGTAAGGCATTTTGATACGTATAAGGCAATGTCTTTCTTCATACCAGGCCACCAATACTGAATACGAAGATCCTTATACATCTTATCTGAGCCCGGATGAATAGAATAACGAGACTTATGGGCTTCATCCATAAGCAAGGTACGAAGATCATCCTGGCTTGGGACCCACAAACGGTCCATAAAGTAATACGATCCATTGTCCTTCAGTTCCAGAGCAGGTGTTATGTGATAGGGAAATTCCTTATCCATCAATCCTTGTGAAACACAAGATTGTTGGGCCTGAGAAATGCGTGCTTGGATATCGGATCGAGTTTGAATAACAGATTGAACACGTAGACAATGAAGCTTAGTACATTCCTTACGACTCAATGCATCAGCTACGACATTCGCCTTACCAGGATGGTAGCGAATTTCGCAGTCATAGTCGTTTAGTAGCTCGACCCAACGTCGTTGCCTCATGTTGAGTTCTTTCTGGTTGAAGATATGCTGAAGACTTTTGTGGTCAGTGAAAACCACACATTTTGTACCATACAAATAGTGTCTCCAGATCTTTAGAGCGAAAACAACTGCACCCAACTCAAGATCATGAGTGGTGTAGTTTTTCTCATGTATCTTCAACTGCCTCGATGCATATGCTATGACTTTGTTCCTTTGCATCAGAACACAACCAAGACCCAATTTCGATGCATCACAGTAAACAACGAAATCATCATTGCCCTCAGGCAAAGTCAGAACAGGCGCGTCGCAAAGCTTCTGCTTCAAGTGTTGAAAAGCTTCCTCTTGTTTGAATCCCCAGTCAAAGGGTTTGTTCTTCTGAGTTAGAGCAGTTAGAGGAACTGCAATCTTTGAGAAGTTCTCAATGAAGCGGTGGTAATAACCCGCTAGTCCAAGAAAAGAACGAACTTCAGTAGGAGTAGTAGGCGTATCCCAATCCTTAATCGCACTGATCTTGGAGGGATCTACATGAATACCTTGTTCGTTGATAATATGTCCTAAAAATTGAACTTCTTTAAGCCAAAATTCACACTTGGAGAATTTGGCGAAAAGTTGCTCTTTCTTTAGGAGTTCCAAAGTAAGACGAAGGTGTTGCTCGTGATCAGCTCGCGTCTTAGAGTATATCAAGATGTCGTCAATGAAAACAATGACGAACTGATCCAAATAAGGTTTGCAGACCCTATTCATTAAGTCCATGAAAACAGCAGGAGCATTAGTCACACCGAATGGCATGACTGTGAACTCATAATGCCCATAACGAGTACGGAACGCTGTCTTGGGAATATCTTCTTCATGCACCCGAAGTTGATGATACCCAGAACGTAGATCAATCTTCGAAAAATAAGAAGCGCCCTGTAGCTGATCAAAGAGATCATCGATGCGAGGTAGGGGATATCGATTCTTGATGGTAAGCTTGTTAAGCTCACGATAATCGATGCACATCCTAAAAGATCCATCCTTCTTCTTGACAAAAAGAATGGGAGCACCCCAAGGTGAAAAGCTAGGACGGATAAAACCTTTGTCAGAGAGTTCCTGAAGCTGCTTAGACAACTCTTGCATCTCAGACGGTGCAAGACGATATGGAGCTCTGGCAACGGGATTTGCACCAGGTACGAGATCAATGCGAAACTCGACTTGGCGTGCTGGAGGTAGACCAGGTAAATCTTCAGGGAATACTTCAGAATAATCCCGAACGACAGGAATATCTGAAATAGACTTACCCTTGCCTTTATCTGCTGTAACATGTGCTAAGAAAGCCACATAGTTCTTCCTCAGATATTTCCGAGCTTTAAAACAAGACATGAGCTTGAGACCACCAGACGGTTTCTCACCTTGAACCTGTAGGATCTCGCCTGTCGAAAGCGGCACACGAACAATCTTCTCGAAACAAACTACCTCTGCATGATGCTTGGATAACCAATCCATACCCACAATGACGTCGAAGCTTCCAAGTTGCATAGGCGTGAGGTTGATAGGAAAAAGATGGTCGTTAAGGTTCAACTGGCAGTTGTGAAGAACAGAATCAAGAATAATGGGTTCACCACTAGCAACCTCTACTGTCAAAGATTTACTTAGTTTCGTTCTAGACACGCGAAGCATTGGCTCAAAAGACAATGACACAAAACTCTTGTCGGCACCAGAATCGAAAAGAACAGATGCAGGCTGATTATTAATAAAGAACGTACCGTTCACCACATTATCGTCTGCCTACGCCTCTTGGGCATTCATGTTAAAAGCTCGCCCTCGAGCCTGAGCCTGATTCCGATTCTGATTCTGGTTGACTAACCTTGGGCACCGGTTCCTGTAGTGGGTCAGATCCCCACAGTTATAACAAGCACCCGGTGGGTATTGTGGTCTTGCAGCTTGACCCTGTTGCTGAGCAGGAGGATTAGTAACTTGTTGAGCTTGGTTATGAACGACCTGATTCTGGTTAGCAGGAAAGCGGCAAGTAGCGGCAAGATGACCCGATTTCCCACAGTTATTACAGAAACGACACTGATGTTGCGGCTGATGGTGACTGTTGCATCTAATGCACAAAGGTGCATTCCCTGAATAGGGTTTCTTCGTTGGAGGCTGTGCGGGTTGGTTGAGAGCTGCCTGATTAGCTTGGGCAGTGATAACATAGTTTTGGGAAGCCTTACGCTTCCTTGACCCTCTCGAAGAACCAGAATTCTTCCCATTCTTGTTTTGACCTTTCTTACTATCTTCCTTGTCAGCCGACTGTTTCTTGCCCTTGTCACCCTTCCTGTGTAACTTATTCTTTCGAATTTGCGACTCAGTCAAAGTCGCTGATAACTCTATCGCCTGACGAAGTGTGGCAGGGTCACTACCAGTAATGATATCTTGTACTGAGTCAGGTAGGCCGTCGATGTATCTTTCGATAGCCTTGTCAAGTGGGGTAACCATAGTTGGGCAAAGCAGACTCAACTCTTTAAATCTATCAGTATACGCCCTGTGCTCACCACTATCTTGTTTCAGATTATTAAATTCCTTCTCCAAAGCTCGCTGCTCATGACGAGGACAGAATTCCCTCATCATAAGAGCTCTTAGTTCAGCCCATGTCTGTGCCAAAGCAATCTCAGCACCCCTATCTCTCATAACCCCGTTCCACCATGTCAAAGCCCTCTTCTGAAATACGCTTGAAGCAAACTCGACTTTGCGATTGTCCGGACACTGCACGTGGCGGAAAGTATTCTCAATGCTCTCAAACCACTGAAGAAGCCCAGTCGCTCCTTCGGAACCACTAAACTTGAGTGGTTTAGCCGAGTTAAAATCCTTGTATTTGCATGGAGCATTGTTGTTGTTGTTGGCTTGGTGCCATTGAGCAAAGAGATTTGGGAATTGAGCAGCCATCTGCTGCGCAATAATTTCTGCCAGTTCGGCAGTTGCTATCTGGTTTTCGCGTCGAGGAGGCATTCTAAAAAGAGGAAAACATGAAAGGAAACGAGTGAGATGATTGAATGAAAAGAATGAGATGAAACTAAATCAACAAAAGCAAAGATGGTGGTCATTCGTCCGTATCACAAAGTAAACAAACGACACACAGTGACTAATCAAAGTAAATGGATCAAAAATAATGTATTACGAAGACATGCTCGCCTATAAGTGAACACTCATCCCAAGAATTCCCAGGTAAGCACAACTGGTCTTGCGTCTGGTTGAGATGTATACGAAGTGCTTGCCTAGACAGAAAACTCAGAATACAGGCATTCACTCTTCCAGTTTGCACATGTTCACATTAATTAAGACCCAAAACGTTGACGAGATTTTGAAAATTTGAAGGCACAAGGCCAAATATTTAGTCAAACTGGAAGGGTTCAAAACCTTACAAAAGAGGGTTCAAAACCTTGTAATAAATCATTCAAAAACAGATGATTGTTTTTCAAAAATCGTTTCGGAAAAATTTGGTTCTTGTTTTGATAATCACCTAAGGATAGGTGATGTGCATGTTTTAAGATCTAAACACAATATAACTTGTGTTAGGGTCCTAGAAAAGTTATAGTCTAGGTCAAAGCATTACTAATAACCTAATTCCCTATAACCATTGGCTCTGATACCAACTCTTCTGTCACACCCCGACCACGTATAACATACAAGACGTGGCGGAAAACGTCGGGGAGTGTTGTAACAGAATTAATTGTTTCATAACCATGGCATACAAAGTTGTATTTTATTTATCAACATAAGAGTTACATTGTCTTAAACAGGAAATACAGAGTTTATAACATAATTAAACAAAGTCTATCGTCGTTTTATGTTTCTAAGGCACAGGTCCGCCCTAGTGTCATGATCGTCATCCTATGGAAAAGCTCCTGAAAACACATGTGAAAATAGGTACGTCAGCATAAAAATGCCTGTGAGATACATAGGTTTTGTGAAAATAGGATTCATGACTTGAGTTTAAGAAAATGTTTAGTCATGAACCTTGTAACTTGCTTTGTCTTGTAAATCATTTGAAAAACGATAAGATCAGTTGATATGTATAAATAAATGTAAGGTTAAATGAATAACCATTTAAAATGAGTTGTATAAAATAAACTGTTTTGTAAAACAATGTCTTGAGAAAAGTATGTTATTTGTATAAAATGAAATATGTCTATACTGAAATGATTTAAATAACGTTACGATATGTAATATTATACAAACACTTATATATAGGAAGTACCAGCGGCGTATCCACCATGTTTGTATCATATTACACACGCCTCGTTACCCAAATTACTTACCCAAACAACCACCAATGTAACTTGTTCATGTACAAATCAATTGTCAAGTGTTATTGTGTAAACCATATCAAAATGTCTATGTTCAATGTAAACCACTAAATGTGTATATCCATGTCAAAATGTTTATGTTTAATGTAGATCATGTAATGTGTACTCTGAAATATCATGTATGGTAAGTGAAATGTATCAACTAAACCATAGGTAAAATGCACAAAAACAAGGTATTGAAGTAAAACATGGTTTAAATCAAAGTTATGTTTTGTGTAACAAATGCATGCTATACTGATACAAACATTTATGCGGTATTGTGAAAATGCATACATCCAAGCCTTGAGACTGTGGCGATAAACCCTTAAACAAATTAAAGGTTTATCTAAGTTATGTATATCAAATTCGGTCATTCCTTCCAATCCAAACAAACCCAGGATTTCAGGAACGGGAGTTGTCAATTCCTATGGTACCACTACCTACTAACGAACGGCGTAGCAAATGTTAATGAATGTATTGTTCCATGTTAAACAACCCAAATGTCATACCAAAATGTAAACATGTGATGAAAACAACTGTACTAAGTATGCACACAATGGGCATCCATAGCATGAAATGTAATGTGAAACGATGTACTAAGTACGCACACAATGGGCATACATAGCATGAAATGAAATGTAAAACGATGTACTAAGTAGGCACACAATGGGCATACATAGCATAAAATGTAATGTAAAACGATGTACTAAGTAATGCACACAATGGGCACACATAACATAAATTGTAATGAAATCATGTACTATAAATGTACTAATAAACATAGCAAGTATATGATGTGAAAGCAGGAAAGCACGAAAGTAACAAGTAGGCACATGTGTTTCACCCCAAAACAGTTTAGAAAACAGTAAAAGAGGGGTCTATGTACTCACTTGAGATTACTCAGTAGTCCTGGAGTGACAACCAAACAATGATAGAAATCACGGAATCAAACGGCACCTAATATAGGTAACTATGTTAATAAACCGGACCTAAATCGGAAGATCGGGTAGCATGAGGGTTCGTAAACCAAACGAGTATGGAAACTCATGTAATATGGTTTAACAAAGCCTACATACTAATTGAAACCTATCATAAGTGTTTCCGACCCATTACGACCCGTTTAGGTAGCTTATGCTACTTTAACGCGTCGTTCGCGTGAAACGCGTTCGGACCGCCTAACTAGCCCTATGACAAGTGTTATATGCCTAAACATGTTACATAATCAGTTATGTGACAAAAGTTTAGGTTACACATGCTAAATTACCAATTATACATGAAAAGGGTATTCTGGTAATTTACCTAAGGCATATAAACTACCTATCATACAACTACTCAAACGATGTGACCATAGGGTATAACCTCGGAAGGTTATTCCCTACCTACTATGGTCACCTAATGTATTTGGTCAGATCCTAATGATCGACCAAATGGGTCGGGTTCGAAGGTATAGGCGATTTATCAGATCGCCTACCCTACGACCCTAGACAACGTGGTAATCAGTGGGCATAGTCCCAAGGGACTATAACCAACGTGATTACACTCACGTTGCGAAGTTCAAACGAACTTCGCATTGACCATAAACTGGTCAATGCAGAAAGTCAAACAAAGTTTGACTTTCAGACTCTAAAAGACTCGAAAAGCAATAAAAGAACGAAAGAATACTTACGAAGGGTCCCCGAATGCTAATTTCGATTCAAAAATCTCAGGTATGAAACAATAGTTTCAACTTAGAGTTTCTCAAATCAAAATTCTTGTAAGTTTTGCAATGGGGTGATGGGGTATTTATAGTTTTCGGGTAACCGTTAAGATCGTTTGTCGAATATCGTGCCTTAATCGCATCCGTACAAGTGTCGGGACCTTATGGTAACTAGAAATTGATCCTTATCAGCTGACTAGACAATTGAGGATGTGTGGATGAGAATCAAACAGCTGCAATCTGATGTTAAATGCATTTAATCTGGTCAGAAGGGGCCACGGGGCCCGCTTCAGGATGCACATAATCTAATGCGGGCCGCCTGGACATGTCAGATCAGAAACATGTTTGAAAAATGACAGTTTCAGTCCCTGCACGTGTTTAAGGCCATTTCCGACACTTCTAAGGCCCGTAAAGACAACTTTAAGGCCCTAAAATGATGTCCAAACATTATGGACATGAAACATGCTCAAAAATATGTCGAATGTTGGTTCGTTTGGTCGTACGAACGCGATGTTCGCTTAATTACGACGGAATGCGCATAAGCGCGAAAAACGATCCAAATGACGCAACGAATGGATTTTTCTTAAGCCAAACACTAAAATACAATATTTTAGTGCTTACATAAATTTTTGGATGTCCGGATGTATTCAGAACGTGAGTTATGCGCGAAAATGCAAACTTGTGCACTTTTTGACACTTTTAGTCCCTGAATGACCCAAAAGTTTATTTTAGCACACCGAACCCCTCAAAGCCTATTTCTATGCTATATAAAGGATATTTAAGGTGTGTTTAACTTATGGTCATGTTCCGGAATGTTCGTTACAGTTCAAATTGACATACTTTCGTAGTTTGTCAAGTTTAGTCCCTGTAAGCGAATTAACTTGTTTTTGCCATACCAAAGCCTTCAAAACTTATTTCTAAGTTATGTAAAGGTTATTTAAGGTATGTTAAGTATATGTTGATGTTCCGGAGTATTTTTCGCATTAAACTGATTACGTTTACGCATCAGTTTGCGTATAACTCTCCAGAAAGCGATGTAGAGTTTGAAATTACATAAAAGTCAAAACATGAAAAATGTAAAACACAATCAAACAAACATTGGGATCAAATAACATTGTTTTATTGATAACAGAACTGTTCACAATGATTACAAGCACAGATGTTACAGTCTCCCCTACTTGTGGAAATTTCGCCCCGAAATTTATTTAGAGGAAACTCGTGGAAAAAGATGCGGATATTTCGCCTTCATTTGATCTTCGCGTTCCCAAGTAAACTCGGGTCCACGTTTAGCTTCCCAGCGAACTTTGACCATCGGAATGCGCTTGCGTTTAAGCCACTTGACTTCACGTTCCATGATTTCCACTGGCTTCTCAACAAATTTCAGTGTTTTGCCAACACGAATTTCGTCAAGCGGTATGTGGAGGTTCTCATCAGCTAAACACCTCTTGAGATTGGATACGTGAAAAGTTGGATGAACATTTCCAAGTTCAGGAGGTAACTCAAGTCTGTAGGCTACCTTTCCGATTCTTTCAACGATCTTGAATGGTCCAACGTATCTAGGTGCAAGTTTTCCTTTCTTTCCAAATCTGATCACACCTTTCCAAGGTGAGACCTTAAGTAATACTCGATCACTGACTTGAAATTCCAAGGGTTTGCGTTTTGGGTCCGCGTAACTCTTTTGACGGCTCATAGCTGTCTGAAGGTTATCATGAACTTTCTTGACCTTATCAGTTGTCTCTAAAATGAGGGCAGGTCCAGTAATCTGAGCCTCGCCAATCTCATTCCAGCAGACTGGTGAACGACATTTTCGACCATAGAGAGCCTCAAAAGGAGCCATTTTGATGCTGGTGTGATAACTGTTGTTGTAGGAGAATTCAATCAACTGAAGATGTGAATCCCAACTACCACCAAAATCGATCACACAAGCTCTAAGCATATCCTCCAGAGTCTGGATTGTTCTCTCAGATTGACCATCCGTTTGCGGATGATAAGCTGTGCTCAGATTAAGTTGGGTCCCCATAGCAGATTGCATGGTTCTCCAAAAATGAGAAGTGAAACGAGCATCTCTGTCAGAAATGATGTTCAAAGGAACACCATGTCGAGCTACAATTTCATCCACATAGATTTTAGCAAGTCTGTCAGCAGGAAAATCCTCACGGATTGGCAAGAAATGTGCTGACTTAGTAAGACGATCAACGACTACCCAGATGGCATCATGACCTTTCTTTGTGTGTGGAAGTTTGGTAACAAGATCCATAGTAATGTTTTCCCATTTCCAAACTGGGATCTCCGGTTGCACCAATAAACCCGAAGGACGCTGATGTTCAGCCTTAACCTTAAGACAAGTAAGGCATTTTGATACGTATAAGGCAATGTCTTTCTTCATACCAGGCCACCAATACTGAATACGAAGATCCTTATACATCTTATCTGAGCCCGGATGAATAGAATAACGAGACTTATGGGCTTCATCCATAAGCAAGGTACGAAGATCATCCTGGCTTGGGACCCACAAACGGTCCATAAAGTAATACGATCCATTGTCCTTCAGTTCCAGAGCAGGTGTTATGTGATAGGGAAATTCCTTATCCATCAATCCTTGTGAAACACAAGATTGTTGGGCCTGAGAAATGCGTGCTTGGATATCGGATCGAGTTTGAATAACAGATTGAACACGTAGACAATGAAGCTTAGTACATTCCTTACGACTCAATGCATCAGCTACGACATTCGCCTTACCAGGATGGTAGCGAATTTCGCAGTCATAGTCGTTTAGTAGCTCGACCCAACGTCGTTGCCTCATGTTGAGTTCTTTCTGGTTGAAGATATGCTGAAGACTTTTGTGGTCAGTGAAAACCACACATTTTGTACCATACAAATAGTGTCTCCAGATCTTTAGAGCGAAAACAACTGCACCCAACTCAAGATCATGAGTGGTGTAGTTTTTCTCATGTATCTTCAACTGCCTCGATGCATATGCTATGACTTTGTTCCTTTGCATCAGAACACAACCAAGACCCAATTTCGATGCATCACAGTAAACAACGAAATCATCATTGCCCTCAGGCAAAGTCAGAACAGGCGCGTCGCAAAGCTTCTGCTTCAAGTGTTGAAAAGCTTCCTCTTGTTTGAATCCCCAGTCAAAGGGTTTGTTCTTCTGAGTTAGAGCAGTTAGAGGAACTGCAATCTTTGAGAAGTTCTCAATGAAGCGGTGGTAATAACCCGCTAGTCCAAGAAAAGAACGAACTTCAGTAGGAGTAGTAGGCGTATCCCAATCCTTAATCGCACTGATCTTGGAGGGATCTACATGAATACCTTGTTCGTTGATAATATGTCCTAAAAATTGAACTTCTTTAAGCCAAAATTCACACTTGGAGAATTTGGCGAAAAGTTGCTCTTTCTTTAGGAGTTCCAAAGTAAGACGAAGGTGTTGCTCGTGATCAGCTCGCGTCTTAGAGTATATCAAGATGTCGTCAATGAAAACAATGACGAACTGATCCAAATAAGGTTTGCAGACCCTATTCATTAAGTCCATGAAAACAGCAGGAGCATTAGTCACACCGAATGGCATGACTGTGAACTCATAATGCCCATAACGAGTACGGAACGCTGTCTTGGGAATATCTTCTTCATGCACCCGAAGTTGATGATACCCAGAACGTAGATCAATCTTCGAAAAATAAGAAGCGCCCTGTAGCTGATCAAAGAGATCATCGATGCGAGGTAGGGGATATCGATTCTTGATGGTAAGCTTGTTAAGCTCACGATAATCGATGCACATCCTAAAAGATCCATCCTTCTTCTTGACAAAAAGAATGGGAGCACCCCAAGGTGAAAAGCTAGGACGGATAAAACCTTTGTCAGAGAGTTCCTGAAGCTGCTTAGACAACTCTTGCATCTCAGACGGTGCAAGACGATATGGAGCTCTGGCAACGGGATTTGCACCAGGTACGAGATCAATGCGAAACTCGACTTGGCGTGCTGGAGGTAGACCAGGTAAATCTTCAGGGAATACTTCAGAATAATCCCGAACGACAGGAATATCTGAAATAGACTTACCCTTGCCTTTATCTGCTGTAACATGTGCTAAGAAAGCCACATAGTTCTTCCTCAGATATTTCCGAGCTTTAAAACAAGACATGAGCTTGAGACCACCAGACGGTTTCTCACCTTGAACCTGTAGGATCTCGCCTGTCGAAAGCGGCACACGAACAATCTTCTCGAAACAAACTACCTCTGCATGATGCTTGGATAACCAATCCATACCCACAATGACGTCGAAGCTTCCAAGTTGCATAGGCGTGAGGTTGATAGGAAAAAGATGGTCGTTAAGGTTCAACTGGCAGTTGTGAAGAACAGAATCAAGAATAATGGGTTCACCACTAGCAACCTCTACTGTCAAAGATTTACTTAGTTTCGTTCTAGACACGCGAAGCATTGGCTCAAAAGACAATGACACAAAACTCTTGTCGGCACCAGAATCGAAAAGAACAGATGCAGGCTGATTATTAATAAAGAACGTACCGTTCACCACATTATCGTCTGCCTACGCCTCTTGGGCATTCATGTTAAAAGCTCGCCCTCGAGCCTGAGCCTGATTCCGATTCTGATTCTGGTTGACTAACCTTGGGCACCGGTTCCTGTAGTGGGTCAGATCCCCACAGTTATAACAAGCACCCGGTGGGTATTGTGGTCTTGCAGCTTGACCCTGTTGCTGAGCAGGAGGATTAGTAACTTGTTGAGCTTGGTTATGAACGACCTGATTCTGGTTAGCAGGAAAGCGGCAAGTAGCGGCAAGATGACCCGATTTCCCACAGTTATTACAGAAACGACACTGATGTTGCGGCTGATGGTGACTGTTGCATCTAATGCACAAAGGTGCATTCCCTGAATAGGGTTTCTTCGTTGGAGGCTGTGCGGGTTGGTTGAGAGCTGCCTGATTAGCTTGGGCAGTGATAACATAGTTTTGGGAAGCCTTACGCTTCCTTGACCCTCTCGAAGAACCAGAATTCTTCCCATTCTTGTTTTGACCTTTCTTACTATCTTCCTTGTCAGCCGACTGTTTCTTGCCCTTGTCACCCTTCCTGTGTAACTTATTCTTTCGAATTTGCGACTCAGTCAAAGTCGCTGATAACTCTATCGCCTGACGAAGTGTGGCAGGGTCACTACCAGTAATGATATCTTGTACTGAGTCAGGTAGGCCGTCGATGTATCTTTCGATAGCCTTGTCAAGTGGGGTAACCATAGTTGGGCAAAGCAGACTCAACTCTTTAAATCTATCAGTATACGCCCTGTGCTCACCACTATCTTGTTTCAGATTATTAAATTCCTTCTCCAAAGCTCGCTGCTCATGACGAGGACAGAATTCCCTCATCATAAGAGCTCTTAGTTCAGCCCATGTCTGTGCCAAAGCAATCTCAGCACCCCTATCTCTCATAACCCCGTTCCACCATGTCAAAGCCCTCTTCTGAAATACGCTTGAAGCAAACTCGACTTTGCGATTGTCCGGACACTGCACGTGGCGGAAAGTATTCTCAATGCTCTCAAACCACTGAAGAAGCCCAGTCGCTCCTTCGGAACCACTAAACTTGAGTGGTTTAGCCGAGTTAAAATCCTTGTATTTGCATGGAGCATTGTTGTTGTTGTTGGCTTGGTGCCATTGAGCAAAGAGATTTGGGAATTGAGCAGCCATCTGCTGCGCAATAATTTCTGCCAGTTCGGCAGTTGCTATCTGGTTTTCGCGTCGAGGAGGCATTCTAAAAAGAGGAAAACATGAAAGGAAACGAGTGAGATGATTGAATGAAAAGAATGAGATGAAACTAAATCAACAAAAGCAAAGATGGTGGTCATTCGTCCGTATCACAAAGTAAACAAACGACACACAGTGACTAATCAAAGTAAATGGATCAAAAATAATGTATTACGAAGACATGCTCGCCTATAAGTGAACACTCATCCCAAGAATTCCCAGGTAAGCACAACTGGTCTTGCGTCTGGTTGAGATGTATACGAAGTGCTTGCCTAGACAGAAAACTCAGAATACAGGCATTCACTCTTCCAGTTTGCACATGTTCACATTAATTAAGACCCAAAACGTTGACGAGATTTTGAAAATTTGAAGGCACAAGGCCAAATATTTAGTCAAACTGGAAGGGTTCAAAACCTTACAAAAGAGGGTTCAAAACCTTGTAATAAATCATTCAAAAACAGATGATTGTTTTTCAAAAATCGTTTCGGAAAAATTTGGTTCTTGTTTTGATAATCACCTAAGGATAGGTGATGTGCATGTTTTAAGATCTAAACACAATATAACTTGTGTTAGGGTCCTAGAAAAGTTATAGTCTAGGTCAAAGCATTACTAATAACCTAATTCCCTATAACCATTGGCTCTGATACCAACTCTTCTGTCACACCCCGACCACGTATAACATACAAGACGTGGCGGAAAACGTCGGGGAGTGTTGTAACAGAATTAATTGTTTCATAACCATGGCATACAAAGTTGTATTTTATTTATCAACATAAGAGTTACATTGTCTTAAACAGGAAATACAGAGTTTATAACATAATTAAACAAAGTCTATCGTCGTTTTATGTTTCTAAGGCACAGGTCCGCCCTAGTGTCATGATCGTCATCCTATGGAAAAGCTCCTGAAAACACATGTGAAAATAGGTACGTCAGCATAAAAATGCCTGTGAGATACATAGGTTTTGTGAAAATAGGATTCATGACTTGAGTTTAAGAAAATGTTTAGTCATGAACCTTGTAACTTGCTTTGTCTTGTAAATCATTTGAAAAACGATAAGATCAGTTGATATGTATAAATAAATGTAAGGTTAAATGAATAACCATTTAAAATGAGTTGTATAAAATAAACTGTTTTGTAAAACAATGTCTTGAGAAAAGTATGTTATTTGTATAAAATGAAATATGTCTATACTGAAATGATTTAAATAACGTTACGATATGTAATATTATACAAACACTTATATATAGGAAGTACCAGCGGCGTATCCACCATGTTTGTATCATATTACACACGCCTCGTTACCCAAATTACTTACCCAAACAACCACCAATGTAACTTGTTCATGTACAAATCAATTGTCAAGTGTTATTGTGTAAACCATATCAAAATGTCTATGTTCAATGTAAACCACTAAATGTGTATATCCATGTCAAAATGTTTATGTTTAATGTAGATCATGTAATGTGTACTCTGAAATATCATGTATGGTAAGTGAAATGTATCAACTAAACCATAGGTAAAATGCACAAAAACAAGGTATTGAAGTAAAACATGGTTTAAATCAAAGTTATGTTTTGTGTAACAAATGCATGCTATACTGATACAAACATTTATGCGGTATTGTGAAAATGCATACATCCAAGCCTTGAGACTGTGGCGATAAACCCTTAAACAAATTAAAGGTTTATCTAAGTTATGTATATCAAATTCGGTCATTCCTTCCAATCCAAACAAACCCAGGATTTCAGGAACGGGAGTTGTCAATTCCTATGGTACCACTACCTACTAACGAACGGCGTAGCAAATGTTAATGAATGTATTGTTCCATGTTAAACAACCCAAATGTCATACCAAAATGTAAACATGTGATGAAAACAACTGTACTAAGTATGCACACAATGGGCATCCATAGCATGAAATGTAATGTGAAACGATGTACTAAGTACGCACACAATGGGCATACATAGCATGAAATGAAATGTAAAACGATGTACTAAGTAGGCACACAATGGGCATACATAGCATAAAATGTAATGTAAAACGATGTACTAAGTAATGCACACAATGGGCACACATAACATAAATTGTAATGAAATCATGTACTATAAATGTACTAATAAACATAGCAAGTATATGATGTGAAAGCAGGAAAGCACGAAAGTAACAAGTAGGCACATGTGTTTCACCCCAAAACAGTTTAGAAAACAGTAAAAGAGGGGTCTATGTACTCACTTGAGATTACTCAGTAGTCCTGGAGTGACAACCAAACAATGATAGAAATCACGGAATCAAACGGCACCTAATATAGGTAACTATGTTAATAAACCGGACCTAAATCGGAAGATCGGGTAGCATGAGGGTTCGTAAACCAAACGAGTATGGAAACTCATGTAATATGGTTTAACAAAGCCTACATACTAATTGAAACCTATCATAAGTGTTTCCGACCCATTACGACCCGTTTAGGTAGCTTATGCTACTTTAACGCGTCGTTCGCGTGAAACGCGTTCGGACCGCCTAACTAGCCCTATGACAAGTGTTATATGCCTAAACATGTTACATAATCAGTTATGTGACAAAAGTTTAGGTTACACATGCTAAATTACCAATTATACATGAAAAGGGTATTCTGGTAATTTACCTAAGGCATATAAACTACCTATCATACAACTACTCAAACGATGTGACCATAGGGTATAACCTCGGAAGGTTATTCCCTACCTACTATGGTCACCTAATGTATTTGGTCAGATCCTAATGATCGACCAAATGGGTCGGGTTCGAAGGTATAGGCGATTTATCAGATCGCCTACCCTACGACCCTAGACAACGTGGTAATCAGTGGGCATAGTCCCAAGGGACTATAACCAACGTGATTACACTCACGTTGCGAAGTTCAAACGAACTTCGCATTGACCATAAACTGGTCAATGCAGAAAGTCAAACAAAGTTTGACTTTCAGACTCTAAAAGACTCGAAAAGCAATAAAAGAACGAAAGAATACTTACGAAGGGTCCCCGAATGCTAATTTCGATTCAAAAATCTCAGGTATGAAACAATAGTTTCAACTTAGAGTTTCTCAAATCAAAATTCTTGTAAGTTTTGCAATGGGGTGATGGGGTATTTATAGTTTTCGGGTAACCGTTAAGATCGTTTGTTGAATATCGTGCCTTAATCGCATCCGTACAAGTGTCGGGACCTTATGGTAACTAGAAATTGATCCTTATCAGCTGACTAGACAATTGAGGATGTGTGGATGAGAATCAAACAGCTGCAATCTGATGTTAAATGCATTTAATCTGGTCAGAAGGGGCCACGGGGCCCGCTTCAGGATGCACATAATCTAATGCGGGCCGCCTGGACATGTCAGATCAGAAACATGTTTGAAAAATGACAGTTTCAGTCCCTGCACGTGTTTAAGGCCATTTCCGACACTTCTAAGGCCCGTAAAGACAAATTTAAGGCCCTAAAATGATGTCCAAACATTATGGACATGAAACATGCTCAAAAATATGTCGAATGTTGGTTCGTTTGGTCGTACGAACGCGATGTTCGCTTAATTACGACGGAATGCGCATAAGCGCGAAAAACGATCCAAATGACGCAACGAATGGATTTTTCTTAAGCCAAACACTAAAATACAATATTTTAGTGCTTACATAAATTTTTGGATGTCCGGATGTATTCAGAACGTGAGTTATGCGCGAAAATGCAAACTTGTGCACTTTTTGACACTTTTAGTCCCTGAATGACCCATAAGTTTATTTTAGCACACCGAACCCCTCAAAGCCTATTTCTAAGCTATATAAAGGATATTTAAGGTGTGTTTAACTTATGGTCATGTTCCGGAATGTTCGTTACAGTTCAAATTGACATACTTTCGTAGTTTGTCAAGTTTAGTCCCTTTAAGCGAATTAACTTGTTTTTGCCATACCAAAGCCTTCAAAACTTATTTCTAAGTTATGTAAAGGTTATTTAAGGTATGTTAAGTATATGTTGATGTTCTGGAGTATTTGTCGCATTAAACTGATTACGTTTACGCATCAGTTTGCGTATAACTCTCCAGAAAGCGATGTAGAGTTTGAAATTACATAAAAGTCAAAACATGAAAAATGTAAAACACAATCAAACAAACATTGGGGTCAAATAACATTGTTTTATTGATAACAGAACTGTTCACAATGATTACAAGCACAGATGTTACATGTAGGTAGGTCCAACGACAAGAATACATTAAAACCCAAGAGTACATACAAGGGTTTAATATATATACTATACGAAAGCAAAAATAAGCACTAAAAAGCACCCGAAACGCACTTTAAGTGCAGAATTTTGTATAATTCAGCAATAATTCAGCTTTTAGCACGCGAATATTATGCAGAAAATATAATTTTTCAGTCAGAATGTTTCCCTAAGTGTCGGGAATCGAAAGTGTTACAAAAAGGTACTTATTAGACACTAAAAAGTGTAATTTAGCACTTTAACGAACCGGTGTCTAACCGAACAACCGGATTTAACCCGGAACATAAAAATATTGACATGACATTGTTTATATTTTTCTGAGCTAGTTAGGGTCCCCGAATACCCTAACACCCGTTACAAAACACTACACCCTAGTAACTTACTTTAAACACCTAATTAAACAAACTAGTGCCTAACTATTTAATTAAAATCCAACTAAGTTACTAACTAGCATTTTAAATTCAACCAAACACCCCCTTGGACGGTTCCCCCATGTGAGGCACACTCTTGATTTATCGATTATTTTAATCACCTATGCTTATTATCTAGGAAGCATGTTATCCAAGGGTTACTAGTGGGATTGGTCTTTAAGTATGTTTAGAAGGTTATAACCTTCATTCCATCCACCATCCACCACCCAACTTCAACTCCCCCTCTTTCCCTCTTTGATATCTTCGGCCAAACACAACCATCAACACCCACTCACTTTCCAACTTTGATCTTACAATATTACATACTTACTAGTGTATTAGAGTTCATTCGAGGAGACTCGGTGCATACGGAATCGCAAGGACCTCACTACATCGCTATTAACCACCCATTTTTCGTCTAGTTTCTTCCCTAGCCTCGAGCTAGTAGTAAGTGTCTCTAAACACTCTCTTGATCTTATTTAAAGTGGTTAATAAGAGATTTAACGGGTAAAAATTATGAACACTAGAGAACAAAATTAAAAGTCTTATAAAAATGATGAACTTGTTGGATAAAAGAAATGTAATGGTGTAAAACTTGTTAAACTTGTTTTGTTATGGTTATTTATTATTGTTGGATGCTAGTAGAGGAACGGATCATCATCTAACCACGCTAGGTCATGTTCATGGAACATGAACTAGCACTATGTTTAGTGTAAAAATAACTAGATGACGAACCCTTTCACTCACAAACATGAACTTGTGTAAAAACGATTTTTCTTATGAAATGGAGTTCTAAACTAGTAGATCTACGGATCTACAAGTGGTATTTTTGAAGAACCAAGTGTATGATGAAATCATGTTTAAAAAGCCGGATCTTTCTCAAAATAAAGACATTTTTTAGAACCAAAAAGTGTGTAGACACTTGTGTAACGAAAGGATTTAACAAAGAAATATTTTCGTAAATACCGACTAGAAGTTGTAAAACTTCATATTCTTTAAAAATAAAATTTTCGAGATAATGATTTTATTTTTAGAGATGGAAAGACCCACTAAATGTGTTGAAAAGTTACTACATAATTTTACACAACTTGCAAGTTCATGTGTATGCGATTTATGTTTATTTTGACTAGTTTGATATTTGAAGATGGTATTTTGATGACGGAAAAATTGATTGGTTGAATTTTTAAAAGAAAATGATACGTTAGTAAGCGTGGACACCTCCAGTTATAGAGGAAACTCTGGCGAAATTTTTCCAGAAAATAACACTTAGAATATTTTTGAGTGACAAGTGTTATGAATATATTTTTGACTGGTTCTCCACACAAACTTCGCCATGATTTTTATTACAAAATTACCAAATACTGGAGGTGGATTTTCTTTTTATAAACAAACTTACTAAATATATATTTAGAATATATATTTATCGCTTGTGTGATTATGTGATTATTATGTGAACTAGGTATATATTATTTTTTTTGGAGTAAAAATAATATGACTTGGAGATACTCGTAACGAGTAAAAATACACATACAACATACAAGATACATAATTCAGGTGCAAAGTGCAAAATACAAAAAGCTTATATTTATTTTTGAGAAAATAATATAAGTAAGACATTTAGTTAAAAATATAAAATATTTTTAACTCAAGAAAATATATACACAAAAGAGAGTGACTGTACTTGTGCGACGCAAGTCTAGTGATTAACGTTAAGAAAACGCGTATAGGTTACGACGTTAATTAAGCAAACCCGGTGAAGTTTACGACGCACAGGAACGTAAAGTTGTGAGTTCATGCTCCCCCTTTTCTTTTAACTGTTTTCAGTTTTATAACTTCGGGGGTGAAATACATGTACAAATATTATAATGTTTATAAATGGTATGATAACAAGAAACGCACTTGGTGAGGACGAGAACCAAGTAGGATGCGTTATGAGGAATGATAACAAGAAACGCACTTGGTGAGGACGAGAACCAAGTAGGATGCGTTATGAGAAATGATACGAGAAATCGTGTCACGAATAGGGTACATAAGCACCATTAATCAACAATATACCTAGACCGCAGAACAAAAGGTTAGATCTAACGGGTGCCGGGCAGCCACACTCTCGGTGAGGGCGAGAATCGAGTAGTGCTTTTGTGTCTCAGAATATACCAATTAAATGCCTAAGGTTTGGTGACTTCCTATGTCGTGTCACATGTTAATGGCTTTGCAACCCATTAACAATCCTGATACATACAGGAATACTTTATTTACATAAAATTCATACCATACTAAAACATGATTAATACTTGAAGTACGTGGGGTACTCAAGAAAACATGAATTATACTTGAGTACGTGGGGTACTCAAGAAAACGGGAATAATACTTGAAGTACGTGGGGTACTCAAGAAAAACCTGAATTATACATGAGTATGTGGTGTACACATGAATACTTGATTTATATATGAAAACTTGATTTATACATGACACAAACTATGTTTTCATACAAAGTATACAAACGTGAAATACAAAAACTGCATGAATTCACACCAACATTATGTTGACGTTTTTTTCCAAAACTCACATGTATTTCAGGTAACTAGGATGGATGTGCGCGTGGTCTTACTCATGCTCGTGGATGTCGCTTGTGTTTATCTTTAAATAAAGTTGTAAACTTTTAAGACAATGTTTTATGCTGTCTAGCGATGTAAACGCTATCTTATGTTTCAAATTATGGTATTTGAAGTTATTTTCATGAGCATGTAGTATGTTTACTCTTCGTATGCAATGAGAACCTTTCATGATCACACCTCGTGCTTCCGCCGCAGAAAGGGGTGTGACAGATTGGTATCAGAGCTGCGATTGTAGTGAACCAGGATTTCTTCTCGAGTCTAGTCTACAATCTCTAGGATCCTTTCACGAAAACAATTTTTCAAAGAGTTTTCATTGCATAAAACGTCCGGCGACATCCACTACCTGAAACTGTTTACATGAGTCTAGAAAAGACACTACGAGACTTAGGGTGCACGAGAGTAGCACTCGTCTGTGATTGAGAGTTAATTGCAATTATGTGTAATAATTAGCATATACTAGAAGTAGAATGTCACAAGTAGACGTGACTTTACCTGAAAGCGATGGCCCATCTGAAGGAAGAGATACGAGGATGAAACGAACTGTGCGGACTGTGCAAGGAGTTACGTAATTATGGATGCATACATAATTATGGAATTCGGTGCACAGAAACCACAGCAAGTCTTGTCACGTATAGATTCCCTCAGTGCAAGCCTACTAAGTACTCTGCTAGAGTAAAAATTGTTTGATGTCACTTATGTGGTATATACTTGTGTATATATATATACTACTACTGTCTCGTATGACAATATCAAACAAATGTCTAACCCTATTGGGTTGTGTTCTTCAGAACATGGCACCCAGAAGAGCTGTGAACGCTCGTGACCAACCTCCTCCTCCCCCACTGCCAAGAATTGCCGAAGAGCTGGAAGCTCTACTGGAAGAAAGGATCTCCGCTGCTATCGCCCAGTACGAGGCGAACCGTACTCAAGACAGTGGAGGACCAAGCAACGCTAGGCGTAATGGGAATGGAGATTCGTCAGGAGGCAACGCAGCTCAACGCTGCACTTTCAAGCAGTTCCTCGACTGCAAGCCGATGAACTATGACGGCACAGGAGGTGCAGTAGCATTTGTATGCTGGGCGGAGAAGACTGAAGCTACTATCCGCATGAGCAAGTGTACCGTGGATCAGCAAGTCACTTTTGCTACTGGATTGTTTGTCGATGAAGCTCTGACTTGGTGGAACTTGCAAGCCCAAACTTTGGTCGATAATGCCGCTTATGGCTTAACCTGGGAGGAACTGAAGGAAAGAATGAGAGAGAAGTATTGCTCTCGCGCTGAACTCCAAAGGCTGGAAACGGAGTTCTGGCACTTGACTATGGAAGGTGCTGACATTAATGGTTATACTCGAAGGTTCCACGATCTGTCAAGAGTGCTACCCTACATGGTGACTCCCGAATTCAAGCGCGTTGAACGCTACATTTGGGGACTGGCCCCAGAGTTTCGTGGCATGGTGACGTCGGCCAAACCACAAATAATCACTGAGGCTGTAACTCTGGCTGTCAGCCAGACTGAAGATTGTGTTCGCAGGAAGCGGTTATCACTAAACTCAACCGAAAAGACCGAGACGCATGCTGAGTCGTCCGACGAAAAGAAAAGGAAACACGCAGACTTGAATCAAGCAACTCGCAACAACAAGGGCTTCAACAACGAGAAGCGCGACCATAAACCGCCTCAGGAAGCGGAAACTCTTTCAACCATGAATGACGCTCATACCAAAAGGTACCTGGGCACTATGCCTTTCTACAATCAGTGCAAGCGTCATCACGGAGGAGTTTGTCGCATCCCAAAATGCGACAAGTGTGGAAATCTGGGTCACCCTACCGAAAACTGTTGGGGAAAAGGAAAGACCGGGAAAGGAAACCGCAACAGTGCTGGAACTGGAAACAATGGTAGAAATGGAAGTGGCAACGGTAACCGGAATGGCCATGGAACTGGGCAAAACCAAGGATGCTTTGGTTGTGGAAGCATGGATCATTTCAAGAAAAATTGCCCAAGAGGAAACAACGTTCAGACTCGAGCGTTTGTGATTGGGGCAAGGAAAGCACGCGAGAACCTTAACGTGGTCACCGGTACGTTTCTCATTAACAATCACCTTGCATCCATATTATTTGACACTGGCGCCGATCTAGCTGCATGTCTGTGGAATTTAAACGCATGCTGGGAATAGAATCTAGTAGATTAGAAATTCCTTATTCCATAGAACTAGCTAATGGTAAACTTGTTGAATCGGGCGAAGTTGTTAGAGGTTGCACACTAGAACTTGGTGAACGAAGATTTAGCATCGACCTCCTACCTATTCAATTGGGTAGCTTCGATGTAGTAGTCGGGATGGACTGGTTGTCCAAGAGCAAAGCTGAAGTTATTTGTCATGAGAAAATCATTCGCATCCCTTTAGCGAATGGTGAAACTCTCATCGTGCATGGAGAAAAATGAGACGCACCTCTTCGAATCATCAGTTGCATGAAGGCACAGAAGTGCTTAAGGAAAGGATGTGTCGCTTTCCTAGCACACGTAATAGACAAGAAGGCTGAGGAGCCGAAACTCGAAGACATTCCTGTGGTGAAGGAATTCCCTGATGTTTTTCCCGAAGATCTGCCAGGACTACCCCCGCAACGACAAGTCGAATTCCGTATAGACTTGGTTCTAGGAGCCGCTCCTGTAGCCGAGGCTCCCTATCGACTTGCACCATCCGAAATGCAAGAATTATCTACACAACTCCAGGAGTTGTTGGATAAAGGATTTATAAGGCCAAGCTTCTCACCCTGGGGAGCTCCAGTATTATTCGTGAAGAAGAAGGATGGAACACTGCGGATGTGTATCGATTACAGGGAACTGAACAAGCTCACTATCAAGAATCGGTACCCGCTACCAAGGATTGATGACTTATTTGATCAACTGCAAGGATCAAGCTACTATTCCTAGATCGACCTTCGATCTGGATACCATCAGCTGAGAATCCAAGAGGAAAGCATACCAAAGACTGCATTCAGAACACGCTATGGGCACTACGAGTTTCTTGTGATGCCATTTGGATTGACGAACGCGCCAGCGGTATTCATGGATCTGATGAACTGCGTATGCAAACCATATCTCGATAAATTCGTGATTGTATTTATCGATGATATCCTGATTTACTCACGAACGAAAGAAGAGCACGAGCAACATCTCAGAACCATCTTGGAACTACTGAAGAAAGAGAAGCTTTATGCAAAGTTCTCGAAATGCGAATTCTGGATTCGCGAAGTACAATTTCTGGGTCACGTAGTGAATGAGAAGGGCATTCATGTAGACTCGTCCAAGATAGAAGCAATAAAGAATTGGGAAGCTCCCAAGACCCCAACTGAAGTTCGACAATTTTTGGGCTTAGCGGGCTATTATCGGCGATTCATCGAGAATTTCTCAAAAATAGCTCAACCGCTAACGACCCTTACACAGAAAGACAAGAAATATGACTGGGGTCACAAACAAGAAGAAGCCTTCCAGTTACTTAAGAACAAGCTCTGCGATGCACCGATACTATCATTACCCAAAGGCACTGAAGACTTCGTGGTATACTGCGACGCCTGACGACAAGGCTTGGGTTGCGTGCTCATGCAACGCCAAAAAGTCATCGCTTACGCTTCAAGACAACTGAAGGTTCATGAAAGAAACTATACCACTCACGACCTGGAGCTGGGCGCAGTGGTATTCGCCTTGAAGATCTGGCGACATTATTTATATGGTACTCGATGTACAATTTTCACAGATCACAAAAGCTTACAACACATATTTGATCAGAAGGAATTGAATATGCGCCAGCGGCGATGGGTCGAGCTGCTGAATGATTACGACTGTGAGATCAAGTACCATCCTGGAAAGGCAAACGTTGTAGCGGACGCGTTGAGCCGAAAAGAAAGGGTTAAGACCCTAAGGGTTCGAGCGTTAGAAATGACCATTCGAACGAACCTAACTGCACGCATTCGTGATGCACAACAAGAAGCTCTTAAAGGAGAGAACCGTAAAGCTGAATACCTACGGGGTATGTTGAAATATATGGTGCCAAACGAAGAGGGGGCCTATTACTTCAAGAAGCGTATTTGGGTTCCACTCTATGGGGGCATACGAGAAGTCATCCTTGATGAAGCGCATAAATCGAGATACTCGATCCACCCAGGGTCGGACAAAATGTATCAAGACTTGAAAGAATATTATTGGTGGCCGAGACTCAAAAGCAATGTTGCTGTTTATGTTGGAAAATGCCTAACCTGTGCCAAAGTTAAGGAAGAATATCAGAAACCGTCCGGCCTATTACAACAACCAGAGATTCCCGTGTGGAAGTGGGAACAAATCTCGATGGACTTCATAACGAAATTACCCAGGACCCCGAGAGGGCACGATATGATATGGGTAATAGTTGATCGATTAACGAAATATGCGCACTTCCTACCGATCCGAGAGAAGGATAGCACTGGAAAGCTTGCAGAGATATACTTAAAGGAAATTGTGGCACGTCATGGAGTTCCAATCTCAATCATTTCAGACAGAGATGGACGCTTTGTCTCAAGAATCTGCCAATCATTTTAGGAAGCCTTTGGATCTCAGTTAGATCTAAGCACGGCATTACATCCACAAACAGACGGCCAGAGCGAACAGACTATACAAACGTTAGAAGATATGCTTCGCGCATGTGTCATGGATCTAGGCGGCAGCTGGGATACTCATCTACCGTTAGTTGAGTTCTCCTACAATAACAGTTATCATACAAGCATAAAAGCCGCACCGTTCGAAGCTCTGTATGGCCGCAAGTGCCGATCGCCCTTATGTTGGGCAGATGCTGGAGATAAACGTATGGTTGGTCCTGAACTTGTACAAGAGACAACCGACAAAATTGCGCAGATCCGAGAGCGCATTAAGGCGGCTCGAGATCGACAAAAGAGCTACGCTGATCCGAAAAGAAAATCAGTAGAATTCGAGGTGGGAGACAAAGTGTTGTTAAAAGTCTCACCTTGGAAGGGCGTAGTCAGATTTGGAAAGCATGGACAGCTGAATCCACGATACATCGGACCATTTAGAATATTGAAAAGAATTGGTACCGTGGTATACAAGTTGGAGTTACCGGAAGAACTTAATGGAGTACATGATACGTTTCATGTATCCAACCTGAAGAAGAGTCCAACACAAGAAAACATGATCATCCCGATGGATGAAGTACATATTGATGACGCCCTCCGATTTACAGAACAACCCGTTGAGGTTACCGACTGGAAAGTCAACAAGACCAGGAGGAGCACTGTTAAACTTGTCAAAGTACGTTGGAACTCTAAGCACGGACCCGAGTACACGTGGGAACGTGAAGACCAGTTCAAGAAAAAGTATCCCCACCTATTCAAGAAGACTCCAGCGAGAGTTAGTTCATCCTGAATTTCGGGATGAAATTCTTTTAACGGGGGGAGACTGTGACAACTGGCACCAAACCGGTAATTTTCGTACACTCTAATCATTATTTGATGACTGCAATTATGTGCTTATTTGTCAGCAATGTCTGAACACATACTAAACAAGTGAATTCATGCACGTTGTATACTACAAAATATTGCTTTATGCATAAACGAGAGCGTTGCGTCAAAAATATTAGTAAACTCACCGGTAGGACACAATGTGTCAACAGAACTGCAGAAAGCAGTCAGACAATAAAAGTGGAGCCTAGGTGTAGGTCCAACGACAAGAATACATTAAAACCCAAGAGTACATACAAGGGTTTAATATATATACTATACGAAAGCAAAAATAAGCACTAAAAAGCACCCGAAACGCACTTTAAGTGCAGAATTTTGTATAATTCAGCAATAATTCAGCTTTTAGCACGCGAATATTATGCAGAAAATATAATTTTTCAGTCAGAATGTTTCCCTAAGTGTCGGGAATCGAAAGTGTTACAAAAGGTACTTATTAGACACTAAAAAGTGTAATTAGCACTTTAACGAACCAGTGTCTAACCGAACAACCGGATTTAACCCGGAACATAAAAATATTGACATGACATTGTTTATATTTTTCTGAGCTAGTTAGGGTCCCCGAATACCCTAACACCCGTTACAAAACACTACACCCTAGTAACTTACTTTAAACACCTAATTAAACAAACTAGTGCCTAACTATTTAATTAAAATCCAACTAAGTTACTAACTAGCATTTTAAATTCAACCAAACACCCCCTTGGACGGTTCCCCCATGTGAGGCACACTCTTGATTTATCGATTATTTTAATCACCTATGCTTATTATCTAGGAAACATGTTATCCAAGGGTTACTAGTGGGATTGGTCTTTAAGTATGTTTAGAAGGTTATAACCTTCATTCCATCCACCACCCAACTTCAACTCCCCCTCTTTCCCTCTTTGATATCTTCGGCCGAACACAACCATCAACACCCACTCACTTTCCAACTTTGATCTTACAATATTACATACTTACTAGTGTATTAGAGTTCATTCGAGGAGACTCGGTGCATACGGAATCGCAAGGACCTCACCACATCGCTATTAACCACCCATTTTTCGTCTAGTTTCTTCCCTAGCCTCGAGCTAGTAGTAAGTGTCTCTAAATACTCTCTTGATCTTATTTAAAGTGGTTAATAAGAGATTTAACGGGTAAAAATTATGAACACTAGAGAACAAAATTAAAAGTCTTATAAAAATGATGAACTTGTTGGATAAAAGAAATGTAATGGTGTAAAACTTGTTAAACTTGTTTTGTTATGGTTATTTATTATTGTTGGATGCTAGTAGAGGAACGGATCGTCATCTAACCACGCTAGGTCATGTTCATGGAACATGAACTAGCACTATGTTTAGTGTAAAAATAACTAGATGACGAACCCTTTCACTCACAAACATGAACTTGTGTAAAAACGATTTTTCTTATGAAATGGAGTTCTAAACTAGTAGATCTACGGATCTACAAGTGGTATTTTTGAAGAACCAAGTGTATGATGAAATCATGTTTAAAAAGCCGGATCTTTCTCAAAATAAAGACATTTTTGAGAACCAAAAAGTGTGTAGACACTTGTGTAACGAAAGGATTTAACAAAGAAATATTTTCGTAAATACCGACTAGAAGTTGTAAAACTTCATATTCTTTAAAAATAAAATTTTCGAGATAATGATTTTATTTTTAGAGATGGAAAGACCCACTAAATGTGTTGAAAAGTTACTACATAATTTTACACAGCTTGCAAGTTCATGTGTATGCGATTTATGTTTATTTTGACTAGTTTGATATTTGAAGATGGTATTTTGATGACGGAAAAATTGATTGGTTGAATTTTTAAAAGAAAATGATACGCTAGTAAGCGTGGACACCTCCAGTTACAGAGGAAACTCTGGCGAAATTTTTCCAGAAAATAACACTTAGAATATTTTTGAGTGACAAGTGTTATGAATATATTTTTGACTGGTTCTCCACACAAACTTCGCCATGATTTTTATTACAAAATTACCAAATACCGGAGGTGGATTTTCTTTTTATAAACAAACTTACTAAATATATATTTAGAATATATATTTATCGCTTGTGTGATTATGTGATTATTCTGTGAACTAGGTATATATTATTTTTTTTGGAGTAAAAATAATATGACTTGGAGATACTCGTAACGAGTAAAAATACACATACAACATACAAGATACATAATTCAGGTGCAAAGTGCAAAATACAAAAAGCTTATATTTATTTTTGAGAAAATAATATAAGTAAGACATTTAGTTAAAAATATAAAATATTTTTAACACAAGAAAATATATACACAAAAGAGAGTGACTGTACTTGTGCGACGCAAGTCTAGTGACTAACGTTAAGAAAACGCGTATAGGTTACGACGTTAATTAAGCAAACCCGGTGAAGTTTACGACGCACAGGAACACAAAGTTGTGAGTTCATGCTCCCCCTTTTCTTTTAACTGTTTTCAGTTTTATAACTTCGGGGGTGAAATACATGTACAAATATTATAATGTTTATAAATGGTATGATAACAAGAAACGCACTTGGTGGGGACGAGAACCAAGTAGGATGCGTTATGAGGAATGATAACAAGAAACGCACTTGGTGAGGACGAGAACCAAGTAGGATGCGTTATGAGAAATGATACGAGAAATCGTGTCACGAATAGGGTACATAAGCACCATTAATCAACAATATACCTAGACCGCAGAACAAAAGGTTAGATCTAACGGGTGCCGGGCAGCCACACTCTCGGTGAGGGCGAGAATCGAGTAGTGCTTTTGTGTCTCAGAATATACCAATTAAATGCCTAAGGTTTGGTGACTTCCTATGTCGTGTCACATGTTAATGGCTTTGCAACCCATTAACAATCCTGATACATACATGAATACTTTATTTACATAAAATTCATACCATACTAAAACATGATTAATACTTGAAGTACGTGGGGTACTCAAGAAAACATGAATTATACTTGAGTACGTGGGGTACTCAAGAAAACGGGAATAATACTTGAAGTACGTGGGGTACTCAAGAAAAACCTGAATTATACATGAGTATGTGGTGTACACATGAATACTTGATTTATATATGAAAACTTGATTTATACATGACACAAACTATGTTTTCATACAAAGTATACAAACGTGAAATACAAAAACTGCATGAATACTTGATTTATATATGAAAACTTGATTTATAGATGTCACTTTCATGGTGACGTCAGCTTTGATTCTCAGTGGTTTGATCTATACTATAAATAGAACAGTTTGTACTGTTCTATTCAAGGAGTTTTCTCCTCCAACCCAGTCATCTTGTACGATCAACCATTGAGCTCATGCTGAGGGGGAGTTTTAGTATGTAAGCATGTATTGTAATCATTATGTTTGTAATCATTCGACTTAATGAAAAGCATATGTTTACTGAAAACTATTTCTCTCTGATTGTGTTGTAAAGTTTGTTTCCATTTCTGTTTCATTTGATCCTTCTTTTATTCATCCATTTCTTCATTAATCTCAAACAAACACAATCATAAGAAACTCAGATCCTAACAATTGGTATCAGAGCAAGGACAGTCAAATTCGATCTAACAATCAATCTGACATAACAGTTCAGCTCAAAATTTATTGATACTAAGGTTGGTCGTATTTGTTGAAAAACAAAAGTAAAGGATAATCACGTTTAAAGTTGGTTATACGAAAAAATTTTGTAAAACAACCAAGATGTCATCTATCGCATAGGATTCACGTAACACTGATAATCTGATATAAATTACCGATGATTGTTAAAGTTGGTAAAATTTAATAATCTCGGATTGGATATAGTCTTTCATAGATCTATGAGTGTTTGTGATGAAAACTATGATTGGTTCCATGATTGACTACTGCTAAGGGTTTATCTCATGTCATTAAAGACTTATGTTCAGAAAAATGGCATTTATGCCCTTGGTAACATATGAGAGATGAACAAGACCTTAGGAACAAAATATTATATGTGAACAACAATTTTGAAAACCTTCAAAAGTTAAAAACAAAATTGTTTAAAAATTAAGATGAAAATCAGTAGTCTCAAAAATTTGCATCAGATATAACCATGGATCAACTCAAAACTATGATAGTGAAATATCAGTGTTGTAAAGAGTTTGAAATTAACCCAAAACTCTTGTGAGAAAAAGGGTGAAATCCTACAAAGGTTATATGTTTGATGTTGAGAAAACCGGATCATGAGTAATGTGAAATTTGGCATAAGCATGTGTGAAAAATGTCCAAATATCTCAAAACATTGCTGAAAATGATTTTGGAATGAGTATCCCTTCCTTAAAAACCTTCCAGTGGAAATTTCAGAACTTATCTATGGAAAGGGTGAAAAAGAAAAAGAATAAAAATTACAAAAACTCAAAAGTGTGTTTATCTCAAAACTTTTGAAATCAAAAGAAAAGAGTATAAATCTAAAACACTTAAGAGTTCACAGGTGGGTCCTACAAAAAGAAAAAAAACCAAAAATAAACATACATCCTTGGTCAAACATATGTCATCAAACAACCATGTACAATCACTGTATCAGGGAAGTTTCAGGTAACAAAGGTATCACTGGATAATTATCTACAAAGAGGAATTGGCCAAATGTTCAGAAAATTCTTCACATGGTACAAAAAGTTCACAGAGGACTTTCAAAACCATTGTGAACAGGCTACCTCACTTTCACAATCATTTAACAAGGTAATGGTATCAAACAGTGGTTATGAAATTTATTTCAAACCACTGACCATCCTCCTAAAGTTGAGAATGAAGTGATTCTGACCTAATTAAAAGCTACATTGACTTTCAAAATGCACCAGATCTAATTGATGTTGTTTTCAGGAAATCTTTACTTATTTTTCTTGTAAAGATTTTTCTTAATAAAACATGATATATTATTCTTCATTTTTCTTAAAGAATTATATATTTTGCATTTTTACTTGTTTTAGATGGTAAAAATCCAAATACCTGTCAGGATGTAAAACCCTTTTTGTTTTTGCCTAGAGTAATATATTCTTTGATAATGGGTCAAGAAGAGTTGGTGTTAAGGGTCTGGATCATTTCATTCATAAATTTAAGTCTAAATCAATAATAAAGGATGATTGTTAACAAGCTTCAAATATTTGGCTGCACATGTTTTACTCTAAATTTAAAAAAAAAGATTGAAAACACAAAATGTGTGGTCAAAGTAAGATGTGGTAATCATCTGGGATACTCAACCACTGTCAAAATCTATAAAATGCTTAAAACATGAAATAGACGTGTGGTAAAACCCTGAATACAAAACCTATAAATTTTCTGAATTAAAATACCTATAAACCCTGTTGCTATGTTAATTCTGATAAATTTGCATCTAAAATGCTTTTGTCAAGAATTTGTTTCTGCAGGTAGCTCACAATCACCATTAACAGATGCTGGATATGATGTTGTGATATCACAAGTCAAAATCATGTCTTTCATCAGAGCAACAGATGTTCAAAACAGCTGTTAAAGCTCATCTACTGATGAATAAACATTGTTTGATCAAAGAAACTTTCTAAGCCTCTGTCACTACCTCACCCCTAACCACTGTTGAGTAAAATTCATCAAAATGAATAAAAAAAATTCATCAGTGTGTCACACCTATCCTTCAAAACCATCCGTCTTCATATCAAGCAGCTGTTGGATCATTTAAAGTCACCAACAACTGTTAGCTCAGATGAATCACATCTGCAGCCTCACCTCTTAAAAAACATCAATTTTCTTTTAACAAATCATCCATTGTTCCAAACTCTTGGCAACATCTATGAAAAGAGGTTCTTACAAAAGGCCTATCCTAAAACATATGTCTTCTGATTGACATTATACCAGTTCATCAATAAGTCATGTGCTATGATGCATTAAAAGACAGAAAGTTGGGTATTTGTTGTGACACCTGTGCTTTTAATCATTTCAGTTATCAAACTCACCTTTGATCTGATTTTGTTCTCTATGTTGAAGTTATACACTTCATACCTGAGAATAATTAGATCAAACATCCATTTCTTGGACCCGTTGTAAGTATTCTTTCGTTCTTTTAAGCATTTTAAGCGTGAAAGTCAAACAGTATTTGACTTTCAGCTTTGACCAGTTTATGGTCAACACGAAGTTTGTTTGAACTTCACAAGGTGAGCGTAATCACGATGGTCATAGTCCCTTGTGACTATACCTACTGATTACCACGTTATCTAGGCATAGTGACGAGTCGTAGTTTCAGTCAAAATGTGTATTCTTGCGTATTTTGCAACCAAACTACTTTTAGGTATCAAGACCCTTTGTTTTGATACCAAACTTGTTTTCAAACCTCGTTAAACATGTTTTAACATGTTTAGCTCGTCACTTTAGGTTTTGTGCTTATATAGGGTCGTAAGGGAAGCGATCTAAACAATCGCTTAGACTTTCGAACCCGACCCGTTTGGTCAATCATTAGGATTCGACCAAATACATTTTTTGACCATAGTTGCATAAGGAATAACCTTTCGAGGTTATACTTTATGGTCACTTTGTCTACTTAGTTGTATGGTAGGTAATTATATGCCTTAGGAAAAATGACCAAAATGCCCATTTTTGCGCCAAATTTCATTTTAAGCATATGTAACATAAATTTTGACATCTAAACTGATTAGGAAACATTATTAGACATGTTAAGGCATATTTTACTTGTCATAGGACTAGTTAGGCGGTCCGAACGCGTTTTACGCAAACGACGCGTTAAAGTAGCGTAAGCTACCTAAACGGGTCGTAATGGGTTGTAAGCACTTAGGATAGGTTCCGTTTTAGAATGTAGGCTTTGTTAAACCATATTACATGAGTTTTCATACTCATTTGGTTTACGAAACCACATTTTATCCGATCCTCCGATTTAGGTCCGTTTATTAACGTAGTTACCTATATTAGGTGCCGTTTGATTCCGTGATCTTTCTAGCATTGCTTGGTGGTTATCCAAAGACTATTGAGCAATCTCAAGTGAGTACATAGTCCCCTCTTTTACTATTTTTTTCAAACATTTTGGGGTGAAACACATGTGCCTATTTGTTACTTTCGTGCTTTTCATGTTTTTATATCATATGCTTGCTATGTTCATTAGTACACATGTAGTACATGATTTCATTATGTTTTGCTATGTATGTTCACTTAGCATGCTAGCACATTGTTTTACATTGCATTTCTGTTGCATATGTTTACTCGACATATGGACACATTGTTTTACATTTCTACTTTGTATGTTCACTTAGCATACTAGGTACATTGTTTTCATAAAACATGCTTACATTTGGTATGACATTTGGTTTGTTTAACAAACTAAAATACGTTCATTAACATTAGCTACGTCGCTCGGCAGTAAGTAGTGGTACCATAGGACTTGACAACTCCCATTCCTGATATCCTAGGTTTGTTTGGATGTAAGGAATGACTGAATCCGAAAACATTTTTGATAACCTTTACTCTAAGGTTATCCTACAGTCTCAAGGCTTGAATGTATACGTTTAACATTACTACATAAGTGTTTGTATCAGTATAGAATGCATTTTTACAAAACATACCTTTGATTTAAACTGTGTTTTATATCAATTACATTGTTTTGTACATTCTTCTTATAGGGTTGAGTAAATAATTTTATTCACTATACATTACATTTGTTTACACATAAACATTTCAACATTTGTTTGAACATTACATTTTGGTGGTTTGTTTGGGTAAGTGATTTACATAACGAGGCGACGTGTAATATAATAAAAGCATGGTGGATACGTCGCTGGTACTTCCTATATATAAGTGCTTTTATGATATTACATATCGTAGCGTTATTTAAACCATTTCAATTTAGACATATTACATTTTACACAAATAACATACTTCCACATAAACATTATTTTACGAACAACTTATTTAATACAAACTCATTTTACTTGGTAACTTATTTAACCATACATCTTTCTTTGATATATCATCTGATTTTCCTTATCACTTTTCATATGATTTATAAAAGATAAAACATTTAACAAGATTCATGACTAATTTTTATTAAACATTTCTTTAAACTTAAGTCATGAGTCCTATTTTAACAAAACCTATGTATCTCACAGGCATTTTTATGCTGATGTACATATTTTCACATGTGTTTTCAGGAGCTGTTGCATATGGATGATCAAAGATACACTTAGGCGCCCTGTGCCTTAGTTACATAAAATGAAGCTAGACTAGTTAAATCATGTTATGTACTCTTTGTTTCAGTTGTTTTAAGACAATGTGGCACCTTTGTTTATAAATAAAACATAACTTTATATACCATGGTTGTGAAACAATAATTCTGTTACAACACTCCCTGACGTTTCCGCCGCGGTTTCGTTGTTTTAACGCGGTCGGGGTGTGATAGAAGAGTCATGAAAGAGGAGCTTCAGCAGTTCAGTGACAACAAGCTTGAAAATCTTGTGCCACAGCCAAAGGATGAGAATCTATTTGGCAAAAAGTGGGTATTCAAAGAACATAACATATGCTAGGAGCATGGTTGTCAAGTTTATCATACTTAAAAGGGTATGGGAGTCTACATCAGAAGGATGTCAATCTCTAAGTAATAAGCTTAGTGATTTGACTGTGCACATGCAACAGATGTTTCCACAACCCCTGATTGAAGAATATAATGATGCGGCTGTTGCTGAAAAAGTCCAACCGTTTGTAACTTCAAAATATGTTATTGAATTTTGGAATATTTGCTCAAAAGACTTCTTTTATGCAGGACAGTCAAGTAGCTGAAATATATCATCAAAGATTCAATATCTCATTGATTCACCATCATTCACCATCAGACATCACTTTGTGAGGGATTGCTATGAAAAAGGTTTGATTTCTCTGCACCATGTTCCAACTAAGGATCAGCTGGCAGATGTGCTAACAAAGGCTTTAGACACATCCACCTTTGAAAGCTTGATCCCTAGGATTGGCATGCTGAACATGGAATAACAGGCAAAATCCTATTTTTCTTTGAATAAAAGCATTAATCTTCAAAAAATCAAAAATCCATCCTTAAAAATAGCTGAAAGTGAAAAATTTCATTAATCCTTAAAAGTCTGCCATAACCACTGTTTTGGTTCAAACATCTGTTCTGCTGAATGTTGTCCACTGCTGAAAGTCAACCTCTGTTCTCTCATTTTCATTATTAATCACTACTGGTAAACCTCAGTGTTTTAATCCACCGATAGGCTATCCACTGATAGTTATAATCAGCCACTGTTCTCATTCTTACCATTGTAAACCACTGATATTGTTCCATCAGTGGTTTCATAACAACTGTCATCCATTATTCATCACAGGTTGTCACATGGACAATACTTAGCCATCAGATCTTTTGTAACCGCTGCCACGTCAGCATTCACTTTTTCCACCTGTAAAACCCTGATCAAAACTCCAAACAGGGTTTTCACTGTCGAATCGAATTCAAAACTCCCTTCACAAAGCAGTTTCTTACAAATTCTCTCACAAATCACTCATCTTCTTCACTCATTCTTACCACTTTCGATTCACCATGGCACTTCCATTCAAAACCCCTCACAACTACCTGTGCATACTTGAAAAACCAAGTGACAAAACAACATTTCACTCCGTTATTGACGCACTCTCGTCTTCAAGGTACAAAACCTTGTTGACCTGCAACACATCCATATATCTCAACACCCTCCGTGATTTCTGGAAAAATGCAAAACTGGAAGTTCAGGACAAAAACCCCTAGGCTATTACTTCTACGGTAAAGGGAATTAAGGTTGCTGTCACACCTAAAGACATTTCTGAGGTGTTCAAATTGAATGACATTACAGGTAAAACTTCTTTCCCAAAAACCGATTATCAAACTGATTTTATTGAGAGAGGCTATGCAGAGGAAATGAAAAAGGACACTTTGCAAAAAGGCAGTTTACCACCTGCCATGAGATTTTTGTTCCATACCCTCCTCATGTGTGTTTCAAACAAGACCACTGCTTTTAATGAAATTCCACTAAAAATCCAATACTTGGGGTATGCTATCATGCAAAACGAAACTTTTAGTTACTCCCAAGAGATTTTTACCGACAAGGAAAAAAATGTTAATAATATCAAAGATAATAAAAAACCATTTTTACTGTTTCCAAGGTTTTTGAGCTTTTATTTGCAGAAGAAGATTCCAAAAGATAGTGCTCATGTACTTATCCAAGGAAATCCTATTCAAATCAACAGCCTATCTTTTGAAACCTTTACTAGGCTGTCAAAACCTTCCAAAACACAAACTGTCACACCCCAACCGATGGCGGAATCATCGGGGCGCGACACCGAGCGGAACAGATTGTCCAGAAGTTTCCATAACAATTATCATTACCAATCAATTTAAAGTAACATGTCCCATACCATGTCTCAAAAGGTAAACAAATTATTACAGACAAAATCTAGGCAAATAGTTCTATTCCGACAACTCAGATTTTCAAAATAGCCCAATTGTTTATCTGCTTCTAGAGACCCTTGATTTCATTTGTACAGACAACTATTTGTTGGCCTCTAGAGCTTTATTCTAGCCTCGGTTTCCTAGCAGATAAGCATCCTAAGGTCCTGTCACATACGTTAAAATAAAAGTCAATACACATAGTGTAAAGGTGAGCATACAAGTTTGATAATAGTATATAGAGTTTGAAATAGTTTACGCATAACCAGCACGTACACAGAGGAAAACGAAGCATGTTAATTATCGATATGAACCTATTGATAGCATGTTAATTATCCGTGCGTGTGACAGTCCGTTCGGACGGTTGTCCGGTCGGACGGGCCGTCCGACCGGATGACTGTTCGAGTGCATTGTTTCTTCCTTTGAGTAGGATGTGTTTGTGTATGATGGTTTGACTTTTGAAGTTTTTGTTGTAACATTTGAAAACCTAGAAGTATCTCTACCTTTCAGGTCGGTCGATCGGACGGTCGTTCGATCGGCCGGCAACCCGATCGGCTGGGCACTTTAGTGAAAACAAGTTTTGTAGTAGGGTGTCACTCGATCGGACAACAGTTCGATCGGGTGGCATTCCTAGTGCATTGAACATGTTGAAAATTCGATTAAGTGTTAAAGCCTAAGTATCTCATGATCCGAAGAGTAATCCGATCGGATGACTATCCGATCGGTTAGCAGTTCGTTCAATACTCAAACTTTGGATGAAGTTGATTATGTGTGGGTCCCAAGGTGCAAGCCGTTTGGCTGACCGGCCGTTCGGGTGGCTGTCCGTTCGGACAGCAGTCCGATCGGATGGCACCCCGTTCTGGTCGTCCTGTTCGTCTTACACTTGGTTGTTTTTGTTTGTTTGTCGTTTTATCGAGGCGTTTTGATAACGTGTTAGCCAACAGAACCTCATCCTTCGCTTTAGTGACCCGGCTGAACAGGAATCACAAAAGCTCAGTCGGTTCACTGGTTCTAGACGATTGTTTTTGGCTAACCCGGAATCGGTAGCCTCGTGACTAGAATCCAGATTGAGCCACACAACCACAAGAATGAGTAGTATGTCGGCACAAGCTCCGATTCCACCGGTTTTGAGTGCAAAGAGTTGAAAGAAAGTTAGAAAACATTCTCTCAATCCATTTTCACAGTGAATATGTTTAGATCTATGAAAGATCTTTGTTGTTTATGTGGAAATCGGTTAGATCTAAGTTGTTCTCGGTGGATTGAGGCCAAAACATGAAGTTCTTCAAGAACACCATGATGACATCATCCTAGAACACCTCAAATCTAGTGATTTCACGGTTAAAGGTTAAGATTCAAAAGATGGAAAGGTGTAGGAGTGCGTGTAGATCAAGAAACTACAAGATTTAGGACGAGATCTTACCGGATTTGAGAGAAATCGAGGAAAAGGTGAGGAGAGCGTGCTGTTCGGTCAGAGAGTTTCCAGAAATAGAAAGTGTGAAAGTGACATGGGTATATATAGGATTCCAAAAGAGGAAAGGGTTGGCCGATCAACCAAGCAGCTCGATCGGACAGCCTGTCCGATCGGACGACAGTCCGAACGGACGGCTGGTCGATCGGCTGGTGGCCTGATCGATCGGTCGCCTGTTTCGAGTGTTCGGTGCGATGAGTTTTTGTTGTTTCGATTTCGATTGCGTGCGTTGCGATGCGATAGAGTTTCCTGGTCAAATTACTTTTAATCCCAACTACTATATCAACATACAAGCATCCTTATTTCGTATTCGTTTAGCGTTTGCGATTCGATTGCGATTGAGTTCGATTGATTACCACACATAACATAAATAAACATGCACAAGTAACACATAAGGCACACACACACGTATAACAATAACCAAAATGCGTAATTCGAGTTTGCGAGCGCGATGATGATTAGATTAGTTCGATTAGCGTTTATTTGACTTTATCGCATTGTTACTTCCTACTATTCACAGTCGTAAAGCGATTCGTAGCGATAAATATTTGTCGATTACTGCGATTGTAATTAATTACTCCACATAATACAACTAACTTAATACATAAAATAGACTAACTACAGTCAAAGAAATCAAAACAGGAATTGAGCAAGGAGAGACAGATCGCAATTAGCGATCTTTTCTTCCTTTGACTTCAATCTTGAATTTGACTTTCACTTTTGAAACACTGGGGTGTTACAGCCTCCCCTAGTTGAGGGAATTTCGTCCCGAAATTAGGCCGAAGCCGTAACAAACAACTGTGGGTACTTTGTCTTCATGTCGCTTTCGAGTTCCCAAGTGAACTCTGCGCCTCGTTTGCCTTCCCATCGGACTTTTACAATAGGAATGCGCGAGCGTCGGAGCTGCTTGGTCTGGCGATCCATGATTTCGACAGGCTTCTCCACGAAGTGAAGTGTTTCGTTTATTTGGAGGTCATCGAGAGGTACGATTAAATCATGCTCAGCCAGGCTCTTTCGGAGGTTTGAAACATGGAAAGTCGGGTGGACATTACTAAGTTCCTCCGGTAGTTCGAGTCTGTAGGCGACTTTTCCGATCCTTTCCAAAATCTTAAAAGGTCCAACATATCGAGGCGCTAGTTTCCCTTTCTTGCCGAATCTGACCACACCCTTCCAAGGTGATACCTTTAGGAGTACGTAGTCGCCAACGTCAAATTCAAGGGGTTTGCATCGTTTATCGGCGTGACTTTTCTGTCGGTTCCGGGCTTTCAACAAGTTGCCTCTTATTTGGAGGATTTTGTCAGTTGTCTCTTGTAATAGCTCAGGACCGGTTAATTGCGAGTGACCGATCTCGTGCCATACAATAGGTGATCGACATCTTCTTCCATATAAGGCCTCGAATGGTGCCATCTGAATGCTGGAATGATAACTGTTGTTAACAAAACAGTGGTTTCAACCACAGTTTTCTCAACAGTAGTTACAAACATCTGTTTTCATATATCTGTTGACCAAAGTCAACAGATGTATCAACCACTGTTTTATTTTCAAACATCTGTTCCCAATAACAGAGCTTTGATCATTTAAACATACATTTGCCAATATTACAAGCTTTTACACTCTCAAACCTAAATATTTATTTACTTAATTTAAATAACAAACATGGTTAATAATTTTAACAGAACTAATTATATAAAAACTACAAGTGTCAAACAGCATACAAAGTTCATCCATCTGTTGACCCAAGTCAACAGATGTATCAACCACTGTTTTATTTTGAAACACCTGTTCGCAATAAAAGAGCTTTGATCATTTAAACAGACCTTTGCCAATATTACAAGTTTTACACTCTCAAACATCAATATTCATTCAATAAAATTTTAACGCAACAAATAACAGAGCTTTGATTAATAATTTTAACATAACTAATTATATATAAAATACAATTGTCAAAACAGCAAATAGCATTCAATAAAATACAGGATCCTAATTCCTAATCAATTGGTGAAACAGTAGTCTCGATAAGTAAAGCTCCTTTCGGACCATTGAAGTTGTCAACATGTTGGAGGTATTTCAGAAGTTCGTTGCTGAGATCAACTTCAATCATATCCCCCCAGATGCTTGTTATCAGCCATTTGTTATCTTCAATTATATTAGTCCTTCGGCACCTATCTACATAATCAACTACACGAGGATTATTGAAAACAAACACCTTCATCCAGCCTTCTTCTTCATATCTGAGCAAATCAGCAGTTAGCTCAGCAGACTTTCCAATAACAATCATATGCAGCATCTTTGCGATGGTCAAAAAATGCCCTTGGCAATGATTGACTACAATACTCTCGGGAAAATGAAGCATTCTGAAAGTCTCACTTAGAACATCAAAAGCAGCGATGTTCCTCTCACCTAGTGGATACCAATAATTTGAAACCATAAAATATATGGTTTTATCAGCATAAACTCCTGTAGACCATGAATAACCACTTGAACCATAATTGTTTATGTTACCGAAATTTATTGTTCTCCATGACTCACGACGTCGTGAGTAAACACGAGCAGCAGTTACATTACGGTAACATCTGATGTTCAGCACATTCAGATCATTGAACTGATCAACATAAATTCCACCAGTATCAGAGTTTCGATGATGATTGTAATTGAAGTAGTCATCACACAAAACCTTATAGCGCCTGGTAGTTGGATTCCAAAGAATCAACTGACAGGAAATCCCTTGATTGCAAACTAACAACAAACCATTAAATGACGATAGAATACGTAAGTTGCTAGGGTGGACATTGTTAGGAAAACTTAAGGTTTTTCTTCTAACAACATCCAAAGTACCAGCAACTACGTCGTCAATGACAATTGACGTGTCTTTAAAGGATAGTAGTTTCTTTTGTACTGAATCTCCTCTTCGGAGAGCATGCATCATCTGAAATGCATGACTTGACAATTCGCTATAAAAATTATTGGAAAGACATTTGAAACGGCCAATATCTTCTGCAGAGAGCCTTGTGAAAATCTCGTCAACAATCACTTGAAACCCAATTTTTTCCATTCTGAAGAGAGCCTTGTGAAAATCTCGTCAACAAACTTTTGAAGATGATTGAGTAGATGGATGAAAACGGTAATGATCAAAACCACTGCCCAATGTATTTTATATACCCAATGAAGGCGGTTATGACTAAAGAATATGATGCGACAGTCGTTAGGCTTTTAATGCATTTACATGGGAAAAATATAAAATTAAACACGTTTTTATAATTAAAAATAACCTATTCATTTACCTATAAGACGCCTTTAACATAAGAAAGAAGTGATTGAGTGACGTGCATTAATTGCAAAGTACATATCCCGAGGCATTTTGAATTTGAAATTACCGGCAATTTCAAAACCACTGCTATGGTATATGTTTACCAAAGGAAACATCTGCTAAGTTATACTTTCTTAGCTATGGGCACTAGTTTACACTCTTGAATGTGGGCCAGACCTTTGACATTTAAATATAGAGCAGTAGTTTGAAATTAAATGTATTTTAACTCAGATAAAAAATCTCAGAAGCATAAAAATTGACACATCAACAATCATCATTTAGTCATAACTCAGATAAAAAATCTATTCATTTGGAATACAAAGATATTGCGAACATCTGTTTAAGCCTCTCCTGTTTCCAACAGTAGCAAGTCAATCAGATGTTGGCAACAACAGATGATAGCAATTGACAACAGTAGCAAGTCAAACAGCCGTTAGATCATCAGATGATGATTTAGAGCAGATGTTCTCTATACACTAACAGAAATTGATACAATATCAACATAATCTAATTAAACTCAGAAACAATTTCACTTATACATCAAAAGTACCAATCTGCAATAATCAGATGATAATAAAAATTAGATAATAATACTAATTCAGCTTAAAATTACAACCAAACTTTAAAATCTAACAACACCACCAAGAAATTTACGAACCTAACAGCGAAAATTTAGTGCTTTTAGCTACAAATTTAGTGCTTTTAGCTTTAAACTCCATCAATGTATATCTTCGACAATCGCCATGAACTCCATGGAAGTACTCAATGCATCAACATCAGGTTTCTAGAAACCTGATCTCTCGTGAACAGATCAAGACACAGCAGTAGAAGATCCTTTCTTGCGTTTAGTAGGAACTACTGCGGGTTCTACATCATCATAATCTGCCCAAAATCATATACATAATCATCATTTAAATGAACATTATTAATAATCTTTCTTTGTGTTTAATTTAACTTTATGCTTCTTTTAATACAAACCTATAATAACCCGCAGCAGATTGTATGAATTTCAAACAACTGGGATTAGACTGAAATATAAACCGAGAATTAGAGTATATCACTTGAAAATTAAGAATTCAAAATTTTAAAACTGGAGTAGCAAAAAACACATACTTTACACGAAGTTGAAACAATGACACTCCAAACAACTGTAGAACAACCATCATCATCATCATCTGCAGGAAAGACCATTACTCTAGTAAGATAAAATCTTATCTTATAGCAGTAGCAGATCCTTTCTTGCGTTTAGTAGGAACTACTGCGGGTTCTACATCATCATCATCTGCCCAAAATCATATATATAATCATCATTTAAATGTACATTATTAATAATCTTTCTTTGTGTTTAATTTAAGTTTATGCTTCTTTTAATACAAACCTATAATAACCCGCAGCAGATTGTATGAATTTCAAACAACTGTGATTAGACTGAAATATAAAGCGAGAATTAGAGTATATCACTTGAAAATTAAGAATTCAAAATTTCAAAACTGGAGTAGCAAAAAACACATACTTTAAACGATGTTGAAACAATGACACTGGAACAACCGTAGAACAATCATCATCATCATCTGCAGCAGATCATTCACAATTATCATTTAGTCATAACTTAGATAACAAAACTTTAGTAAAAATCAAAAAGAAAAACAAACATAATCATATATATCACATTACCATGATCAAGGCAAACCACATATCCCCAAAAATTTTTCTGAAAGTGGGACAGAGAGAGCTTCAGTTTTCTGTTATCCTTTATGAACAAATGCCGAGTATTGAGAAGAAGGGATTTGAGGGAGAGATACATTAGAAATGTGGTTTGAAAATACAAAAGTAGAGAACACGTTTATATAAGAAGATAATTGACAGAAGTGAGTGAGTGACACGCATTAATTGAAAATTACATATCCCCATGCATTTTGAATTTCAAATTACCCGCAATTTCAAAACAGCTGCTGCTAGGTATACATTTGCCAAAGGAAGCATCTACTACTTTCGTATAGAAGAGCAGTGGTTTGCCCTTTGGAATGTGGGCCAGACCATTTAAATACACAAGACAGTGGTCTGAAATCAATTTAAAGTGATTTATATATTAGGCTTTATGATGTAATAATGAGATAAGAAAAACCTTGTTGGACACCCTCTCCTGCTGACACATCAGCTTTTCTTATGTCATTGAGATTTCTCCTTTTATAGAAAATATAGATAGTTATATAGTGTGCTTACGATATAAGTGTTTAATATTTATTGACTGTTTTCAATTACACATAGTTAATATTTATCCGGAGATTTAGTTGGCCCTTAAAAAAATCAAAATACCCTTCATCTAACATTAGTTTTTAACAAGGTTTCACAAGTGGATGGATCTGACAACGATTTTAAAATCTCAGTAGTCCGGTTCGGTTGAGGGAAAAAAAACTTTTTGAATGGACCTGACAATTGTATTCAAAGTCCAAACATCATAGACAATTTTGGCAATTTACTCTTAATTTTAACATTAAAAGTAAAAATACATAATAATAAAAAGTTGTTACAACTTTCTTTTTTAAGAGCAACTCCAACAGTACAAAGAGGGCGCCAATAGAAACCCCCAATCCAATGTCAATTCTTCAGTTGAGAATGTATTAAGTCGCGCCACCTTATCGCCACCCCAACATTACATCAAAACTCCAAAATCATCTCCCAAACAGGTTAAGTATGCTAAAGTTAAACCCGACACCAAAATCAAAGTACAAATTGTGATGAAGAAATCGTTTGAAACGCAACTCAAGGCCCAAATCGGTTATTTGTAGTGGAAAAGATGTGTTTTAAGTGGTAGTTGCAATGCCCGTTCGAAACCTCAAACCCATCTGGCAATGTTGGTCCGATTTATAATTGTTGTCAAACTCAAACCCATTTCACACAAGTTCTAAAAATCGAAATTCCGTCATCAAAGATCAATTTTTCCCTACTTTGAGATCAAGGTCATCCAAAGCCACAACTTCACATGTGTTTTTTTATTTTTTTTTTTAATGAGAGAGCGTGTCTTATTTTTTTTTGAGTTAAATGTCATTTTAGTCCCTGTGGTTTGGGTCATTTTGTCAGTTTAGTCCAAAGGTATCATTTTTCCGTCTGTGGGTCCGAAAATGTTTCACTGTTGCCATTTTAGTCCACTCGGTTAACTTTATCCATTTTTTAGAGTAAACTGCCATTTTGGTCCCTGTGGTTTGGGCACTTTTGCCATTTTAGTCCAAATCTCAAACTTTTTAAATCTGGGTCCCTGTGGTTTCACTTTTATTGCCATTTTGGTCCAAAATTCAAAAACCCCCTATTTGACTGTTGAAAGCTGATTGTTTTGTCCTTTTTTTCAGGGGCATTTTGGTCATTATACTTTTATTATAACTAATTATTAATTTTTAATTAAAAATAAATATATATAACTAATCAAATTATATATAAACAACTAAACCCGTCTCTCTCATACACATCCTCTCTCTCTCTCTCTCTCTCTCTGCAACTACTATCACGCAACAACAACTTCATCTCTGAATCAATCGCAAAGATCCCAGACCTGTAATCCTTCAATTTTCGATAATAAACAGATCTGCAACTGGGGATTTTATCAGCAATCAGGGTTTTATCGGCAATGGAGGTTTATTTGGCTGAGAAAACAGGGATTGAAAAAGGGTTTTGATGTGAAAATAAGGGTTCGTTAGATGACGACAACTACCTATGCGTTTTTAGGTCGATTGATGCGGTTTCTGATACCAGATCTGAGGATATAGGCGGCGTAATAGGGCTTCAATGCCGGCTGAGGGTAGAGGCTGTGGTATTGAGGGTGTACGGTGGTGAAGGGGAGACAGTGGTGGTGGGTGTACCGTGGTGGAGGGGAGACGGTGGTGGTGGGTGATTCCGGTACAAGCGAAACCCTTCGTTTCTCTCTCTAATTGTTCACCGGCGAAACGAAACGCTTTGTTTCTCTCTCTAACTGTTCACCGGTGACATCGCCGGAGAAGATGAACCGGTGCTGCTCCACTGCCGGGTGTACACCGGACTCTCCGTCCGGTTCAGATCCATTTGGGTCTTTTGTTTAGAGGCGTGATTAACGGAGATGATACTGTGTTAGATGATGGATGTTAAGGTTGGTGAGTTTAGAGAGAGAGAGAGAGAGAGAGAGAGGAGAGAGAGAGACTGAGTTTCAGATTTGGGGGTTGAAGATGATGTAAATGGGGAAACGAGAATTAATAAGGGTATTTAATTTAGTTTTATAATTAACAAAATGTTATATGAAAAGCACTTGGACAAAAATACCCATGCACAAAAAGACAAAATAGGCATGTTGGAACAGTAAAAAATGAGAGTTTTTGAATTTTGAACCAAAATGGCAATAAAAGTGAAACCACAGGTACCCAGATTTAAAAAGTTTGAGATTTGGACTAAAATGGTAAAAGTGCCCAAACCACAGGGACCAAAATAGCAGTTTACTCCATTTTTTATGTTAACTAGAAGGCTAATTCGTCCATTTTAAATGGCCGAATTGCCCTTCTAGCTAATAGAGTTACATATAAAATGACCGAATTGCCTTTCTCGTAAACAGAAAAAATGGATTAAGTTAACCCAACAGACTAAAATGGCAACAGTGAAATCTTTTTGGACCTACAGGCGAAAAATGAAACCTTTGAACTAAACTGCCAGAATAGCCCAAAACACAGGGACTAAAATGACATTTAACTCTTTTGTTTTTTATATTATTTTGAGTTTATAGTTTTACTAATTTACACTAATATTACCAAGTGTAAAACGATTAATATGTTCTAATACGGAGGCACATGAGTAAAGTAGTTACACATATATTTTTTTATTGAAAGGGTAAAAAGAGTAAATCATAGTAACAGATATGACAAAAGGTTTTTTATTTTTTATTTTAATTCAAAGGGTTAAAATAACCAAACTAGATTCTGCTGTTCAGGAAACCCCCCCCCCCCCCCCCAAATTAGAGAAAGAAAACGAAATGAACTCTTTATATAATCTACAAGTTGAATAAGACTTTTAGAAATGAGCCTTAGAAAACAATCGGTTGAATAGTTGAGATGGTCAAGTGAATTATTGGACTAATGTGAATGCATGGAAAGTGGAAAGCAAGAAGATAAGATATTTCTTGTTGCGAGAGAAATTATTATTTTATTTTAGGCTTTCACACTAGGTTATCTTTCTTAGAGGATAAGAGGTATGTATAAGTCCATTTGAGTCGTTTTTAGCTTAAAATCATAATCATAACTATAACTAAGATTAGGTTATTGGATAACTATAATCATAATCGATCTGTTATGGTGGTTTCAGTTAATCGGTTTTGATGATGATAGTGAGTGGTTACATATCGGTTAACCGTGAACTATATTTTTGGGCTTATGATATATTGACGATTCAATAAATTGTTATTACACATTTTCAAATGTTAGTATATTGCATAACATTAAAAAACATATAATTTATAATATAGTAAATTACTATTATAGCCCTTATGGTTTAGTGAGTTTAACCCTTTCAGCCCAAAAGGAATCTTTGACGTACTTAACCCTGAGGTTGCATTTGTAATGGATTTGGTCCTTAACACTAACTTTGTTACTTTTGTACAGTCAAGTTTAAGAGTATTTTGGTCTTTTACACTACAGTGGTTGTTTATGTAAATTACAAAGTTCTTTTAACTATAAAGAGACTATTTATGTAATTATTTAAGTTTTTATATAATTTCGTTACTTTCACGATTATTATTTAATCAAATACGTTTTAAATATGAAAATTTGTCTTTTATAAACGTTGTTTTTCAAATCATTTGTTTTTTAAACCTTTTTAAAATTGTCCATCTTTTTAAAATCGTTCATTTTTAAACCATTTATTTTTTAAACAATTTGTTTTTTAAGTCGTTCATTTTTAAAATCTTTTATTTTTAAATCGATCCTTTTATAACCTTTTTTTGTAAATCGTTTGATTTTAAACTTTGTATTCTATTATTCACTTATAACCGTTAGGGAAAAAAATTCAAAAAATGAACGATTTTAAAAATTGAAAGTGTAAAAAAAGAACGATTTTAAAATCGAAGCAATTTAAAAAACAAACGTAATTAAGATATAAAAAAATGATGTTTGTAAAAAAACAAATAGTTTAAAAAGTTAAGTTAACAAAAATAAGGTTTCAAAAAGCGAATGGATTTAATAACCAAAAAGTAAATAAAAATGAACGAGTTATGAACAAACGAATGATCCAAATTAATGGAAGATTTGAAAAAAAAGATGAACCAATCTAAGAAAAGTTTGAAAAATGAACGAGTTTTTTCAAACTTTTTATTAGAGTTGTTAATCTTCTTTCAAATTTTCCATTTCTTTAGAACGTTCGTTTATTCAAAATTCATTCATTTTTAAAACCTTTTGTTAATTAAAATCGTTCGTTTTGTAAAACGTTGCATTAACTAAATTTGTAATACTTTTTTTTTTTATAAAAGTTGTTTTTTAAAATCTTCATTTTAAGCTATTCGTTCGTTAAAAATTGTTCATTTTAAAATTGTTCATTTTTTTGAAGTTCTTTTTTTAATGGCTATAAGTAAATTATATAATAAAAAGTTTAAAAAACAAAGTATTTAAAAAAGAGCTGTTTTAAAAATGCATGATTTAAAAAAAACAATTTGTTTAGCAAAAGTTTAATAAACAAACAGTTTTAAAAAGAATGGTAATAAATGATTTGTTTAAAAATAACGACTTTAAAAGGACCATTTAAAAAAATAATCGGTTTAAAAATGAGCGATTTTAAAAAGATTGACGTTTAGAAAAAGGATTAAAAAACAAATTAATTTAAAAACAACGTTTTAGAAATCAAATGTATATATTTAAAATGTATATAAACTTAAATAATTACCCAAATAGTCTCTTTAATATTAAAAGAACTTTATAGTTCACATAAATAGTCTCTAGTGTGTAAAAGGACTAAAATACCCTTAGACTTAACTAGACAAAAGTAACAAAATTAGTGTTAGGTGTCAAAACCATTTCAAAATACAGCCTCGGAGTTTGATATATCAAAAGATTTATTTTCTGAGCTAAAAGGATTAAACTCGTTAAACCACACGAAACAAAATAGTAATTTACTCTTTATAATATTAGTACCGGTTTGCACCGGATATTTAAACAAAACAATATGAATACCGTGGATGATACCTTAACACGGAAGTGGGAACAACACAAAGGAAATGATACGAAGTTTTGAACTCTAAAGAGAAACAAAAACATCAAATCATTAACAAGCAACGTTAATCTTTAATTTTCTGGAGGTAAATTAAAAAAGGAACTTGTAAGATTACATATTTTTACTAGAGAAACAAGATAAAAGGAGGGAGGTTTTGTTTTAGTTTATAGATTTTTTTTTAAATTAAGAGTCATCTATAGTCTTTTTCAAGTATAGTACCGTGTAATTCTCCTATATATTAATTCTTCAACATTTTGAACAATAAAAAAGGGTTAGTTTTGGTATTTCACCAACACCCATCTTCATCCTCACTTGACAAAAAGGAACGTCTGCCATCTCCTTTGAATAAAGAAGAGAGACTGGTAAGCGGTAAAGAGAGAGAGAGAGAGTTAGGTGCCAGCCACCAATCCTTACTGTGGATTCACGGTGGTGCACCGGCGGTGGTTCTATTCCCATGGTCCAGGTGGTGTACGAGGTCGACCGTAGGTGGCGGCGGAAACTAGAGCTAGGGTTCCGGCCGGTTACCATATCCCACAGCCGATCTGGCTTCAAGACGATATCCCCAGCGACGTGCCACCCTGGTTACGCACTTCGTCGACGACATAGATTAGAAGACGTGGGGATGTCGGTGTGCTCGGTTAACCCAAATGACGAAAACAGAAGATGGTTGTGGTGTTTGTTGCAGTAGACAGCCACCGTTCCCGTTTCGTCTTCTGGTTTCTCATGACTAGAATCTGCCGGTTTACAATCCAAACACCCAGCCCCATCGCCGTTCTATGTTTCCAAATCGTCCCTGTTCCTACTCTCCAGCAATTAGTGATCGCAGTTCCTTTGAGTTTTCAGCTACGCTTCACCAATTAGGGCTTCAATTTCAGTGGTCTTCACTTCGATCTCAGGCACGTTTCATCAAATTAGGGCTCCAATTTTACTGTTCTTCACTTCGATCACAGGTACACTTAAGATTAGGGCTCCAACATGTTCGCTTAAGCAATTAGGGTTCTGGTTATATATAACATTTTGAGTAGACTCTTATGTACAGTATACAAAGAATCCTTTATTTGACACTTAATTACCTAAGTACCATTTCTTTATTTCTTATCTATTTTTGCACCACCATAAAGTGAATCCAAATGGTGTTGAATCGGAATGGTGGCTGTGAGGGTGGCCTTTTTGTTTTTGAGCGAAATCAGGTTTTTCTACCTATCTTTTCTTTCAAAACAGTCCTGGATCAAGTCGATTCAACAAGCTCTAGTTTAGGTTCATGTTTATGCCGAGCTATGTCACACCCCCAAAATCCACAAGCGGAGTATCACCACAGGGAGCGTGACTGACCAGGATCAAACCACCAATCATAATGAACAATATAAGTAAGTAAATAAAACCCAACACAGACAATATAATTGGTGTCAAACAATTTAGCAAAGTCTAAGTTAACAGCGGAGGCATTAAGTTCAAAACCAAAATATAAGTTTAAAGTTTCATAAAGTTTCTCATGAACACACAGCGGTTCATGTCCCACAACGACTCCTTCTCCAATGCAAGCTCCAGCAAATAACCTAACGACGTGCAATGCTTAGCACGTGGAGGACAATATTATACCTTTGCGCTACGAGAAGCCCTACGTGGGGCATTTCCATCCAGTGACTTCGATCGCACCCTTTCACTAAATGCCATTCGATGCTGTTACGTATTCGTTTAAAGTCTCCTTCGTGATATCTTTCGAATACATGCTTCCATAGCGGCTCGTTATGGTCAATCTCCAGTAGTAAATCACTTCGAATACGGGGCCATACGTATTCCCCAAAACCTAACCCGACAGCCACAGACCTGTACCCACAATGACCGTCTGGGGTCACATCTTGTATACGCGATATGTAAGAGTGAAACTCTGATGGAATTTGTGTAACACCCCGAAAACGGGTTTGTTAATCAAACCATATTAATACTAAAAGACGGGTAAATTACCGTAATGGTAAAAGTAACCCGGTGAATATTAGGATTTTTAAATAAATAAGCTTAATATTAAATAAAAGCTGGAAGAAAGCTTTTAAGAAAATAAAGTTTATAGAAGTCCGAGTTAACAGGACTTAAAATAAACTGAGTCATAAATTCCCCGAACCCACTAATTTAACTAGGAATGTTTAACCTAGTTAATGAGTGGAAATAGTGTTAGAACTAAGTAGGTTGTAGCCTACTTAATAACTAACCAAACAAGAGGGGCCAAATCTAGATAGACTTGAAAGTTAATTAATAAAAGGGGTTTTAAAACAAAACACACACAAATTTTGTGTTCTGTTCGTCGACCAGGAGGTTCCCCAGGAACCAAAACCCTAATTCCAAGCAAATAATCAAATTAAAGATCTAAACGAAGCCCAAATTCACAACCGAATGTGAATTAATGATCACCCAAGCTAGGGGATCATAAGGTATGTAAAATTTTGATAATTCTTGAAGTTTTGAAATTTGATAAATCTCATAATCTGCGAATTAGGGATGAATTATAGAAGCTATAGCTGAATTATGATGTATAATTGCTTAGGAACCAAACCCTAAGTTAAAATTATACATAAGATGCTATAAATTGAATGATTTGATGAATTTACTACACTAGGATAAGTGGGTATTAATCATATGATGAAATTGATGATATAATTGTGTTTATAATTATCATATATGATAGAAATAAGGAAATACTTGAACAAATTGTGTGTTTGAGTTTATGATCATACTTACTATGAAGCGGGTTTTGTATGATAAAATGAAAATGATGATAGATTAATGTTAGAATGATGTTTGATATCATCATGTGTTAAAAATGATTAAAGTTGTGTTAATTCGATGAATTTCGATTACATGAACTTGATTGAACAAGTAATTAAACCGGTAGCATAAGAGTGATGCTTACCGAATATTGACAAAGTAATAAAACGAGTAGTTGAACTACATCGTGTAATTACTTTCGTCAATAGGTAGTTTGACTTTTTAAAAGTCAAAATGACCAATTATATGATTAAATGATAATTTCGACATAAAGATCGTAGGATGGAATAGTCGTGAATGATTATGACTAGTCTAACCATCTTACAAATTACAATGATAGTTTGACGCTTGACGAGCTAGGTGAAAGCTTGGGAAGGAAGCGGGTCAAACGAATCAGGAATGAAGGAAAAGCATAATCTGGATGCTAGGTAAGTAAAGCTTACACCTTTTTATTTATACCTATTGGTTTTATAGGTTATGAATAATATAATGTCTTGTTTGAATTATGATGTTCCGACACGACATGTGCGGTTCGGAACAAAAGACAATAATGATAAACCATGTTTAATGGTTAAAAAGAACTAATATGATTATTTAGTCATGCAATGACTAATAGATAGCTAGTTGGGAATGATTACCATTTAAGGTAAACTAATACAAATAATAAGGGTAAAACGGTAATTCGTCACTCGTTGACGATAACCGTTAGTTTTTGAAAGACACTTTACGGTGTAAGCTATCAAGGGGTCAAAAGAATTAAGAAATGTTTTTATAAGTAAAATGACCATACGGTGTAAACCGGAGCGCGTCATGTAGAGGAGATGGTAATAAATACCATCTTGCAAAGATAAACGATCATTTAGACTAAACGGGTCAAAAGGTGAAAATATCACCCTTTGACGATATCGACTAATGACTTTGTTGAATGTATGATTACAGGAATATATATATCGAATGGAAATTTGCATCGCTATTACTTAGCGTTTATTAAGCAAAGCACTAAATGGGTCGATATGTTGATCCGAGCCAGATATGTGTGATAGGTTAACTACTCATTTAGAACGTAAGGTTCAATGAGAGTTAAGTGAAGTTGAAAATGGATATTTGGTTATCTTATAGGTAAACCGAATAATTTAAGTTATAATCATGGTGTTTTAGAAACGTAATGGTTTCTAAATAAGATTATAGTTAAAAGGTCGGATTTTGGGATCAAACAAGTATTAAAAGTCCTTCGTCGTAAAAGAAGGACTAAAATTGACTAAAACGCCCTTGTAAGCTAAATCGAGCAAACGACCCTTAAAGGTTGTTTGGAAATGAGTTATATGATGAAATAAATACTTTGAATAAGTATAAAAAGCGAAAGATGTAAAATATTGGTCAAATGATTCTATAAGAGTCTTTGCCATAAAATAATGATTCGAAGGGTAAAACTCGGAATATATAAATCACCACATTGAATCCACCACAAATATAGTTGTGGTGGGAGATCATTTGATAAGAAATGTGGACATATGAATTTAGAAACGAATGAAAGCGTTTCGTGCTTAAAATATGCTTAAATACCCTTAACGGGTCAAAATAAGCATATGAGCGAAATTGGGTTTAAGAAGGTATATGAACCTGTAATTGGAACCTAATATGATAAACATCATTGAATTTAATAGGTTCATGAGAAATAGGGGTCAAACAAACTTGTTTGTTTGATACACACACGAACGGGTAAAAAAGTTAGTAAATATATTTTAAGCCGAAAGCTTAAAAGTCTCGGATTTTGTTAATCCGGATGTCGGATTTTAATTTCATGTGATAGAAAATTTAATTACGATCACGTAGGAAGAAACGTGACGTAAATCGGATAAAAAACGAGCAAGTTATGCTCGTTAACATAAAACTTGGTTTGGCTGAAAATATGCAGCAGCTATTAACAAGCAGTCTGTCGAAATCATGGCCTCGCGTCGCGCGACGGGTGTCGTGGCACGCGACGGTGAGATCTAATCCCGTCGCGGCACGCGGCGGGTGTAAGTTGCTGCATTTTGTTGCTGTTTCATTATTTCACATTACGAACTTGTCTAAACTAGTTTCAATTGTCAATATAACTAAAGCATTTAGCGTTTTATGAAATGTAGGGTACCGAAAGACGATCAAGTTCAGCGAAGAACCGAACACGATCAAGAATCAAGCTTCCGCGAATAGTTTCGTCGTCATGTTTTAAACGACGAATTTACATACAAAACGTTAGAATGTTTTATTTAATAAAATGTTTTAATAAATTCGTATTAAAAATGTATGTTTAACCGTAACTACACTATTATAGTTGGAATTTATATGATAATCGCATAAAATAGACTAAGGGTCTTACAAGTTGGTAATCAGAGCTCCAGGTTAAGGAGTAAAGTGTTAGGTTCAAGACTTGATCGCAAAATCTGGTAAGTTATTCTGTACATTACGGTCTAGCATGTAAAGTGTTGAAAACAACCACATTGGGTTATCGTGTAAATCACGTTACCCCAAATAAAACGATAAAATACCGATATAGTTAAATGAATTACGTGTGTTAACACGTGTTGTAGAAAACCTTGTATTATATTACGGGTGCTTGTTAATGTTAACATTACTAACATTTGTAGACGTTTTAAATTAAAGGATCCTCACATCTGAAGATGAAGGGAGCCTAAGGATCTATCGATACGATGAAGATATGGTCTGAAGTATGACAAGTAAGCCATACATGTTAAAGACATGAAATCAAGAAATGATCTCGAACGAGAGATCGAACAACAAGGTAAGTTTATAAGGGCAAGTATCTACAAGGTACACGTCTTAAACTTATAGCATAAATAGAAATATGCAACAAACATATAGTGAATGACAGTTGCATATAGAAAATGAAACTTGGAAAACCTGGATTGGTTACCTATCCAGGATGACGTTTCCAAGAGAAATTCAGTATAGATACGTATTATTCACAGTCGTGAATAATAAGACAATAATTGAATTTAGTCTAAATATAAACTTGGAAGAAAGTAATCATCCAAGTAAGTATTCTCAATAAAGATCCAATTGAGAAAAGTAATGATCACATCAACGAATGTGATTGTATAAATGGTTACAAAAAGGAACATTGTATATGTTCAAGGATAAAAATGGTCAAACTAATAATTATTAACTGACAATTAAATAAAGTTTTACCAAATGAAATCATAAAAATGAAATAAATTGAGAGATTACTTACATGGGACGTGTTGGGATTGAACCCTACAAAGGAACAGATGATATATAGCCAAAACTGGTTCAAAGCAGTGGATCATAATAATCAGTGCTTATACAAAGACTTTCCCCTTGACAATGGATCTAACAACTGATAGTCTCCAAACACTGATCATCCTAACCACTGATTAGGCCAACTACTGATGAAGATTAAAGAACTAAAGCTCTATCCACTGATGTGTCCTAAAGTACGGTTGAAGACCAAAGTACTGCTCATTCAAGGACTGATCACCTTTGAAGAAAGCACTGATGCTCAACATCAGTGCTTAGACTACATCAGTGGAAAGTGAAACAGTAGTTTATAGAAACAGTGTCTATGTAATCAGTTGTTTGATAGTCAGTGGTTGTATGCAACAGTCCTTAGAGGTTGTTAGATGTCACTTTCATGGTGACGTCAGCTTTGATTCTCAGTGGTTTGATCTGTACTATAAATAGAACAGTTTGTACTGTTCTATTCAAGGAGTTTTCTCCTCCAACCCAGTCATCTTGTACGATCAACCATTGAGCTCATGCTGAGTGGGAGTTTTAGTATGTAAGCATGTATTGTAATCATTATGTTTGTAATCATTCGACTTAATGAAAAGCATATGTTTACTGAAAACTATTTCTCTCTGATTGTGTTGTAAAGTTTGTTTCCATTTCTGTTTCATTTGATCCTTCTTTTATTCATCCATTTCTTCATTAATCTCAAACAAACACAATCATAAGAAACTCAGATCCTAACAATTGGTATCAGAGCAAGGACAGTCAAATTCGATCTAACAATCAATCTGACATAACAGTTCAGCTCAAAATTTATTGATACTAAGGTTGGCCGTATTTGTTGAAAAACAAAAGTAAAGGATAATCACGTTTAAAGTTGGTTATACGAAAAACTTTTGTAAAACAACCAAGATGTCATCTATCGCATAGGATTCACGTAACACTGATAATCTGATATAAATTACCGATGATTGTTAAAGTTGGTAAAATTTAATAATCTCGGATTGGATATAGTCTTTCATAGATCTATGAGTGTTTGTGATGAAAACTATGATTGGTTCCATGATTGACTGCTGCTAAGGGTTTATCTCATGTCATTAAAGACTTATGTTCAGAAAAATGGCATTTATGCCCTTGGTAACATATGAGAGATGAACAAGACCTTAGGAACAAAATCTTATATGTGAACAACAATTTTGAAAACCTTCAAAAGTTAAAAACAAAATTGTTTAAAAATTAAGATGAAAATCAGTAGTCTCAAAAATTTGCATCAGATATAACCATGGATCAACTCAAAACTATGATAGTGAAATATTAGTGTTGTAAAGAGTTTGAAATTAACCCAAAACTCTTGTGAGAAAAAGGGTGAAATCCTACAAAGGTTATATGTTTGATGTTGAGAAAACCGGATCATGAGTAATGTGAAATTTGGCATAAGCATGTGTGAAAAATGTCCAAATATCTCAAAACATTGCTGAAAATGATTTTGGAATGAGTATCCCTTCCTTAAAAACCTTCCAGTGGAAATTTCAGAACTTATCTATGGAAAGGGTGAAAAAGAAAAAGAATAAAAATTACAAAAACTCAAAAGTGTGTTTATCTCAAAACTTTTGAAATCAAAAGAAAAGAGTATAAATCTAAAACACTTAAGAGTTCACAGGTGGGTCCTACAAAAAGAAAAAAACCAAAAATAAACATACATCCTTGGTCAAACATATGTCATCAAACAACCATGTACAATCACTGTATCAGGGAAGTTTCAGGTAACAAAGGTATCACTGGATAATTATCTACAAAGAGGAATTGGCCAAATGTTCAGAAAATTCTTCACATGGTACAAAAAGTTCACAGAGGACTTTCAAAACCATTGTGAACATGCTACCTCACTTTCACAATCATTTAACAAGGTAATGGTATCAAACAGTGGTTATGAAATTTATTTCAAACCACTGACCATCCTCCTAAAGTTGAGAATGAAGTGATTCTGACCTAATTAAAAGTTACATTGACTTTCAAAATGCGCCAGATCTAATTGATGTTGTTTTCAGGAAATCTTTACTTATTTTTCTTGTAAAGATTTTTCTTAATAAAACAGGATATATTATTCTTCATTTTTCTTAAAGAATGATATATTTTGCATTTTTACTTGTTTTAGATGGTAAAAATCCAAATACCTGTCAGGATGTAAAACCCTTTTTGTTTTTGCCTAAAGTAATATATTCTTTGATAATGGGTCAAGAAGAGTTGGTGTTAAGGGTCTGGATCATTTCATTCATAAATTTAAGTCTAAATCAATAATAAAGGATGATTGTTAACAAGCTTCAAATATTTGGCTGCACATGTTTTACTCTAAATTAAAAAAAAAAGATTGAAAACACAAAATGTGTGGTCAAAGTAAGATGTGGTAATCATCTGGGATACTCAACCACTGTCAAAATCTATAAAATGCTTAAAACATGAAATAGACGTGTGGTAAAACCCTGAATACAAAACCTATAAATTTTCTGAATTAAAATACCTATAAACCCTGTTGCTATGTTAATTCTGATAAATTTGCATCTAAAATGCTTTTGTCAAGAATTTGTTTCTGCAGGTAGCTCACAATCACCATTAACAGATGCTGGATATGATGTTGTGATATCACAAGTCAAAATCATGTCTTTCATCAGAGCAACAGATGTTCAAAACAGCTGTTAAAGCTCATCTACTGATGAATAAACATTGTTTGATCAAAGAAACTTTCTAAGCCTCTGTCACTACCTCACCCCTAACCACTGTTGAGAAAAATTCATCAAAATGAATAAAAAAAATTCATCAGTGTGTCACACCTATCCTTCAAAACCATCCGTCTTCATATCAAGCAGCTGTTGGATCATTTAAAGTCACCAACAACTGTTAGCTTAGATGAATCACATCTGCAGCCTCACCTCTTTAAAAACATCAATTTTCTTTTAACAAATCATCCATTGTTCCAAACTCTTGGCAACATCTATGAAAAGAGGTTCTTATAAAAGGCCTATCCTAAAACATATGTCTTCTGATTGACATTATACCAGTTCATCAATAAGTCATGTGCTATGATGCATTAAAAGACAGAAAGTTGGGTATTTGTTGTGACACCTGTGCTTTTAATCATTTCAGTTATCAATAAAATAATGTTATTTGATCCCAATGTTTGTTTATTTATGTTTGACATTTTGCATGTTTTGATTTTTGTTCAATTTCAAACTCTATATCACTTTCTGGAAGGTTATACGCAAACTGGTGCGTAAACATAATCAGTTTAACGCGACAAGCACTTCGGAACATCAATTTATGCTTAACATACCTTAAATAACCTTTACATAACTTAGAAATAAGTTTTGAAGGCTATGGTATGGCAAAATCAAGTTTATTCGCTTACAGGGACTAAATTCGACAAACTGCGAAAGTATGCCGATTCGTACTGTAACGGACATTCCAGAACATGATCATAAGTTAAACACACCCTAAATATCCTTTACATAGCTTAGAAATAGGCCTTGAGGGGTTCGGTGTGCTAAAATAAACTTTTTGGTCATTCAGGGACTAAAAGCGTCAAAAAGTGCATAAGTTTGCATTATCGCGCATATCTTACGTTCTGAATACACCCGGACATCCAAAAATTTATGTAATCATTAAAATATTTTATTTTAGTGATTGGCATGATAAAATTCCATTCGTCGCGTAATTTGGATCGTTTTTCGCGTTCGTTCGTGTTTCGTCGTAATTAACCGAATATCGTGACCATACAACCAAACGAACCGACATCCGGCATATTTATAAGCATATTTCATGTCCACTATGCTTAGGCATCATTTTTGGGCCTTTAAAATGGCTTAACGGCCCTTAAACGCATCGAAAATGGCCTTAAAAGCTTGCAGGGACTAAAACTGCACTTTTGAAAACTTGTTGCTGAACTGTGCAGCCCAGGCGGGCCGCGTAGGCCTTCCTTGGGTCTTACGCGGGGCGTCTAAAACTATCAAACCTGCAAAAATCTTTACCCAGCTGTTTACAGCCTGTTCCAGCTGTTTTTGTGAGTTGCAAATGGTATTTCAAGCTTCCTATGGGCTATTTTGGATGCCCATGGTATTACAAAACCATGGGCACACATGTAAGGTCCAGATCGAAGCTCGGTTTTCGATGAACGATCCTAACGGTGACCTGAAAACTATATATACCCCTTCCATTTCATTTGCAAACTCACCTTTGATCTGATTTTGTTCTCTATGTTGAAGTTATACACTTCATACCTGAGAATAATTAGATCAAACATCCATTTCTTGGACCCGTTGTAAGTATTCTTTCGTTCTTTTAAGCATTTTAAGCGTGAAAGTCAAACAGTATTTGACTTTCAGCTTTGACCAGTTTATGGTCAACACGAAGTTCGTTTGAACTTCACAAGGTGAGCGTAATCACGATGGTCATAGTCCCTTGTGACTATACCTACTGATTACCACGTTATCTAGGCATAGTGACGAGTCGTAGTTTCAGTCAAAATGTGTATTCTTGCGTATTTTGCAACCAAACTACTTTTAGGTATCAAGACCCTTTGTTTTGATACCAAACTTGTTTTCAAACCTCGTTAAACATGTTTTAACATGTTTAGCTCGTCACTTTCGGTTTTGTGCTTATATAGGGTCGTAAGGTAAGCGATCTAAACAATCGCTTAGACTTTCGAACCCGACCCGTTTGGTCAATCATTAGGATTCGACCAAATACATTTTGTGACCATAGTTGCATAAGGAATAACCTTCCGAGGTTATACTTTATGGTCACTTTGTCTACTTAGTTGTATGGTAGGTAATTATATGCCTTAGGAAAAATGACCAAAATGCCCTTTTTTGCGCCAAATTTCATTTTAAGCATATGTAACATAAATTTTGACATCTAAACTGATTAGGAAACATTATTAGACATGTTAAGGCATATTTTACTTGTCATAGGACTAGTTAGGCGGTCCGAACGCGTTTTACGCGAACGACGCGTTAAAGTAGCGTAAGCTACCTAAACGGGTCGTAATGGGTCGTAAGCACTTAAGATAGGTTCCGTTTTAGAATGTAGGCTTTGTTAAACCATACTACATGAGTTTTCATACTCATTTGGTTTACGAAACCACATTTTATCCGATCCTCCGATTTAGGTCCGTTTATTAACGTAGTTACCTATATTAGGTGCCGTTTGATTCCGTGATCTTTCTAGCATTGCTTGGTGGTTATCCAAAGACTATTGAGCAATCTCAAGTGAGTACATAGTCCCCTCTTTTACTTTTTTTTCAAACATTTTGGGGTGAAACACATGTGCCTACTTGTTACTTTCGTGTTTTTCATGTTTTTATATCATATGCTTGCTATGTTCATTAGTACACATGTAGTACATGATTTCATTATGTTTTGCTATGTATGTTCACTTAGCATGCTAGCACATTGTTTTACATTGCATTTCTGTTGCATATGTTTACTCAGCATATGGACACATTGTTTTACATTTCTACTTTGTATGTTCACTTAGCATACTAGGTACATTGTTTTCATAAAACATGCTTACATTTGGTATGACATTTGGTTTGTTTAACAAACTAAAATACGTTCATTAACATTAGCTACGTCGCTCGGTAGTAAGTAGTGGTACCATAGGACTTGACAACTCCCATTCCTGATATCCTAGGTTTGTTTGGATGTAAGGAATGACTGAATCCGAAAACATTTTTGATAACCTTTACTCTAAGGTTATCCTACAGTCTCAAGGCTTGAATGTATACGTTTAACATTACTACATAAGTGTTTGTATCAGTATAGAATGCATTTTTACAAAACATACCTTTGATTTAAACTGTGTTTTATATCAATTACATTGTTTTGTACATTCTTCTTATAGGGTTGAGTAAATAATTTTATTCACTATACATTACATTTGTTTACACATAAACATTTCAACATTTCAACATTTGTTTGAACATTACATTTTGGTGGTTTGTTTGGGTAAGTGATTTACATAACGAGGCGACATGTAATATAATAAAAGCATGGTGGATACGTCACTGGTACTTCCTATATATAAGTGCTTTTATGATATTACATATCGTAGCGTTATTTAAACCATTTCAATTTAGACATATTACATTTTACACAAATAACATACTTCCACATAAACATTATTTTACGAACAACTTATTTAATACAAACTCATTTTACTTGGTAACTTATTTAACCATACATCTTTCTTTGATATATCATCTGATTTTCCTTATCACTTTTCATATGATTTATAAAAGAAAAAAACATTTAACAAGATTCATGACTAATTTTTATTAAACATTTCTTTAAACTTAAGTCATGAGTCCTATTTTAACAAAACCTATGTATCTCACAGGCATTTTTATGCTGATGTACATATTTTCACATGTGTTTTCAGGAGCTGTTGCATAGGGATGATCAAAGATACACTTAGGCGGACCTGTGCCTTAGTTACATAAAATGAAGCTAGACTAGTTAAATCATGTTATGTACTCTTTGTTTCAGTTGTTTTAAGACAATGTGGCACCTTTGTTTATAAATAAAACATAACTTTAAATACCATGGTTGTGAAACAATAATTCTGTTACAACACTCCCTGACGTTTCCGCCGCGGTTTCGTTGTTTTAACGCGGTCGGGGTGTGACAGAAGAGTCATGAAAGAGGAGCTTCAGCAGTTCAGTAACAACAAGCTTGAAAATCTTGTGCCACAGCCAAAGGATGAGAATCTATTTGGCAAAAAGTGGGTCCTCAAAGAACATAGCATATGCTAGGAGCATGGTTGTCAAGTTTATCATACTTAAAAGGGTATGGGAGTCTACATCAGAAGGATGTCAATCTCTAAGTAATAAGCTTAGTGATTTGACTGTGCACATGCAACAGATGTTTCCACAATCCCTGATTGAAGAATATAATGATGCGGCTGTTGCTGAAAAAGTCCAACCGTTTGTAACTTCAAAATATGTTATTGAATTTTGGTATATTTGCTCAAAAGACTTCTTTTATGCAGGACAGTCAAGTAGCTGAAATATATCATCAAAGATTCAATATCTCATTGATTCACCATCATTCACCATCAGACATCACTTTGTGAGGGATTGCTATGAAAAAGGTTTGATTTCTCTGCACCATGTTCCAACTAAGGATCAGCTGGCAGACGTGCTAACAAAGGCTTTAGACACATCCACCTTTGAAAGCTTGATCCCTAGGATTGGCATGCTGAACATGGAATAACAGGCAAAATCCTGTTTTTCTTTGAATAAAAGCATTAATCTTCAAAAAATCAAAAATCCATCCTTAAAAATAGCTAAAAGTGAAAAATTTCATTAATCCTTAAAAGTATGCCATAACCACTATTTTGGTTCAAAAATCTGTTCTGCTGAATGTTGTCCACTGCTGAAAGTCAACCTCTGTTCTCTCATTTTCATTATTAATCACTACTGGTAAACCTCAGTGTTTTAATCCACTGATAGGCTATCCACTGATAGTTATAATCAGCCACTGTTCTCATTCTTACCGTTGTAAACCACTGATATTGTTCCATCAGTGGTTTCATAACAACTGTCACCCATTATTCATCACAGGTTGTCACGTGGACAATACTTAGCCATCAGATCTTTTGTAACCGCTGCCACGTCAGCATTCACTTTTTCCACCTATAATACTCTGATCAAAACTCCAAACAGGGTTTTCACTGTCGAATCGAATTCAAAATTCCCTTCACAAAGCAGTTTCTTACAAATTCTCTCACAAATCACTCATCTTCTTCACTCATTCTTACCACTTTCGATTCACCATGGCACTTCCATTCAAAACCCCTCCCAACTACCTGTGCATACTTGAAAAACCAAGTGACAAAACAACATTTCACTCCGTTATTGACGCACTCTCGTCTTTAAGGTACAAAACCTTGTTGACCTGCAACCCATCCATATATCTCAACACCCTCCGTGATTTCTGGAAAAAAGCAAAACTGGAAGTTCAGGACAAAAAGCCCTGGGCTATTACTTCTACGGTAAAGGGAATTAAGGTTGCTGTCACACCTAAAGTCATTTCTGAGGTGTTCGAATTGAATGACATTACAGGTAAAACTTCTTTCCCAAAAACCGATTATCAAACTGATTTTATTGAGAGAGGCTATGCAGAGGAAATGAAAAAGGACACTTTGCAAAAAGGCAGTTCGATCGGCCGGCAACCCGATCGGCTGGGCACTTTAGTGAAAACAAGTTTTGTAGTAGGGTGTCACTCGATCGGATAACAGTTCGATCGGGTGGCATTCCTAGTGCATTGAACATGTTGAAAAATCGATTAAGTGTTAAAGCCTAAGTATCTCATGATCCGAAGAGTAATCCGATCGGATGACTGTCCGATCGGTTAGCAGTTCGTTCAATACTCAAACTTTGGATGAAGTTGATTATGTGTCGAACATGATCAGTTAGTTGTGTACGTTGGAGTGAAATCATCTCATGCTTGTGGTGTCGAAACTTTGTCAATTTGTAATCAGAAAGCATCAATAAAGAAGATATTGAAAGAGAAAAATTGCTGTAACTTCGTGTATACTGATTCCGCCTTTATACGTGAAGATGAACTACCTTGACTGACTTTTCAGGGTCGGAACACGGTCCAACAAGTGGTATCAGAGCTTCAGGATGAGGAGTTCATAATAGTACAGCTGATTCGACAAAATTCTCTCACTTCTACTCACTTTCTTTTATACTTTTTCGATTTGAACTGGTTCCTACGGTTGAAATGGTTTGAAATTCGAGTATAACGTGTAAAACATACAATTAATAAACCCTAGAAAGAATCAGTTTAAAATACGGATTAAAAATGGTAAAACTTGGTTAAAAACTAGGTTTCGTTTATTTGGACATCATTGCTATTTCGCTGATAAGGACATTGAAGCTATTTCGCTTATTAGGACATATTGCTATTTTGCTCATAGATACATTCTGATTTCGCTTTTCTGTCAAAGTTGATATTTCGCTTTTGTGTCAACATATTGCTGTTTTCGCTTATACAGACATATAACCTGATTTCGCTTATCAGTCATCCAGACTGATTTCGCTCAAAGGAACATATAGTTGATTTCGCCCAAGTGTCATATTTCATTCGAAAGTGAACTTTATCGTGTCAAGATCATTTCACGACAATCGAGTGTCAGTGTATTTCAGATTACTTGATATTGTTTAAACTGATTGAGTTTGTTTGTTTGTTCTCTAGGTGATTGAAGATGTCAAGCAACGGTAAAGAATTCTACAACACATTCTACAACGCATTCACTTCCGAATCGACAGATAGAAGATCCGAGATGAAAGAATATTCGAAAGAGATTTCTGAGAATTTGAAATTCGAGAACATGTATGGAAGTCAACAGAAACCACCGAAGCTAATGAAAGTTGAAGATTATAACTGGTGGAAAAACAGATTTGAGGGTTGGGTAAAAGCTTTCGCTCCTGAAAGCTGGTTAAAACTGACACATGAATACGTTGAACCAGTAAAAGAGGGAGGAGAGTTAATAGATGCAAAAGATTTTACAGAAAAAGATATAAAAAATGTTGTGGCTGAATATAGAATGATAACATTGATCAAACAGTCAGTGAGAGAGGACATTATCTCGTTACTTGAAAAAGAGAAAACTTCAAAGAGTTTGTGGTAAGCGTTAGAGAGAAAATGTGTAGGAAGTAATGAAATTGTTAAAAATAAAAAGAAATTGTTGCGTAAAGAGTTTGATTTATTCAACTGTATGAAAAATGAGTCTGTTTGTAAAATGATTGAGAGATTCGGACATCTGAAAATGGAGCTGACCAGACACAAAATCTTACCTTCTGAAGAGGAGCTGGTGGATAAATTGTTTGATTCATTGCCAAATGATCAAGAGTGGCAATATTTCGCTCTAATGTTGAAAAATACAATCAAGCCTGAAGATTTAAAAGTGGATTTGCTGATTGAAAGGCTTGAAAGTCATGAGTTGGAGATAAAGATATCTAAAGTCAACAATTCAGCTTATCAGCAGAATGTAGAGCTTTACTACAGAGGAAATGTACCGCAGGCTGGGTCTCCAAGAACAGCATTTTCTGCAGAAAGTTCAAGCTCAGTGAACAATGAAAGTTTTCACAGTGGATCTTCTTCAACAACTTCTGATCAATCTGCTTCAAAGAATTTATTCCAGTGTAATATCGCAGTGGATCTGAAAAATGGGCAGAATTTCAGCGAAGAGTCGGCAAAGCAACAGATGGTTTTCTTGGCATCTGTACTTGAATCGTATGAAAGCCTTGTTGCAGGGAAGATCGGCAACACCAATTTGACGAAAGAAGATTATGACCAATTAGACCCCGAGGAGATGGAACTAATGGATATAAGATGGTGCATGGCCAGTGCGGTTCGTCGGGCACAGCGGTTCATGGAGATCACGGGGAGAAAGTCAATTGGTGGACCGTCTACCAAACTGGGATTTGATAAATCTAAGGTGACATGCTTCAAATGCAAACAAAGAGGTCATTTTAAGCGCGAGTGCAGAAATGCGTATGCTAATGATGATTCTGCAAACCCGTTCAACGAAGATTATTACAAGAAAGCAATTTATCATCAGAATAAGTCTGAACCACCAAGATTAAAGCAACCAGAAGAAAGATCAAGGGCTCTTGCAGTTATATATGATGATGAAGGTTACGACTGGAGTCAAGTTTGCCCTGAAGAAGATGCAGTTGGATATGCATTTGTTGCAAATGATGATCATGATACTTGGTGGAGAAGAGACAGTGCGAGATGGGAGATTGGCAAATTGTATGAACCATTTAAGGAAGCACAAAGAGCCAAGAGATGGAATGAAGAACTAGAGTGTTACATGGATCTACAGGGTAATCCAGTAGTTGATCCATCAAAAGTGGATTTTGATGCTGTAACCAATGTGTTTCCAAGTGAGGGCACTTTCAACACAAGAAGGCTTTCTGATAAAAGCTATTTGCCAAATTTGATGAACAAGTTAAAAGAAGTTTTTGAAGCAAGTTTACCGAAGGTGGTAGAACTGAAGAAAAGAAAAGAAGAAGAATTGAAGAAGATGATTGAAGAAGTGAAGACTGTTGCAAAGCTTGTTGGAGAGGAACAGAGAGCTGAAGAAACGCAGAAGAATGAAGAAGCTCAGAAAGAAGAAAAGGAGGAAGATCAGAAAGCTGAGTCAGAAGAACCGGTGCTGAATGAGACTGAGGTTAGAAAATCTTCTGATCTATCGAATGTTGAATTGGTTGATGAAAAAGAAAACAAGTGCAGGAATTGCATAGAAATGTGCAAAGCCTGTACTGAAAAAGATGACATCATAAAAACAAAAGACAATGACATAGTTAAACTTGAAAATGTTTTCACAACAAAATGTAAAGATATGATTGAAAAAGAAGAAATTTTGAAACTAAAAGTTGAAAAATTGACACAGAAATGTCAAGGTCTTGAAAAGGATAATGATGTTTATAGACAACTGTGTTCAGCAAAATGTGTCGATTGTGTTGAAAAAGAATATAAATTTCAAGATTTACAAAAACAGTATGATTCTTTAAAGTGGTCGAGCCAGAGAGTACAAGAAGCTTATGATACTTTGAAGAGCCAAGTCAAAAGTTTTGATCAAAGATTATCTGAAACTTTAGTCACTAAAGAAATGTATGAAAGAAAGTTTAAAGAAAAGCAAATTGAATTGAACAAGTGTGTTGATGAAATTGCTAATCTTAAACAAGTCTTGGCTGAAAAAGAAAAGATTGTTACAAAACTTCAAAGTTATCATAACTCTTCGTACATTCTTGAACGCATTTTCAACATCACACCAGATGACAAAGATACTGACAATTGCAAAAAGGGTATTGGTTCAGAGTTTCATCAAGTACCACCACCATTGAGAAACAATTATACTTTTTATGATGAGGAAAAGGTGGCAAAGGGTTTGAACATAGCTGACCAATTACCTGAAAGTATCGATGTAACTTACACCAAATCTGATGAAGCTGATGATTCAAAGGTGGTGAGTAAGGTTGTTGATAGTGTTTTGAAAGATGAGTCTACAAAAGGTAAGTCTGAATCACAGGATGAAGATGAAGGAAATCTTTATGATGGTTATCTGATAAACACAAAATCCGAGAAACATTTGAATGATGATTCAAAAGGATTGGTTTATACCATGATTGGATCGGACAAATTATTCTTAGATGTTGTATTCCCGATTCAGAATGTGATTTCAGAAAAGGTTGATAAAGTTTTCAAAATGGTTGAGATTGAGAAGTCTGAGATTCCAAAGTTTGCTGGTAAAGATCATAAATCTTTTTATAACAAACCTGGTTTTAAGAAGAAAAACATGAAGGCTGGTTTGGGTTATAAAAAGAAACGGAATTGGAATCAAAGTAAAAAACCAAATTTGCAACAAAAGATGAGTTTTGTTCAAGGGAAAAGCTTGAAAGAAGAGGAAAAACTCAAATTTGGAAAACAGTCTAATGAGGAGTTTGAGATTATGAAAAAGAAACAACAACAGGCCAAGGATGTTTCAAAGAAAGTGTGTTTTAAATGTGATCAAATTGGACATGTTGCACGAAAGTGTCCAAATCCAAAGCCTGTTGATGTTGAAAAACATAAATCTGAGGATGTGAAACTGAGGTCAACCAGATTTGATTCGAAACAAACTTGGAGGTACAATACAAACAAGTTTGCTTTAAATCAAAATTGGAAATCAAACCCAAACAGGTTCGATTCAAGACAGACCTGGAGTTCTCACACACCCAGATTGAGAACAACACAAAATTGGAGAACATCTGTTGATATGACAAAACCTCAAGAGTTTTGGAAACCTAAAAATGTTGTTCAAGATCAAAAGGTTCAAAAAGAGACAAACTTTTACAAACGAGGAACACCGACGGGTCAAACATGGTCTGTTAAGAAAAATGATAATTCGGTAAAAGATGGAAAAGTTGAGATTAACATTGATAATGTGTTTGAGAAAAATGAAAGAAACTATCCAGTTTTAACTGGAAAGATTCATGTTCAACTACCTGAGTCTAAACAGGCTTGGGTTGCGTTGTTCAAATGATCAAATTGTTGAATGTGCAGGTGCTCAACGAAGCTGAAGATTGTGAAAAGGGAAGTTGGAGCAGCCTGGCACAGGAAGAGGGTGCAGGACCCTGGTTTGGTTAAACAGGGAGTTTATTGATTTCTGTACATAAATAAACAATATTTTCAAAAACCCTAAAAATTTGAAAAACTTAAAAACCAAAAATATGTTTGTTTTTAATTTTTGTCAAAAATAGAAATTTACAAAAATATGTGTTGATTGAATACGCCAAAACCCTCACGGCTGAACAAACATGATTACTTTCATCAGATTGAAAAACGGTTTTCAAACTGTAAAATATCAATGTGTTGTAAATCATGGGGGTATGTTAGATTTTCTGCTTAAAGTGCTTAAAATTTCATAATTGTTGCTTTTCATGGTATATTTTCTGCAAAACAGAGCATGAGATGCAGAAAATGGATGGCGAGACAAAGCTATCAGTATTGTGTTGTCAAATTTTTTAATGATTTTGCATTTTAGGGGGAGAAATATTTGTTAGAAAATCCAAAAACATTTGAAAATTTGAAAAAGTAAAAAACATGATAAAATTTAAAAATTTGAGTTTTGCGTAAAAAGAGGAAATGATAGTACATCAGTAGACAGTTACAGTATGCTAAAGAATTGTAATGATTATATAGCGTTAAACAGTCTCACTGATGATATGCCGATAGGTTTTTATACATTTAGTAAATTTTTTCGGGATATAAACCTAAATTCAAACTTACTTATTTCGTGGGGAACACTACTTGGATATATAGGTAACCCCTGAAATCTCGTTTGAAAGGTCCCTCTTTCTGAGATACTAGGTCTTTATGCTTAGTGATATCTGGGGTATTATCCCGGGACTTCTGATTTTGCGGAAACAATGGCCTAGTCCCCGGAGAATACTTTCCGCATTGCTTGAAACATAGCGCAACCCTTAGCTAAAAATGATGAAACATTGAAAAATGTTAATCATGGCTGTTGTAATACAAAAGATCCTCTAAAGGGGACACACCAAAAGTCGAGCCGTCATCTCTCTGCTGAACGGAAGTTCTGACCTGAGCTCTCACGGTTTCGTACTATAATTTATTCCCCTTACAGATATCATCTAGGTATACTCACCTGTAAGACTGAACATTGGGATCTGGATACGGGAGTATATTCAAGAGGTGGGACACATGAATGAGTTTAAGTTCTTAAAAAATCTAATTCGTATCCTGAATCAGTTGAAATTTGTATGAAAATTTAAGTGGATCAGTATATCGACAATCTAAGTGAATTGTTTAATTCTTAATGTGTAACTAAGCTCAACGGTACTTGTGACTTGTCAAAAACTGATATGATCCTCTGACGCATACTCAAACAAAAATATTGTCTGTAAATATGTTTGTACATATTACTTTACTGCTTTATATTTTCAGAAAATACAAAAAGATTTTGATTTCTGCTTTATTTTCGACAACCAATGTCTGAGTGCTGAGTTTCAAAATCTAAGTAAGCTGATCGTGTTTCTGAAAATAAAACAAGTTCATTAATTTGAAACTTGAAGTTTTAAAATCAAAAATTCAAAAACAGTTTGTGATATCTCCAAGGTCATTAAGTTGGACTTGGATGATTATCTGTGGGGGATTTGGATGCTTATATTGTTATAGAGCTAGTTTCTAATATGATTCGATGAAACTGCCAAATTCATGAGAAGTGGTTTAGAAGGTTTATATTGCCAGATTACGATTTCTGGAAAATTGAAGATTAAAATGTTGTTACTTATAGGTATATGAGTGATTGCAGGAAAAGTCCAGATTACGATCCCGAGAGCAGAGTCTAAGGGGGAGTCTGAAGACAAGCTGAAAGTTAAGGAGAAGCTTGTAGATGGAAAAAGAGGTGTTGATCCCTAAAAGCACGGAAGCTTGACGAGAGGGGGAGCCTGCTCATGATGAAGTTGTTGATGATAGAGCCAGTGATGAGATCCTGGTGTAAGAGTCAAAGTGTGAATCTGATCAAGAGAGTGATGGATGCTTACAATGTTACAATTTGAATGAGAAGTCAAAATGACCAAGACTGAAGACTCGGAGCCGAAAACTTCGTTAACATCCAAGGGGGAGTCTGTTGGTGCACGGAATGTCTGTTGACTACGTTTGCATTGAGTCTTAGGTCAAGATAAGACAAAATAGGAGCTTAAAAGTCAAAATTAGATGTAATGTTAGAGGTTTCGCTCATTAGGTCAATTAGTGAGAGGTTTCGCTTATATGGTCCAATATGGTTTCGCTTATAAGGTTATCAGGGGGTTTCGCTTTTGTGGACTGTCATAAGAGCGAAACCACATAGACTATATATAGTCATCAGGAGCGAACATGATCAGTTAGTTGTGTACGTTGGAGCGAAATCCTCTCATGCTTGTGGTGTCGAAACTTTGTCAATTTATAATCAGAAAGCATCAATAAAGAAGATATTGAAAGAGAAAAACTGCTGTAACTTCGTGTATACTGATTCCGCCTTTATACGTGAAGATGAACGTCCTTGACTGACTTTTCAGGGTCGGAACACGGTCCAACAGCTGTCCGTTCGGACAGCAGTCCGATCGGATGGCACCCCGTTCTGGTCGTCCTGTTCGTCTTACACTTAGTTGTTTTTATTTGTTTGTCGTTTTATCGAGGCGTTTTGATAACGTGTTAGCCAACAGAACCTCATCCTTCGCTTTAGTGACCCGGCTGAACAGGAATCACCCAAGCTCAGTCGGTTCACTGGTTCTAGAAGATTGTTCTTGGCTAACCCGGAATCGGTAGCCTCGTGACTAGAATCCAGATTGAGCCACACAACCACAAGAATGAGTAGTATGTCGGCACAAGCTCCGATTCCACCGGTTTTGAGTGCAAAGAGTTGAAAGAAAGTTAGAAAACATTCTCTCAATCCTTTTTCACAGTGAATATGTTTAGATCTATGAAAGATCTTTGTTGTTTATGTGGAAATCGGTTAGATCTAAGTTGTTCTCGGTGGATTGAGGCCAAAACATGAAGTTCTTCAAGAACACCATGATGACATCATCCTAGAACACCTCAAATCTAGTGATTTCACGGTTAAAAGTTAAGATTCAAAAGATGGAAAGGTGTAGGAGTGCGTGTAGATCAAGAAACTATAAGATTTAGGACGAGATCTTACCAGATTTGAGAGAAATCGAGGAAAAGGTGAGGAGAGCGTGCTGTTCGGTCAGAGAGTTTCCAGAAATAGAAAGTGTGAAAGTGACATGGGTATTTATAGGATTCCAAAAGAGGAAAGGGTTGGCCGATCGGCCAAGCAGCTCGATCGGACAGCCTGTCCGATCGGACGGCAGTCCGAACGGATGGCTGGTCGATCGGCTGGTGGCCTGATCGATCGGTCGCCTGTTTCGAGTGTTCGGTGCGATGAGTTTTTGCTGTTTCGATTTCGATTGCGTGCGTTGCGATGCGATAGAGTTTCCTGGTCAAATTACTTTTAATCCCAACTACTATATCAACATACAAGCATCCTTATTTCGTATTCGTTTAGCGTTTGCGATTCGATTGCGATTGAGTTCGATTGCGATTGAGTTCGATTGATTACCACACATAACATAAATAAACATGCACAAGTAACACATAAGGCACACACACACGTATAACAATAACCAAAATGCGTAATTCGAGTTTGCGAGCACGATGATGATTAGATTAGTTCGATTAGCGTTTATTTGACTTTATCGCATTGTTACTTCCTACTATTCACAGTCGTAAAACGATTCGTAGCGATAAATATTTATCGATTACTGTGATTGTAATTAATTACTCCACATAATACAACTAACTTAATACATAAAATAGACTAACTACAGTCAAAGAAATCAAAACCGGAATTGAGCAAGGAGAGACAGATCGCAATTAGCGATTTTTTCTTCCTTTGACTTCAATCTTGAATTTGACTTTGACTTTGACTTTTGAAACACTGGGGTGTTACAGCCTCCCCTAGTTGAGGGAATTTCGTCCCGAAATTAGGCCGAAGCCGTAACAAACAACTGTGGGTACTTTGTCTTCATGTCGCTTCCGAGTTCCCAAGTGAACTCTGCGCCTCGTTTGCCTTCCCATCGGACTTTTACAATAGGAATGCGCGAGCGTCGGAGCTGCTTGGTCTGGCGATCCATGATTTCGACAGGCTTCTCCACTAAGTGAAGTGTTTCGTTTATTTGGAGGTCATCGAGAGGTACGATTAAATCATGCTCAGCCAGGCTCTTTCAGAGGTTTGAAACATGGAAAGTCGGGTGGACATTACTAAGTTCCTCCGGTAGTTCGAGTCTGTAGGCGACTTTTCCGATCCTTTCCAAAATCTTAAAAGGTCCAACATATCGAGGCGCTAGTTTCCCTTTCTTGCCGAATCTGACCACACCCTTCCAAGGTGATACCTTTAGGAGTACGTAGTCGCCAACGTCAAATTCAAGGGGTTTGCGTCGTTTATCGGCGTAACTTTTCTGTCGGTTCCGGGCTTTCAACAAGTTGCCTCTTATTTGGAGGATTTTGTCAGTTGTCTCTTGTAATAGCTCAGGACCGGTTAATTGCGAGTGACCGATCTCGTGCCATACAATAGGTGATCGACATCTTCTTCCATATAAGGCCTCGAATGGTGCCATCTGAATGCTGGAATGATAACTGTTGTTATACGAGAATTCGACTAATGGCAGGTAAGTGTCCCAATTACCACCGAAATCTATGACACACGAACGGAGCATGTCTTCAAGAGTACGAATCGTTCTTTCGGTCTGACCGTCGGTTTGAGGGTGGAATGTGGTACTTAGGTTAAGCGTAGTGCCAAGAGCAGCTTGAAACGTTTCCCACAGTTGCGAGGTAAACCGAGCGGCACGGTCAGAGATGATGTCGCGAGGTGTCCCATGATTACAAATGATCTCGTCGGTGTAGATTCGGGCTAATTGTTCTACCTTGTAGTCTTCCCGTATTGGCAAAAAGTGGGCAGATTTGGTCAAACGGTCGACAACAACCCAGATGCTATCGTGACCCGTTGACGTGCGCGGGAGCTTGGTTATAAAGTCCTTAGCTATACTCTCCCATTTCCACACGGGAATTGGCGGTTGTTCGAGTAAGCCAGAGGGCCTTTGATGTTCAGCCTTGACCCTAGCACATGTCAGCCATTTCCCAACGTAGAGAGCAATATCCCTCTTCATACCCGGCCACCAGTACTTGTAGCGAAGATCCTGGTACATTTTATCGGCACCGGGATGAATAGAATACCGTGATTTGTGGGCTTCGTCCATCAAAATCTTTCGCAAATCGGTCCGTTTAGGGATCCAAATTCGGTCCAGATAATGGAATATCCCATTCGACTTATTGACAAGTTGGGTTCCATCGTGATGAATTCGTTCCTTCTTCAACGTACGCTCATTAAAATAGGCATGCTGGGCTTCGCGGATGAGGGTTTCGAGATCGTATTGGGCTTGGGTATCGCGAATGCTGAGCAAATAAATCCGTCTGCTGAGGGCGTCGGCAACAACGTTTGCTTTGCCTGGGTGATAAGGAATCTCACAGTCGTAGTCGTTGAGAAGTTCTACCCATCGGCGTTGACGCATATTAAGTTCTTTCTGATCAAAGATATGTTGTAGGCTCCTATGATCGGTGAAGATCGTACACTTGGTACCATACAGGTAGTGTCGCCAAATCTTTAACGCAAAAACAACTGCGCCTAGCTCGAGATCATGGGTTGTATAGTTCTTCTCGTGGATTTTGAGCTGACGAGATGCGTAAGCTATAACCTTGTCCCGTTGCATAAGAACATAACCAAGACCAAGGTTGGAAGCATTACAATAGACAATGAATCCATCGTTTTCGTCGGGCAATGTGAGAACATGAGCGTTGCAGAGCATGTGCTTGAGGGTTTGGAAAGCAAACTCTTGTTCAGTTCCCCAAACAAAAGGCTTGTCTTTATGCGTAAGAGCGGTGAGCGGCACATCGATCTTTGAGAATCCTTCGATGAATCGTCGATAATTGCCCGCTAGTCCGAGAAAAGAACGGACCTCGGACGGGTTCTTAGGTATAATCCAACTCTTAACTGCTTCAATCTTCGCGGGATCGACATGAATACCTTGACTATTTACGATGTGACCCAGAAACTGAACCTCCTCCAGCCAGAATTCACACTTGGAGAACTTGACATAGAGTCGATTCCCCTGGAGTAGTTCGAGAACCAAACGTAGATGTTGCGCGTGTTCGGCCTTCGATTTGGAATAGATCAAGACATCGTCGATGAATACGATGACGAAACGGTCGAGATAAGGTTTACACACGCGATTCATCAGATCCATGAAAACCGCGGGTGCGCTGATTAAACCAAAAGGCATAACAACGAACTCATAGTGGCCGTAACGAGTGCGAAAAGCGGTTTTGGGTATATCTTCCTCTTGAATGCGTAACTGATGATAGCCTGAGCGTAGATCGATCTTTGAGAAACACGTAGCACCTTGTAGCTGATCAAACAAATCATCGATGCGAGGTAAGGGGTAACGGTTCTTGATAGTTAGCTTGTTCAATTCCCGATAGTCGATGCACATCCTGATTGACCCATCCTTCTTTTTGACGAAGAGGACTGGCGCGCCCCAAGGAGAGGTGCTCGGGTGAATGAAGCCTTTCTCAAGCAATTCCTGGAGTTGGTTCGAGAGTTCACGTATTTCGGACGGCACGAGTCAATAAGGAGCTTTGGCCACAGGGTTGGCTCCAGGAATGAGGTCGATACGGAAGTCGATATCACGACTTGGCGGTAGTCCGGGGATATCATCAGGGAATACCTGAGGAAATTCACGAACCACAGGAACGTCTTTTACTTCTGTCTTCCTTTTCTTTTCCTTCTCTGCTACTACAATGTTAGCCAAGAAAGCTCTGTATTCCTTGCGGAGATACTTGCTAGCTTGGACACATGACATAAGTTTGAGACCTTTCGAAGCAGTTTCGCCATAGACATATAATAAATCACCATTCGCGAGCGAGAATCGAATCATCTTGTCGAAGCATACAACTTCAGCATGGTTTTCGTGAAGAAAGTCCATGCCTACTATGACGTCAAAACTTCCGAGTTGCATTGGAATAAGGTCAATTGGGAAGATGTGATTGTTGAACTCAAGAGTACAATCACGAAGAACAGAATTTACGGTGACAGTTCTTCCGGTGGCGACTTCAACATCGAATGTCGAGGAGAGATAGGAGCACTTACGACTAAGGAGCTTCTCGAATTCAAACGATACAAAGCAGTTATCGGCTCCAGTATCAAACAAACATGAAGCATAAATACCCTTCACAAGGAACGTACCATTAACCACGTTGTTGTCCGTCTGGGCTTGGCGCGCATTGATGTTGAAGGTTCTGGCGCGTGCTGCTTGCTGTTGCTGCTGCTGTTGATGAGGCTGCTGCTGCTGGGGCTCTTGTTTCACAACCCTGTTCGGGCACATGTTCGCAAAGTGGTTGGGATCACCACATGCGAAGCAGACTCGGGCGTTGACCATGGGTGCCTGAGCCGCGTGTTGGCCTTGCGGGGCTGGGAGTAGAGCTTGATGAGCAGTGGCATGAGCTGCGGTGTTGCGGGGACCAGTACGACAGTTGACGGTAAAGTGGTCGTACATGTTGCAGTGAGCGCAGAAACGACAGGTGAGACCCACCAGATGATGATAAGAGCATGTTGGGCAAACCGGATGGGGGCCTGTGTATGCACGCTTTGCGGGCGGTGCATAAGTGATTGGAGCTGGGCGGTGATAAGACTGCTGCTGAGCCGGTACAGCTTGTAGTGGAGCAGCAGTGGTACTGACAGCACAGTTCTTGTTGCTGGAGCTGCTGTTGTTGTTCTTCTTCTTTCGGCGTGAGGACTTTGATGACTGAGGTGCGGTGGCGGTGGAGTCAGTGGTTGGTGCGGCGGTGGTAGCTTGATGCAGGTGCTTCGAAGTTTTATCCCAGACACCATCCTTGACCCGCTTGTCGTTGATTTCAGCGGCCAGTAAGTAGGTCTCTTCGATCGTCTTAGTCTTAGCCGCTTGCACGAAATCGGCAACACAGTCAGGCAGGGCTCGGATATACTTCTTAATCGCCATGTCAGAAGTCTTTACTTGATCCGGGCAGATGATACTGAGCTGCTTGAATTGAGCAGTTAGAGCAGCGTTTTCGCCATCCTTCTGCTTTATGTGCCAGAATTCATCTTCTAACTTTTGGCGTTCATGAGGAGGGCATAATTCTTCCAGCATGACCTCCTTGAGTTCGTCCCACGACAGACCGTAGGCTGCATCGTTTCCTCGTTTGTTTCTCTCGGCCGTCCACCAGTCTAGTGCGCGGGACTGGAAGACGCCAGTAGCATTGAGAGTGCGGAGATCGTCAGGGCAACCGCTCTGTCGTAGAGTGACCTCAGTGGAATTAAACCATTGGAACAACGCTGTAGGGCCTTCCTCGCCAGTGAATTCCTTTGGCCCACAAGCCTTGAACTACTTGAAACTGAAGGCAGCTTTAGGGGTAGCTTTAGGAGCTTCGGTTCTCGACTCGTCAGATGATTTGCTGACGTTCTCGTAGACATTACTCACAGCTTTTGCTACTTGTTTAGCGATGATAGCAGCAAGACGTTTGTCTCTCTTTTCTTGGCGAGTAAGTGATGGGTGACGGTGTCCAGATGACGACATTGTCTGCAACAGACATCGTCGTAGTCTTAGACACATCATAATCGAATCTCACCTCACACGTCTATTACTTACTAAAGCTCAGTAACACGTATATTTACATAAACACATAGGCACGAAATCACAGTTTCACATAAACACAGTAGCACATAAGCACGTAGGGCACAGAATCACAGAAGCACGTAAGCACGTAGAACACATCATCCGGAAACATATACACGTGTAACTTGCCTAGAAGCACACAGAGGTGGTCAGAGTACAGAAACCTATTATTTCAAGTTCGTAAACGTTCGAGAATAGCGATCGCGATTAGTATATCGAGTAGTGTAGCATATGTGTGTAGTATAGCGAGCATCATAGCGTTTTGCGTTTCCTTATAGTAGTAGCGACTTGTTAACGTGGTGTAGTGGATGTCGTGAGATCAGCGGAAACAAAAGGCGTTAAATCGAAACCAGTAGTACCTCAAAACACTAACAAGTAAGCATAAACCACATAAATACATAACTTCACATAAAATCAACGAGTCATCAGAGTCAGCATTTGCGGGCTCAGAATCGAAACTCATAAAATCGAGAAATGGATCGTCTGCGGCTATTAGACATTGACTACCCAAAGCGATTCGACTATTCTCAAGGATCTGCTGTACACATTTTGACTTTTAGGATAGGGCCCCAGCCTCGATTCTTGGGCATCCGGCACACATCCCTCTAGTCATCTTGTTAGTTCAGGTCATTGGAGTCCGTCGAGACTTTGGTGAGAGTAAATAAAACCAACTAATAGTAAAAGCAAGTCGTCAAGGTTAGGGTTCCACCCCTGGCTTAACAACTTTGTTCCGACTTTTATTAGAAGTAGCGACGAAAATCCACGCTAAAGTATGGATTTCACTCCTGGTTCAACGCGAATTCTTGCGTTTTATAGATAAATACAGATCAAACAAGTAATTTAGTCAAGAGTTTGCTGTTTTCACACCTAATCTCGACTTAATCGCTTATTCATAATTTGAAAATTCGAGTGCAGTGATAGTGTAGCGTAGGCGAGATGGCGAAGAATAGCAGTAAGCTCATACAAATCCCTACAGGAGATGCATGAGTCGGTCTATTGGGTCCTAACTATAGACTAGGTCTCTAAGACATCGACCCAGACTAGGTCGTGTCTTGCCTAATTCCCTATAGTTATGGCTCTGATACCAATCTGTCACACCCCAACCGATGGCGGAATCATCGGGGCGCGTCACTGAGCGAAACAGATTGTCCAGAAGTTTCCATAACAATTATAATTACCAATCAATTTAAAGTAACATGTCCCATACCATGTCTCAAAAGGTAAACAAATTATTACAGACAAAATCTAGGCAAATAGTTCTATTCCGACAACTCAGATTTTCAAAATAGCCCAATTGTTTATCTGCTTCTAGAGATCCTTGATTTCATTTGTATAGACAACTATTTGTTGGCCTCTAGAGCTTTATTCTAGCCTCAGTTTCCTAGCAGATAAGCATCCTAAGGTCCTGTCACATACGTTAAAATAAAAGTCAATACACATAGTGTAAAGGTGAGCATACAAGTTTGATAATAGCATATAGAGTTTGAAATAGTTTACGCATAACCAGCACGTACACAGAGGAAAATGAAGCATGTTAATTATCGACATGAACCTATCGATACCAATGACTGCGGGTTGACTGCCCAAGGCAGTTCGCAATACATGACCACCACTGTAGTCCATGCAAGTAATTGTCCTTAACAACCCCCGTGTGAACGGGTGCTGAGTCCAAACTATAGTACTATCGTCGTTAAGGCAGGTAGACAGCATTCCATGTCTAAACATAACAAACAAGCATTCATTAAGTCACGTATAACATGCGGTAACGGTTAGCGTTTAGAGTATTGCGTAGTGTGTTCGATGTGATTTAGAATAAGTAACGTATATAACACCCAAAAGTGCGTAAAGCAAAAAGGGATCGAGTATACTCACAACGGTTGATGGATTGAAGGGAGCGCTTGAGAGTAAGGTTAGCCTGAATAGTTCGATAGCATAACGATAAGTGACGCGTAAAACGGAAACAAGTGTCGATGGGTCGGTCAGCTGGTCGATCGGATGGCTGTCCGATCAGTCGGCTGGCCGTGCGTGTGAGAGTCCGTTCGGATAGTTGTCCGGTCGGACGGTAGTCCGATCGGATGACTGTTCGAGTGGATTGTTTCTTCCTTTGAGTAGGATGTGTTTGTGTATGATGGTTTGACTTTTGAAGTTTTTGTTGTAGCATTTGAAAACCTAGAAATATCTCTAACTTTCAGGTCAGTCGATCGGACGGTCGTTCGATCGGCCGGCAACCCGATCGGCTGGGCACTTTAGTGAAAACAAGTTTTGCAGCAGGGTGTCACTCGATCGGACAACAGTTCGATCGAGTGGCATTCCTAGTGCATTGAACATGTTGAAAAATTGATTAAGTGTTAAAGCCTAAGTATCTCATGATCCAAAGAGTAATCCGATCGGATGACTGTCCGATCGGTTAGCAGTTCGTTCAATACTCAAACTTTGGATGAAGTTGATTATGTGTGGGTCCCAAGGTGCAAGCCGTTCGGCTGACCGGCCGTTCGGGTGGCTGTCTGTTCGGACAGCAGTCCGATCGGACGGCACCCCGTCCTGGTCGTCCTGTTCGTCTTACACTTGGTTGTTTTTGTTTGTTTGTCGTTTTATCGAGGCGTTTTGATAACGTGTTAGCCAACAGAACCTCATCCTTCGCTTTAGTGACCCGACTGAAGAGGAATCACCCAAGCTTAGTCGGTTCACTGGTTCTAGACGATTGTTCTTGGCTAACCCAGAATCGGTAGCCTCGTGACTAGAATCCAGATCTTGAGCCACACAACCACAAGAATGAGTAGTATGTCGGCACAAGCTCCGATTCCACCGGTTTTGAGTGCAAAGAGTTGAAAGAAAGTTAGAAAACATTCTCTCAATCCTTTTTCACAGTGAATATGTTTAGATCTATGAAAGATCTTTGTTGTTTATGTGGATATCAGTTAGATCTAAGTTGTTCTCGGTGGATTGAGGCCAAAACATGAAGTTCTTCAAGAACACCATGATGACATCATCCTAGAACACCTCAAATCTAGTGATTTCACGGTTAAAAGTTAAGATTCAAAAGATGGAAAGCTGTAGGAGTGCGTGTAGATCAAGAAAGTACAAGATTTAGGACGAGATCTTACCGGATTTGAGAGAAATTGAGGAAAAGGTGAGGAGAGCGTGCTGTTCGGTCAGAGAGTTTCCAGAGATAGAAAGTGTGAAAGTGACATGGGTATTTATAGGATTCCAAAAGAGGAAAGGGCTGGCCGATCGGCCAGCAGCTCGATCGGACAGCCTGTTCGATCGGACGGCAGGTCGATCGGCTGGTAGCCTGATCGATCGGTCGCCTGTTTCGAGTGTTCGGTGCGACGAGTTTTTGCTGTTTCGATTTCGATTACGTGCATTGCGATGCGATAGAGTTTCCTGGTCAAATTACTTTTAATCCCAACTACTATATCAATATACAAGCATCCTTATTTCGTATTCGTTTAGCGTTTGCGATTCGATTGCGATTGAGTTCGATTGCGATTGAGTTCGATTGATTACCACACATAACATAAATAAACATGCACAAGTAACACATAAGGCACACACACACGTATAACAATAACCAAAATGCGTAATTCGAGTTTGTGATAAATATTAGTTACTTCCTACTATTCATAGTCGTAAAGCGATTCGTAGCGATAAATATGTGTCGATTACTGCGATTGTAATTAATTTCTCCACATAATACAACTAACGTAATACATAAAATAGACTAACTACAGTCAAAGAAATCAAAACAGGAATTGAGCAAGGAGAGACAGATCGCAATTAGCGATCTTTTCTTCCTTTGACTTCAATCTTGACTTTGACTTTGACTTTTGAAACACTGGGGTGTTACACAAACAGAGGAAACTGAGCAGAATTTAGCAGCAACAACTGCTCCTCAGGTTACTGCTGTTGAGCCCACTGCTCAAGGTAATCACAACAGCAAAACCACTGCTGTGAAACCCACCCCTAAAATCACCAAAAGACCCAAAAAGAAAAATGTCAAAAAGCCCCCCAAACCCACTCAAAAGGTAACTCTGGAATTTGAGATCCCAGAGATTATACATGTGACAACACAAAAGTCACCAATAACCACTACTGCTACTTCCTCACAGCAGATGGAAGAAAGATCTCAACCTGAGCCTCAAACTCCTCCTGCTTCCTCTCAAAAGGATCAGGTTGTAACAACTGGGACACCACATTATGATGCTCTGGAATCACTTGATTCCATCATCCACAACCCTCCTCCCGGGGCAAATTCGCTTTCTACCCCTTTCTTCACTTCACAAATTCCACCAACAATACTACCTCTATTGGATGCAGTTGATTTAGCCCAGACACAAATCAGTTCTTCTCAATCACCTATCAATGAGAATATGCCACAACAAGTGACTGAGTCTGGTGTCTCTATCTCTGTTAACCCACCAATAGTTGAGGAGGCTACACTGCAGGAATTACAAGTAATTCCTGTCAGTAGTTCAAGTGGAGCAGCTACTACAAGTGTTGAACCCACTGGTTTACACTTGGACAGTAGTTTCATAAGTCAGACTCCCTTGAAGGCAATTTCTTCTTTGGGAACCATCTTATCCACTGGTGTGTATCCAATGTTCACTGGTGAGCTTAGAATGGTAACCTCTGATGAAAAAAGAAGTCCTCAGTACCAAGAAAAAGGGGCATCAGTGGATGATTTCTGGGAAACTTTCCCTAAGTCAACCATTGATACAACCACCACTGGTGGGAAATCAGATGATCCCATTAACTTGGGTGGTGGTTTAAAATACATAGAATTGACAGAGAGGGTTGATAAACTTGATACATCTGTTGTAGAAATCAAAGATGTCACACCCCCAAAATCCACTCGCGGAGTACCACCGCTTGGAGGCGTGACATGACCAGGATCAAGCCACCAATCATATTGAACATAGAGTAAATAGTAAAAGTCATTCATCGATACGATAGGTGCTTTCAAAACCAAACATAAATAAGTGTGTAGCGGAAGCAATAATGTAAAACCCAACATAAGTTTAAGTACAAAATGTCATAATGTTTAACAACACATTCACGATCCATGTCCACAACGACCGTGCCTCCCGTGCAAGCTCCAAAAGTACCTAAGGTCCTGCAAGGCATGTAACAGAGAGTCAACAACTAGTTGAGCGAGTTCACAGTTGGTTATTTAGTTATAATGTTCGTGTCGTAAATCGTATGTTCGTTTAGTAATCATGTATCGTATGTAATAGCATCGCGGCCCTCTAGGCATGTTTGCGAAGTTTAGTGGGGGGTTTCCCATGTTTTCTAGACTAGGTATCTTTGTATCGCGGCCCTCCAGGCATGTTTGCAAAGATTAAAGTATAGTTCGCGGCCATTCCAGGCATGTTTGCGAAGATTGTTCTAGTATCGCGGCCGATCCCGGCATGTTTGCGAAGAGAAATATATGTATCACTAGTCTAGTAGTATCTACCATTGACCTTCCTCTCCCGAGGCCTATGGTATGTAATTCCGATAACTCTTAAGCATCAATAATCAATCAACCCATTCCCAACACCGGGAATCCCATGCCTTGGTAGAAGTGTGAACTCACCTTGTTTGCTCGGTATGCTAAGTTAAGTGCTCACAATAAATCAGTCAAGTCCTATAGTGCACGTATGTTCAGTCAGTAAATGTTTGTAAGGTTTCGCATGCAATCTAAGTCACAGTAATATCACAGAGTGTGTTTGGCAGTTATTCTCATCGCCACATAAACAGGTAGTCATATCCATAACATTCATGCTTTACATACTTATTTTTCACAGTTAATTCTAACATTGATACTCATTAGCATGCTTGACAGGGTTAACTGGTTTAACAGGGTTAGTATATATAACAAGTTAGTAAACTAAACAGAGTTTACCCACTTAATAGAAATAATAAACTAACTGAGTTAATGGCTTAACATAGTCAATGAGTTTAACAGGTTTATAAGCTAACCAGAGTTAATAATCTTAACTGGGTTTGTATTTGTAACATGCATAGCAGGATTTAACACACCTAACATGGTTAACCCTTAACACTGTTAACATAATTAAATTAACAACTTAACAGGGTTAATAGACATCACATAACCAAGTTGCTGTTTAAAGTTTTGAACAATTTTACAAAGTCACGAAATCCCTTCACTAATAAAACTATAGCCGAAATCCCTTAGTGGATGAAAACACTAGGGCCGAAATCCTATGTGAGCCGAAATCACCCTATGGGCCGAAAACCCTTTTTGGGTCGTACACACTTGGGCCGAACTCATATGGGCCGAAATCACTTAAGTGATTTCGTCCAGAACTTGAAAATTATGGGGTGTTTTTGTTAGGATCATCATCTTCAACAACAGCAGTTAACAAAACCCAGCAACTATAATCTCATTACAGTTACATGATTAATCATTTGTAGGAACAATCAATCCAACCAAAGCTGAAACATTCATTTAGATACTTACTCATCTAAATAATCAGGATTAACATCCAACAATCATCATAGTTTTTAACATTTAACAGGAGATCTAATTATGCATTTATCAACTGACTATCTAAGATCACTTTATCTCGAAGATTAACAATCACCATTCTTAGAAAAACAACGATCTAAATATTAAATCATCAATCAAAATCAGATCATAAGATCATAATATCTCACAGTAGCAGTCAATATAAGATATCATCTTAACATGTAAATCACTAACCGTAGATTTAACAGGGGTTTGGCTTCAAAATGAGGAATTCTGTTTGTGGGTTTCAGAGGTAGAGAGAGAGAAACAAAGTGATAAGGTTTGGTAAGTGGGAAACTTATCGGAGAAGATTTGTTTATAAACTGCTTATATAAAATATCTCAAAATACTGGGCCATGGGCCAAGCCCATCTCTGTTTTCGTCAGCCACATGGACGAAAACACAATAAGGTGTTTTCACCACTAGGGTGATTTCACCAGGGAGGTGGTGTTTTCATATTAGCAGGGGTGTTAGGCCAAACTTCCATAATAAATTATACAATCCCAATTAGCACAAATTACACTATCATCATATAATATAATATGCACCCCAAATATCAAATATCAATCACAGTACTATTTAACGTTTTACAAATGTAAGCGTTGTGAAACAAACAAGTTGAGTAACAAACAACACAAAAAAAAATTAACGTGCACTAAATGCGAAGATGGAAATCTTGGAAACTCGAGTTGTCACAAAAGATATGCTGCAACAGTTGTTACAAGCTCAAAAGGCACCACCCACTGCTGCAACATATGCAACATCTGCTCCATCCTCTGCTGAGCTCTGGAAGTTATTTCAACCTATGCTTCATCAACAAAGATAATATTCTGATCAACAACATGAAGTTCAAATTCAAAAGATCAGAAATCTGATGGAAGCTAGGTTCAAGGATACACAAGCAGATATTAAGGCAATTAAGGCCCATCTACTACAAACCACTGGCACTGCTCCTCCTACCATCATCTTTGTTGACAATCCTCCTGATGATGCCAAAAAGGGGGAGACAAAGAAGAAGGGATATGAATATGGTCTATACATTGTACCAGATCTAAAATCTAAACTGGTTGTGGAAATCCCTAGGCCAGATGGTTCCAAAAAGGTTGATGAGACTCAAAATGCATTTGCTGCATTAAAAGCAAACATGAAAGGGTCAATGGAAATAAAAGGGATTAAAAGGTTTGAGCAGGAGAAGAATGTTTTGATGGAAAAGGAAGAGCAGGGTACTTCTGAGCCCAAGGATGAGCAGGAAAATCCTAAGCCTAAAAGAAGACAGCCTACTAGAAAAGCAAGGCAACCCAAAACCACACCTTCCAAAGCCACAAAACATACTCCTCAAACCCCCAAAAGTTCCTCCCATCAAACCTCCAAACCAGCAGATGCTAAAACACCTGTTGTATCAACAGTTGTTGATACTTCAGTGGTTTCAAAAAAAGTTATTTCAACCACTGCCCTCACCATCATACCACCCACTACTCAATCCACTGCCACTCCATAAAACTCCTTACCACCTGCCATAGTGCAGAAGACAACAGTTGACACATCAACAGTTGTAATGACAACAGTAGTTGAGACACCAGTTGTTTCAACCACTGATAGTCAGTCACCCATTACCACAAACACTCCCACACAAGCCATAATTCTTTCAGTTCCTAAAAATCAAACAAAAACACCTTCTCCCAAAAAGGTGTATATAAGAAAAAGAAAATTTCAGGTGCATGATGATGACATACCAGCACCTGTTCCCATTTCATCTGCCCGTTACAATGTCACCAAACCACAACCTTTCTTTCCTCCAAAATTGGCCAACCCAATCATAGATCCAATAACTCTTCAAGTATATGACCCTGCTGATGTTATACCAGTAGCTGCCAGTTATCCACTAGAACTACATGCAGTAAAGAATGAAATGAGGTAGTTCTACACAGTGAATGATCCTTCAAAAAGGAAATTCCCTTCTCTAGTTGGTTATAGAGATCCAGCAAACATGGATGAATATCTAAAACTCAAAGTCAGACAAGCAGACTTAAGAGCTAAACTTGAATGCAAAGGGAAAAGTGATAATGAAGCCTCAAGTCATACGCAGTTTTTGCTCACCAAGGTTAAACAATTAGAAGACTATGCAAGAGACCTGAGCAAAGAAATGTCCAACCTACCCCCAGAAGCTGATTTGCAGGTAGATCTGAAAGAAGACCTCATCAAGCTAATCATGAGTGAAAAGTTCTACCCAGCCAAAGAAGAACAATTCCAAGACTGGCCTCTTGTTGCTCTCAAAACAAAACTGAATAGAATTGTAAGAATAAAAACAGATCCAGGCATGAAAAGGTCAGCACCAAATTGGAGCAAATACAAAAAGAAAATTGATGATCTCACTTTGGAGTATAAAAGAAAGAAGCAGGAGTTGGTTGATGCAAAGGTTGGAACTGCCAAAGCCATAGCAAAATGGACAAGGCAATACACTGATGAGGCTTATGAAAGGCTGAGAAAAAGGAGAGAAACAAATCCTAGCCTTCCAAAGAAGCCTGATTACAAAACCACTGACAAGTCAAAGCAGCAGGCCCACATTTCTGAACCACTGTTTACATCATCAGATACCTCTGTCATTGTGTTAAACCAAAGAAAGAGGCAAAAGCTGACTGATGCAGAAGAAAAAGAAAAGGAAGCTGAATACTTTAAAGAGGCTATCAAGAAAATGGCTTTAGAGAGTGATGACTCAGAAAAACTTCAAAATATAGTCAACAATGTTCTGAACAGGCCTCCATCCCCAAACTCATCTAAAATAAAGACTCTCCCAAGAAACCCACTGGACTCAAAGATACTAAAGTGGATGTCTGATCATAAGACCCACGTATTGACTCTGCTCAAGTCCAGTGGTGAAGTGAAGTATATATCAAGGGAACAAGCACTTGGCCTGGGTGTAGAAGATCTACAAGATCTCCTTGAGCTTACACTGTGCAGGGATGAGAATGATGAGGACTCCATGAACTTTGAATTATAATTCAAAGGTCAAGTTAGGGAACTCCTGATGAGGCAATAAAGATCCTTAATAATGAAGTGTTTCGGCATCATCTGTTCCAGGGGGAGATTGTTGGGATTGAACCCTACAAAGGAACAGATGATATATAGCCAAAACTGGTTCAAAGCAGTGGATCATAATAATCAGTGCTTATACAAAGACTTTCCCCTTGACAGTGGATCTAACAACTGATAGTCTCCAAACACTGATCATCCTAACCACTGATTAGGCCAAGTACTGATGAAGATTAAAGAACTGAAGCTCTATCTACTGATGTGTCCTAAAGTATGGTTGAAGACCAAAGTACTGCTCATTCAAGGACTGATCACCTTTGAAGAAAGCACTGATGCTCAACATCAGTGCTTAAACTACATCAGTGGAAAGTGAAACAGTAGTTTATAGAAACAGTGTCTATGTAATCAGTTGTTTGATAGTCAGTGGTTGTATGTAACAGTCCTTAGAGGTTGTTAGGTTGTTAGATGTCACTTTCATGGTGACGTTGACTTTGATTCTCAGTGGTTTGATCTGTACTATAAATAGAACAGTTTGTACTGTTCTATTCAAGGAGTTTTCTCCTTCAACCCAGTCATCTTGTACGATCAACCATTGAGCTCATGCTGAGGGGGAGTTTTAGTATGTAAGCATGTATTGTAATCATTATGTTTGTAATCATTCGACTTAATGAAAAGCATATGTTTACTGAAAACTATTTCTCTCTGATTGTGTTGTAAAGTTTGTTTCCATTTCTGTTGCATTTGATCCTTCTTTTATTCATCCATTTCTTCATTAATCTCAAACAAACACAATCATAAGAAACTCAGATCCTAACAGGACGTGATGTGGTAATTATAATAAGGTCATGTGTACCATGTGTTGATCGCTTACTCTGGCCAAGTAAGTAGTGAACACATGATACCATGAGCTTCTTATAATGAGCATAGTTATGTCCGATGTGGTAGGGTTGTGACGAATGAAAAAGATAAAAGAACCTTGGGGTCAAGAAAATCTTATGGGCATACTCGTATAAATGGTTTTCGAGGGAACTATAAAAGCGAAGTATGGCGCGCATATAAATAGATGACCCAAGTAAATCATGAAATAAGTCATTTTGGACGAAAGAGCCATGGTTGACAACAAGGGGCATATAAAATCAAAGTATAAATGACCCCAAGGTCATAGAAACAAAAGTATTGCCCATGCGAAAAGACGATCGAAGTCGTTGACTTTGATCGTACTAAGAAAGGATGATGATGATAATCATCATTCAGAATTTATAAGATCATCAAGCATGGTCACATAAAGAATACAGGTTTGGTTAAATAAAGCGATGGATTTCGCTAAGACAACCAAACAAGTCAAAGCGAAGTCTTAATGCATACCTAAAGGGTTGCATTAATAATGACTTCGGTAAATCACCCGGTTGATGAGTAGGAAATTAAACACATGAGTAAACCGAGAGACGGGAACGCGGAGATCGTGACTCAAGAATGTAAGGAACTGAAATCGCTCAAAAAGAGAAATCATTACTGGCAGGAGGTACCACAGTCTCACAGTTGAAAGTCAAAGGACTCGGATTATGAGTTATGACTAAAAGATGATAAAATTTCTTAAAAAGAAATTTTGAATAAATATGTTTAACTATTTTGAGGTTGAACGGGTTGAATAAAGAATAAAGTTTGATTGTTTAAAAGTGATGGATTTCACATTAACAAGTCAAACGGGTTGAATACAATATAATGCCGGATGGCATAACTAAGCGCAAACCGGATAACGGTAGCGTTAAACACAAAAGTATAATGAGCCCGGTAACGGGACATAATCAAATACGAATATATGCAAACCAGATAACGGTGAGCATAAGACGAACCGACGCATAAATGACGTGAGAAGTCATAGAGTCGGGAGAATGATCCGAAATAAAACAATTGTAGTCACGAACTACAGTCAAGGTTAAGGGATCTTAAACTCGAAACCAACTGATTTCAAACATAAACAAGGTGCCTTGACACCAAACATGTATTTTAAGAATGACATGAGTAATAAATGATCTACGGGATCAACATAACCTTTGGGTTATAAATAATGAAAAGGTTTATAGGACCAAAATGACCCGTGGGATCATCAATAAAAAGAAATGAACTATAAGTGCCTTGCCTTAACAAGGTAAAAGCCTAAAGAAATAGCCCACGAGGCTAAGGGAAAAAAACCTACGGGTTACTTAGATAAAGCGAGGGAACCAGTTGAGAATCCCCGCGTAAAATAAGAATGAACAAGCATAAATTATTAGCTGTCAATTTCTTGATATGAGTAACTGACATAAGTTAAAGAGAAAACGCTAAACTAAAATTCAGTTTTAGTAAGAAATAACGTTTTTACAAATATAAATTCTGATAGGAATTGAAATTTGTAAATGTTAAAGATACAGGTCTTGACACTGATAGGTGCAAGATGATATATTGAAAAGAAATATTTTCGAAAATGAAAGGTTGAAATAAACCTAAATATGACGTGATGCGATCACGGTCAAGAAAAGTAACGTGAAGCATAATCACATTATAAACCGAGCGATGGATTTCCCTAAGTTAACCAAACTGTTTGAATTAACGAGATTATGTTATTTCGAGTTGCATTAGTTCATATGAAATACGTATATGCTTTGTAACCAAAAAGATATTACCATACTTTTTTGGTAATACTAACAATTGGTTAAAATACGAGTAATGCTTAAAAGATTACTCAGAATCAATTGCATTGAGTTTAAAACTCAATAAATTATGTAAGAAAGGTTTCGAGGACGAAACCTCTTTAAGGGGGGTAGACTTGTAACACCGCGAAAACGGGTTTATTAATCAAACCATATTAATACTAAAAGACGGGTAAATTACCGTAATGGTAAAAGTAACCCGGTTAATATTAGGATTTTTAAATAAATATGCTTAATATTAAATTAAAGCTGGAAGAAAGCTTTTAAGAAAATAAAGTTTATAGAAGCCCGAGTTAACGGGACTTAAAATAAACTGAGTCATAAATTCCCCGAACCCACTAATTTAACTAGGAATGTTTAACCTAATTAATGAGTAGAAATAGTGTTAGAAATAAGTAGGTTGTAGCCTACTTAATAACTGACCAAACTAGAGGGTCCAAATCTGGATAGACTTGAAAGTTAATTAATAAAAGGGGTTTTAAAACAAAACACACACAAATTGTGTGTTCTGTTCGTCGACCAGGAGGTTCCCCAGGAACCAAAACCCTAATTCCAAGCAAATCATCAAATTAAAGATCTACACGAAGCCCAAATTCACAACCGAATGTGAATTAATGATCACTCAAGCTAGGGGATCATAAGGTATGTAAAATTTTGATGATTCTTGAAGTTTTGAAATTTGATAAATCTCATAATCTGCGAATTACGGATGAATTATAGAAGCTATGGCTGAATTATGATGTATAATTGCTTAGGAACCAGACCCTAAGTGAAAATTATACATAAGATGCTATAAATTGAATGATTTGATGAATTTACTACACTAGGATAAGCGGGTATTAATCATATGATGAAATTGATGATATAATTGTGTTTATAATCATCATATATGATAGAAATAAGGAAATACTTGAACAAATTGTGTGTTTGAGTTTATAATCATACTTACTATGAAACGGGTTTTGTATGATAAAATGAAAATGATGATAGATTAATGTTAAAATGATGTTTGATATCATCATGTGTTAAAAATGATTAAAGTTGTGTTAATTCGATGAATTTTGATTACATGAACTTGATTGAACAAGTAATTAAACCGATAGCATAAGAGTGATGCTTACCGGATATTGATAAAGTAATAAAACAAGTAGTTGATCTACATCGTGTAATTACTTTCGTCAATAGGTAGTTTGACTTTTTAAAAGTCAAAATGACCAATTATATGATCAAATGATAATTTCGACATAAAGATCGTAGGATGGAATAGTCGTGAATGATTATGACTAGTCTAACCATCTTACAAATTACAATGATAGTTTGACGCTTGACGAGCTAGGTGAAAGCTTGGGAAGGAAGCGGGTCAAACGAATCAGGAATGAAGGAAAAGCATAATCTGGATGCTAGGTAAGTAAAGCTTACACCTTTTTATTTATACCTATTGGTTTTATAGGTTATGAATAATATAAAGTCTTGTTTGAATTATGATGTTCCGACACGACATGTGCGGTTCGGAACAAAAGACAATAATGATAAACCATGTTTAATGGTTAAAAAGAACTAATATGATTATTTAGTCATGCAATGACTAATAGATAGCGAGTTGGGAATGATTACCATATAAGGTAAACCAATACAAATAATAAGGGTAAAACGGTAATTCGTCACTCGTTGACGATAACCGTTAGTTTTTGAAAGACACTCTACGGCGTAAGCTATCAAGGGGTCAAAAGAATTAAGAAATGTTTTTATAAGTAAAATGACCGTACGGTGTAAACCGGAGCGCGTCGTGTAGAGGAGATGGTAATAAATACCATCTTGCAAAGATAAACGATCATTTAGACTAAACGGGTCAAAAGGTGAAAATATCACCCTTTGACGATATCGACTAATGACTTTGTCGAATGTATGATTACAGGAATATATATATCGAATGGAAATTTGCATCGCTATTACTTAGCGTTTATTAAGCAAAGCACTAAATGAGTCGATATGTTGATCCGAGCCAGGTATGTGTGATAGGTTAACTACTCATTTAGAACGTAAGGTTCAATGAGAGTTAAGTGAAGTTGAAAATGGATATTCGGTTATCTTATAGGTAAACCGAATAATTTAAGTTATAATCATGGTGTTTTAGAAACATAATGGTGTCTAAACAAGATTATAGTTAAAAGGTCGGATTTTGGGATCAAACAAGTATTAAAAGTCCTTCGTCATAAAAGAAGGACTAAAATTGACTAAAACGCCCTTGTAAGCTAAATCGAGCAAACGACCCTTAAAGGTTGTTTGGAAGTGAGTTATAAGATGAAATAAATACTTTGAATAAGTATAAAAAGCGAAAGATGTAAAATATTGGTCAAATGATTCTATAAGAGTCTTTGCCATAAAAGAATGATTCGAAGGGTAAAACTCGGAATATATAAATCACCACATTGAATCCACCACAAATATAGTTGTGGTGGGAGATCATTTGATAAGAAATGTGGACATATGAATTTAGAAACGAATGAAAGCAATTCGTGCTTAAAATATGCTTAAATACCCTTAACGGGTCAAAATAAGCTTATGAGAGAAATTGGGTTTAAGAAGGTATATGAACCTGTAATTGGAACCTAATATGATAAACATCATTGAATTTAATAGGTTCATGAGAAATAGGGGCCAAACAAACTTGTTTGTTTGATAAACACACGAACGGGTCAAAAAGTTAGTAAATATATTTTAAGCCGAAAGTTTAAAAGTCTCAGATTTTGTTAATCCGGATGTCGGATTTTAATTTCATGTGATAGAAAATTTAATTACGATCACGTAGGAAGAAACGTGACGTAAATCGGATAAAAAACGAGCAAGTTATGCTCGTTAACGTAAAACTTGGTTTGGCTGAAAATATGCAGCAGGTATTAACAAGCAGTCTGTCGAAATCATGGCCTCGCGTCACGCGACGGCCTAAGCATATCGTCGTCGCGGCACGCGACAGTGAGATCTAATCCCGCCGCGGCACGCGACGGGTGTAAGTTGCTGCATTTTGTTGCTGTTTCATTATTTGACATTACGAACTTGTCTAAACTAGTTTCAATTGTCAATATAACTAAAACATTTAGTGTTTTATGAAATGTAGGTTTAATGTATGGTACCAAAAGACGATCAAGAATTCAGCTTCCGCGAATAGTTTCGTCGTCATGTTTTAAACGGCGAATTTACATACAAAACGTTAGAATGTTTTATTTAATAACATGTTTTATTAAATTCGTATTAAAAATGTATGTTTAACAGTAACTACACTATTATAGTTGGAATTTATATGATAATCGCATAAAATAGACTAAGGGTCTTACAATTTGATCCTTAAACCTCATAATGGTTTAGCAAGTCCTCGCCCCCTTTATTAATGGAAAACCATGATCATCCCGCGGCTCCTTCTTTTTAGAACCCGTTGAACGGTTTCGTTGCATTTTAGGTTTTTCAGACTTTACAACCGAACCAGTTCCACGAGAGCCCTCTAATGGTACGTATAAGCTGTGTCGGGGTATATCGTACCTATGTTTTGGGGAAGCGGTATATACGTTGCTGTCATCGCCATAGGAGCTATTTCTCGCAGCTTCGTCTAACCTCGCAGCTTCATCTAGCCTTTGTTGTACTTTCTTTGATGTAAGCCGACCGCGAGTATTTTGCTGGACGATCGGTGGTTTCTTAGTTGACGATTTCGGGGTTAAGACCGCTTTTATCTTTGAAAGCAAACTTTTTTTCTGATCGGGGGAGTGCGACTCTAATTGTTGCCGCGCATTACTGAGCTCTGCTACAACATCGACTTCCTCGTCTACCAGTTTACACAGTAGTAAGTCAAGCTTATGCCAGAATACATCTACGTCGTCGAGTTGTCTCTTACGCTCTGCACAGTTAAGTCAATACGGTGTGAGAAACAGCTAAATCATACTAAATAACAAAAGGTTTGTAAGTTTAATATTTTTTACCTGTACGTTTGTAGTTTTCCAGCCTACAAGCACACGGCAACCCACAACTAAGCCACATATGGCAACCACATGATGGGTTAAGTTTTCGCAACACTTCCAGCTTCCTCGTTAGCTCTCCTTCCAGCAAATCAAGTGTTGTATGGGAAACCTTTCCACGTAGGTTGTCCAACAGTGGGTTTCTGTGGTGGTTCATTGTTTTTTCGATGCTGTCGGTGAAACTTTTTTGTATTTCCCCGTACTGAGTTTCAACTATATCAATGACGCATCTTGCTATTTGCTCCAATGAACTCCCGCGCGTAACGTATCTTTTTAAATTTGTGTGCTGGCTCTCAACTCTGTTGGTGGTGTGCTGACCAAAGTTGCGACACTTATTGGTCCACGCACAAACGAACATTTCTTTATAGTATTGTAGCCAATTTTCGTAGACATAATTAAAGACCCCTGCAAAAATAAAATAATGAAATGTAAAAGCGTGTGTAAAATATAATAGATTGGGTGAGTCGTTTGTTGAAGGAACACTTACTTTCTCGGTTGGCAACCACGAGTCGGTTATACAATTTCTCCAAGTTGTACTTGTACATGGGCTCTGAAGCAGACTCGAACACTCTCCGCCAGTACGACATAACTTTCTCGGTTGGCAACCACGAGTCGGTTATACAATTTCTCCAAGTTGTACTTGTACATGGGCTCTGAAGCAGACTCGCACACTCTCTGCCAGTACGACATAAATTTCTCCCAATCTAATTTATTGAACCCTTTCTTGCAATGTTTACATATATTTTGTTCGATGTGAAACTGGCATAGAAACCTAGACGCGTTCGGGAATACTTTAGCACAGGCGTTAATTAGGGATAACTCTCTATCCGTGACTATCACACGCGACATCATACATTCATGCAACATTGACTTGATCCGCTCAAGCACCCACACGAAGTTATCCCTTCATTCTTTGCAAACAACGGCATGTGCGATACAAAAGGACTTGTTGGTCAATGTCAAACCCACAACCTGGACAAATGGCATGTTGTAGATGTTTGTTTTGTTGGTCGCGTCGATCAACATCACGTGCGGGAATGCACGCCACATAGTGATTGAAAGAGGATGAACAAAGAAAAGCTCTGTTACGATATCTGTTTTGGGTTCCTGTCGGGTGTCGTAAATGAATCGGTTGTCATGCAGCACGCATTCCAGTGCCTGTATAGGAGTCTTTCCGTCCATCAGTGACGCTCTAATTTTTTGTACCGCATTTTGCACGTCTTTCTGAACATGCAGGCTGTCGGGAAACTGCTTTCTCAGGGTTTGAAATATGTTACGTGGCTCCATGTTTTGAGCAGTTAGCTGCTCCACTAGCTTGTATTCGACTTCAGTAAATCTTCGCACAAAAGCGTGGCCCAACAGACCCGTCTTAGGTTCGTGGTTATGGTTCGCGTTGTCCACTTTTAACTCCCACGTGTCATTCGTCACGTCCCGGATAGCGAGTAATGAAAATGGACAACCAATTTTTTTGCTACCAGCTTTCCTAACTGTTGCTTTACTACGATGCTGATGTGTGCAAAATGCAACATATAAATTACATCAATTGTGGCATAAAACTAATCCTTTTTTAGTACCAATGTTGGAAAAAGTGTGCTTTTGTCTTCCTTTTGTATTTTCAGGATTAAATGAGCTCAAATTAACAAAAGAAGCAAAAAGACAGCTAAATCTAACATAAATACAAGAAAAGGAACAAACGTGACATGCCCGACCCCACGACAACATCTTCCCAAGCAAAACAAGAAAACAGAAGGCTGAACATGCCCCGTGCTCAGTGAACACGGGGGCGTGCCCAAGTGCCAGCATAAAAGACAAAGCTATAGAAGCTTCTATCGCCCACCACGGGGCCGTGCTCAGCGGACACGGGGCCGTGGTCAACTATAAGATTCGCAGAATCCAGGCAAATCTTGATAGTATAGATATGCTTCTGCACATGGGGGCGTGCCCAGCGGACACGGGGGCGTGGTCAACTAATGCAGACAAAGTGCAATTAATGAAGACAGAGAAGAGGATGGACACGGGGCCGTGCCCATTGGACACGGGGCCGTGCCCGAGCTTCTGTTCAGCCTATAAATAGGAGTGCTTGGCTCAAGTGCAAACCATCCCTTGGCACACCACCTCTCTCACACTTCACCCACCACCCACCACCACCATAACACCATCATCCACCACCATCATAGAGTGTGTGAGTCGTCTCGGGATCCAAGATTGATCGTAAGAGTTCTTGACAATCAAGGCCATGTTTGCCTAACTCTCTTACATCACTTGGTGAAGACAAAGTGTCTAGTGTAATACTTTTTATTTTTAATCTTTTCGCACTTTTTACTTGGTTATGTATTAATGACTTTAATAACTAGTTTCTTATGTTGAAGGTGATTTTTCCTTATCGTTTTTCCGTGGTGTCTTGGCATTATTTTACTGTCTATATAAAATAAAAGATTTTCACCATTCATATCTCCACGGTCTATATGGAGGTATGTTGGCTACCTAGTCGGGGGTTAAGGGAACGGTTTGGTAAAAGTCTTGCCTTGTTCAGTGTATAGATCCTGCAAGGACCTGGGTCAAATTTAGTAGGACCTCCTTCAATACTTAACGGTATTGGATGGTGGGGGTCCAAACTCTTTGATCCCCTCATATGTAAGCTACTATTAATACTTTAACCCGGCTACTTAGGACTGTATCCCTGCTGACTCAGACTACTTAGCCGAGGGTAACGTCACCTTCAAAAGAGGGGCCTACCATAATATGCATTAATAACTTAATTAATTATCTTTAAATAATCCGACCCTTTAGGATTGTATCCTTGCTGACTCAAACTACTGGGTTGAGGGTAACGTCACCTTCAAAAGAGGGGCCTACTACAATAACTAAGATAATCTCTTAAAAAGTGCAAAAGTGCGGAAATAATCAAAGGTTACACTATACACGAGTCGGAGCCAAGTGATTCATCTTGTCTATCTGTTTTTACTTTTATTTTATTTTCAGCATTTTAGTTAGTTTTTATTTTTCTAGTTTAAAACCTTTTTCTAACTTTTTGATTTGATTAGACGTTGAGGATAAACCGGTACTAAAAGCTCTTGTGTCCTTGGACGACCTCGGTATCTTACCAACACTATACTACGCTCACGATGGGTGCACTTGCCCATATGTGTGTTTAGTGTTAGTAAATATCGTGTTTTATAAATTTAAAACTTGGCTAAAAAAAGTGTAAAAGGGCTTAAAATATACATTAAAACCATAACACACTTCACGCACATCAAGTTTTTGGCGCCGTTGCCGGGGACACAAGGATTTTAAGAAAGTTAGGAATCAACGTCCTAATCGTTTTTTCTTATTTTTCTATTTTTTTTTAGGATTTTTCTTAGTTTTTCAGCTTCTGCAGAGCTTAGCACGGGCCGTGCCTGGTCGGACACAGGCCGTGCCCAACATTGTTACTGGCAGTTTTTATTTTCCGAGTTACAGAGAGCTGAGTACGGGGCCGTGTCGGTGCAACACGGGGCCGTGTCCAACTCCCCAGTAACAGGGATCCGGAAAACAATCACTGTATCTCCGACCACGGGCCGTATTCGCTGAACACGGGGCCGTGGTGAACCTTCTGACCAACGTTATTTTCTGTTTTTATTGCAGGACTTGGAACCCAGGCGCCACATTTGAACTTCCTACGTAGTGTATGAGCTCCAGTTCTAGTAGAGACATAAAAGAACCTCTAGAAGAACCCGAACGCTTTCTCAGAAAAAGACTTAAAGCTAAAAACCAAGAGAAAGTTTCGGGGGACCCACTTCCAATGGCGGACCAACGTACCCTCATGGATTACCTACGACCCACTGTCGGTAATCTCGGCGCCGCTATCAATGCACCGAATGTCGAAGCCAATAACTTCGAACTTCGGCCACATTTGATACAAATGCTTCAAAACTCTGCAACCTTCCATGGGCTTGCGGACGAGGATCCCCATCTACATATTACTAATTTCTTAGAAATATGTGATACCTTTCGGATCAATGGAGCATCAAACGACGCCATCCGCCTTCGGATGTTTCCATTTTCACTAAAAGACCGAGCAAAGGCTTGGCTTAACACCCTCCCAGTTGGCTCGGTAAACACCTGGGATGAACTAGCCCAAAAGTTTCTATATAAGTATTTCCCTCCTGCTAAAACGGCTAAACTAATGACTGAAATTAATACATATTCACAAGATGATGGGGAATCCTTGTATGAAACTTGGGAAAGGTTCAAGGAGCTACTAAGAAAGTGTCCTCATCACGGTCTTGAAGTATGGCAACAAGTATCCACTTTCTACAATGGGTTGTTGCCACACACAAGACAAACACTTGATTCTAGCTCCGGGGGACTTTTAGGTAATCGTCGCCCAAATGAAATATATAATCAAATTAAGGAAATTGCTCAAACCAATTTTCAATGGCACACTCCCCGAGGCAATAAATCTATTGCCCCGGGCGCCCATAAGGTTGATGAAAGCACTTCTTTACAAGCCCAAATCGAGGCCCTTTCTTCAAAAATCAAAAAGTTAGAAATGGCAAAAACGGCCTCGATTATGGCTTGTGAAGGATGTGGTGGGCCACATGAAAATTGGAGTTGTATGAAAGAATTAGTTGATCAAACGGAAACGGTAAACTACATTGATAATAGACCTAGGCCGTCGGGTCCTCCAACGGGTACCTACAACCAAGGATGGCGTAACCACCCTAACCTTGGTTGGAGAGATCCCGGCAATAGTAGTAACCAACAAAACCAACGAACTAACTTTCAACAACCACACAACTTTTCTCAACAACAAGGTGGATGAGAAAGGCTTGAAGATACTGTATCTCGCCTCATCTCCGACATCGAAAAGAAAAACTCGGATCGATTTCAGCAATTGGAATCGAATTTTAGAAATCAACAAGCTAGCATTCAAAACATAGAAAAACAATTAAATCAAGTAGCTCAAAATTTCTCCGAGAGACCACAAGGCGCGTTACCAAGCAATACCGAAGCCAACCCGAAAGCGCAAGTACATCTCATCACATTGAGAAACCGAACCGTGGGTCCCGAGGAGGCTCCATTACCGCCAGCTGAAAGAAGCCAATCCAGCCAAACCACGACTCCACCCGTGCCCCAACCAGAAAAGGCTTCTCCACCAAATCAAGAGGCCACCAAGACTCCTCCGGTTCCATACCCCGGTCGGTTAATTCGTCAAAAGACCGATGAGCAATTCGCAAAGTTTGAAAATTTACTAAAACAATTGCATGTTAATATTCCTTTTATCGAGGTCCTAACCCAAATGCCTAAATATGCAAAATTTATGAGGGACTTCCTCACTCACAAAAGGAAAATTGAATCATTGCAATTAGTTAACTTAGGCGAAGAATGCTCCGCCTTAGTACTCAACAAACTCACACAAAAGAAAATTGATCCTGGAAGCTTCACGATTCCTTGCTCGATTGGGGAATCCCCTATTCGTAATGCACTAGCCGATCTTGGGGCTAGCATTAACCTCATGCCCACATCAATGTTCAACCGACTCGGCCTAGGAAAAATGAGCCCTACAAAGATGAGCATACAACTTGCCGACAGATCCGTTAAATTTCCACAAGGTGTCGCTGAAAATCTATTGGTCAAAGTCGACAATTTCGTCTTCCCGGCCGACTTTGTCATACTAGACATGGAAGAAGACACCGATGTCCCCCTCATCCTTGGGAGGCCATTTCTAGCCACCGCCCAAGCAGTGGTGGATATGAATGACGGAACGCTAACATTGAAGTTTGGGGACGAGGAAGTGAAGTTTGGAGTTGGAAAGAGAGTAGAAGACGAAGACCCGGTCAACTACATGAAGGTCATAGACTCAAGCTTGGATGACGCTCTCCGACTTTGTAGCATGGGATGCAAAACATCCCACTTGGGTAACATATGACCAGGCTTTGGGTCTAGCCAAGGACCCTTATAAACGTGGCGCACCACGGAGGCATTCCGCGGAACTATCATTAGTTTAGCTTAGATTAATTTTTTATGTTTTCTAGTTTAGTTTTAATTTTCAGGAATAAAACACACTCGGGATGGCAAAGGAAACAAGGGAAACTTGAACCAGCACCCCATGCAGGAAAACAGGGCCATCCGACAAAATTTTCTTCGTTACAGCAAGTTCAGCACGGGCCGTGTCCGCCCAACACGGCCCCGTGCTGCACAGTCTGCAGAAAATGCCCAGTTCAGGTAAACTGGACACGGGCCGTGTTCACCCAACACGCCCCCATGTCCAGGCTTCTGTTTCTCTTTTTCAATTTTGTTACTGGCACCTGAATACGGGGCCGTGTCCAGACGCCCAGTAACACAAATTTTTGCTTTTTCACACCCTTTTACACATTCAATCAACCTAAAAACTTATTTTTGGGACACATTGAGGACAATGTGTAATTTAAGTGTGGGGGGATGCTAAAACCTTGAATCTTGCAAGTCCTAACTACAAGCCTTACACAAAACTCTATTGGAACGGCTAATCACCCCAAATTTTTTCAAAAACTTCCATTTTTTTTTGTCTAGGTTTAACTCGGGAATTTCAAATTCTAAAAAGGTTATATTTTTACAAATTTACAACCGATAGCGTCGTGATAAAAAGAACCAACATAAGAAAATTATGAAACGGCATGACAAGCTTAATTAAAATTTGATTATATATACTTGATCACGTAAAAACCCATTCCCACAAAAGTGAGTTTTTAGCCTTTATTGAGCATACAAATATTTATCTTTAAACTAAATGGTCATTTTTCGTTTCTTGTGTGAATAGCCGCTTGGTTCTTACGACTCTGGAACTTGCCACGACGATACATTCCCGGTCCTTACCAACTTAAACCCGAGTAAGTAAATGATGGAGGCATTAGGACTAACCATTTTTATTTCTACACCATTATTTTTCTTTTTTTTTTACCACCTACCCAAAATCCCCCTAGTTAGCCCCTTTGAGCCTAAACCTTTTCATTTCATAACCCAAACCAAACACCCTTTCACCCATCAAAACCCTTTTTATTTTTAACCTTTTATTTTAGTAACAAGCCCGGTATTTCGTATGACTTTTCAAAAAAAATGTTGATGATGAAGCAAAAGAGAAATAAACAAACAAGTTTATCAAAAATAACTTTGTTTGAATAAAATCTTCATCAAAATAAAAGTTGCAAAAATAAAAAGTCTTACGAAAGCCGACGCTTGTTACGATTTTCGCCCTTTCACTAACCACTAACCCAACCACCTACCTTTAACCCAAGCCTAACCCTTCACCCCAAAAGTCCTCTTGATATTTACAAAGGTGTATAGTTAAAAAGGAGGAGGATTGATTGCTTGGCAAGCCTATGGTAGGAGTAAGTTCCATGCCGCTCTCGAGTGATTCACTAAAATACATCTTCGGCCGAGTGTTGAGTGATCCCCCGTGAGGTATGTGAACTTGTATATAAATAGAATTTTAAAGAGGCATGTTATGCCCTAATAAGTAATTTATCTTATGAAAAGTTTTAAATAAATCATGACGAATAGGATTGTAAATAAATAAAAATAAAACTTAATAAAGAATCTTGGAAATCCCGACACTCTATGACAAGCCCAAAAACATTCTCTTCTACCCATTCCATTTGGGAGTGTAAAGCCACATTATAAAGAGTTTTGCTTGAGGACAAGCAAAGATTCAAGTGTGGGGGTATTTGATGTGTGCAAAATGCAACATATAAATTACATCAATTGTGGCATAAAACTAACCCTTTTTTTAGTACTAATGTTGGAAAAAGTGTGCTTTTGTCTTCCTTTTGTATTTTCAGGATTAAATGAGCTCACATTAACAAAAGAAGTAAAAAGACAGCTAAATCTAACATAAATACAAGAAAAGGAACAAACGTGACATGCCCGACCCCACGACAGCATCTTCCCAAGCAAAACAAGAAAACAGAAGGCTGAACACGCCCCGTGCTCAGTGAACACGGGGGCGTGCCCAAGTGCCAGCATAAAAGACAAAGCTATAGAAGCTTCTATCGCCCACCACGGGGCCGTGCTCAGCGGACACGGGGCCGTGGTCAACTATAAGATTCGCAGAATCCAGGCAAATCTTGATAGTACAGATATGCTTCTACACACGGGGGCGTGCCCAGCGGACACGGGGGCGTGGTCAACTAATGCAGACAAAGTGCAATTAATGAAGACAGAGAAGAGGATGGACACGGGGCCGTGCCCACTGGACACGGGGCCGTGCCCGAGCTTCTGTTCAGCCTATAAATAGGAATGCTTGGCTCAAGTGCAAACCATCCCTTGGCACACCACCTCTCTCACACTTCACCCACCACCCACCACCACCATAACACCATCATCCACCACCATCATCCATTGTCCATCATAGAGTGTGTGAGTCCTCTCGGGATCCAAGATTGATCGTAAGAGTTCTTGACAATCAAGGCCATGTTTGCCTAAGTCTCTTACATCACTTAGTGAAGACAAAGTGTCTAGTGTAATACTTTTTATTTTTAATCTTTTTGCACTTTTTACTTGGTTATGTATTAACGACTTTAATAACTAGTTTCTTATGTTGAAGGTGATTTTTCCTTATCGTTTGTCCGTGGTGTCTTGGCATTATTTTACTGTCTATATAAAATAAAAGATTTTCACCATTCATATCTCCACGGTCTATATGGAGGTATGTTGGCTACCTGGTCGGGGGTTAAGGGAACGGTTTGGTAAAAGTCTTGCTTTGTTCAGTGTATAGATCCTGCAAGGACCTGAGTCAAATTTAGTAGGACCTCCTTCAATACTTAACGGTATTGGATGGCGGGGGTCCAAACTCTTTAATCCCCTCATATATAAGCTACTATTAATACTTTAACCCGGCTACTTAGGACTGTATCCCTGCTGACTCAGACTACTTAGCCGAGGGTAACGTCACCTTCAAAAGAGGGGCTTACCATAATATGCATTAATAACTTAATTAATTATCTTTCAATAATCCGACCCTTTAGGATTGTATCCTTGCTGACTCAAACTACTGGGTTGAGGGTAACGTCACCTTCAAAATAGGGGCCTACTACAATAACTAAGATAATCTCTTAAAAAGTGCAAAAGTGCGGAAATAATCAAAGGTTACACTATACACGAGTCGGAGCCAAGTGATTCATCTTGTCTATCTGTTTTTACTTTTATTTTATTTTCAGCATTTTAGTTAGTTTTTATTTTTCTAGTTTAAAACCTTTTTCTAACTTTTTGATTTGATTAGACGTTGAGGATAAACCGGTACTAAAAGCTCTTGTGTCCTTGGACGACCTCGGTATCTTACCAACACTATACTACGCTCACGATGGGTGCACTTTCCCATATGTGTGTTTAGTGTTAAGTAAATATCGTGTTTTATAAATTTAAAACTTGGCTAAAAAAGTGTAAAAGGGCTTAAAATATACATTAAAACCATAACACACTTCACGCACATCAGTGCTCACCACTACGGTCGCACACAAGCCATACCATCCCCGTAGTACCGCTAATATTTTTCGATCGGCGGGCAACAATTACGTAACCATTCTCCTTTCCCGTTGCTTGTACCCAATTCTTCAAATCAGTTAGAGACATGAAACGCTAAAAAAAGTTACGTTAATAATAATAACAATAATAATAATAACAACAACAACAACAATAATAACAATAATAATAATAATGTTGATAATAGTTATATAATTTTAACAATAATAATAATTATAATAATTTTAACAATAATAATAATAATAATAACAATTATAATAATTTTAACAATAATAATAAAATAATTATAATATATGTAACAGTAATAATAATAATAATAATAACAATAATAATAATAATAACAACAATAATAACAATAATAATAATAATAATAATAATAATAACAACAACAACAATAATAATAATAATAGCAATAATAATAATAATAACAACAATAACAACAATAATAACAACAACAACAACAATAATAATAATAATAATAATAACAATAATAATAATAACAATAATAACAATAATAATAATAATAACAACAATAATAATTACAATAAAAATAACAATAATAACGATAATAATAACAATAATAATAATAACAACAACACTAATAATAACAATAACAATAATAGTAATAACAATAATAATAACAATAATAACAACAACAATAATAATAATAATTATAATTATAATTATAATAATTTTAAAAATAATAATAATTACCTATATATTAAAAATACATTACCTATAAAATAAACAAGTTCAACATATTGTCTATCATTGTGGAAAAATGGGCGACTTGGGAGACTCTTGGAGAATAACTTGAAACCCAACTTCGATCTTCATTCCTCCTCTACGTTCAATCTGGTTAGTTTCTTGGGTAATTGAATTCCTTCCATTACCATAAGATCTAATCGGATCCCTTCGTAAGTAGGATTTCAGTCACATTAGGGTTTCGGCAGTTTGTGTTGTTTTGTTTGTTTTGCTTTTGGTCCAGCCTGATTATTGGTCCGATTGATCGGCTGGTGAAGTTGTGATACATCTTCAGTCCGTTTTGATATACGGCTTCGAGTAGGCTGAATCTGAGAAGATCAGTTTCATGAGTATTTGAGCGGCTGAATCTTAATACGGTCGGCGAGTCCGATCAGTTAGGTTTTCGGCAGCTTCTGATCCAACTCCAATCCGTTCTGAATTAGGGTTTCGGCAGCTGTTGGGTTTCTTTCACCATGGATGATTCAGCAGACAACTCCAAGGTGTTTGCTACTAGAATTAAGATCATTGATGGAAAACCGTTTGAGCCAAGAAAAACTTCACAGATGCCTACGGTTTCAGAAGTGGGTAATAAGTAGGGTTGTAAACGAACCAAACGAACACGAACAAGACCTTGTTCGTGTTCGTTTGTTAAAAAATATATGTGTTCGCGAACCGTTCACGAACACTTATCGAACGAGATTTTATGTTTGTGTTCGTTTGTTAAAGAAATGAACTTGTTCGTGTTCGTTTGTGTTTGTTTGTTAATTTTAGGCAACGAATGTTGACGAACACAAATAAGCACAAACTAATGTTCATGAACACAAATGGAAACAAACGAACACAAATAATAGTTCATGAACATAATATATAACACACTGACACTTTTAATTTGTCAGAATTTTGATATATTTAAATAAATATAAAAACTAAAAACACTAATGAACTATCGAACACAAGCGAACACGTTACCGAACGTTCACGAACATAAACGAACGAACGCGACCTCTGTTCATGTTTGTTCATTTAACTAAACGAACGAAATTTCTTGTTCGTGTTCGTTTGTTTAATAAACGAACGAACGCAAACGAATTTCCCGCCGAACGGTTCACGAACTGTTCGCCGAACGTTTGGTTCGTTTACAGCCCTAGTAATAAGAAGGTAAGATTCATGTTACCGCTGAATGATACTGACTACGTTCTTGGCTGTTCTGATTCCCCAGATGAGGATTATGCAGTGGTTTTTGATAAGCGAAAGGTATCATTTGTGCTACCGCTAAATGATGTCAGTCCTACTCGTGTTCGAAAGCAGGAACAGGGTGATAATGCTCAAGTCCAACAGCAATTGTATGCTAATGTGGTCCAAAACAAACAGGTAGAGCAGGGAGGTACTAAGCGGGCTGTGTCACACCCCGATATTTCCACGTATTACCGGTGGGCCCGGTGGGGAGTATCGTGACGTAGTTGATATCATCATAGACAATTTATCACAGATTATATACACAGTGGAAGTCGAAAGATATAAACATTACAAACCGAATGGAAGTAATATCATTTATTACAAAAACGGTTGTAAAGGATCCACAGGCGGATCAAAGTTAAAAGAAACACTGTTCAGCAGATTTATAAACATCTAAGCTTGCAAGACTCTTTATTGATGCTAGGAGTAGCCAGCCTATTCCGATTAGTACCTGCACTTAACCTTTTTGGAAAATACGTCAGTTTTCACTGGTAAATACAATTAACCGACTCATTTTGAAAATGTTTAAAAAAAATTGATTTGAATGCACAAGGCACAAAATATCTTTTATAACTTGGGATAATTATTTAAAAATAAACTTGTTAAATAATTACGTGTTTATTATACGTTCAGTAGCCCGGGCTGAAAACCGGGTTAAAGATTAATTGACACACCACATAATATAATCCCGCGGCGAGTTATTCTCGAACAGGCGGTTATATCTTTATATATACGCACCGGCAGGTGTATGCCTACACCCCGTGCTTAGGTCGTGGCCATTTCAATGAACGATGCCAAGGATATCCGGGACATGGTCATTAACCCCCCCAAAGGCTTTAAGCAAACAAAACAGATTAAACGGGTCATCTCAATAAATTAACCTTCATATAATTAACAATTCAATGCCCGACCAAGCGGTATTTTATATACCGTACCCCAAGCCCGTATAAGGGAAAATAAGTTAAAAGTATTTACCTGAGCAAATTATATAAATTTATCCCAGCCGTACAAATCAGCAAGTGCAAGTATCTTTTACTGGTCTACTAAATCTGGAACGAAGGTTTTAATTAACCTATTAGATTCCTAACGGGTCTTACTTAAGTTAAACTTAGACCGGTTAGTTTTAAAGAAAGGTACACGGTTCAAACGCAAGATTAAGCGAAGACCGGATTAGAGTGTGGTTTAGACCCGACAAGTTTGAAGACTTGTATAATATGGGTAAACTAAACACATTCTGGATTTTGAAGTAAAAATGATAAGATTTGACCCGTTTCGGTTAATTTATGCAAACTAGTTACATAACCCGTACCGAATACGATAATTGCATAACGGGTAACCAAATGAGTCATGAACAGGTTTCCTAAGGTAATATGCCTTAAATATGTTGTGATATCAGTAGGATACCTTCCAATATGCCCAAAACGAATTTAACTCAAATTAAGCACCGTATGGGTATTTTGGTCATTTACCTAAGGCATATAAACTACCTATCATATAACTAACTAAACGAAGTGACCATAAGGTATAACCTCGGTAGGTTATTCCCTATATAACTATGGTTATCTATTGTGTTTGGTCGGATCCTAATGATCGACCAAACGGGTCTAGTTCGAAAGTCTAAGCAGTTGTTTAGACCGCTTATCTTACGACCCTACATAAGCACTAAACCTAAAGTGACGAGTTAAACATGTTAAAACATGTTTAACGAAGTTAGAAAACAAGTTTGATATCAAGACAAAGGGTCTTGATACCCAAAAATAGTTTGGTTGCAAAATACGCATAAACACGCATTTTGACCGAAACTATGACTCGTCACTAAGCCTAAATAACGTGGTAATCAGTAGGTATAGTCACAAGAGACTATAACCATCGTGATTACGCTCACGTTATGAAGTTCAAACGAACTTCGTGTTGACCATTGACTGGTCAAAGCAGAAAGTCAAACACTGTTTGACTTTCCCGCTTAAAAACGCATAAAAGAACGAAAGAAGCTTACAAAGGGTCCAAGCTAGGAAGATCTTGATTCAAATTGCTCAGGTATGAAGTGTTAAACCCCAACTTAGAGCTATTTGAATCAGATTGTAAGGAATGAGAATGAAGGTGTTGGGTTTATATAGATTTCGGTAAACCGTTAGGATCGTTCCTCGTAAACCATGCTTGAATCATGACCTTACACTTGGGCCCAAGGTTTTAGAATACCATGGGAACATGTAAAACCATCAAATACCAGCCCATAGGGTGCAAAACCATGGGTTAAAACCATCAAAACCTCAAAAATGGACCAAGTTCAATGTATCTGCCAGAAATTTCAAAAATGGTCCCTTCACTTGTAAAACTTGATTTTTGGCACTTTTAAGCCCCGTTAACCCCATTTAAAGGCTATAAAATAAATTTAAAGTATAGGGAACTTAAAATATGCACAAAAACATCTCGGATGTCGGCTCGTTTGGTCGTACGGTTGCGTTGTTCGGTTAATTACGACGGAAGTCGTAACGAACGCAAAAACGATCCAAATTAAGCGACGAATGGAATTTTATCATGACAATCACTAAAATAAAATATATTAATGATTATATAAATTTTTGGATGTCCGGATATATATTCAGAACGTAAGATATGCGCAAAAATTCAAACTTATGCACTTTTTGACGCTTTTAGTCCCTGTTGATCAAATAAGTTTATTTTTGCGCACCAAACACCTCTAAGCCTATTTCTAAGCTATGTAAAGGATATTTAGGGCATTTTTAACTTATGATCATATTCTGGAAGGTTCGATACCATACGAATCGGTATACTTTTGCAGTTTGACGTAAATAGTCCCTTAAATCGCACAAAGTAGCGCGAAATGTCATTTGATGATATCCAAGCCTTCCGTGGCCCATAATGGGTATTCCCAAGAATGTGTTTAAATATTACTACGCTCTCGTTTGCTTAAATGGTCAACAAAAGACGTAGATTCAAAAGTTGACGCTTTTGGGTCCCTCTAATGCGCAAACTTGCGTATATCACCGTTTAATAGCATCGAAGCCTTATCTAATCTATGTTAGGCACTCTTGAGAGTATTATTAAACATCGTGATGCTTCGGGTTTGTAAAAAGGTCATTCAGAGGTATAATTAAACATATTGACACTTTTAGTCCCTCTAACTTGCAAAGTTGCGCGTAACTTTACTTATAGACATAAAAGCCCTTAATGGCCAATATTAGGCATTCCCGAGAGTATAATCAATTATCATGAAGCTCTCGGTTTGTTAAAAGGTCACTCAGAGGTAAGAATTAACATGTTGACGCTTTTAACCCTTCATCGCGCAAACTTTCAATTAATTACGCAAACGGCTACTCTTGATCAACAATTGGCTCATTTGTGAACATGATTACTGTGTAATGTTATTCAGAGGCTTATAATAAGCATTTTAACATTTCCAGTCCTTCTATAATCAAAGTTTTTGATTTTTCGCAAAATTAGTCCCTCAAATTCAACGTTTGACTTTATTAAGGTTTATTACACGTGTCTATACATTATTGGACGTGATTTTACGAGGTGTTACATCCTCACCCTCTTAAAAGAAATCTCGACCTCGAGATTTGCTAAAGTAGTGGAAGTACTTTCCGACGTATCATGGACTTATCCTCCATAGCATATTTGGGCCTCTACGGGCATCTCAGTTGACCTATACAATAGGTACGTACTCTCTTTCGGAGCTTCTTAACCTGTCGATTCTTAATCTACACAGGTTTCTCATCAAACCATAAATTTTCGTTAGTCTGCATATCCTTATGTGACAATGCTTCTTGACTTATTGTCTATACATATCTTTAGATCACAGTTGTGGAACATATTGATTTCCATCAAGATCCTCAGGTAAGTTTTAGCTTATAGCTTACCAATCTTGATATATTCGATTTCCTCAAATGATTCTATATATCAGAACTTAACTAGCCCTATAAATTGAAAATTCAGCACACCCTTCTTAGGGTGATACCTTCAATTGAACCTTATTCCTTATTAAGGATTCAAGAGGGTTGCGACTTTCATCAATCCTTGATTTTTCCGCCGATTACTGGCAACTTTCAGATGATTATGAATTTGTATGATCTTATTCGTTGTTTCCAAGGCAACTTTCAGATCATGATAATTGGACTTACCAAACTTCTGTCCAATAACAGATGTTTAACATCCCATCTATACAAGGTCTCCAAAGGAGCAGCCTTGATACTTATCACAACTATTATAGAGAAACTCACTTAAGGTGAGATGGTTATTCCAACTACTGCCTAAAACCAATCTTAAGGAATTGCAAATCCTTACGGTTAGTCGAACAAATCGACGATCCTGGGCAGCTGATGGCGATTCTTAATTGTTGCCTAAATATGGTTGCGGTAACCAATGCATAAGCAAGAGAACCGTCTTTCCTAACTAATAATATTGAAACTCTTAGAATTACGAATTAGGCTTTAAGAACCTTTATCTTAAAATTCATCTAACTAGGGTTTCTATTATTCCCGAGTTGGAGGTACTAATCATCACGGAGATTTCACGATACTGTAGCCCTAAGCGGGATGTTAATCTTAACTCTACTAGTCTCTCAGGAGATAACCAGAGTGGTTCCTTGGAGAAGATAACCAGGATACACCGAGATTACCGAGGTATTTCTAAATCTCAGGCTTCAGTTCATCTATCGATACACGTGTCAGATAAATGACACATTTACTTTACGAATGCAAGGATGCCTTAATTAGCGACACTTACTTGGACATTTCTAGATTGGATATCTTCTTTGAATACCATTAGCCGACTCTAGTACTATATGACCATCGGGATATCTCAGTGGTTCCATGCATTAAACTTCCATACTGATTAGGCATGGAAGCAATCTATGGGACACACTAGGATACGCCAATCCTCATATGGCTCTTTTATCAGGCATAGTCTAGCATTCGCAGTTGATAGAAATCAATGAGATAACAAAATAAAGTAACATATATTGTCGTACTCGATCTAGAGAATGAGTACTTTAGATTTTTATGAATGAAGATTATTTGATGAAAATAAAAGGAAATGTCTTTATGATTTTCTTCGGCAAGTTTTACCTTATGCTTAATATCTGGAGTTCTTATGGGATAATTCTAAAAGTTTGCTAAGCTTATGGTCTATGAAGACTCAATAGCACCTGAATCCAAACATGATTCTTAGTAATACCATCATAATAAGGGATGTACATGGTGTCATTTTTTATATGAACCGTCTCAATAGCGCCCCTATTCTTAGTCTCTCTATACTTAGCTATACTCTCTTTGACAGTTTTAGGGCAGTCTCAGCTTTGACCGATTTATTTCTTAACCTATAAAATGTAAGTGGCTGAGGTAGATCCATAATGGATTTATAAGAAGCAAGCTTTTAATATGCCTTATTATTTCCGATGCTAAGCCACCGATATTTAGTGCATTATGCTTGGATTTTGGATGAGCCAAATAGGACAGTATTCCAGACAATAAATTATAGTCTGTAATATATTGTTGACAGTCTAGATCCTTCATGGTGAAAATCATAAATTCTTATTCCATTATTTCTATTCTGTGTTGCAGATAATCGGTTTTTAGATGAGTCCATAAACTTGGACCATCCTATATTGTATGAGGGTATCTTTCCTGTGGACTTTATTAACGTCCTCACCAATTAAGGGCATCACCCTTGAATGACTGTGATACATATCTCACCATGTCTTTCTCAGCACAATCGCTAATGTCTATAATGGTTTCCATTTCATCCAACAACCTTACGAAATCAATGGCTCCTTTTTCGCCATTGAAGTCTCTTGACTTGCAAGAGACAAAGTACTTTTAAGTATGTCCTTTAGAGGAACGGGGCTCCTCGCTATGTGTCATCTTATTTGGTTTGTCCTTCGCATTCGAAGTGTGAGCAAAACTCTTCTCATGAGCAGGGAAATATGATATAGAGCAAGTAGCATTCGGCTTTTCGACCCTTTTCAGATCCTTTCTCATAGCCTTTCTAACAGCTGCATCAATCACAGCTTGGAGATTAACTCCATTAACCTTGAGATTAACCTTTGTTGCATCATTAGCATTTGTCGCACCATCGGTATTGCGACTGTTATGTCTCTCATTCAAGTTTTCCATACTTGAAGCTTGGCACTAAACACCAAAATTAAACAATTGCTTAATTGCATTTCTATAGCTAGTCATCGTCCTGACGACCAACATACATTAGCCATGGTATCCTTAAACCTTACAGCTAATGGGGTATGAACATTCCTAATGAATGTCATTTGAATGTATATCAATTTACTTAGCCTAGGTCGCAAAAGATCCATTAATGGCAATTAAGGTTTGGACCGAGTCCATTACCCTTTTGACAGGAGATCACAATGTCACAACTGTCTTTGTCATATTGATGATTTTAGATAGCTCGAAGGCTTGCCACAATCGCTTTTACAATATGAAACATGAGTTCGTCTTGAATGATATAAAAATCATATGGCACGAAGGCCTTGTCACAAAGGACATTATAAGATATGGCAACAAAAGGCTGTCACGGAGGACATTAATTTATAAGTCACGATCTTATTAGATTAGGGACTTTATGGTTCGAACGTAGTTCTTCACCTTTAGACAGGGAGTCATAGACTACAACTGTCATCGTCCTTGAACGACGATTCATTTTGGCACATAGGCAAGTCATAGGACATCATTAATGGATGTTTACCTATATACATATATATATATATATATATAATTATTGTCATTGAGTATATTAGTCATGATCTTATCGATCTTATAGACTATAAGGCTTGGGCATTGCCCATCACCTTCGACGATGTACCATAATGGTCATATTTGACAATGTCTCTAATGGACAATATAGTATATAGCCCGTAGGCGATATAGATCCTAATGGTGATTCGGGATAACGTCACGAAGGCAATACAATAAACACACTTATATATAGGAAGTACCAGCGGCGTATCCACCATGTGTTTATTGTATTACTCTAGTTTCGTTATCTAAATCACCGTCAAGATACACATAAATCATAACCATCGAGTCGGAAAGTACTTCTTGAAATCTCACTATGAAGATAGGAAGACCTAAAACTGTACTTCAAATATCCTATAAAATAATATGATCATCGTATTAGATGATATTAGTCATGATCGCACTGATCATATAGACTGTTAGGGTTGGGTATAACCCACCACTTTAACAGGGGATCATAAAGACCACCACTAACTTTGTCTTATTGCCAACAGAATAAAGTATAGCCCGTAGGCATTTCATCACTAGGGATGTTAATATTATGATCATCATACTGATAATACTAGTCAGGATCACATTGATCATATAGACTATGGGATTTGAGCATAGCTCACCCCCTTTGGGCAAAGAATTATAAAAGATTACAATTGCCTTGTCACGATTGGACAATATAATATAGCCCGTAGGCAAAACATCATTAAGGATGTTAAATTTAATCATCATATTGATGATCTTTAGTCATAATCTCATTGATCATATAGACTATTAGGCTTGAGCATAGCTCACTACCTTGAATAGGGGATCATAAGGATCACAATGTCAATGTCACTAATGGACAATATATTATAGCCCGTAGGCACTTCATCACAAATGGATGTTTATATTTTGATCATCATATTGATGATACTTGCCATGATCTAATTCGATCATATAGGCTTTAAGGCCTGGACATAGTCCAAAATACCTTGACGGCTGGCGTGGTTTCTCAAGTCACACTGCCAGGAATGTTAACATGTTCTTAGATGTCAACAAGGATTAATTTGTCTTAATGGTCACACAACATTACCATGATCGCATTGATCATATAGGCTTGGAGGCTTGAACATAGTTCGCCACCTTTGGATAGGAGGGGTAACTCCTTTAACTATCATAGTAGAAGGAATAATTATCCTTAACTACCGAAAGTTTTGGCCAATTAATGTGGACTTGCCACTTGGCAGGGGTAAACCATTAAGAAGATCTTTTGAAATTTTTTAGGTGATCGATAAAGTTCGAATAAAATTCATACTAATGATTGATAAAGGACGATATGAGTACCTATATAAAATTTATTTATTTATTTATTTAATTTTTTTTTAAAACTCCCAATAAATCATTAGGAAATTTTACCATAGTGCCTCAAACAGGACTTTTAATATCATACTTGTCCATAGAGGACTTAAAAGGAAATTATAAGTCCGGATAGGGACTATAAAAATATCATATGTCCGTATAGGGACTATATTAAAATAGTTTGCCTATGAAAGGACTATAATAAAATATCAGGTCTACAAAGGTTGTGATGAAATATCATGTCCACTAAGGGACTATAATGAAATCTCGTGTCCACGTATGGAATATAATAGGGTAAAATGTCCATGAAAGGACTATTTGAAGTGTAATGTCCTCGAAGGGACTATTATTAAAAGATAATATCCTCAAAGGGATTTTCAATAGGTAGACGTATATATTTATGGGGTCTTATCAAAAGAGGTAAGTCTATAAGGACTTTGATGAATTAATATGTCCACGAAGGACTACAATAATTAAATGTCCAAACAAGGACTTAAATGAAAAGAAGTATGATGGAAGGAGGGTCTTCTATTGTCTTCTTTCCCTTATTCTGATTGTTTCTTCATCTTTATTTGTCGTACGCAGTAGCGACTCTGAAGATTTTAGTGAATAAATAATATTTCAAATCAGGACCCATTGCAAAAGTAGAATCCAAGGATTCAATGATTAAAGGAATGACATGGATTACAGATTAGGTTTTGACTAGTATAGTCTAAGTTTGAAATTTGAAAACTCGGAGGTAAGAAATAGGGTTTAATGACACCCACATGTATCATCTTCAATATGGGAGCCTCAGGGACCTTCTGGTATGGACTCCGTAGTCTGGATAAGGGTTTAAACAAGTTTGGTTTATGGGAATAGATTCATAAAGGTCTTTCCTCCAACTGGTTGTACGCTTATCCTAGCCGTGGTACGAAGCTTGGCCTTTCTAGGCTTCGGATGTGGAGAATTTCCATCGACAGCTTCCTTGTCTGGCGATATATTCAAAAATACATAAAATCGAAAGCAATGTTTACTTAATAGGGATGAGAGCATTCCTATGTTTAGTCTAGACTCAGAAGATCTAAGGAATGTGCTACTGTGTCATATGAGATTAAACACTAAGGGCTAGTGTTTAATTCACTCAAACGTCAGCTCTGATACCAACATGTCACACCCCGATATTTCCACGTATTAACGGTGGGCCCGGTGGGGAGTATCGTGACGTAGTTGATATCATCATAGACAATTTATCACAGATTATATACACAACGGAAGTCGAAAGATATAAACATTACAAACCGAATGGAAGTAATATCATTTATTACAAAAACGGTTGTAAAGGATCCACAGGCGGATCAAAGTTAAAAGAAACACTGTTCAGCAGATTTATAAACATCTAAGCTTGCAAGACTCTTTATTGATGCTAGGAGTAGCCAGCCTATTCCGATTAGTACCTGCACTTAACCTTTTTGGAAAATACGTCAGTTTTCACTGGTAAATACAATTAACCGACTCATTTTGAAAATGTTTAAAAAAAATTGATTTGAATGCACAAGGCACAAAATATCTTTTATAACTTGGGATAATTATTTAAAAATAAACTTGTTAAAGAATTACGTGTTTATTATATGTTCAGTAGCCCGGGCTGAAAACCGGGTTAAAGATTAATTGACACACCACATAATATAATCCCGCGGCGAGTTATTCTCGAACAGGCGGTTATATCTTTTTATATACGCACCGGAAGGTGTATGCCTACACCCCGTGCTTAGGTCGTGGCCATTTCAATGAATGATGCCAAGGATATCCGGGACATGGTCATTAACCCCCCAAAGGCTTTAAGCAAACAAAACAGATTAAACGGGTCATCTCAATAAATTAACCTTCATATGATTAACAATTCAATGCCCGACCAAGCGGTATTTTATATACCGTACCCCAAGCCCGTATAAGGGAAAATAAGTTAAAAGTATTTACCTGAGCAAATTATATAAATTTATCCCAGCCGTACAAATCAGCAAGTGCAAGTATCTTTTACTGGTCTCCTAAATCTGGAACGAAGGTTTTAATTAACCTATTAGATTCCTAACGGGTCTTACTTAAGTTAAACTTAGACCGGTTAGTTTTAAAGAAAGGTACACGGTTCAAACGCAAGATTAAGCGAAGACCGGATTAGAGTGTGGTTTAGACCCGACAAGTTTGAAGACTTGTATAATATGGGTAAACTAAACACATTCTGGATTTTGAAGTAAAAATGATAAGGTTTGACCCGTTTCGGTTAATTTATGCAAACTAGTTACATAACCCGTACCGAATGCGATAATTGCATAACGGGTAACCAAATGAGTCATGAACAGGTTTCCTAAGGTAATATGCCTTAAATATGTTGTGATATCAGTAGGATACCTTCCAATATGCCCAAAACGAATTTAACTCAAATTAAGCACCGTATGGGTATTTTTGTCATTTACCTAAGGCATATAAACTACCTATCATACAACTGACTAAACGAAGTGACCATAAGGTATAATCTCGAATGTCGGCTCGTTTGGTCGTACGGTTGCGTTGTTCGGTTAATTACGACGGAAGTCGTAACGAACGCAAAAACGATCCAAATTAAGCGACGAATGGAATTTTATCATGCCAATCACTAAAATAAAATATTTTAATGATTATATAAATTTTTGGATGTCCGGATATATATTCAGTACGTAAGATATACGCAAAAATGCAAACTTATGCACTTTTTGACGCTTTTAGTCCCTATTGATCAAATAAGTTTATTTTTGCGCACCAAACACCTCTAAGCCTGTTTCTAAGCTATGTAAAGGATATTTAGGGCATGTTTAACTTATGATCATATTCCGGAAGGTTCGATACCATACGAATCGGTATACTTTTGCAGTTTGACGTAAATAGTCCCTTAAATCGCACAAAGTAGCGCGAAATGTCATTTGATGATATCCAAGCCTTCCATGGCCCATAATGGGTATTCCCAAGAATGTGTTTAAATATTACTACGCTCTCGTTTGCTTAAATGGTCCCCAAAAGGCGTAGATTCAAAAGTTGACGCTTTTGGGTCCCTCTAATGCGCAAACTTGCGTATATCATCGTTTAATAGCATCGAAGCCTTATCTAATCTATGTTAGGCACTCTTGAGAGTATTATTAAACATCGCGATGCTTCGGGTTTGTAAAAAGGTCATTCAGAGGTATAATTAAACATATTGACACTTTTAGTCCCTCTAACTTGCAAAGTTGCGCGTAACTTTACTTATAGGCATAAAAGCCCTTAATGGCCAATATTAGGCATTCCCGAGAGTATAATCAATTATCTTGAAGCTCTCGGTTTGTTAAAAGGTCACTCAGAGGTAAGAATTAACATGTTGACGCTTTTAACCCTTCATCGCGCAAACTTTCAATTAATTACGCAAACGGCTACTCTTGATCAACAACTGGCTCATTTGTGAACATGAATACCGTGTAATGTTATTCAGAGGCTTATAATAAGCATGTTAACATTTCCAGTCCTTCTATAATCAAATTTTTTGATTTTTCGCAAAATTAGTCCCTCAAATTCAACGTTTGACTTTATTAAGGTTTATTACACGTGTCTATACATTATTGGACGTGATTTTACGAGGTGTTACAGGCTGGTAATCCAAATCAGAATCAAAATGATGATGAAAACGCTAGGAAGGCCAATGATGCAGCTAATCAAGTTCCGAAAGCCAATTTTCGAACGCTAAACTCAGATGCCTCATTGGATGGTGTGGATGTAGTGCTACCGATTGATTCTGTTCGCCAGGTTAACAACAGGTTAGCTAACACTCATTATGGTTATATCCTGGGGGATAGAATTGCATATCCAGTAGTTGAATATTTTGTGAGAACACATTGGAAGAAACATGGTCTTCAGGAAATGATGATGAATTCAAATGGGTTCTTTTTCTTCAAGTTTGAAGACAGAAAGGGAATGGACACTGTTCTTGAAGGGGGACCTTGGATGATCCGTAACAAACCTATGTTTCTCAACATTTGGTCCCCTACAAACACCCTTAAAAAGGAAGAGTTGAAAAAGGTTGCAGTTTGGGTGAAATTGCATGACGTCCCTCTAGTGGCGTATTCTGATTATCGTTTAAGCATGCTGGCTTCAAAAATTGGGTCTCCTGTGCGGTTGGATTCGTATACTATTGATATGTGTAATGAGGCTTGGGGACAGAGCAGCTATGCTAGGGCTCTCATTGAAATATCGGCGGATCAGGATTTGAAAGGGACTCTAACTATGGCTATTCCTGAATTGGATGGAAACAAATATATATTACGGAGACTATTCAGGTGGAGTATGAATGGGAACCCCCGAGATGTGCTCACTGTTGTGTGTTTGGGCATGACTCTGAGGGATGCCCTAAACGTATTGGCTCAACATCCAAACCTCCTACTAACAGGCCGAAAGTAGATGAGGATGGTTTCTCTGAAGTTAAGGCTAAGAAGAGTGCAAAGAAGAATGGCTTTCAAGTTAATAACCAGAAGCCCAAATTTGAGTATAGACCGATGGATAGGAAGAAAAAGGCCGTTGCAACTCAGCAGGTTACTACTTCCCCTAAATTCAAACTCATAATCCGTTTTCTGCTCTTGATTCTGTTGGGGGACATGGTGATTCAATTCAAGGGAGAAATAAAGGGGGTAGACAGATTCATAAGGATTCAGATGAGGAAGAGGTTGAAGTTGTCTATGATGAAACCAATGAGTCTATGACTTCGGGTACATATCATTCGTCTTCTAGAGCAGGGGCAAGCACCTCTTCCACAGAGTTCTCCAATGGATAGATTGTCATTGGTTCGTCTAAAGGGGCTGCCGTTTCGTGGCAACTTCATTTTTGATGATGGAGGATGAAGATTTTGGTTATGTATTTTTTTGTCTGCTAGATATCTTTTCATGACGTATAGTAGGCTAGGTTGATGTGATGTCATAGGTACTTTTATGTTTGTTGGCTTACATATATGGGGCATATCCTGTATATGAACTAGTGTGGAACTCATCCTCACTACTTGTACTTATTTGCGGTTGTTTATAATAGATTCACCGGGGTAACCCTTTACCCAAAAAAAATACATTACCTATTACCTATATATTAAAATTACAATTGAATGAATAGTAACAACACTAAGGGATGAGCAAATGGTATTGAGTACCGGTACCGATATCAAATTTACCAAACCGGGTGTATTTTCGGTACCGGTTCGACACCGGTATTCACCGGTTTTTACCCTCAAATACCGGTGTCGTACCAGTACCGACCGGTACCGAACCGTACCGTACCAGGTATATTCAGTACCGGTACCCACTTTTGGGGATTTCGGTAACGGTATTTTCGGTACCGGCTGGTACCGAGGTCATCAAATCCTGTAGCAACGTAGAAATGCAGGTAATTGCACCGTTTTGATTACTTTTCATACACACAGTAAGTAAACTGTATTTCATTTGAATGAAGTTTATATACACAACAACTTATTTTTTTTTTTTGTGTTTTTCTGTAATGAATGAATTGTAGCATGTAAAATTATATTTATATTATTGATGAGCAAATAATATCAAATCCTGTAATCAATCCGTATCGTATCGGTACCAAATTTGCTATACCAAATCATTTTCGGTACCAATTTGGTACCCACCTTTTGGCGTTTTCAGAATCGTTACTTTCGGTTCGACACCGGTCTACTACCATACCTGTATTTATTGATTTTTACCTTCAAATACCATACCGTATTGTACCGATGATTTTCGATGCCGGTACCTAATTTCGATAATTTTCCAGATCGGTACTTTCAGTGACGTTACCGGTACCGAGCTCATCCATATTTTTACGTGTTAGCACCGTAACAACTAAACTGAAAACAACTGAATTTCCAATGTGTAGGACGCGTGGGTCTTATTATTATATATTAAGTTATTTAAAATAGTTTTTTAGGACGGAGTGACTATTGGTAAGGGTCATTTTTATTTATGTTTTGATATTCGTTATTTGCTTGCCGTTGCTGACACGCGTTTTGCAGTCATTGGGTCCCCGCCGCAACGCGCGGGCAGAAAATCAACTAGTTATAATAATAATAATTATAATGTTGACAATAGTTATATAATTTTAACAATAATAATAATTATAATAATTTTAACAACAATAATAATTATTATAATATTAAGAATTATAACAAAAATACGAATATTAACAATAACAATAACAATATAACTTTAACAATAATATTAATAATAACAATAACAATATAATTGTAGCATGTAAAATTATATTTATATTTATATTATTGATGAGCAAATCGTATCAAATTCTGCGTATAGGTCTTACGCAGCGTCTTACTTTATGTACATACGCTGCGTATAGACCTATACGCAGCGTATGTCAGACTGATTTGACATGGTACTAGGTTTGACTATCTGGTCGTGTACCTACTCCTTACCTACGCTGCGTATAGGTCTATACGCTGCATAGAGGGGTAACCCTATACGCTGTGTATAGGTTTATACGCAGCGTAGGTAAACCCTAAATGTATAGATGGCCAATAAGGTGTCCAGATACTTTTACCTTTTAGAGCTTGAAACATAAAGTCAGTCAGCTTTAAAGACAAAGTTATCATTTGAGTGAGACCTCACATCACCATTCAGTTTCATGAGAGCTATTCATCACTAATTTATTTTTTGGTTTTATTGGTTAAGAAACTACTATTAACTTAAACAAAAATACTTTAACAAAATGAGGAATATAATTGTAATTTCGACAACTTTGGTTCTAGTTTATTTCGATGCCTAAAATAAATTAAAACACTATATTGATTTCGTTACATTGTAACATGAAAACAGAATAAAATTTGTTACAATCTCTTTTATTACCTACCACTCCAACTCCAACCTATTAAAGGGTATGAAAGCAACATGTAGGAGGTGCAACCCTAAACCGCTTTGAAACCGAAAAGTGAAAACCTGACCCGACCATATTTTGGCTTATAAATATTTACCTTTTTGCCATACATCTTCTTCACAGCCAATTTTCATCTCCCTTACCACATTTCAATCTCTCTCCCATTCCGAATGGCTCCCTCTCTCGAACGAAAGATCAAAGATCGAGTGATTAGAGAACTTCCCGGTGACATCGCTTCTGCAGTCACCAAAGCCGTTGTTTTCGTCTGTGGCAACCACGGCGGTGGTGGTGGTGGTGGTGGAGCTGCTGGAGGAGGTGGTGGAAGCGCTAGACCTCCAAACGGCAACAATGGATGCTGTCATAGTGGCGGATCTAGAAAATCCATATAGGGGCAACGTTTCAAAGAAAAGGGATAACGAAATCGAAAAAAACATCAATTTTTCCAAAATTTACACTAGGACCGGAGCGTCAAGGGACAACGTAGGTTACCCCTTGTAAAGAGGTAGATCCACCCCGGATGCTGATCTAATATGATACGATGTTGTCGCGTAACATGTTATAATGTTATAATGTGATTGTTTGTATGTTGATCGTTTTATGTGCTTTTAAAACTATAAATTTGAGTGAATTTCTGTGCAGTTGTCATGTTAGATTTAGTCTTATGTTATCTTAGATCCTCTGCTTCGTTTGACTTGAACTCATGATGATGAGTTTCTTGGATTCATCTTCATGTAAAAAAGAAATTATTCCATATTTTTTTATTTTATTTTAAACACAAACCCTAATAGGTTTTTCTATGATATTTTAATCATCAATATTTAATTACATGTTTAAAATATAGACTTTTAAAGGTTGAGATGAGATGACATGTTTAAAGTACTGCCTTCATAGCCCAGTTGGTTGAGGGCCGGTTTGGTCTCCTAGAGGTTACCGGTTCGATTCCCGCTTGTGGCGAAAGGGGGTAGGACACCCGTGCGCAATGATGGTGACTAACCCACCGAGGGGGGTTTGATCCTGAGCGTCACCCCGGTTTTCACCCGCCTGTTTCTCCAGCGAAGCTACTCGTGTGGAGGCAGCACGGTTTTCCGGGGGAACGCCATCCAAGTCTGATACCGTACGGGGCCCGATAGAACATCGTCGGCAGATCTTGGCTGGGGAATACCGTCTTTGACGGGATTCAGTGACAATGGGTCACTCATAAGAAAGTCACCGTTCAAAAAAAAAATAGACCTTTAAAGGTTGAGATGAAATGAGTGGACTAAAGTGAAGCAATATTAAAACAAGATAGATCTCACCGCCCCCACTGCATACCTCACAAGTCACAAGTCCCTTTTGTGTGGGTAAAAGTAAGTTGGTATTTTCAAGTTTTAACATTTTTTGTTCATTTTTTACTCCTCAACTAGATTTTTTCAACTTTTATACTATTTTTCAAGCTTTCATCGCTTTAATCCTCGTCTACCCTACCAAATAATTGCATTAAAAATATTTCAACTCTACGTTTTATCACTTAAAAATATATATTATAATTATCACAAATTATGTTTTATCACTTAAAAATATATGTTACAATTATCACAATTTGTAGAGTTAGGTGTACTTGGTTTATTTTAGGAATCGGTTCATTGAACCTCTTCCAATTAGGCCTGGTTTGGAATGTTCAAAAATTAAGAAAATTTCGGAAGACCATAAAGCTAGTCTTATTGTCCCCTTTTCGATCCAAGAGATAAAAGATACGGTTTTCGATTGTGGGGACGATAATGCTCCCGGTCCTGACAGTTTTAACATGAGATTCATTAAGCATTTTTGGCATTTTTTTGAATATGACTTTGCAAACGTTTTGAACTATTTTCACGAAGAATGTAAAATTAAATGTGGTAGTGGGTCGTCATTTATAACCTTGGTCCATAAAGTTAAAGACCTAGTAGAGCTCATTAATTACAGACCTATCAATCTTGTGGAAATAATTAGCAAAGTTATATAAAGGATTTTGGCTAATAGGCTCAAAAAAGTGTTGGAAGAGGTTATTGCGGATTCTCATTCTGCTTTCCTTAAAAGGAAGCTAATTTTGGATGGGCCGCTGATTGTGAATGAGCTGATTAGCTAGAGCAAGAAAATCAAGAAACATGCTTTTATTTTAAAAATCGATTTTGAGAAAGCATATGATGAAACAGTGGTTAACCGGGGAAGGTTAATTCACTGGTCTCGTCAAGTAGGGTTAATCCCTTCTTTCCGAGTATCGGTGGCTGGATCGTCCGCTGACCTGTCTCCTGCATAAGGAAACACACCGTGACTCGTAACAAGGAGGATGGGGTGGGGGTGCTCCTTGTTACCATTCTCCAGCGTGAGAATCAGTATTTGCTTGAGAGCAAAGTATGTGATAGTAGTAAGTGTGAGAGAGAGCAGATAAGCGATACCTCTAACCTGGTCTGGGATGGGTATATATAGCCGAAGAGTGAAGGAGGGAAATTGAGTGGCTAGACCGACAACGCGCAACCCTTTGCTTGTATGTCAGGTGTCACACCCTCAAAAATCCACAAGCGGATTATTACCGCGAGACGTGTGACTGACCAGGATCATACCACCAATCATAATAAACATTAAGTAAAGTAAAGTAAAACCAAACGTCTAAAGTTCTCCAAACCAAAGTCCAAAACCAAGTTTAACAGTCAGCGGAAGCATTAAGTTCAAATCCAAAATATAAGTTTTAAATTTAATAAAGTTTTTCATGAACACACAGCGGTTCATGTCCCACAACGACTCCTTCTCCAATGCAAGCTCCAGCAAATAACCTAACGACATGCAAAGCAGGTGGTAACGTGTCAACAAAAAGGTTGGCGAGTTCACAGTTGGTTGTATGTTTCAAAGTTGTTCCAAAAACCATAAGTTATTTCGAAAACCATAAGTTATCAAATTCCTTGTTCTCATAACCATATACTGTGGGGGCTACCCCAATGTTCCAAACCACTAGACCCATACCATATCGACTACTGACTTAAGTTATGTTGAGTGCCCTGAGTCAATGTCTATCATCATTGACTAAGTGCCCAAGTCCATTAGTCCACTCCCGTCCTCTGCGGCACGGTGTGAGGCTTGTCAAACATAATAACGCTATTTAACTAATAACCCGTTCGCCATTGGCCCGGCGATTAAGTCGATATAAATTGAGTGGGGACTTTAAGATAGAGTTGTTGTCTAGTAATCTAAAGACATGTATTATAACGGTTGTCTCCCTTCCCATGGAGGGCGGAGGTACGTATTCTACCCAAGGAGAATACGCAGGTTATATCCCACCCAAGGGGGATAGTTGTTCTTTAACCCATTCCCAAACCACCGGGAATCCCATGCTTTGAAGAATAGTGTGAACTCACCTTAGATTAGCTCGGCACATAAATGTAGAGGTGTACAAAAAAACTGGTTTTAGAACCGAAACCGAAAAAAAAACCGAAACTGGTTTTATTTTTAACCGGTTTTTTTATAACCGGTTTTTTTTAACCGGTTTTTTTTATCCGCCGGTTTTTATACCGGTTACTATTCTTGACTTCAAAAACCGGTTATTAACCGAACCGGTTATTAAAAAACCGGTTAAAACCGGTTTTTTTTGGGAAAACCGGTTAAAAACCGGTCCCAACCGGTTATACCGGTTATTGTTTTGGACCTCAAAAACCGGTTAGTAACCGGAACCGGTTATAAAAAAACCGGTTTTTATTTTGGGTGAAAAAACCGGTTTTTTTTTTTAACCGGTTTTTTAATAACCGATTAACCGATTTGTACACCTCTAGATAAATGGTCACTTGAGCTAATGTGGTCAACCACGTCCTAGAATGATTACCATTTAATTCATTAGGGTGTGCTCATGCAATTCATGTAAGTACTACACATAGTCTACCACTTAGCCACAGAATCACGTTGTCATACAATTACTCGTTTAGGTGAGTTAGTGCATATGATTATGTCATTTCATAAAACGTAATCATTGTAACCTACTTATGTTTCTATTAACATTCATCACCTTTTGATAACCCGTATGCATATAAACACAAATTCCGTCACCTTCTGTACATTACAATTTTATGTCCGACATTTAGACAGTTTAACACAAGACAACACCCTCTAATTGGTGACATGGGTGACATTTTAAGTGTGATTTAATATAAAGTTGTAACCACACCAATCCTATAGTAGCAAACTAAAACAATCAGTGGTTTCAAAATTAGGCTCAAGTATTCAAATAGTGGTTCGGTTTAGAAATAGTCAGTATGTTCTTTGATGACATCATAGTTGATGTCCATGTATGTCACCTTCCATAACTTCCACACAGAACCATATTCAACAAATACACAAGTATACTTACATTGTAATAATCAATAAAATTCATTAAAAGTATTTAAAACATGTTGGGGAAATTCGAAATTGCTTGGATAAATCTGAAGTCGTGTAATCACTTTCAGATCAAACAATTGGAGTGGCTACCAATCTTTGATAGGATAAAATCAGATTGATTCTATATTTCTGTATGAGAATTTGGTTGAGAGAATTTTGAGGGGTTCTAACGAATTGCAAATTCGTCTAAGGTTTTCCAAAAAACCGTTTGAGAGCGTATTTGCAGTTTTCCACAACTGCTTGCAGTTTCATTTTTGAACAAAAACACCTTTAGTCCCTCATGTTTCAAAAGTGCATATTTGGCCTGAAATTTAATTTCTGATGCAATTTCTGATGCATTTTCTGATGCTCGACCCCAGCCAGGGGCTCTGCCCCTTGGACCCCGCCAGGGGCTGCCGCCCCTTGGACCCCGCTTCTCTCGGGGGCGCTGCCCCCTTGGATCCCCCGTTAGTTCCGATGACATTCAAATAAGCGTGCACTCTTATTTGTATGTCACACGCAATCTCAAATTACACTAAAATATCCAACAAAACATGTTATAATAATAATATAGTTTGAAATGCCCGATATATGACCTGATAATTAAACACACTCCCCTTTTAAGATAATAGTAAATTAATCCATTACATTACAAGATAATATAAGATAACGATGACTTCTATTTCTCTTGTTAGCCAACAAAGAACTTTCTAAGATATCCTTCTGGTATCACGATGGCATTCAATAAAAATAACAAGAATCATAATTCATGACCCGTGAGACAGACCCTTCTGTCGGGTGCTTACAGTGTACGACTTGATCAATATAGATTGATTCGGATCAAACTCGATGCCGTTCTATCCCAACACAGTCAATTTTCCCATGTCAACCACGTATAGCTACTTGTATATCGGACCTAACTAAAACTCATGCGTATCGGACTATAATAGGTTCGTTATATCGCAAACTAGTATTGAGATTATATACATATTGGTCTGGTGTATTCCGAGTATTGACTTCACTATGTCGGCTAAGGTTTTCATGACTGAGCAACATGCACGGGATCCCGAACAAACACATAATTACCGATTCACTAAGCTGCAGTTATGGTTCATCCTAACAAAAATATCCCTACGTACACCATCAAATATACGGATTATCACATAACCTATAACCTCAATAGCAATTATCAAGATAACTTTCATCAAGAACCATCAATAATTGTTATGAAAACAGAATACACAGCCAAATATATAACATGGCGTAACGATTTAATCATGAATGAAATCGGATTTGAAATATGATACCTAGTTAAGAAAGCTATCAAAGATCTTGGGGCCTTGATCCTCACCGCAGAGCAGGGAGGGAAGAAGGAAGTTCGCAGGTTGTGGCTGAAAAGTGGAGCAGTTTGTTGTGAATAAACGTGACTCATGCATACATACGTAACCCTTTTTAAGGGATAAGAGCTGGGGGCGGTTGACGATTGCTACATGGGCCGAAATCCAACCAACAAATAAAAGAGGATTGGGCTGGGGTTGGCCGCACACAAGTGGGAGTGTAAGAAATTTTACACAGAAATCTGTTTGGGGCCGGTTAGAATTAATACGAAAGAAAGAGAGTGTGGGCCGCAGAGGGTGTTTGGGTTTTGCTTTGATGGGCCGCACAAAAGAAATAGAAATGGCAGCCATTGGTTTGCTATTAATATGCATATATACATTTCTATTGCTTGTTGATTAATAGTTATATAGATATATTTTTTTAACCATTTAAAATCAAATAGATGAATGTACGATACATTCCGATGCGATACGATATGTTACACCGAACGTAAAAGAATGTAAATAAAATGCTCGAAGGAATTGAACGGTTTATCTCTGAATTACGCGTTGTCACATCATCCCCAAATTGAAAGACATTTCGTCCCGAAATTTAGCATGCAGTCACTGAAGAAGCTAGTTGTGTTGTGTGTTTTCCTGGGGTATCACATCATCCCCCCGTTGGTTTGGAATTTCGTCTCGAAATTCCGAAGTAGCTTCAGTATTGGACTCACTTTTCTTGAACAACTGGGGATACTTGCGTTTCATTTGGTCTTCTCGTTCCCAGGTCAATTCTGGGCCACGACGGGAGTTCCAACGAACTCGGACAATGGGTATCTTGGTACGTTTGAGAGTCTTGATTTCCCGGTCCATAATTTCCACCGGTTCCTCGACAAAGTGCAACTGGTCGTCGATAGTGAGTTCGTTGAAAGGAACGATGAGGGTCTCATATGACATACACTTCTTCAGATTCGACACGTGAAAGACGTTGTGAACACCACTGAGCTCTTCAGGAAAATTCAGTCTGTACGCCACCTTGCTGATTTTCTCAGTGATTTCGAAGGGTCCGACATAACGCGGATTAAGCTTGCCCCGTTTGCCAAAGTGAACCAAACCTTTCCAAGGTGAGACTTTAACTAGTACCCGATCCCCAACCTGGAACTCGAGAGGTTTCCCTACGCTTATCGACATAGCTTTTCTGACGGTCACGAGCTGCCGCCATTCGTTTTCGGATTTGGGCAATCTTTTCCGTTGTGTCTAGAACGAGTTCTGGGTCGATGATTTGGCTGTCGCCAACTTCGGCCCAGCATAGAGGTGATCGGCATTTCCGTCCGTACAAAGCCTCGAACGGAGCAGCCTTGATGCTGGTGTGGTAACTATTGTTGTACGAAAACTCCACCGAAGGTAGTTGTCTTTCCCAGCCGTTACCAAAGTCGATAACACATGCTCGAAGCATGTCTTCAAGAGTCTGGATGGTGCGTTCAGTCTGCCCATCCGTCTGTGGGTGATAAGCTATGTGAAACACCCGCTTTCCACATTCGATAATAAAAATAATAAAATACAAATTTTAATGAAATTTGGGCATGACCCGTTCGTTAAATAGGTGATTCCCTGCTTTTTGCACTTAAAAACATTTGCAAAACTTTAACTTTCTAACACAATATAAGTCATATAAAACAACATTTAGGTACAAGGTCTACTAATCATAACTAAGTTAAAGTACATACGAACCCCAAAAGAATACACGTATTTGGTTTGACAAACCAAAATCATAATTTTAGACCCATATTCGTAGATAACTCCGGAAGCGCGAGGTGGGTGTATCATGTGTGTTTGTCCCAAGTTCGCCATAACGTCTAAACTGCGGATTTACCTACATCAAATACCGAAATTAAATTCGTCAGTTATGTTACTTCTAATCTAGTAAATCAAAATTAATCCATTTTATACATTCATCTCATAGACGCATTTTCTTACCCGATAGAACGGGTCAAAACATACTATCTCATAATTGAGATATAACATACCATTATTATCCCGTTAAAACGGGCATTCACATTCGTACATAAACATTCATTCGGTTCGTTTAATTTAAACAAATACATTCCTTTCATTCATACGCATACACTCCAACCGTGAGTAACGGATAAAGTAAATTTCATTCATTCATTCATCACTTATCCGTTAATAACGGATAATAACATTCGTAACATAACTTTCATTCGGTTCGTTTATGACAAACGAATTCATTCCTTTCATACTTAACTATCACAGACTATCATAATTATGGTTTTAGCACAAACGACAATTTACAATAAAATTTTGTAAGCATAGAACAACATACCTTCTATTAGTGTGACCCGTTCATACGGTTCGACTACATAACATTTCAAACATTCATTCTATTAGTGCGACCCGTTCATACGGTTCTACTACATAACATTCCTTTACTTTCTCATTTTTCCAACCACTCCTTAAATGCTCAACATATCAAATTACCATGTTTACACTACCACTTTCGAACTAGAATTTATATAACGAGACTAACATTCGTAATCTACATTAAGGATAAACAAAGCTCATAAGAACTTACCGTGGTCTTACGCTACTTGTGTTTTGGAATGGCTCGTGCCTTCTTCCTTCTTCGCTTCTACATGTTACAATTTCATACTTTTAGCTTTCATACGAATTAATTACATACGCATTTCCTTTATTCATCATGGTGTTAAACAACTATGCACACTTCCATTTCTATTCTACCACATCAATTTAACAAGGATTTATATCAAATCACAAGTAAATAAACCTAGGCATTTCATCAAACGCCTTATGTGCGTACCATCAATAAGGCATAGTCTACAAGTAATTAAAGCACATTTTCCTTGTTCATTCATGGATCATCATCATCATTTAATCTTCATATATTATCATCATAATCATATATATTCTGTTTCTTATCAAATTATTTGTTAGTGCACTACGTCTATTGACTTCGTCTTGTATCATGTAATAGGATAGGATAGGTTTATCAGTGCCCGAGGTTCGAAAAACAGTTTTTAGTGGTTAAGGTTGTGATTCCGCTTGAAATGAACCAAGACCATTTCAAGCGAAATCAGAATTATCTGATTCCGCTCGAAACTGCTTTGGTCCATTTCGAGCGGAACCCCAACACTATAAATAGGGTACTTGTCATTTCATTTGGCAGACGGTTCCTGAAATTGTAACGAGGTGCTGCCAAAATTTGTCCAGGTTGTAATCAGTATTATATTCAATCAAAGTGACAAATTATATAGTATCAAGCTGTTTCCAAAGCCGTTTCATTGATTCCGCCTTTGATTCGGAAAGAAAGCTCTTCTGAACGACTCGTTCGGGTCAAACAACGATCCTACAAGTGGTATCAGAGCTCAGGAAGAAGAGTTTAACTTGATATCATCAATTTTCTGACTTCTACACCTTCTTTTTCAATTTGAACAAGTTTTAACGGTCAAAATTGGATCAAATTTTCACAGATTGTGTAAAACTACATATTGACAAACCCTAGAAAATTTCACTGTAAAATTCGGACTAAAAATGAGTGAAATGGATCTTCGACTTGATTCCGCTCGAACGAACAGATTGTGATTCAGCTTCAAATTATCTGGTTTCGCTCCAAAATGTTGATTCCACTTCAAAATTCTTTCTGATTCCGCTCCAGCTTGCTATTCAGCTTGAAATTTCCAAGTGATACATGTGATTCCGCTACAAAATTGCGTCTAATTCCGCTTGAAATAGAGATTTTGCTTGACAAACCAGCTGATTCCGCTCCAAAATGCTATTCAAGTGATTCCGCTTGAAAATATTTTCCTGATTTCGCTTGAAAGTTGGTGTCCGTCCAAAGTTTTGATTTCGCTTGAGATCAATATTCCACTTGAACATCTGATTTCGCTTGAAAGTGAAATTTGTGTGTCGGGATCATTTCACGTCAACTGAGTGTCAGTATATTTCAAGTTGTTTGATATTGTTTGAACTGATTGTGTTTGTTTGTTTTTGTCCAGGTGATTGAAGATGTCTAGTATCAGTGAAGAATTTTACAACACGTTTTACAATGCTTTTACCTCAGAATCATTCGAAAGAAGATCGGAAACAAGAGAATATTCGAAAGAAATTTCAGAGAACTTGAAGTATGAGAATATGTATGGAAGCCAACAGAAACCACCGAAGCTAATGAAGATTGAAGATTATAACTGGTGGAAAAACCGATTTGAGGGTTGGGTAAAAGCTTTTGCTCCTGAAAGTTGGTTAAAATTAAAATATGGATATACAGAACCAGTAAAAGCAGGAGGAGAGTTATTAGATGAAAAAGAGTTTACAGAAATAGATGTGAAAAATGTTGTAGCTGAATACAAAATGATTACATTGATAAAACAGTCAGTGAGAGAAGATATTATTTCGCTACTTGAAAACGAGAAAACATCGAAGAGTTTATGGGAAGCTTTAGAAAGAAATGTGTAGGTACATCTGAGATTGTGAAAAACAAAAAGAAACTGTTACGTAAAGAGTTTGATTTATTTGGTTGTATGAAAAATGAATCTGTTTGTAAAATGATCGAGAGATTTGGGCATCTAAAGATGGAGTTGGCTAGACACAATATTACATACACTCAAGAGGAGCTGGTTGATAAATTGTTTGATTCGTTGCCTAATGAGCAAGATTGGCAATACTTTGCTTTAATGTTGAAAAACACAATCAAGCCTGAAGATTTAAAAGTGGATTTGCTCATTGAGAGATTGGAAAGTCACGAGCTGGAAATCAAGAAGTCTAAAATCAACAATCCAGCTCATCAGCAGAATGTGGAGTTGTACTACAGAGGAAATCTACCACAGGCTGGGTCTCCAAGAACAACATTTTCTGCAGAAAGCTCAAATTATGTGAACAATGAAAGTCTTCATAGTGGTTTTAACAGTGGATCTTCTTCAACCACTTCAAGTCAAACTGCTTCAAAGAATTTATTTCAGTGTAATATCGCAGTGGATCTGAAGAATTGTCAGAATTTCAGTGAAGAGTCTGCTAAACAGCAGATGGTTTTCTTGGCATCTGTGCTTGAGTCATACGAAAGTCTCGTTGCAGGGAAGATTGGCAACACCAACTTGAAAAAAGAAGATTATGATCAAATCGATCCTGAGGAGATGGAATTGATCGACATAAGATGGTGCATGGCCAGTGCAGTTCGTCGGGCACAACGTTTTATGGAGATAACCGGGAGAAAGTCGATTGGTGGACCATCTACCAAGTTGGGCTTTGACAAATCTAAAGTGACATGCTTTAAGTGTAAACAGAAAGGTCACTTTAAGCGTGAATGCCGGAATGCTTATGCTGATGATTCTGAAAACCCATTCAAGGAAGACTACTACAAGAAAGCAATCTATCATCAGAACAAATCTGAACCTCCTAGATTGAAGCAGCCTGAAGAAAAATCAAGAGCTCTTGCAGTTATTCATGACGATGAAGGTTATGACTGGAGTCAAGTTCTCCCTGAAGAAGATGCAGTTGGATATGCATTTGTAGCTGAGGTTGATCCTGATAGATGGTGGAAAATAGATTATGCGAGATGGGAAATTGAAAAATTCAGAGAATCATTCAAAGAAGCCCAAAGAGCCAAAAGATGGAATGATGAATTGGAATATTACATGGATCCACGGGGTAATCCAGTTGTTGACCCATCAAAGGTGGATTTTGAAGCTGTAACAAGTTTGCTTCCAAGTCAGGCTATTTTCAACACAAAAAGGTTATCTGAAAAAGAATATTTGCCGGATTTGGTGAACAAAATAAAAGAAGTTTGTGAAGCAAGTCTACCAAAGGTGGTAGAAATGAAAAAGAGACAAGAAAAAGAGTTGAAAAAGATGGTTGAAGAAGTGAAGATTACTGCAAAGCTTGTTGCTGAAAAAGAACAGAAGAGTGAAGAAGAACATAAAGTAGAAGAAGAAGAGAAGAAAGAGGAAGATCAGAAAGTTGAAACAGAAGAACCGGTGCTGAAAGAGACAGAGGTAAATGAATCTTCTGATCTATCGAGTGTTGAAAGTGTTGATAAAAATGAGAACAAATGCAGGAATTGCATAGAAATGTGTAAATCCTGTATTGAAAAAGATGAAACAATCAAAACAAAAGATATTGAAACAAGCAAACTTGAAAATGTTTTCAAAATAAAATGTAAAGAAATGATTGAAAAAGAAGAAATTTTGAAACTAAAAGTTGAAAAATTGACACAGAAATGTCAAGGTCTTGAAAAGGATAATGATGTTTATAGACAACTGTGTACAGCAAAATGTGTTGATTGTGTTGAAAAAGAAACTAAATTTCAAGATTTTCAAAAAGAGTATGATTCTTTAAAGTGGTCGAGTCAGAGAGTACAAGAAGCTTATGATACTTTGAAGAGCCAAGTCAAAAGTTTTGATCAAAGATTGTCTGAAACTTTAGTCACTAAAGAAATGTATGAGAGACAGTTTAAAGAAAAGCAACTTGAATTAAACAAGTGTGTTGATGAAATTGCTAATCTCAAACAAGTTTTGGCTGAAAAAGAAAAGGTTGTTACCAAACTTCAAAGTTATCATAACTCTTCGTACATTCTCGAACGCATTTTCAACATTACACCAGATGACAAAGATACTGACAAGAAAAAAAAAGGTATTGGTTCAGAATTTCATCAGGTACCACCACCATTGAGAAACAATTATACTTTTTATGATGAGGAAAAGGTGGCAAAAGGTCTGAACATAGTTGACCAATTACCTGAAAGTATCGATGTGACTTACACCAAATCTGATGAAGCTGATGATTCAGAGGTGGTAAGTAAGGTTGTTGATAGCGTTTTAAAAGATGAGTCTACAAAAGGTAAGTCTGAATCACAGGATGAAAATGAAGGTAATTTTCATGATGAGTATCTGAAAAACATAAAATCTGAGAAAGTTGTGAATGATGATTCAAAAGGATTGGTTTACACCATGATTGGATCGGACAAATTATTCTTAGATGTTGTATTCCCGATTCAGAATGTGATTTCAGAAAAGGTTGATAAAGTTTTCAAAATGGTTGAGATTGAGAAGTCTGAGATTCCAAAGTTTGCTGGTAAAAGTCACAAAACTTTTTATAACAAACCTGGTTTCAAAAAGAAAAACATGAAGGCTGGGTTGGGTTATAAAAGAAAACAAAATTGGAAGAAAAATGAAGTGCCAAATTCTCAAGAAAAAATGAGTTTTGATCAAGGAAAAAGTTTTGAAGAAGAGGAAAAACTCAAATTTAGACAACAGTCTATTGAAGAGTTTTGTGCTCAAAAGAAAAAAGCAACAACCACAGGTCAAAGATGTGTCCAAGAGAACATGTTTCAAGTGTGATCAAATTGGACATCTTGCACGAAAGTGTCCGAATCTGAAACCTGTGGATGTTGACAAAAAGAAGGTTGAAAATGTGGAAACACAGAAATCTGAGGATGTGAAACAAAGGTCAACCAGTTTTGATTCGAAACAAACCTGGAGGTATAACACAAACAAGTTTACTTCAAATTAAAATTGGAAACCAAAACAGACTAGGTCTGATTCAAGACAAACACAGATTTTTCACACACCCAGATTTAGAACAACGCAAAGTTGGCAAAAATCCGTTGATATGACAAAACCCAAAGAGTTTTGGAAACCAAAAGTTGTTGATCAAAAACAAAATGTTCAAAAAGATTCACATTTCTACAAAAGAGGTACTCCGAAAGGTCAAAAATGGAGTGCTAAGAAACAAGTAATTTTGGTAAAAGATGAAAAAGTTGAAATCAAAGTTGAAAAAGTTTTTGATGAGAAAGATTTTCCGAAGCTACATGATGAATATTGTGTTGAAATGCCTAAGTTCCAACAGACCTGGGCTAAATTGTTCAAGTAATTAAATGCTTTGAATGTGCAGGTGCTCAACAAAACCGAAGATTGTGAGAATGAAAGTTGGGGCAGCCTGGCACAGGAAGAGGTTGCTGAATCCTGGTTTGGTTGAACAGGGAGTTTATCGTTTAAAAAAAAATTGTTGCTTGAATACGCCGAAACCCTCACGGCTGAACAAACATGATTACTTTCACAAGATTGAAAAACGGTTTTCAAACTGTCGAAAATCAATGGGTTGTAAATCATGGGGGTACTTTATATTAGTTTTTTTGCAAAACAGAGCATAGTTAGCAGAAAATGGATGGCGAGTCAAAGCTATCAGCATCGTGTTGTCATATTTTCTTTAAATGTTTTTGCATTTTAGGGGGAGAAAAATTGTCAGAAAATACAAAAACATTTGAAAATTTGAAAAAGACAAAAACATGATAAAATTCAAAAATTGAGTTTTTGCGTAAAAAGAGGAAATGATAGTACATCAGTAGACAGTTACAGTACGCTAAAGAATTGAAAAGTTAAAATGTGTTAAACGATCTCACCGTGGATGTGTCGGTAAATTTTTATACATTTAGTAAACTTTTTCGGGATATAAACTTAAATTCAAACTTGCTTATTTTGTGGGGAACACTACTTGGATATATAGGTAACCCCTGAAATCTCGTTTGAAAGGTCCCTTTTTCTGAGATACTAGGTCTTTATACTCAGTGATATCTGGGGTATTATTCCGGGACTTCTGCTGAATGGAAGTTCTGACCTAGTCTTCGAATAATACTTTTCGCATTGCTTGAAATACAGCGTCGCCCTCAGCAAATTGATGAAACAATAAAATTGATAGTCATTGCTGTTGTAAAAAAGATCCTCTAAAGGGGACACACCAAAAGTCGAAGCCGTCATCTCTCTGCTGAACGGAAGTTCTGACCTGAGCTCTCACGGTTCTGCGCAATTTAACCCCTTACAGATATCATCTAGGTATATTTACCTGTAAGACTGAATATTGGGATCTGGATACGGGAGTATATTCAAGAGGTGGGACACATGAATAAGTTTAAGTTCTTAAAACATCTAATTCGTATCCTGAATCAGTTGAAGTTTGTGTGAAAATTTAAGTGGATCAGTATATCGACAATCTAAGTGAATTGTTTAATTCTTAATGTGTAATTAAGCTCAACGGTACTTGTGACTTGTCAGAAACTGATATGATCCTCTAACGCAAACTCAAACAAAAATATTGTATGTAAATATGTTTGTACATATTTCGTTATTGCTTTATATTTTTCAGAAAATACAAAAAGATTTTTGATTCTGCTTTATTTTCGACAACCGATGTTTGAGATGCTGAGTTTCAAAATCTAAGTAAGCTGATTGTGTTTCTGAAAATAAAACAAGTTCATTAATTTGAAACTTGAATTAAAAATCAAAAACAGTTTGTGATATCTCCAAGGATGATGAGAATCTAAAGGAGACGATTGAAGAAACTGAAGTGCCAGATCAAACTGAGGTAAAAATTCAAACTGAATCTTCTGAGTCGTCAAATAAGGATGAATTAATGGGTAATAATGCTAAAATAATGAACACTTTGATAATAAAAATGATGAACAGAGTAGGAAATGCGTGGAAACATGCAGTGCCTGTACTGAAAAGGATGAAAACTTAAAATCCAGAAATGTTGAATTTACTAAAACTAAAAGAGTTTTCAAAGATAAATGTAAAGAAATGTTTGAAAATGAAAATGTTTTGAAACAAAAAGATGAAGAGCTGACACAAAAATGTAAGGTTCTTGAAAAAGAAAATGAGATTTTGAAACAAAAATGTTCAGCAAAAAGTGATGAATGTTTACAAAAAGAAAATGTTGTTCAAGAAATGAAAAAAGAATATGATGTAATGAAAATTTCATATCATACAGCAAAAGAAGCTTATGAAACTTTGAGAAGTCAAATGAAACGTATTCAAGCTAGACTAGCACAATATTCTGAAATGACACAAATGCTTGAAAACAAATATAAAATAAAACAACAGGTTGTAAATCAATATATTGATGAAGTTGCTGAGCTTAAAAGTAAAATGGCTGAATTAGAAAAACAAGAAGAGAATTGGTTCAGAATATCATCAGGTTCCACCACCGTTTGAGAAAAAGTTTACATTCTATGATGACGAAAAGGTGGCAAAAACTTTCGACATGGTTGATCAATTGTCAGATAACATTGACATCACTTACTCCAAATCTGATGATGTTAGTGATTCAGAGGTGGTAGGTAAGGTTGTTGAAAGCGTTTTGAATGATGATTCTACCAAAACTAATAAATCCGAATCACATGATAAAGGTGAGGAAAGTTTTCATAAGAATTATCTAAAGAATTCAAAATATGAGAAAAAATCGAATAATGATCCGATAATCTTGGCATATTATATGGTTGGATCGGACAAATTATACTCAGATATTGAAGTTTCGATTCAAAATGTGATTGGTTATTCTATTTCAAGATAATAACACCTTCATAGAATCGTTGGTTAACGATTTGGTAGAGCTCGGACACGCAGTTTAGCTACGTCGTTTTAGTTAGACACTTATAAGTTATTCCTTCGTAGGAATGTCATAGTTACATGCTCGGAAATTTTTTTTACGCAACTGGGTTTTCAAAAAAAAAATTCGAAAATATAGCAATAGTATACTCGTTTTAAATATAAAAAAACGCTCGTTTTTTGTGCAATTTTTATAAAAAAAATAATGTCGTATGAAAGAGTTATTAACGTTTAAAAAACAGGGGGGGGGGGAATTGGAAGAGAGAGAAACTATTGCCTTGGATTGACTAGAATGCCCCTAAACAAACTCACGCACCTCTTTTCTTCCATTCAATTTCCCTCATTTAATCTTAGCCCTTGATTAACTAAATGGATGGTCAATATCACTTCATACTCATAGCCTTCTTAGCCAAATTGTAGGATCGGATTCCGACACAAACGAGTCGTTCGGAAGAGTTCTAGTCCGTTTCAAAGGCGGAAACAGAGAAACGGATCTGTAAACAACTTGTTTCACACTTTAAACCTCTTATATATTGATTTGACAACCTTTACAATCAGAAGAGAAACCGGCAGCACTTCGGTATAACTCTGAGATCAATGTTACAAATGAACTAACCAACTCACCTATATATAGTGTTTAGGGTTCGCTTGAAGACACTCTCAAGCGAAACCCTTTTAGTTTCCTTGAAGCGAAACTCATGCATTTTACTCTGAAGCGAAACCGACAAAAACAACATTCTAATTTCACTTTGCATGCAATTTCACGTGTAGTTGCAATATGTGATGTCACTTGTGTGATGTCATCATCAAGGATGATGACATCATGCTTGTTTAGAACCGCACCGAACCCGAGACTCGATATTAAGACGAAGACGACAGATGTGTGCACCAACAGACTCCCCCTCAGATGTTGACGAGTCTTAAGTGTCGAATCTCCTCAATCTTCAGTCTTTATCAGTCTTTGTGCTTCACTCTTTCTATCAGCATCAACAGACTCCCCCTTGCAATGTGCTGGCATTCCTTCAGTTCTTCAGCATCATTTGCTTCAGGATCGTTGTCTGACTTTCACAATTTTGGCTTTTCAGAATCATCACTTCTCAAACTTTAACCTGCATAAACTCTACCTCACAATAAATTTTACAATTTACTCATTTCAAACATATAAACTTTCATTAATTCAAACTCTTCTATAAAAACCTAATCAAAATGATCTTTCAATCTGATGAACCACTTGAAATTTTGATAAAAATAATCAGTTTTAAACACAAACTCCCCCTCAAATCATACTCATCATGTTTAGCACTCAGAATTTTGAAAATCAGCTTTTCAATACCAGTTGTCGAAAATCTTTTTGTATTTTTCAAAATTTTATGCTAAAACACATTAAAAATCTTTTTGAAATTTTTCAATAAAATGAAATGCAATAAAGAAATATTTACATACAATATTTTTGTGAGTTTGTGCAAGAGGATCATATCAGTTTCTGAGACAAATCACCAACACCGTTAAGCTTCATTACATTTTAAGCTCAAAACGATTCACTTAGATTGTCAGTATACTGGTCCACTTAAATTTTCACACAAAGTTCAATTGATCCGAGATACGATATTAATGTTTTAAGCACTTGAACTTATCCGTGTGTCCCACTACTTGAATATACTCCCGTATCCAGATCCCAATATTCAGTCTTACAGGTGAGTATACCACAGATGATATCTGTCAGGGGAATAAATTATAGTACGAGGGCCGTGAGAGCTCAGGTCGATCTTTCGATACGCAGAGAGATGACGGCTTCGACTTTTGGTGTGTCCCCTTTAGAGGATCTTTTGCATTACAACAGCAGCGACTATCAATTTTATTGTTTCATCAGCTTGCTGAGGGCGATGCTATGTTTCAAGCATTTGCAGAAAGCATTATCCGGGGACTAGGTCAGAAATTTCTTTCAGCAGAAGTCCCGGGATAATACCCCAGATATCACTGAGCATAAAGACCTAGTATCTCAGAATAAGGGACCTTTCAAACAAGATTTCAGGGGTTACCTATATATCCAAGTTTGTGTTAACCCACAGAACAAGCAAGTTTGAAATTTAGGTTTATATCTCATCACAATCTACTAAATGTGCAAAAACCTACTGGCACATCATCAGTGAGACCGTTTATCACTTTTTAACTTTCCATTTCTTTAGCATGCTGTGATAGTCCACTGATGTACTATCATTTCCTCTTTTATACAACAAAACTCATTTTTAATTTTTCAATGTTTTTGACTTTTTCAAATTTTCAAATGTTTTTGGATTTTCTAAAAATTCTTACTCCCCCTAAAATGCAAACACATTTTAGGAAATTTGAAAACAAACTGTACAATAAAATGACAACCAATATCGAATCACCTCAATTCGCCATTCACTTGGCATAAACAATCAGAACTCCCCCTCACAACAAACCATTTTCTCATTAAGATTTCAAAACACTTAAGTTTGTTTTAATCAAAATGATTTTTCCGGAAAATAAGTTTGTTTTTACCACATGTAAAGTTGGGGATGTGGTTCATCATATTGTCTTCAACCACTTGTAGAAAATCAAGTACAAATTAATGTCCCTGATTTACCACTTGTTCTAAAAACACAATCAAATACAAAGAATAATGCCGATTCCTGATCCACGATTACCAACTTGGGATCTCCGGCAAGTCCACAGACTTACTGTTCGTAGTATGTACCATCCCAGTCACGAACTAGGGATGGTTCAATTTTCTCCTTCTGCATCTTCTTCTCATAAAATTCTTTAACCCCTTTGACTTTTCGATCAATCATTTTACCAAAAATGTGTTTCACAGTGGGGTTAAAGGCTTTTTCAACATCAAAAACCTTGTTATCATCATAAAATTGGTTTGATATCTCAACTTTACCAATTTTCTTCTTAAAATTTTCATCCTTCAACGGTGGAAAATGAACATCATCCATTTGAGGGACTGAAGTTTTCAATTTTAACTCAACCTGTGGCTCCTCTGATTTTATGGAATCAGATTCATCGCCAGAACTATCAACCAATTTCTTAACCACCCATTTCTGAGTGTCAAGATTTGCTTTCTTCTTATAAAATCTGTTTGAACTTTCACCAATTTCAAAAGTAGATTTTTTGAATAATTTGGTTCGGTCAATTGGCGGTTCAAACTTAATCACTTTTTCTTTTTGTTTACGAAAAACTCCCTGTTTCGATGATATTGCCTTAGAACAATCTCTGGCAATGTGTCCAACAATGTTGCATTGGAAACAGGTTCTCGTTTCTTTCATCTCTTCTTGCTTCTTTGCAAGAAATTTACTATTCGACTGCCTCCAAAACCTTTCCTTTTCTTCCTCATCTCTTGATGTACCTGAAACAAATGTCATCTTTGCTTTAAAATCACGAACATATGTTTCATTTTTCTGTTTTTCTGTTGGAGTAAAACCAAGACCTTTCTTTTTGAAATTACGGTTAGGGTTTGGTTTCTTGTGAAAACCAGAACCAGAACTGTAACCTTTTTTCTTGTTTAATCTTTGTTGTACTCTTGAGGTGTATTTTTTAGGTTTATCAATAAGATTTATATCTTTTAATTCAGAAATATTGATTTCTGTTAGTTTGAAAATCTTTTTGATCATCTCAGTTTTTACACCTCTTAGTGGAAATTCCTCATCAGAATATAATTTGTCGGAATCATTCAATGTATATGCAACTTTGAATGTTTCGTCACTCAAATTAGATTTTGATAACAGGAATTCTTTGTTGTAAACCCTTTTAACTGAAGAATTTTGACTGTTGACCGTCGAACTCGAACTTTCAGAACTAGACTTTGACTCTGACTTTGACTCCTCAGTTTCATCTTTATCCAACACCTGATCGACGACTTTCTTAATTAACTCGGACTCATGATCAGTGTCAGATGATGTAAACACGACATCAATATTTTCTGGCAAATTGACTGACGACTCCAACTCCCACTGTAAATTTGTTGCTTTTTCGACTCTTTCCTGATTTGGATTCCTGGGCAAATATCCATTTTCTAACGGGGGTGGACATTTGTTATAACTGACTTCTTGTTTCTTACCAGAATCCTTCTTGTCAGTCTTTTTCTTTGTATCATTCTTCTTCTTGTTCTTCTTTTCTGGAGTCTTTTCTTCAGTCTCTTTTCCATCATCCTTCTTTTCTTCAGTTACTTCATTTTCTTCAAATGACTTCATGCCTTCAACAGTTGGATAAATCCTGTCAATGACATAAGAAGTACATGAGTAACTTTTCAACAAACGATTAACTCTTTCAGTTTCGATCCTTTGCAGTTCCAGTTTCTGTTCAAGAGCAGCACACTTCTCAATGTAATTGTTCACCACTTTTTGCTTCGTCATAAAAGCTCCTTGAAGTGTTTTCATCGCTGTTGCTTGTTCTTCACTAGTTAAATTGTATTGGTTCATTGCTTTGTTTAGTACATCATAAGATTCCTTCAAACTATTCAAGTTATAGATCAGTGTACTGTTCTGCTTCTTCACAGCTTCACAGTTTTCACACTTCACTGGAATCTTCTTTGCATCAACTTCATCTTCAACTTTGAACTTTGCAACTTCAACTTTTACTTTCCTTTTGATTACTGGAATTTCTTCGTCATCACTACTTACTGGAGTCTTGATCTTTTTCTTCTTCTTTTTAACCTTTTCATCTTCACTGTCACTTTCAGCAATCAGTTTCATATCAGCTGCGAATTTTTTCGCCCAATACTCACGATCATCATCACTATCTTCTTCAACTTTGGCAACAAAAGCTGTGTAAGCTTTGGCTTGATCAGGAGTATAGTTATCCCAATTAAAATTTTCCCAGCTAAAACCCTCTGGTAGTTTTTCATCATCTTGATCTATTATCAATGCACTACCATCAACTCTCTTTAAAGAATCTTGATTAACCGCACAAGCTCTCTTTCCAGAATCTTCAATCACATATCTTCCATGCGCAGTTTGTGCCTGATGTTGTTGAGGTGGTTGTTGAGCAACTTGATGATAAATGGCCTTTCGATAGTAATCATTGTTGTTGTTGAAGGGATTTTGAACTCCACTTGCTTCGCGATTTTTGCACTCCCTCTTGAAGTGTCCTTTCTCCCTACAACGAAAACAAGTGACTTTAGATTTGTCAAAACCTAAAGTAGAATTACCAGCCTCACGAAGATCATCTCTTCCAGTGATTTGTTTGAATTTCTCAGCTCTCCTCAACACGCTGGCTAAGCACCATTTTATGTCCATCAACTCCATTTCTTCAGCATCTATCTGGTCGTAATCTTCCTTTGTTAGCATTGGATTCCCGATACGACCTACAACAAAACAACTGTAAGATTCTAAAACCATTCCTAATAGAGACATATGATTTTTAGCAACTTCATCAGAATAATCTTGATCATTGTCAAGATTTAAAACAATATTGCATTGAAGTTTTCTTCCATTTTTTGTTGCTGAAATGTTTGGATCGAAAAACGGAAATGATGTGAAACTTGTTTTGCTGTTTGATCCTGATGATGAACTTCCAGAAGAATTCTTGGCATTGTAAGCAGTTTCTATTTTTGGAGATACATTTGTAGACTTCTCATTCACCCCTGCTTTGTAATACAACCCAATATCCTGTTCACCATCGAAGTCTTTCATTCGAATAATCTTTCGTTGCTCCATCTCTTGAGCTTCCAACTTCTCAATAAACTTGCTGAGTGTCAAACTGCTAAAGCCTTTCTTGTTTCTAAGCATCATGAGATATGTGCCCCAAGTCTCATGTGGTAATGCATCAGCAAGTTTTTCTATCAACTCTTCGTTGTCTTTCTCAATACTCAATCTCTTCATGTTTGCTAGCAGATTGCAGTATCTTTCAATGATTTGTCTTGTACTTTCATTCTTCAACCCGCGAAACAAATCGAACTCTTTCTTTAGAAGTGACTTCTTGTTCTTTATCATTTCTTGACTACCAACAAATTTTGATCTTAAAGCTTTCCAAATCGAGTAGGAAGTTCCGTTATGTTGTAATAACACCAAGATATCTTCTTTCACAGCTTGTTGTAGAAGACTCAGCATCATTTTCTCATCTTTGTATTTCTTTCTAGCATCGGCGCTTAAATCTTTAATCGGAACCACTTCTTCATCATCATTCGTCGGTCGAATGTACTTTGTCTCGACACATTCCCACGCATCCAAGTAGTTAGCTTGTACCCAATTCTCGAAACGACCTTCCCAACCTTTATATTCCTCAATGTTCATTAGTTTGGGCGGCTTTTGCATCGTCCCTGTTTCGTTTTCCATCAATGTGTTCTGTGTAATACTGATCGGTGTAGCTGGGGTAGCGAATGCGTTGTAGAAATCCTCGTCCATGGTGTATCACTTTGACAAACCTGACAAAACCTGTCGAGCAAACACAACCACAATCAGTTTAAAGATTTTTCAATTAACTGAAACAAACTGGTACTCGAACTGATGACTATTTTGTGTGGATTGAAGGTTGACACACTGTGCGGACTGATATGACCTGAATCAAATACCAACGTCCTGACACTTTGAAATCTTTGAACTCCGAACCGTACGAACTGGACTATTTCACGCAACTTGACCACACAGAACGACCTGACTTACAAATGTACTGATAAAACCGTGCAGACAAGGATTTTCTTTTGTGAGAACTGACTGAAACCAATACTCAAACCACGCAACCTGTAAATTCTATTCAAACAATTTGAACAAAATATGCACACGACTTAATCAACTAGCACATTACAACTACTATATCACAAGCAATTTTAATCCATACTATGCAAACAATCGTCAATACTGAAATATATCACATGTATCTCGATATTCACATACTTTCATGCAAATACAACATAAATTGTCCAACAAAACTCACAAGATATCACATGGACGTCTGACAATCCTTAATATTGAAACAACACTAACACATATATCGAATATGAATCACATGCTAACTGACAAATCGATTGTAGAGTTTATCTCAACATTTACATACAAACCGACACTCAATATCACATACAATCACACATCAATTAATACTTTTCAATAACCGACAAATTTTAGTGAGCTGACACCTTAACACATCTCGATAGAATTCACATGTAAATCTGATACACATGCAAACACATGCTTTGGCTGACATTTAACTCTCAACACATGATTTGATCTTTTATAGTCCCAATACTTTTTCACATGCAAACCGATTTATATCACATGATGACAAACACTTTTGCTGATAACTGTTAGAATGATATAAAATGATATGGCCAATTTTAAAGATGTCTGACAACAACTCTTACTTTAATACAGCAATCTGATTGAACCTCTCCACTATCCGATGGCAATCACATGTAATTCACATGTAAAACCTATTTCACATTTGTTTATTAATCTACGAGACTTTTAAGAGCTATGTGCCGACCAAACGTGAATGTGCTATGTAATCAAACTTAAAATACTTGCCAATCAGATCAATTTCGCTTCAACTATTCAAGCGAAATCCTTTGTTCTTCAAGCGAAATCGACAGACACAAATACGATTCAAGCGAAATCTTCCAAAATCTCAAGCGAAATCTATGACATCAGCATTTTCGATCAAACTTTTGTCCAATTGATTCAGTTTTAGTCCGTTTTTAAATCTGAAACTCTCAAGGATTTGTTAAAACGTGTTTTCGCATAATATGTGAGAGATTGAACCGATTTTAACCGTAAAAAGTTTTAATTTTCGAAAAAGAATGGTGTAGAAACAGAAATTACGGCTGAATAAACAAGAACTCTTCTTCACTGGCTCTGATACCAATTGTAGGATCGGATTCCGACACAAACGAGTCGTTCGGAAGAGTTCTAGTCCGTTTCAAAGGCGGAAACAGAGAAACGGATCTGTAAACAACTTGTTTCACACTTTAAACCTCTTATATATTGATTTGACAACCTTTACAATCAGAAGAGAAACCGGCAGCACTTCGGTATAACTCTGAGATCAATGTTACAAATGAACTAACCAACTCACCTATATATAGTGTTTAGGGTTCGCTTGAAGACACTCTCAAGCGAAACCCTTTTAGTTTCCTTGAAGCGAAACTCATGCATTTTACTCTGAAGCGAAACCGACAAAAACAACATTCTAATTTCACTTTGCATGCAATTTCACGTGTAGTTGCAATATGTGATGTCACTTGTGTGATGTCATCATCAAGGATGATGACATCATGCTTGTTTAGAACCGCACCGAACCCGAGACTCGATATTAAGACGAAGACGACAGATGTGTGCACCAACACAAATAAACTTCCTATTATATCCTAACCCATAATTTATTATCAAAACTTTTGGATGTTCTTTTATGTATTGTTACTAAGTTGGGCGTGTCGACAATTTCTACCAAAAATATATGGTTATTAAATCTGTAATGCATTCCATATTATTCGCTACTACAAACCGTTTCAACATGGGCGAAGCTTTTAAAGGGCCGGAGGGGGCGGCCGACCCCTCAAACTTTTCGCTTAGCAGTGATGCATTCCATATTATTCGCTACTACAAACCGTTTCAACATGGGCGAAGCTTTTAAAGGGCCGGAGGGGGCGGCCGACCCCTCAAACTTTTCGCTTAGCAGTGGAGAGTAAGTAGTTTTCGTACAAATTTTTTTGGGTATATACGTTTTCGACCCCCGGTTTTATAGAAATTTTTAGGACCGGTGACTTCCGCCCCCTCGGTCGGAAATTTCAAGCTTCGCCACTGCGTTTCAAAGTTATAGATAACCGGGTTGTGCACATACAGACGATTAGGTCGGAAAGTTTAACGACACATTATGGTCATGAACATGATTCCAAGTTGATCCTCTTCGGATCACCTAACGGTGGTAAAGTGGCTACGATGTGTGAGAGAGTTGTGTGAACCAGACTGTACCGGAAATCAAGCTTTTCCGTTGATGGTTCTTTCGTAGTTTTGGCCTCCAAGGTGTTGGAAAAAAAATTTCATTTTTTTGGGTTTAGACATTTTGATGTATAAACTATAAGAATGTTATGAGAATAAGAATGACTTGAAAGAATGATTTCTAGTTCATTTCTTTGATTATAACGGTTCGTCTTAATTTGATGTATTCTTACCATCATAGACTTGAAATTCTTTAGGAATATTCATTAATGTACCAACTTTCTGAATCATTTGATATACTTTGTATAATTCCGTTTACGTGTTGGATCAATTATCAAAAATTGCGTATTTTTAACTTGTAAATTGTGATTAGGGTGGTTTACATGAGTATTTTGTTTCCGCAATTCGGTTTTCCACGATGTACCATTCTCCTTGAATATCTTATCTTTAGCATAGTTATTTTTTTAAATGGCCAAGGAATAAAAGCCAAGCTAACTGGGGTAACCCAATGACAAAAGTCGACCACAGACAGCGCTGGATAGCCCAAATTCACCATATTCAGTTCCCGGGAAAACCTGCCACCCAAAAGCTCACTGAGGTAAAACTCGGTTGAGATTGAATAAGAACTTGAGAACTATGGCCTTAAACCCAAATCTTCATTTCCCCTCCGATGCTAGTTAGCTATAAATCAAAAGAAGGAGCATGACAATTTTACATGTGTACAATCATTTAATGTAAAGATAATCGGGTTGATTACACCCATTAACAAATATAATATATCACAATGTTCAATTCCAATTTACACCAGAGGCTAATTGCTTTTAGTTTAGCATATGAGAAATAATAATCAACCTTCCCTTAGGCTGCACGGTATGGCAGCGTCCTCCGTCCCGTCCTCCCTCGGCGACGCCACGTCCCCGTCGTCACACCACGCCGCCCCCTCCGTCCCGTCCTCCCCGTCCGAATTCAGACGTTTGCGACGGAGCAAACCGGTGGGCCCCCCTCCGTTTCTTCTCGGCGACGTCCGTCACCCCATCCCGCCCCGCCCCGTCTTCAGCCCCCCTCCGTCACCATACCGTTCAGCCTCACAACTCGCGGGTTACACCAACTCGCTGATATACAATGTTCAACAATATAATGTTAACTTTGTTGAGTTAGGTCGATTAATTAGTTGTATCACCGAGAAAAAAGGAAAAACTGGTAACATATAACTCAAACTAGAAAGGGTGCACGTGTACTGGTAAAAAGAAATGATATATTATATTTGTATGCGATATTGTGTCACATCGTACATTTTTAGAGGATAACACGATATATTATGTGTGTAGTAAATTACAAAAATCGTCATTTATGTATGTCACTTATTGCAAATTGTGTCCTTTGTCTTTAATAATTACTGAAAATGTACCCGATGTTTGCAAACCCTTACAAGTTATGTTCTTTAGTACTAACTCAGTTAATTTTTTGTGGTTAAATCTGATCAAATGTACCCCACATGAGGGTATTTTGGTCATTTTACTCTCATGTGGGGTCCATTTATTCAGATTTAACCACAAAAATACCCTTATGTGAGGTCTATTTGGTCAGATTTAACCACAAAAATTAATTGAGTTAGGGCTAAAGACCATAACTTGCAAGGGTTTACAAACATTTAGTACATTTTCTGTAATTATTGAAGACAAAAGACACAGTTTACAATAAGTGATATACATAAAGACGATTTTTGTAATTTACTCGTCTATTAATGCTAAGGTTTGTATTATATTGGAATTTTGGTCGGTTATAATGGTCCGGCCAGTGAATTGTCTTTTACGATAGACATTTGAAAACCAAGAGATAGCAATTTTGATTAAAAAATGGTTATTGGATTTTACCACTCTCAACTATTGGGTATTAGCCGATGTCACTTCCAACTATCACTTTTACTCCCATCACTCCCAACTAAACACTTTGTGTGTGGTGTCACTCTGCAGGTGCATATTTCTTAGTGTTTAACTTGTGTTCTTAGTGATATTAGGCTAACACTTTATGAATTACTAATAACTGCATGTGAATCTGCTCCTAAAAAATAAAATGGGAGCCAAAAACCACTCAACCGGAGTGACACAACATACAAAGTGTTAAGTTGGGAGTGCTGGAACTGGAAGTTAAAGTGATAGTTGGGAGTAGCAGCGGGCAACACCCAATAGTCCGGGGTGAAATACAATAACCCTTAAAAAAATGTTAGATATAGTATTCTTTTTATTGGAAACTTATAAATCTTCTTTTTTAATGGAAACTTGTAACGAATATATTAACGAAGATTTGAAGGAAAAAAAAAGGTTGTTACGAATTTGACGTGCGTAGGAAGAAAGCTGGATTTGTTGACAGACCCAATGACTCTTTAACCATAAGGCCTGATCATGCATGTGCCCATGTGGGGTGGGGTGGGCTGGGTCAGGAGAGGGGGCAACAGCTGCAAATACATTTACTTTTAAGAGTTAAATTAATTTAAATTTAAATATATATAATAATATAAAGAACACATCTTTTGGCAAGTTTGCATAGTAGAATGTGGATTGCAAGTGTAAATCTAACACTTTCTTGGTATAGAAGTATGCTCTACGCACTGTGTATTGCGTATTAGCCAAGTAATACCTTCCAAAATATAACTATTATGTAATTTATTAGGAAACTATTTTTGTAGGTAAACCAGTATAGGTAAAAGTTTTATCGACGGATACAAAATTTGAAATGTATAAGTGAAACTTTCACCCGTTGGCCGTTGCCAGTAATTTTCTAACGAAACTTCAACAAAAGATTTACGACTAGAGATATCATCGATGAAAGTCACTTATTTTATAGTGACAATTCACTTTATATCCACAATAGAAAGGTTTATTAATATATTCATATAAAAAGACAATTAGTTTATAAATATTTTCAAAGTTTGTTACTATTCTTTTAGTTTATTTGGCGGATCCACCCTTTCACCAGGGTGGGCGACCGCATCCCTTAAAAAAATAGTGTATATTTTAGGCAAAAAAAAAACCCGATCGCACCTCTTAAAAATATGGTTAAATACCTGATCCGTACCCCTAGCAAATAATTCATGTATCCGCAAATGGATTGATGGTTACGTGATAGTTTTATTTAGTAAGTTTGATTTCATATTTTATACATTACAAAACTAAAATTAGAAAAAATAACGAATGTAAGCCATTATAAGGGCAGGCGGGGTAGATAACTTTTTCCCCGTGATGGAAATATTTCACCCGTGAAAGAATGTCAAACACCACCCCCACTGTTTTATATCACTCGTGCATTTCATTACGCGTGGAAATTATCACGGCGTGAAGAATGAAGATTGTGAGGGAATGTGAGGATTTATTGTTGGGTGTTGTGAGTGATGGACATTTCCACTAAAAAAGGTTGTGAGTGATGATATAATGGTTGATGACATGACGAAACTTGATTGGATGTTGCAAATGATGAGTGAGTGATAAGTGATCACCACCCCCAGGCCCCACCCCCTAAGGTTCTTTCTATGCATTTCACATATATTTTTGGTTTGTTACCATTTTTTTGGCTCCCATAAGCCTTCGATTGATTCTAATCTTCCATCCTTTAGCAATGGTTTCTCTTATCACTTGTGACATTTTAACTTTTAAAGTTTAAACCAATCTTTTTTATCATTTTTATTATACGGTATACCTGATATGGCCGCAAGTTTCTCTTAGTTTTTGTTGGGCTAAAGGGTGTGTTCATGACCCTTCATATAGGAGTCATGTCGCACACCTTTAATCCACCATCCAAAACCAGTACTCTAAGGGAGTGGTCATGACCCAACCCTTTATTATTTTAATATATTTTTGTCTCAAAGTCATCAAATGGAGGGCCGTTGTAATCATGGTTTAATTCACGCCAACCACCATCAATCAAGGACTACGTGGTGTAGCCTTCCATTCATTTTCTTATGTGACAAATCATGTTCCAACAATTAACCCACACCCTTCTGCCTTACAATTTCATAGGTTGATCAAATTCTTAATTAAAGGTTACATCATTGTTTGGTGTTTTGGATAGATTTGGATTTATATTAGATAAATATTCTTCTTCATGTGTTGGCTTTTTATCCAAGATTTTCTAGCAGGCTCATGACATTACAAAGTGAAGGTTATGGGTTCGAGTCTTACATGGAGCAAAATTGTTTTGGATTGAGTAGGGGTTTTTACCACAGAGGGCTTTCGGACGGTGAGTTTCCTCTTGAATGGTGGTGGGTCAGGTCACTAGCGCCGTTTGCGGGCGTGTGTGGCATTTTCCCATTGAGTTTACCCTGATGATCTGCCTTTTGTTGGTCTTTCAAGAAAAGATAAAAAGAAAAAAATGATTTTATAACTTCATTTGATATTGCAGTTTTGTTAGTGTTGTTACAACAAATACGAGACCAAGGGTAATGGACAGACTGGTTAGGCAAGAGGCTTCAAGGGTTGAAGTTTGCCTAACGCAGGTCGTGGGGTCCCCCTACGATTGCTAGACGTAGGAGGAGGTTCACTAGTTTCGTTGTTATTCACTTGAAACCCTTGGCTGAAAGAGATTTAGCCTCGGATGTTTGAGTTAGTGAAGTTATGTTATTTTAAGTGAAGAAGAGAAGCATGCATAAAGCAAGTTCTCGAGGGAGAAGAAGATCAGAGATCAAGGAAGATCTGAGCTGATCGGAATGTCCTGCATGAATGACAAGTTTTGTCATTTATAGAGGAAAGGTCTTCTCAAAGAGGAAACCTTTGACTAGTGAACCTCAGCTGCAGTAGAGGACTTACCCATTTAGGGGTTGAAGGCTTTAGACCTGCGGGTAAAAGGGTGTTCTCTTTTTTACATGCCATTTTTGCGGCTGAGAGGAGAGTTGGTGGGTTATCAGTAATGTGACTGATTACTGTGCTTGTTCTTTTTGCTACTCACTATAGCTCGCGGGTTTTGAACATTTTAACCATTTAACCCTTTAGGTTGTTATGTGTTTTAGTCATATTATTGAGACGAGCTACCCTCGTCATCAGCCCCCCAAGTCAGAGGTGTTTGGGGTGAATACCTCAAATGCTTCTGACTTTACACATTGTTTTTATTGCTTAAAGGCTTCGAGGCTTCAAGGGTTCCTGAGCAGTTGAGATTTTGAATATTGAAATGACAACTGATGTGATGGGTGGAAGTTATCGCAGGCAGCGGTTGTGATTACTTGTTGTGTAATTATAACTTCCTTCTTTATCATTTATCTCTTTTTTATTTACACTTAATAACTTTCTTCATTATTTTCTTCAAGCATTCCATCGATCCCTTCTTACATTCAGGTTAGTTATCAACCTTCCTTCCTCATTTTTTCTGTTCTTCCTTTAATCACTTATCATGCGTGCTCGTAAGGACCTTTTGGTCAGTTATTCTCGTCTCACTCAAGAGGAAGTGGAGTCGTTTTGCATTGAATGGGGTATTGGTCTAAAGTATAATCCGGTTGCACCTGGTTGTGACAAATCCATTGATCAACGCCCTTCTGGGCCGTTTGCTTTGTACTGCCTCCATTTCGAGTTCTCCAATCTCCGTCATCCTTTCTCAATCTTTGTGTTAAATGTTTTGGAATATTACCGAGTCTCGTTTGGTCAAACCCATCCTCAGGGTTTGGCTAAGGTTTTACATTTTGAGGTTTTGTGTCGGGCCTCCGGCTATGACCCTACTTTGTTGTCATTCCGCCGGTTCTTCCGCTTGGCGAAGAACGGTGATTGGTTCACTTTTGAAACATCTAAAGTCGATACTTGTTTGGTTTCATCCATGGTTACCACCCTTGTTGCCTGGAAGGACCGGTTCTTTTGGGTCTCAGAGTCAATTGTTCCCTTTAAGATGATTTGGAGACACCCATACGCTGTTCTCAATGAACCGGAACCCTCTAATTCTGAATTAAATAGTTGTTTTCTTAAGGCCATCCGAGAATGTCCTTTGAGGGTTCGACCATTTCCTGAACATTTGCTAGTTTTGTTGGGTATTAGCAAATTATGGGATAAACCTGATCGGGATCCGGTTCTTATGAGGAGTGGTCAGGGTATGCATTTCACTTGTTCTGCTTTTTTACATTCCTTTTGATTGTTTGCTTATATATTTGTTTCCTATGAATTTTGCAGTCATGTCTGCATTGGATATTGTCAAACGTGATGATACATTGGATGTTGCATTTACAGATGCTGAGGTTGCAGCGGGTGATGATGCTGTTGTTAGAGGTTCTAAACACAGGTTTGAGGATGCAAAGTATGTGAGTGTTCCAAATGTGATGGGTTTTACCAAGACTACTGCTCCCAAGACTTTGACCCGTCGCTCTGCTCGACGTATGTTGAAAAGTGCTCCTCAATCCACTTCTTCTGATCATGTGGATTTGAGTGATGATATCGAGGTTTCTGGGGATCAAGGTCCTAGTGTTGATGCTGAAAAAGAGAAGAATTTGATTGTTCTTGGTAAAAAGAAGTATGCGGGTAAGAAGGCTATGGTGACTTCTGTTCAAGTCTCACCGAGGAAGGATGTTGAGGGTTTGTGTGAAGATAAGATTTATGTCCCCAGTTGGGGTGTTAAGGTTGGGGATAGTTTCAAGGATGCCATTGTTTGTGCTGATGTGTTGGCTAATTTTGCTCCTCTCGGTGTTCGAGGTTCTATATCGGAGATGGAGGGTGATACCATGCTTTCGAGGTTGATCTTGAGCTCCTGCAACCTTTCTACCTTAGTGGCTGAAGGTGTTACTCGCTTTCGTAAGAGGATGCAGGTGTATGAGGAGTTTTCTAATAAGAAGGAAAATATGAAGGCCTCCATGGCAGCCATGAAGAAGGATATTGATAGTTTTTAGAAGAAGGAGGAAGCTTGGGTTAAAAAGGTTGGTGAGCTGACCCGTAGGCATGAGATTGAGATTGGGGATTTGAAGAAGAAGATGGAGGCAGATAAGTTAAAGCTGAAGGCTGATAGGGAAGCCTTGGATGTTCAGAAGAAATCCTTTGCAAAGGAGAAGGAAGGCTTGAAGGCTTCTGTGGTTCAAGCTACTGGTGATAACCAGTGGCTTATCAAGCAAGGCTTTCAGCAGGTTGTCACTTATCTCCTTCATTCTAATGAGTTTAACTCTGCCCTTGGGGATGTTTACAAGAAATTGTTGAACTATAGGAAGCACTTGGGTTTGGTTGCTGGTTTCAAACTTCATGAGTCGGGTCAAGCTTTGGAACAATCTCCTTTGTTTCGTCCTGAAGCTTCTGAGATTTTCAAGGAGTCTGTTCACAATATGGAAAGGCTAACCTATCCTTATGTAAGTGAAGTTTCATCTTGCTTCGGTAAACCCCTTTCCATGTTACAGGAATTGAAACCAGCTGGGCTTAATGAGAAAGTTTGCTCTGAGGTGCTTGATTCTTTGTCCAAGAAGCGTTCCCATTCATGTGATAGTGAAGAAACCTTCTCAGAGGATGTGGATGTCTCCAAAGAAGTAAGCCTTGAAGGTTCATGTAACAACCCGACTTTTCGAAGTCAAAGTCAAAGTACAAGTCAAAGTCAAATTCAAGGTCAACGTCAGGTTAACGTTCAGATCTGACATTTCTTGCTTAATTATTGCTTGTACTCGCAGACTCGATAATCGATATGTGTTAATTAAAGCTATTTTAAACTACGATTTATTATTATGTGAAGTAACAGTGCTATAAACGTAACTAAACACTATTTTACTAAACATTATCACATCGCTACCGCATCGCAATTCGAAACGCAGTTATGGATATTGTTTTACGTGTGTGTGTTATTATGTGTTTATTTGTGTGTGCTTATATATATTGTGGGATGTTACTCGCAAACGCAATCGCATTCAATCGCATCGCAAACTAGTACTCTGTGAATAATTGAACTATTAGGATTTTATGAATGTTACGTTTATTGTGTTATTTGTGTAACTAATGTGAAATACTATCGCATCGCTTGCTCGCAACTCGCTTAAACGCAACGCACGGAACGAAAGTTGGAAAACTAACCCGCACGCGCCGTCCGATCGAATGACCATTCAGTCGAATGGACATCCGACCGGATGGCCATTTGTAGGATTGTTTTGGGACCCAAACGAGTCGTTCAGAAGAGATCTTCACCAATACAAAAGGCGGAAACAGATGTATCGGTGTTATTTCAGCTGATTTGCACGAGAAATCACTTTAAACTGTCTTTAGATTGATATCTGATCGATTACAATGCTATAGACACTTCGGCAGAGCTTCGCTACCGGAATCAGAATTCGTTACAAATGACAAGACACATAAGGTATTTATAGGTGAGGTAATTTCGCATGAAATGGTTCATGCGAAATAGTGATTTCGCACGAAATTACTCAAACGAAAACACATTCACACGAAATTACAATTTCGTGCGAAATACCTATAAACATACAATTCCTCGTTTTCCGTGCCCTGATCTTCTATTACAATACAAGACTTGATACAAGACGAAGTCGACAGACGTATGCACCAACAGACTCCCCCTCGGATGTTGACGAAGTCTTCGGTGTCGAGTCTTCTTCAGTTGTCAAATCTTCAGTCTTTATCAGTCTTCTCGATCTCTCCAAAAATTCTCCATTGTAAGCATCCTCAATCAATCTCTTTCTCTCAGAATCTCAACCTGGCTCTATACTCCTCTTGATCAGGTCTCTTGAATCCTTAAGATCATCAGCATCAGCAGCTTACATCTTCAGACTTTCTCTTGATGTCATCAGACTCCCCCTTTCGATAAGCTGGGATCGCAGTCTGGAATTCTTGATCCAAGATCTTGACTTGGCTCACACTTTCACAGGTTCTATGATTGAAACCTGGCTTTTCTCAAACTTCGTTCCTGTACAATCTCTACCTCAAACATAAGTTTCACAATTTTAAGATTTTTATAAAATTATATCATTTGCAGGTATTCTTCCAGAATGATTTATCATTTAAAAGCTTCTGAAGATCACTTGTAAACAAACATTCTTCATTTCAAAAACACTCTCCCAAACTTGTTCATCATGTTTAGCACTTGGAATTTTGAAAATTAGCTCTTCAACATCAGTTGTCGAAAATCTTTTTGGATTTTTCAAAAAGTTATGCTAAAACACACTGAAAATCTTTTTGGAATTTTGATTTTGACGAAATGCAGTAAAGAAATATTTACAAACAATATTTTTGTGAGTTTGTGTAAGAGGATCATATCAGTTTTTGAGACAAAACACCAACACCATTAAGCTTTAAACATTTTAAGTTCTAAACGATTCACTTAGATTGTCAGTATTCTGATCCACTTAAATTTTCGCACAAAGTTCAACTGTTTCGAGACATGATATTAATGTTTTAAGCACTTAAACTTATTCGCGTGTCCCACCTCAGAATATACTCCCGTTTCCAGATCCCAATATTCAGTCTTACAGGTGAGTATACCTAGATGATATATGTAAAGGGTTAAATGCGAGGGCCATGAGAGCTCAGACTATTACTTCCGCAAAATCAGAGAGATGATGGCTTCGACTTTAGGTGTGTTCCCTTTAGAGAATCTTTTCTTCAACAGCACATGATTAGCATTTTGCAATGTTTCATCATTTTTTATGCTGAGGGGGGTGTTATATTTCAAGCAAACGAAAAGTATTATACGGGGACTAGGCCATTGCTTCCGCAAAATCAAAAGTCGCGGGATAATACCCCAGATATCACTAAGCATAAAGACCTAGTATCTCAGAAAGAGGGACCTTTCAAACAAGATTTCGAGGGTTACCCATATATCCGAGAGATGTTCCCCACGAGATAAGTAAGTTTGAAATTTAGGTTTATATCTCGACACAATCTACTAAATGTGTAAAAACCTACTGGCACATCATCAGTGAGATCGTTTATCACTTTTTATCTTTCCAATTCTTTAGCATGCTGTGATCGTCCACTGATGTACTATCATTTCCTCTTTTTTTCAACAAAACTCATTTTTGAATTTATCATGTTTTTGCCTTTTTCAAATTTTCTAATGTTTTTGGATTTTCTAAAATTTCTTACTCCCCCTAAAATTCAAAATCATTAAATAAGAATTTGAAAATAAACTGTACAAATAAAGTGACAACTGTTATCGAATCACTTCAATTCGCCATCCACTTGGCATAAACAATCAGAACTCCCCCTCACAACAAACTATTTTCCCATTAAGATTTCAAAACATTTAAGTTTGTTTTAATCAAAATGGTTTTTCCGGAAAATAAGTTTTGTTGATTTCATAAAACCACTTGTAGGTTAGGGGATTAATTCATCATCTTGTTTTCCAATTTTTAATGAAAGTTAAATCAAGTCCAACTTAATGATCTTGATTAATCACTTGAAGATAAAACCTCTCTTTCAACCACTTGTCGGTTTGCTTACCAACAATTACCACTTGTAGGTTGAAATTTCAAAATTCCGATTCCTACTCCACACTTACCAACCTGGGAGTTCCGGCAAGTCATACAAATGAAAAATTTTCAATTTTCAAAAACAATTTTTCAAGAATGATGCCGATACATGCTCCGCGATTATCAACATGGGAGCTCCGGCAAGTCAGGTTTTTTCAGTTAGAGAGATTCTCCCAAGCCTGACAGTCCTTGGGAGATTCCGAGTTACCAACACTCGGTTGCTTACCTGCCATCTTTTTCTCATAGAATTCCTTTACCCCTTTGACCCCTCGATCAATCATTTTTCCAAAAATATGTTTTACTTTGGGGTTAAAGGCCTTTTCAATGTCAAATTCTTTCTTTTCAGAAAAAAATTGATTTGATATTTCAACTTTTCCAACTTTTGTTTTAAAATTTTCAGCCCGCAATGGTGGAAAATTTTCATCATCCAAAGGCGGAACTGACTTCTCTTCTTTCATAACAACTTTTGGCTCCTCTGATTTTGTGGAATCAGATTCATCACCAGAACTTTCATTTGAATTCTTAACAACCCATTTTTGGTTGTTAAGTTTCTCTTTTCTTTTGTAAAGATCTTTCGAACATTCACCAACCTCAAAAATTGAATTTTCAAAAACTTTAAATTTGTTCGTTGGTGGTTTGGTTTTCTCAACAATCTTTTCTTTCAGTTTACCAGAGACTCCCTGTTTTGTTTGTATTGCCTTTGGATAATTCCTGGCAATGTGACCAACTGATTTACATTGAAAACAGGTTCTCGTCTCTTTCTTCTTCTGAGCAATACTTTTCTTCATTTCTTCTTGCTTCTTGACAAGAAATTCTTTGTTGGATTGCTTTCTAAACACTTGCTCTTTTTCTTCTTCAGATGATTTTCCTGTAACAAAAACAATTTTTGGTTTATAATCTTTTTCATTTTTATGATTTTTTGATGGAATAAAACCAAGACCTTTCTTTTTGAAATTACCGTTATGGTTTGGTTTCTTTTGATAACCAGAACTGTAACCCTTTTTCTTGTTTAACCTTTGTTGAACTCTTGAAGTGTAAGGTTTAGGTTTTCCAGAAAGATTTACATCTTTTATTTCAGAAATATTAATTTCTGTTAGTTTAAAAACCTTTTTGATCATTTCAGTTTTAACACCTCTTATTGGAAATAACTCATCAGAATATAATTTGTCAGAATCTTTCAAAGTATATGCTACTTTGATCGGTTCGTCATTCAAATTAGATTTTGATAACAAAAATTCTTTATTATAAACCCGTTTGTCCTTTTTGACTATTGAATTTGACGTGTTGAACTCAGACTTTGACTCAGATTTGGACTCCTCTATTTCATCCTTATCCAACACCTGATCGACCACTTTCTTTATTAACTCGGACTCATGATCAGTGTCGGACGATGTGAACATGACATCAATATTTTCTGGCAAATTATCTGAAGACCCAGACTCCCACTGTAAGTTTGTAGCCTTTTTGACTCTTTCTGAATTTGGATTTCGAGGAGAATATCCATTTTCGATCGGGGGTGGACATTTGTTATAAACAACACTTGGTTTCTTACCAGAAATCTTCACTTCATCATCTTCTTTTGTTTCAGACTTCTTCTCTTCAGATTTTTCTTCTTCAAAAGTCTTCATTTCTTCTACTATGGGGTAAATCCTGTCAACCACAAAAGTAGAACATGAGTAACTTTTTAACAATCTATTAACTCTCTCGGTTTCTATTCTCTGAGTTTCCAGTTTCAACTCAAGCTCAGCACACTTTTCAGTGTAATAGTTGACATTGTCAAGCTGTCTCATATATGCTCATTTGAGTGTATTCATTGCTATGGCTTGTTCACTGCCTGTCTCGTTGTATTGATTCATGGCTTTGTTCAAGACATCATATGATTCTTTCAGCCTTTTTATGTTGTGTAGCAATTCATTGTTTTGCTTTATCAGAGACTCACAGTTCATACACTTCTCAGAAATCTTGACTGCATCAGCATCTGTTTTAATTTCAAATGCTGGAATTTCTTTGACTTTTCTCAATTGAATTTCTTCTTCAACCTTTTTCTTTTTCTCAGCTTCAGCTTTTCTCATTTGCTCTTCTTCTTCTTCTTCTTCATATTTCTTCTTTTTCTCAGCTTCAGCATTTAAATGTTTTCTGATTTTTCTGCCCAATAGTCATCAGTATAATCATTAATAACATGAGCAACACAACCTTTAGCCAGGAATTCTTTCTCTGGACAATAATTGTCCCAACTGAAACCTTCTGACAATTTTTCATCTTCTTGATCTACCATGCATGCTTTACTATCATTTGAAATGTATTTATCCCAACTGAATCCTTTTAATGAACTTTCAACATCTTGATTACCAAAACAAGCTTTCTTTGAACTTTCAATTTCTTTCCTAGCATGAGCAGTTTGTGGCTGTTGTTGTTGATATGGCTGTTGAGAAACTTGATGATAAATCGCCTTTCGATAGTATTCGTTGTTTCCGAAAGGATTTTGAGCTCCGCTTGCTTCGCGATTTGTGCACTCTCTCTTAAAATGCCCCTTTTCCCTGCAACGAAAACAAGTGACTTTAGATTTATCAAAGCCTAAAGTAGAAACATTCGCATCACGGAAATCATCTCTTCCCGTAATTTGTTTAAATTTTTCGGCTCTTCTCAACACGCTTGCTAAGCACCACTTTATATCCATCAATTCCATCTCCTCAGCATCTACTTGATCGTAATCCTCTTTTGTAAGCATTGGATTCCCTATTCTCCCTGCAACTAAACTACCATAAGATTCAAGTACAATTACCAACAAAGACATATGACTTTTAGCTACTTCCTTTGAATAGTTTTGATCATTTTCCAGATTTAATGCAATATTGCATTGAAGTACTTTGCCACTCTTTGTTGCTGTAAAATGTGGGTCAAACGATGGATACGAAGAAAATCCCATTTTACTACTTGATCCTTGAGATGACTTGTCAGAAGAACCCGTTGCATTGAAAGCAGTTTCAACTTTTGGAGACATATTGATTTTATCACTAACACCACTTTTGTAATACAACCCGATGTCTTGTTCTCCATCATAGTTCTTCATTCTAGCAATTTTCCTTTGTTCCATCTCTTGAGCTTCAAGATGTTTAATAAACTCGCTCAGCATGATATTGTTAAAATCTGTTTTATTCTTTAACATCATCAGATACGTCCCCCAAACATCATGTGGTAACGCATCAGCCAGCTTCTCAATCAACTCATCTGTATCTTTGTTGATACCCAATCTGTTCATGTTTTTCATCAAATTGCAATATCTTTCGATAATCTGCTTGGTGTTCTCCGTTTTCAAACCACGAAATAGATCAAACTCTTTTTTTAAGAGCGACTTTTTGTTCTTGAGCATATCGGTACTTCCCATGAACTTTGATTCTAACTCTGTCCATATAGAAAATGCACTTCCATTATGTTGAAGTAAGATCAAGATGTCTTCTTTAATCGCTTGCTACAACAAACTAACCATCAATTTCTCATCTTTGTATTTCTTTTTCTCCTCAGCACTCAATTCTCTAATTGGTATTTTCACATCATTGTTCCCGACTGGTCTAGCATATTGAAATTCAGTATGTTCCCATGCATCTAAGTGATATGCTTCAACCCAGTTAGCAAAACGTTCGGCCCATCCACTAAAATCATCAATGTCCATAAGCTTAGGTGGTTTTTGCGTCGTTCCCGTCTCATTTTCAAGTAATGTACTCGGAGCAATAGTCATCGGACTAGCAAATGCATTATAAAACTCGTTCTCCATGATTTAGTTTTCAAAAGTTCACAAACTGTCAGTTTTAAATGAAATACTCTCCTCACACGAAATCAATTTTCACACTGAATCAAGTTTCAAACGAAATCAATCCTATTTCAAGCGAAATCAACTTTCCAAGTGAAATCAGTATATTTTTCACGCGAAATAGACTTTCATACGAAATACCCTTTGGTGCGAAATCAGCTTCAAACGAAATAGCTGTTTTCGTGTGAAATCACCTACTATTTCGTACGGAATAACACTCTGATGCTCACTTTCAAGCGAAATAACCTCTGAAGCGAAATACGATCTAATTTCGTGCGAAATATGGCAATGTTCAAGCGAAATGATATCAAATTTCGTGCGAAATTAAACTTTCAGACAGTTTTTTTCAAAAGTTGATCATGTTTTACTTCGAATTAGAGTCTGATTCTTTCTAGGGTTTGTTAAAACACAGTTTCGTATATAATGTGAAAAAATTCAAGTCATTTGACCGTGAAAAGTTGTTAAATTTTGAAAAGAAGGTGTAGAAATCAGATTTTGCAGCTGAAATGGTAAGAACTCTTCCTCCTGAGCTCTGATACCACTTGTAGGATCGTTTTGGGACCTACACGAGTCGTTCAGAAGAGATCTTCACCAATACAAAAGGCGGAAACAGATGTATCGGTGTTATTTCAGCTGATTTGCACGAGAAATCACTTTAAACTGTCTTTAGATTGATATCAGATCGATTACAATGCTGTAGACACTTCGGCAGAGCTTCGCTACCGGAATCAGAATTCGTTACAAATGACAAGACACATCAGGTATTTATAGGTGAGGTAATTTCGCATGAAATGGTTCATGCGAAATAGTGATTTCGCACGAAATTACTCAAACGAAAACACATTCACACGAAATTACAATTCCGTGCGAAATACCCTTGATTTCGTATGAATTGACCTATGTGTCATTTCATGCGAAATACCTATAAACATACAATTCCTCGTTTTCCGTGCCCTGATCTATCTATTACAATACAAGACTCGATACAAGACGAAGTCGACAGACGTATGCACCAACACCATTCGATCGAACAGCCTTCCGACCCAATCACTCCACACCGCCTTTCACCTCTTCACCTATAAATACCCCTCCTGTCACATCAACTGTTTATTGATGTGACAGCTCCGTCCGACCCATGCACTCTCAGGCTCTTTTCTCTCGATTCCTCGCGATTCTTGTAAGTTTTCACTCTAAATCTTGTACTTCCATCTTCATTACACACTTTCTCATCATTTTCACCATCAAATCTTACATTTTAACCATGAAATCGCCTGAATTGGGGCTGTTCTAGGGTGACGTCATCACGGGTTCTCATGAACACTGGAGTATGACCTCATCTCAGCGAGAACGGTTGGAATCTAACAAATTTCTACATGATTTTACACTGATTTCGTCTAAATTTAAACATTTTCAAAAGTGTTTCAAACTTTTCTTCAATATCTTTCACTTTTCACTCAAAACCGTTAGAATTTGGACTCATTCGGGCTTTCTACTCATTCTCTAGTAGAGAACCGGACTGAGAATGGATTTCTGCTGAGGAGACGACCGATTCACGGGTTAAACATGAAACTTCATCTTGGTTTTACAAAACTCTCACCAAGGTCTCGATGGGTTCCAATGACTATGGTCACGTAAAGGCCGAAAGGATGCGTGCCGTTCGCCCGGATTGAGGCGAGAGCACAATCTAGAACGCCAAAGCGTGTACTCGAAGTCGATTGAGAATAGTCAAATCACCTTGGGTAGTCGATGTCTATCACCCAGGACAATCTATTTTCGATTTCAAACCCGCAATCTCCAAATTTATGCTTATTCACTTTTATGTGTTTATGTATTACATATTTATCTGTTTCGATTCTGAGATTAAAACCGTTGACTCTGTGAATTATTGATCTTATGTGTTTTATGTTTATGTGTTTCGATTTTTAGAGACTTATACGCTTTTCCCTCTTCGCCTTTATCAAACGCGCACAACTCGCACAGCTATTTATAGCTCAAAACGCTAACAAATCGCATCACACTATGTTACTCGCTTACGCTACTCGCTATCACACTTACAGAAGTATGAGATCCATACGTTGTGATACGCAACACCACACTCACTACTATCGAACGTGCCCGCGAACTTGAACGATAGGTGAATACATGCAAAATATGTAGGAGAATACGTGCAAAATATAGTGAATATGTGCTTAAATGGACTACGTGCTTAGGTGCTTCTGCGCATACGTGGACTATGTGATTATGTGCCTATGTGTTATATGCCAACATGTTCCTGATGCTTTACCTAGAAATACTAAGTATATGGGTATGGAGAGATTCGATTATATCGCGTCTGAATCCTATGACGATGTCCGTTGCAGACAATGTCGTCATTCGGATCCCATACTTCTCGCGCTAACCGCCGCAACCACGCTGATAAACGCATTGCATCGCTAGTCGCCAAGGTCATTCCGCAGATCGTCAGCGAAATCAATGAAGTCACCAGCAAATCCTCTGAGGAATCAAAGACCGAGTCGCCACGAGCTACTTTTAGCTTCAAACAATTTAAAGCTTCTGGACCGAAAGACTTCACTGGGGAAGATAGGCCAAGCACAATGTTTCAATGGTTCGACTCGATTGAAGTCACTCTTCATCAAAGCGGATGTCCAGACAACCTCCGCACTGTTAACGCAACTGGGGTCTTCCACTCTAGGGCACTGGAATGGTGGACAGCAGAGCGAAACAGGCGAGGTAACGACGCAGCCTATGGACTCTCTTGGGAGGAATTGAAGGAAATCATGATGAAAGAATTCTGTCCCCCACATGAACTCCAGAAGCTGGAAGACGAGTTCTGGCATATCAAGCAAGAAGGTGGCGATAATGCTGGTCTTACTGCTCCCTTTAAACAGCTCAGCATCATCTGCCCTGGCCAAGTCTCAACTCCCGACATCACAATCAAGAAATATATTCACGCTTTACCTGATTGTGTTGCCGATTTTTTCCAATCAGCCAAGACTACTACCATTGAGGAGACCTTCCAGCTCGGTGTGGAGATTAATGACAAGCGAGTTTGGGCTGGTTACTTCAAGAACTCCACCAAGAATCTCCACCAAGCTACTGCTACTTCTGCTACTCCCGCTTCTGAAACCACCGTACCTCAAGCTTCGAAGTCTTCACGCCGTAAGCGCAAGAACAACAACAATAACAAGAACTATGCTGTTACTACCGCTCCTCTCAATGCTATCTCTGCTCAACCCCAGAAGCAGAACTGCCAAGTAGCCGCACCCATGACCAACGCAACTCCCGCAAAACGTGCGTACACTGGTCCTCACCCCCGGTGCCCTACTTGTACTTACCATCACCCAGTTGGGATCGCTTGCCGTTTTTGTGTCCACTGCAACATCTACGGACATTTTACCGCAAACTGCCGCACTGGCCCCCGTCAAGCTCAAGTTCAAGCTCCTCCTGCACTGCCAGCTCCACTTCTCGCTCCTCAGGGTTAACAAGCAGCTCCTGCTCCCGCTGCTCATGCATGAGCCTGCTATGCATGTGGTGATCTAAACCACTTCGCAAATGTCTGCCCAAACCGAGTGGTGAAGCAAGAGCCACAGCAGCAACCAGCGCAGCAACAACATCAACAGCAGCAGCCTCAGCAGCAGCAGCCAGCTCAGCAAGCAGCCCGTGGACGAGCTTTCAACATCAACGCTCGCCAGGCCCAAGCTGACAATAACGTGGTCAATGGTATGTTTCTCGTAAATGGTATTTATGCTTCGTGTTTATTTGATACTGGAGCAGATAACTGTTTTGTATTGTTTGAATTCGAAAAGCTCCTAAACTGTAAACGCGCTAACCTACCAACGACGTTCAACGTAGAAATTGCCACTGGAAGAACCGTCACTGTTAGTTCCGTTCTACGTGATTGTACTCTTGAGCTCAACAATCATGTTTTCCCGATCGATCTTATCCCGATGCAGCTCGGTAGTTTTGATGTCATAGTAGGCATGGATTTTCTTCGTGAGAATCGTGCTGAGATTGTTTGTTCCGAAAAGATGATCCGTTTATCTCTTTCAAACGGTGATCAACTCTGTGTCTATGGCGAAGTCGCTTCGAAGGAACTGAAACTCATGTTGTGCGTCCAAGCGAGCAAGTATCTCGTAAGGAATACAAGGCTTTCTTGGCACACATCGTAGTTGTAACACCCCGAATTTCGTACGCCACAATATAATATTAAAATTTTATTAATAAGACGTGGTAAATATAGAATTACTTTACCATTCCCTAAGTTTTACAAGTTATGAAATTCTAAAACTTATGTGCACATGAGATTAACCAAGTTAGTATGTTAAAGGAAATAAAGACATGTTTTGAAAGATGGAGGGGTTAAAAGGGAAAAGTGTTTTAAATAAAACACTTGACAAAAAAATAAGTCAGTGTTTGTTTGTTTGTTTGTTTGGGGCGTGCGATCGAGAACAGGGGGCCAAGGAAGAGCCAAAACCCAAACATCCTAAAACTAGCAAATTGAGAAGGAAATCAAGGGCTAATCGATTGCATGTGATCAATTCCTCTTTCATCTAAGGGTTTTCCAACATGGGGTAAGTTGAATTATGCGATTTGTCGATAGTTAATAAAAAGGGTTTTGATTAATCTATGAAAAAGTATGAAATTGAACTTGTCTATGGTTTAGAATCATCAAATAGGAGGTGTTTTATGCACGATACTGATTAGGTTGAAAGTTTGGGTAGAAACCCATTTGATTTAGTTGTATGGTGAACTTGTAGTGAATAAATCAAGAGTTTTGGATGGGTGAATGTTTATGTGCAAAAATACCAATAGATTAGTATGTTATAGAATGAATGAGTTATGTGAATTTAGTTGATTTAATGAGTTATGAAGATTAATAGTGAAATTGCGCATTGAATATTGTACATTGTGCCTTGTTTGTAGTACGCACATCAAGTGCTCGATAAAATGCCTAAGTGACAATTTTATGTGAAATTGTATGCAAGAAAGTGGTAATTAGATATGGAATGTGATAAAGAAGGGGTTTGATAGTAAATTAACATGAGAATTGAGTTTAGATATAGTTCGTTGCTAAGTATAGATCATGGTGCAAGTGTAGAATTTTGGAGGTTTCTAGTATGGTGTGTACTTGTAAACAAGTGATCATGTGATTAAATGAGTATCTCACCATGAGTGTACCATATGCATGTTGAAATGATTAACGGAAGCCGAATATGAAATGTGAATTAATATGGTCATTCTTATGTATAATTTCATATGCTAACAAGAACGTGAATGTAATGAAACGAAAGTATAAGTAAGTAAATGTGTATGCGTGTATGATTATGTGATCATGTGGTTGTAAGTACACTTGCATCATAAGTATGAAATGTATATAGTGTAATATGGTATGTGTTAAATTAATATGCGTTTTATGCGTTAACATGATGGATTGTATGAGTTTGAAAAGATGTAATTTTGGATGTATGCCTTATGTTTGCTAGACTTGACTATGAAAGTCAAATGTGAGTTATGCATTCGATATGATCATTTATATGTAAAATCATGTACACTAACAAGGATGTGATTGCGGTGACACGAAAGCATGAGGGATCATGTGGAAATGGACTCAAGCAAGAAAGACTAACGGGTCAAAAGGGGACAAGGAAGCCAATGCGAAAACGGACGCTCAAGGTAAGTGAATTTTGATTCACTTCTTAGTAATTATAATGAATTTTTAATGTTAATGAATACGATGTAACACGAAAGATTTTGTAATAATCAGGAGTACTAAGTTAAGTATTATTTTAGTAGGATAAATGTTGTTGATTAAATAGAAAGCAAATTGGTGGAATTAACCGGGTCGAATAAATGTGCATAGATAATGTAGTGATATGTATTTCGTAAAGATTAAGGACCCGGGGTAAGGATTTTAGCCAATTATGTAAGGGAAATGTATTACGGATAATTAGAATCATGTTTCAAGTGTTTCGGACGTGAATTGGTTAAGATATAATAGTTTTAGTAATTACAATAAAAACTAAATTGGGCACTACCGTAGCTTACGGTAGTCACCGTAAGCTACGGTAGGTACTGAAGACCTTATGGCCACTGTAAGGCAGTAGATTGTCACCGTAAAGATTTTATGGCCACCGTAAGCTACGGTAGCCACCGTAGCTTACGGTGGAGCTGTCGCGCCCCGCGAAATAGTAAGCCATGGCTTACGCAGCCCGCAAGGGACCGTGCTGCTGGCTTTTTGCTGAATTTTTGATGTTTTGAGCATGGGACTTGACTAAAAAATGGTTTTCCAAGGCCTCATACATTATGTTAAGAATGGATTCAAATATAAATGATGTTAAAGGTCGTCGGTTAGTGAATGAACGTATTGTTCCGTGTTAGTGTAGGAAATTTTGTAAGCATATACGTATAGGAATCAAGAAGGCACGTAGGTTGATTTGTATATCGTCTATACTATATAAAGTTGTGAATATGTCATTCCGGCATAAACCTATGTGTAAGAAATGGTAAACAGGAGCTTGTGTATATATTAGTGAATAATTGTTTGTGCGTAGGGAGGGACATTGGCATGCATAAAGGTACGTATGTATATATGTATATATATGTATTCATTATAATAAGTGCGTAGGTTAATGTATGTGTGAATGAATGTACAATGTTAGAGACATATGTAAGAACGTTATCAAGACATTTGAGTATTTACGATTATTAATGATGTGCTTTGAGTTGGAATGCAGTGCAGGTATGAGATTGTCAGATTTATGAAAGAATGAAACCGAACTTGGATAAAGAGTACTTAAGAAAGCGCTTTGACAATTCCACGTTTACTTCATGGAATACTTTGTGAACTTCTATTACATAGTTTGATGTTGTGCGATGTATTAATGGCTAATGGTTAAGTTGTATGTGGTGTCCACAGGTATCGTACGGGTTTTCTCTACCACTAGCGAAGTGAAGCAGACATAGATCGAGTTGAGAGCAAGGATTGTACGGGAAGAAATGTCACATAGTTATTTTAAATAGGTCATGAATGTACTACAATTTGCAATTGGGTCTTCATGTAGTTAATATGATTTTTTTAGAACGAAATTTGTGGGCTCATAATTTCCGCTGTGTCGTATTTAAGTTCTTACAAGTTGGTTATACAGGGAATTGTTCATAATACGAACGGGTCATGCCCGAATTTTGTTAAATAATAGTATGATAATATTACTTTTCGGATTAGGAAATCTAGGCGTTACAAGTTGGTATCAGAGCCCTGGTTTGAGGGAAATCAAGTATGAGAAGGTAAATACTTGAACTCAAACTTGTGTGCTCTTGTGACAAGGAACCCGTACAATCCGAGGCTCAATCAAGATCTATCGATAGAAGCAAAGGTAAGTATATACTTAAGTATGTATTTGAAGAAAACTAACAGTATGTTATGTGTAAGGTAAACCTAATTGCTTGGAGAGGATGATCCGTGAATGCGGTCTAGGACCGACACCAAGGCATGTGATAAGATGATTGACCCCAGGTACGTAAATTTAACATATGGGTACATGTAGGGGTAGAAATAAATCAAGTGAAGGAAATTTTAAATGAAATATCATAATAGAATGGTAATGAAGTTTTGAAAAGGTTAAACGTGCCTAAACCTTATTCTTCGGACATGAGGTGACGATTACACGAAGACATGAACTAGTATGTGGATTGTGTACCTGACCAGTACACAAGAAACATATGACGTTCGTGAGACCGTGATAATTGTTACAGGTATGTCCGTTAGAATTAGGTATTAGGTGGACGTGAGGGTGAAGGGAAATGTAAGACTTTCAAGGTTTCGAAAGTACCAAATACACATGAGAGTATGAATGATATGTTAGAATCCACAAGACGTATTTGAAACATGAAAGGAATGAAAGTATGAATGATATGTTAGAATTTACGAGACGGATTCGAAACATGAAAGGAATGAAAGTATGAATGACATGTTAGAATTCACGAGACGGATTCGAAACATGAAAGGAATGAAAGCATGAATAATATGTTAGAATTCACGAGACGGATTCGAAATATGAAAGGAATGAAAGGATGAATGATATACTAGAAACCGCGCGACGGATTCGAAGCATTGAAGGGAACAATGATAAGAATAAAAGCTCGAATGTGTAAGTAATTACAGATTAAGCAAGTAAATATTCTTTAAAAAAAGCGGATACTATCCAAGTTATGTCTTAAACTTATATATATATGTATATATATATAGGGAGAGGATCATGAGAAAACTACATCTAAATAAGAAAACTAGAAAACTAACTAAAAAAACCTAAAAAAAGCCAAAAAACATACCAAAATTTTTATTTTTTTTACAATTTTTTAAAAAAAAATCGCTACTTTTTATATATAAAAAAAATTAATTTTTTTTGTTGTACTGCACATGTGCATTATATGTGTACTACACATGTACTACACATCTGCACTATATCCGTAATAGTGCACATGTGTAATACAACAAATTTTTTTTTTTTGAAATTTTTTTTCCATGTATAAAAACTAGCGATTTTTTATAAAAAAATGTAAAAAAAAAATAAATAACTTTTTGGTATGTTTTTTTAGGCTTTTTTAGTTAGTTTTTTGGTTTTCTCATTTAAACTAGTTTTCTCATGATCCATCCCCTATATATATGTGTGTGTGTGTGTGTGAATATGTATATATACAAATATGTTTGTATGCAAGAATGATTAAAGGGACGAATTAGTCATGCGGGTCAAACGGTAATCGCCATTTAAACCTTATAATTAATGTTTTGTTTTGACAAGCTTTATGCTTATAGGTAAGCGTAATGAATGGGCATGCATTGTCACAATTGGAAAGGAATAACCCTCGTAAGTTATGGGTAACGAGACAAAGGTTTTGATTCGCGCAAGGTATGTACAAAGGTTATGTTTTCTTTTAAGTAGGGGTTTATAGCTCGACTAGGGAAGGATGTGCCAGAAATGGGTAGTTGGTAGACATATGGTCAGAATGCATTTTACAATTGGATTTTCGAACAAGTTAAACAAAGTAAGTGATAGTTGCTAAGCCGGATTTAGTAAAAAAATTAGTACGAAGTAATCAATTCACCAAGCAGATAAAACCGAGGAAAGCTATTGTAGTAGCAAGGAACCTTAGTTGAAAGAGGTAAGCCTTGAAATGAGTTACATGTTAGACATGTTATTAAATTGACTTCTGGGAGTTAGAATGAATGACGGTTATGACCCAAGTGAAAGGCTCGGGTATGGACGAGGATGAAGGGTTTTTGGCAAGAAAACGGTAAAATAATGCAATAAATTTTTAGGATGTTCGAACGGAGAGTGAGTACAACGTGTACTATGATACTTGTATACATTAGATGCTGAGTGGCAGTTGACCTTGAAGAGTCAAATTACAGCTGTCGGTAAATAATTATTTATGAAAGTTGAAAAGTATTACGTAAGAAAAACAATGTGTAAAGTGAAATACTAGTAGTAAGGGTTTCAAAAGAACATAGGTGATTCAACGCTGAATGCAATGAAGGACTGAGTGGAAAATAGTATGATAAGGAATGGTTATGTATCGACTTGTTATGAATGAGAAGAATAAGGGGAAATTAATGTGTTAGAGAATGGTCATGCATTGACCAGTTATGAATAAGTCAAACGAACTACTGTTTTAAAAAGAAATTGAAAATGGCTAGTATGTAGACAAAGTGATTTAATTAACGCCATATTCGAAGGGATGTGAATGAAATGCGCTAACCTTCCTTTTTATAGATTAGAACGGTAGAACTCTTGGTGAGTAAAACTGGTGGATTTGGAAAAGTATGTGCATGAGCGGAAGTTCATCTCATGGATGAGTGAAGTTAGTTCAGTCCAGTTATGGATTTGTAAAAGATGTAGGCCGAACTGTTATATGCGGCTCAATGCATTGTGCTAGATTACGCGGTTAGTAAATTTCTAAATTCCGATAGTAGGATAGAAAGATGTAAATTGAATAGCATTCATATGAATTAAGGTAGCTCAAGTATAACATGGTATTGAAGGTTTGACCTATAAGGTCAACAAGGGAATGAAATTTAGATTCAGACTAACGTCAATAAGCCATGCATATATGGGGATATAGAACTAAATGAATGGATAAGTTGAGAGTATATGAACTAAATGAATCGGAAATTTAACCTAAGGGTGTATGTAGTTCCATGTAGCGGAAGAATTAAAAATAATAACCGGAAGGCGAAGGTGGTATTATCTAGTAGGAATGAACAAGGTTTTGAGGACGAAACCTTCCTTAAGGGGGTAGATTTGTAACACCCCGAATTTCGTATGCCGTAATATAATATTAAAATTTTATTAATAAGTCGTGGTAAATATAGAATTACTTTACCATTCCCTAAGTTTTAAAAGTTATGGAAATTCTAAAACTTATGTGCACATGAGATTAACCAAGTTAGTATGTGAAAGGAAATAAAGACATGTTTTGAAAGATGGAGGGGTTAAAAGGGAAAAGTGTTTTAAATAAAACACTTGACAAAAAAACAAGTTCGTGTTTGTTTGTTTGGGGCGTGTGATGCGTGTGAAGTGTTATATATATTAGGTGTATATTTTAAGCCCTTTAACACTTTTTAGCCAAGTTTTAAATTTATAAAACACGATATTTACTAACACTAAACACACATATGGGCAAGTGCACCCATCGTGAGCGTAGTATAGTGTTGGTAAGATACCAAGGTCGTCCAAGGACACAAGAGTTTTTAGTACCGGTTTATCCTCAACGTCTAATCAAATCAAAAAGTTTAGAAAAATGTTTTAAACTAAGAAAAATAAAAACTAACTAAAATGCTGAAAAATAAAAATAAAAGAAAAACAGATAGACAAGATGAATCACTTGGTTCCGACTCGTGTATAGTGTAACCTTTGATTATTTCCGCACTTTTGCACTATTTTAAGAGATTATCTTAGTTATTGTAGTAGGCCCCTCTTTTGAAGGTGACGTTACCCTCAACCCAGTAGTTTGAGTCAGCAAGGATACAATCCTAAAGGGTCGGATTATTGAAAGATAATTAATTAAGTTATTAATGCAAATTATGGTAGGCCCCTCTTTTGGAGGTGACGTTACCCTCGACTAAGTAGTCTGAGTCAGCAGGGATACAGTCCTAAATAGCCGGGTTATAGTATTAATAGTAGTTAACTTATGAGGGGATCAAAGAGTTTGGACCCCCGCCATCCAATACCGTTAAGTATTGAAGGAGGTCCTACTAAATTTGACCCAGGTCCATTGCAGGACCTCTAAACGCTGAACAATGGCAAGACTCTTACCAAACCGTTCCCTTAACCCCCGACCAGGTAGCCAACATATCTCCATATAGACCGTGGAGATATGAATGGTGAAAATCTTTTATTTTATATAGACAGTAAAATAATGCCAAGACACCACGGACAAACGATAAGGAAGAATCACCTTCAACATAAGAAACTAGTTATTAAAGTCATTATTACAAAACCAAGTAAAAAGTGCGAAAAGATTAGAAATAAAAAGTATTACACTAGACACTTGTCTTCACCAAGTGATGTAAGAGACTTAGGCAAACATGGCCATGATTGTCAAGAACTCTTACGATCAATCTTGGATCCCGAGATGACTCACACACTCTACGATGGACAATGGATGATGGTGGTGGATGATGGTGTTATGGTGGTGGTGGGTGAAGTGTGAGAGAGGTGGTGTGCCAAGGGATGGTTTGAGCTTGAGCCAAACACTCCTATTTATAGGCTGAACAGAAGCTCGGGCACGGCCCCGTGTCCAGTGGGCACGGCCCCGTGTCCACATCCTTCTCTTTCTTCATTTAATGCAGCTTGTCTTATTAGTTGACCACGCCCCCGTGTCCGCTGAGCACGACCCCGTGTGCAGAAGAATCTTTGTACTATGAAGATTTGCCTGGATTGTGCGAATCTTATAGTTGACCACGGCCCCGTGTCCGCTGAGCACGGCCCCGTGGTGGGCAATAGAAGCTTCTACCACTTTGTCTTTTCTGCTGACACTTGGGCACGCCCCCGTGCTGGCTGAGCACGGGGCGTGTTCAGTCTTCTGTCTTCATGTTTTGCTTGGGAAGATGCTGTCGTGGGGTCGGGCATGCCACGTTTGTTCCTTTTCTTGTATTTATGTTAGATTTTGCTGTCTTTTTGCTTCTTTTGTTAATTTGAGCTCATTTAATCCTGAAAATACAAAAGGAAGACAAAAGCACACTTTTTCCAACATTAGTACTAAAAAAGGGTTAGTTTTATGCCACAATTGATGAAATTTATATGTTGCATTTTGCACACATCAAATACCCCCACACTTGAATCTTTGCTTGTCCTCAAGCAAAACTCTTTATAATGTGGCTTTACACACCCAAATGGAATGGGTAGAAGAGAACGTTTTTGAGCTTGTCATAGAGTGTCGGGATTTCCAAGATTCTTTTATTAAGTTTTATTTTTATTTATTTACAATCCTATTCGTCATGATTTATTTAAAACTTTTCATAAGATAAATTACTTATTAGGGCATAACATACTTCTTTAAAAATTTCTTTATATACAAGTTCACATACCTCACGGGGATCACTCAACACTCGGCCGAAAATGTATTTTAGTGGATCACTCGAGAGCGGCATGGAACTTACTCCTACCATAGGCTTGCCAAGCAATCAATCCTCCTCCTTTTTAACTATATACCTTTGTAAATATCAAGAGGAGTTTTTGGGTGAAGGGTTAGGCTTGGGTTAAAGGTAGGTGGTTGGGTTAGTGGTTAGTGGTTAGTAGAAAAAAGGGCGAAAAAGCGTAACAAGCGTCGGTTTTCGTAAGACTTTTTATTTTTGTAACTTTTTATTTTGATGAAGCTATTTTTCAAACAAAGTTATTTTTGATGAACTTGTTTGTTTTATTTTCTTTTGCTTCATCATCAACACTTTTTTTTTTTGAAAAGTCATACAAAGGACCGAGCTAGTTACTAAAACAAAGGGTTAAAAATGAAAAAGGTTTTGGTGGGTAAAAGGGTGTTTGGTTTGGGTTATGAAATGAAAAGGTTTAGGCTCAAAGGGGCTAACTAGGGGGATTTTGGGTAGGTGGTAAAAAAAAGAAAAATAATGGTGTAGAAATAAAAAGGGTTAGTCCTAATGCCTCCATCATTTACTTACTCGGGTTTAAGTTGGTAAGGACCGGGAATGTATCGTCGTGGCAAGTTCTAGAGTCGTAAGAACCAAGCGGCTATTCACACAAGAAACGAAAAATGAGCATTTAGTTTAATGATATGTAATTGTTTGCTCAATAAAGGCTCAAAACTCACTTTTGTGGGAATGGATTTTTATGTGATCAAGTATATATAATTGAATTTTAACTAAGCTTGTCATGCCTTTTCATAATTTTCTTATGTTGGTTCTTTTTATCACGACGCTATCGGTTGTAAATTCGTAAAAATATAACCTTTTTAGTACTTGAAATTCCCAAGTTAAACCTTGACAAGTAAAAAAAAATGAAAATTTTTGAAAAAAATTTGGGGTGATTAGCGGTTTCAATAGAGTTTTGTGTAAGGCTTGTATTTAGGACTTGCAAGATTCAAGGTTTTAGCATCCCCCCCACACTTAAATTACACATTGTCCTCAATGTGTCCCAAAAATAAGTTTTTAGGTTGATTGAATGTGTAAAAAGGTGTAAAAAGCAAAAAAAAATTTGTGTTACTGGGCGCTGGATACGGCCCCGTGTTGTCCGGGCACGGCCTCGTGTTCAAGTGCCAGTAACAAAATTAAATTAAGAGAAACAGAAGCCTGGACACGGGGGCGTGTTGGGTGAACACTGCCCGTATCCAGTTACCTGAACTGGGTCTTTTTCTGCAGACTGTGCAGCACGGGGCCGTGTTGGGCGGACACGGCCCGTGCCGAACTTACTGTAAACGAAGAATTTCGTCGGATGGCTCTGTTTTCCTACATGGGGTGCTGGTTCAAGTTCCCCTTGTATCCTTTGTCATCTCAAGTGTGTTTTATTCATTTTAACACCATCCAAACAGCAAATTAACTAAAACCATCATTCATTAAGTCATAGAGAGAATTACATAATAGTCCTAAAAATGAAAAATAAAGCAGAAAATAAAAGTTAATAGTCCTAATATTAGATAGGTCAAGTGATCCGTAAAATCTTCCTAAGGAGCTCTACTTCTATAATAAGAACCAAAATTCCGGAAATAGATTTCCGGTCTAAAAGCCTTGTAGAACTCCAAGCTGAACGGTGTCCCCTAGATGTTGCTAGAGCCATTCTTCTATCTCCCTCGGGAGAAGGGAGGCGGCTTCATGTTCCTCAACATCTTGTGGAGGAGGGGCGGCACCAATCGGAACCCCTTGTAGTATGTCTCGAGGGGGCTCCGGATGCAAGGCGTACCATTCAGCCGGAATGATGACTTCCGGCACCACATTCCATGCCCTTTGGGTGATAATCGGTACCAAAGGAGGAGAGGCGAGAAGGTTCAACCTTTGGTGCAAAAGGTTGACTTCCCGGAGACATCCTTCTAGTCCCACCGTCAAATGATTAATACGGTCAACCAATGCCTCCTCCACACTTGTCACTTCATCAAGGGCTTCTCTTAAGGCGTAAACATAGTTTACAAGAGAATCTTCAACCGTTGTTGATCTTCTCCCCTGCCGGTTGTTTCTGGAATGTGACGAAGAGTTTCCGCTTGTTCTGCTTGCCATTCTGAGAAAACATACCGAAAAGAGTTCAATTTTTATGGGACCAGTACTTCGGACACGGCCCCGTGTTCAGCGAACACGGCCCCGTGTTTAGATATCTGCATGATTTTAGGAACAAGGAATCTTGGAGTTTCAAATTGTTTTTTATGATTTTTAAAGCATTTTTGAACATAAACAACTTAAAACATTGTTGTAAAACTTATTTTTAACAAGATTCCATGAACAAAAATCTACCAAACATCACAATAAGGCTTGAAATTATGGAAGGTTCAAGCTTTAATGGAAGTATGAGAAAAATTGAAGAAGATGATAGTGGATAAAAGAGGAAAGGACAAGAAGATAATTGAGAAACTTCTTTTAGAAAATACCTAGGATGGTATGTGAGAATATTCCCCAAATCTCTGTCCCTGGAATGGTTCAAATGTGCAGGATTCTTGGCTGCATTTATAGAAAACGACAGTACGTTGCGCACGGCCCCGTGTCGGCTGGACACGGCCCCGTGCGCAGATGGAATCCTGACACATTTTTGTCCGCATTCTGACAGAATCAGAAGGAAATCTTTGGGTGGACACGGGGGCGTGCTGACCTGGACACGGCCCCGTGTCTAGAGGCTATCAATAAAGTTTGTTTATTTTCAAGGAAATTTTCCGGATCAGGCGGTTCCTTACTGGATGGAACAACCCCAAAGTGCTTAAGATACCTTAATTGTTCTAGATTAAGACGAGAACGCAAGAGGTTGTCGGTGAGGGTGATTCCTATGCTATATGTAGGTGGATAAGTCCAACCCTTTCCCGGGCTCTCGTTAAAGAAGGTGTATGTCGAATCGCTCAGCTCTATGTATGCATCGAACGTAGTCGATGGGGAGTCCTTCACGGCACAATCGACACAGGGATGACTATCGCTCAAGTCCTCACTAGAATTAGAAGTATCGTCGGAAACAACGAAGTTGTTTGAATGCGGTTCCAACACTTCTTCTTGGTTATTGTCTTGGAAAAGATCATTGAAATCCTTCCTAAGTTCTTTTAACCAATTAAGAATTAGATCTTCTAATTGAAATAATTCATCGAGAAGCATTTCTCCTAGAAAATTTGGTTGGGAGCATTCAAGGGAGAGATAGGGATTATTTTTACTTTCGCCCCTCTTAAGGATACTAGGAAACGATGGGTCTATATAGTGGGGCTTATAATTTAGAAAATAACATTCTAATTCCTTATGGTTACCACCACATAATTGACACCACGTAGTACCATAAGAGTGCCGAAAGTAAAAAGTATCAGTATCACTCATGTTTGTGTCAGAAATTACCAACCGTCGGGATCTTACGGTTCTGTTTTCAGTAACTGAAACTTGGGTACGGGGGCGTGTTGAGTGGGCACGGCCCCGTGTTCAGCTACTGTCTGACTTAAAAACAGGATTGCCAGTTCCAATGATTGGGCACGGGGCGTGTTCAGCGGGCACGGCCCGTGCTGAGTTCTGCAGAAGCTGAAAAATTAAGAAAAATCCTAAAAAAATGAAAAATAAGAAAAACGATTAGGCCGTTGATTCCTAACTTTCTTAAAATCCTTGTGTCCCCGGCAGCGGCGCCAAAAACTTGATGCGTGTGAAGTGTTATATATATTAGGTGTATATTTTAAGCCCTTTAACACTTTTTAGCCAAGTTATAAATTTATAAAACACGATATTTACTAACACTAAACACACATATGGGCAAGTGCACCCATCGTGAGCGTAGTATAGTGTTGGTAAGATACCGAGGTCGTCCAAGGACACAAGAGCTTTTAGTACCGGTTTATCCTCAACGTCTAATCAAATCAAAAAGTTTAGAAAAATGTTTTAAACTAAGAAAAATAAAAACTAACTAAAATGCTGAAAAATAAAAATAAAGAAAAACAGATAGACAAGATGAATCACTTGGTTCCGAGTCGTGTATAGTGTAACCTTTGATTATTTCCGCACTTTTGCACTATTTTAAGAGATTATCTTAGTTATTGTAGTAGGCCTCTCTTTTGAAGGTGACGTTACCCTCAACCGAGTAGTTTGAGTCAGCAAGGATACAATCCTAAAGGGTCGGATTATTGAAAGATAATTAATTAAGTTATTAATGCAAATTATGGTAGGCCCCTCTTTTGGAGGTAACGTTACCCTCGACTAAGTAGTCTGAGTCAGCAGGGATACAGTCCTAAATAGCCGGGTTATAGTATTAATAGTAGTTAACTTATGAGGGGATCAAAGAGTTTGGACCCCCGCCATCCAATACCGTTAAGTATTGAAGGAGGTCCTACTAAATTTGACCCAGGTCCATTGCAGGACCTCTAAACGCTGAACAATGGCAAGACTCTTACCAAACCGTTCCCTTAACCCCCGACCAGGTAGCCAACATATCTCCATATAGACCGTGGAGATATGAATGGTGAAAATCTTTTATTTTATATAGACAGTAAAATAATGCCAATACAACACGGACAAACGATAAGGAAGAATCACCTTCAACATAAGAAACTAGTTATTAAAGTCATTAATACAAAACCAAGTAAAAAGTGCGAAAAGATTAGAAATAAAAAGTATTACACTAGACACTTGTCTTCACCAAGTGATGTAAGAGACTTAGGCAAACATGGCCTTGATTGTCAAGAACTCTTACGATCAATCTTGGATCCCGAGACGACTCACACACTCTACGATGGACAATGGATGATGGTGGTGGATGATGGTGTTATGGTGGTGGTGGGTGAAGTGTGAGAGAGGTGGTGTGCCAAGGGATGGTTTGAGCTTGAGCCAAGCACTCCTATTTATAGGCTGAACAGAAGCTCAGGCACGGCCCCGTGTCCAGTGGGCACGGCCCCGTGTCCACATCCTTCTCTTTCTTCATTTAATGCAGCTTGTCTTATTAGTTGACCACGCCCCCGTGTCCGCTGAGCACGACCCCGTGTGCAGAAGAATCTTTGTACTATGAAGATTTGCCTGGATTGTGTGAATCTTATAGTTGACCACGGCCCCGTGTCCGCTGAGCACGGCCCCGTGGTGGGCAATAGAAGCTTCTACCACTTTGTCTTTTCTGCTGACACTTAGGCACGCCCCCGTGCTGGCTGAGCACGGGGCGTGTTCAGTCTTCTGTCTTCTTGTTTTGCTTGGGAAGATGCTGTCGTGGGGTCGGGCATGCCACGTTTGTTCCTTTTCTTGTATTTATGTTCATTTTTGCTGTCTTTTTGCTTCTTTTGTTAATTTGAGCTCATTTAATCCTGAAAACATAAAAGGAAGACAAAAGCACACTTTTTCCAACATTAGTACTAAAAAAGGGTTAGTTTTATGCCACAATTGATGAAATTTATATGTTGCATTTTGCACACATCAGCGTGCGATCGAGAACAGGGGGCCAAGGAAGAGCCAAAACCCTGACATCCTAAAACCAGCAAATTAAGAAGGAAATCAAGGGCTAATCGATTGCATGTGATCAATTCCTCGTTCATCTAAGGGTTTTCCAACATGGGGTAAGTTGAATTATGCAATTTGTCGATAGTTAATAAAAAGGGTTTTGATTAATCTATGAAAAAGTATGAAATTGAACTTGTCTATGGTTTAGAATCATCAAATAGAAGGTGTTTTATGCATGATACTGATTAGGTTGAAAGTTTGGGTAGAAACTGTTGGACTCTGTATGCCCAAGACACATATTAAATTGATGTGGCTAGTACGTTATGATCCAAGTCGAGTCATACCCAAATACAAGCTAGACAAACACTTATAATATTTAGAAATTGGTTTTCTAAATAATTGCACTTGACAAACTAACAAATTATATGGATAATTTATTTTGAGAGAATATTTTATTTTGTTATTCAATAGGTTAAATAACATTTTAAAAGATTGTATAAGTCTTATAACATGTGATGTTATAATTTTATAAATGTTATAAAATTATATAAGACTTAAAATCTTAAAAGAAAATTTTGATTTTTTTTTTAAAACCCCATGTGGGCCGCCCCCACCATGGTCTTCCCAAGACCATTTTTTTAGTCCAATCATCTTTCATGCAATTGTCATTGTTAGAAGCTTCTTGATTGGTGGAAAAGGGTGGCACTTGATTTGGTGTTTTTTCATATATTCTCTTACATTTTCATAAAGAAGTAGAGAGATAATTTTTCAAGTTTTAGACTTGAAATACTCTCTAAAATTTTGGCCAAGTGAAGGTGGTTTCAAGGGTTTTCAAGTTTGAACATTCAAGTGCAAGAACACTATTATTCCACTCATAATTTTCGGCCATAATGTGGTTGTTTAGAGGGAATCTTAGTGAGTTCATAAGTGTAGAAATCCTAGCTAAACTTAAGGTGTTTGTTGGAAGGCTTGGGGTATACAAGCTTGAGGTCTTCTACACTTGAAGGCAACCATTCAAGAAGAATCATCTTCTTCATATCCTTTACTTCTTGGAAGGTAGTATTCTAAACACTCTATGCTTGTGTTTTAATTTTGATAGCATGCATATTCGTATATGGATCCGGGGATTGGGTTTTACATATAAAATGGGTTTTATATCTTGTAAGTAACATGTTTTAAATAATATTTTCCGCTGCGTTTTTATTTTATAAGGATAAAATACTTTGATAAACATGTGAAAAACCCAACAATGGCATCTAGAGCTGCTTATATGAGTGCATGCTTCATAGTATATGAAATTTTCGGGTTTCGGGTTTGGTTAAACCCTATGGCCGAAAATTTTAATCATGGTTCTCTTTTTGTTTTTGAAGATTATTTTCTTACATGCATAAAAATATCTTGAAAAATTATGTCATTTGGATGATTGTTTTATTTGCACAAAAACCCACTTTTTCGGTTTTTTCATTCTTAGCCGAAAAGTAGGTTGCAAAAAGGAAACCATTTTTTGCTTCTTGAATTTTATATATATGGATATATATTTTGGTGTTCATAACCTACCCATGACCTTGTGTGAATATGTTGAATATTTGTGTTTGTGATTTGTATTTAATTATTTCAAAGGTTGTAATAATTAATTATTTTTGTTATTCCATTTGTAAAGTTATGTAATTTATTTATTTTCATTTGGTATGTAAAATAAATAGATTAGTTTCATTTTATTTTACTAGAAAAAAATGTATTAGGATATTTTTTTGTAAAAGAAGATGCACACAAAAATGCGGTTTTGGTTTTGGCTAATTTCGGGCCTAAAGGACTTCATAGTTCTTAACGGGATTTTAGCCCGATAACCAAAACACATTTTTGAAGTCCAAAGGAGTTTGGAGCTGAATACAAAAGACATTTGGAAGCTCAAAGGAAGTGGAGAAATCACAACACAAGAAGAAGACTTGAAGCATTTGGATGCGGGATCAAGTGGGAGTTCAACAACACATTATTTGTGTCAATATTCACCCTTTAGGAAGGACCTTTTGACACACTTGTTTCGGCTAACAAGTGTGGTCAAAATAGTTGGCTATGGTTATGCACCTATTGTTATGTATGTTGTGCTTGTGTGGTTGCTTATTTTATTGTTTGGATGATATTTGGATATGCATGCTTAACAAACTAATAATCAACAACAAGCTTAAAATTGGTTCTTAACAAAATCATTAAAATGGTTAATAAAAAGTTATTAAAATGTAGGATCGTGTGATGACCCGAACGAGTCGTTCAAAGAAGTTCTAATCTGTTTCAGAGGCGGAAACTAAGAAACAGACTTTGATACAGCTTGTAAATCACTTTAAACACCTTGTAGATTGATATAACACTGAATACAATCAAAATTCAAACCGACAGCACCTCGGTATGAAATTCAAGAACTGTTCCAAATGTGATCACTTGAAGGCTATTTATAGACATAGGAGTTTCGCTTGAGAGTGACCGGATCATGTTCAAGAGAAATACCATACGTTGGTTTCGCTTGAAACTTACAAGTGTCATTTCAAGCGGACTGGCCTCCTTCAAGCGAACTGACTCAAGACATAACCTAAACTCTCCTATTTTCTCGTACAACGTGCCCTGATCTAACATATCTAGTACAAGACTCGATACAAGACGAAGTCGACAGATGTATGCACTAACATAAAAATTAATGATTTTTATAATAAAATGGGTTTTATTAAAAAGAACCTTGAAAATTTGTTTTCACAAAAGTACAAAGGATTTGAATGCATGCAAATGTATGGTACATAAAGTTTTCTAAACTAGAATTTTGAAAACTCAAAATCCCTTTTATAAAACAAGTCAAACACCATCTTTTTATACAACACTCGAATCACTTGGGAACTCTTATTGTGGGATAAAGGTCACCTAACCACATTTGAGGGAACTTTTATATTCGAGGTGGGTTTACCATGTTTGTGGGATAAAGGTCACCTAACCACTTATGTGTATAAACTCACATGTGTGTGTAAGTTGGACGACTTGATTTGGAAACCATGAACTTAGGGTCACCGAAGCATGGCGAACAAAAGGTGTTGATGGGATTAAACATGCCAACTAAACATAAAGATGTTTAACCGATCCCATATGGCTAGAAGTTGCAAAGAGTTGCAATTGTCAAACGTTGACTACCTTGTTAATTTAAATTGAGGGATAAAGGTCACCTAACCAATATTTAAATGTCACGTTGGATTCTAGATTTTAATTATTAATTGTCTATGAGACATAAAAGGGTATTAATGATTAAAATATAATAATATCGAAAATACTAAAATTGAACCTTGTAAAATTTTGTAGATGGCCGCTAACAATATTACCCAAACCGTCCGTAACCTATCACTAAAGACAATCCTTGAAAAGGATCGTCTCAATCATAACACTTCATGGATTAATATCGAAACTTAAGAATCGTTCTCAAGTAAGAAAGATATCCTATGTGTTGAACGATCCTAATCCCGATGAACATCTTATGGAAGATAAGGATGCCTATAACGATTGGATTAAGTATATCAAGGATATTATGCAAGCCTCTCGCCTCATGTTAGGAATTATGATTCCCGAGATTCAAAAGGATTTTTGAACATCATGAACATACGACATGATTACCCAATTGTAGGAAATGTTCCTAAGGGTAGAACACTTCGAAACAGTTCGAGCACTTCATGCATGTCGAATGGAGGAAACCCAATTGATCTCATCTTATGTCTTTAAGATGAAAAGCCACATTGATCACCTCGAAAGGCTCAATATGGATAAAAGGGCTTTATCCATTCTAACGATCAATGAGGGTGGAAACAAGAAAGGGCATCACCCCGATACCAAAGCAAATGCTGAAAATGGAAACGGGTAATTCAAAGGGAAAAGAAAAGAAAGGCTAAAGCGGAACCACCGAAACCAAAAGAAGGCAAAGGTTGCAACGAACGATCCATGCTTTGAGTATAGTGAGATAGAACATTTGAAAAGGAACTGTCCAACCTATCTCAAGCAGTTGAATAATAAGAGGGGTGCTAGGCAAACCTCAGGTACAATCTTCATGTTACATATTGACCTTAATGTTATTTCTTCTAAAACATGGGTATTAGATACCGGATGTGGAACTCATGTTTACAATTTGTTGCAAAAGATTCAAAAGAAATAAGCATTACAAGAAAGGAGACTATGTTTTGAAACTTCCAAATGGTTTGGAAATTGTTTTAAAATGTTTTGAATGCTCCTAGTTTGACTAGGAACATTATTCAAGTTTCCCTTATAAGACAATATGGTTTTAATTTAAAGTTTGTAAACAATGAAATTTATATTTCGATAAATGACATGTTTTACTTTAAAGCTATGCTTTCAAATGGTATTTATGAATTGGTTCATGATAATACATCATTTGATGGTTAACTGTACCAAGAAATCACCAAGAAACTAAAAAATGGATTTGAGTAAGACCTATCTTTGGCATTATCGCCTTGGTCATATAAACAGAATCGCATACAAACACTTCAAAAGAATGGTCTTTTGGAAACAAATGAAGTTGGTTCATTTGATACATGTGAATCTAGTTTACAAGGTAAAATGACTAAGGAACCCTTTAGTGGGAAATGACAAAAGATTTATTAGGTATCATACATTTGGATGTATGTGATCCTTTTAAGCCAATGACTAGGAATGGTGAAAGATACTTCATTACTTTTACCGACAACTGTATTAGTTGTGGTTATGTGTACTTGACAAAAAGAAGAACTTTTGAAACATTCAAAATCTTCAAAAAAAATGAAGTACAAAATCAACTCTTTTAAAGTTCTTCATTTCGATAGAGGAGGAGTCAAACTCTATTGGATATGGTTCGATCCATGATGGCTAGGAGCACATTATCTCTATCATTTTGAGGTTACGCTTTGCTCTCCGCGATCCGTATATTAAATATGGCCCAAACCAAGAAAGTGGATAAGACACCTTTTGAAATATGTCATGGAAGGGCTCCATCATTATCATATTTGAAGGTATGGGATTTTGAAGCTTACGTGAAGCAACACATCCCCAAATAAATTGGTAATACGATCCACTAAGTGTATCTTTGTAGGATATCCTAAAGATGGCATAGGATATTATTTCTACGATCCAACAGAGCAAAAGCTATTTGTTGCTCGAAAAGGCTGAGTTCTTGGAAGCTAAGTTCCTTGTGGAAAGGAATTAGTAGAACAGTGGAACTTGATGAGGATCAACAACCACAAGCCGATACACGTTTGGTTGATACTAGCACTCAACAAGAGGTTGTTGAAGATGATCAAATGGTTGATCAACAAACACAAAACGTTCGTAGATCTGGTAGAATTAGTAGTCCACCTGAAAGATATGGATTTTTCATGGATGGATGCTACGTGGTAGATTCGGGTGAACCTACCACATACCATGATGCAATGTCAAAATCTGATTATGACAAATGGCTTGAAGCCATGAACGTAAAGATGCAATCCATGTATGACAACCAAGTATGGAATTGGTTATGCCATCTCTTAACTCCAAAGTAGTTGGAAGTAAGTGGGTTTTCAGGAAGAAAACCGATATGCATGGTAACTTGGATACTTATAAAGCGAGACTTGTAGCAAAAGGTTTCACTCAAACTCAAAGTGTTGATTATGATGAGACCTTCTCGCCCGTCACGATGCTAAAGTCAATAAGGATATTATTTGCCATACCTGAATAATATGATTATGAGATTTGGCAAATGGATGTCAAAACGACTTTCCTTAATAGATATCTTAAGGAAGATGTCTATATAGTTCAGCCTGAAGGTTTTGTCGGTCCAAAACATCCTGACAAAAAATGCAAGTTAAAGAAATCAATCTGTGGATTGAAACAAGCATCTAGAAGTTGGAATCACTGTTTTGATGAAGAGATTAGGGAATATGGATTCATCAAGAACATCGATGAAGCTTGTGTATACATGAAGGCTAGTGGGAGCATCATCACTTTCTTAGTACTGTATGTCGATGACATTCAACTATTTGGAAATGACATTCCAAACAAGGAAGGTGTAAAACCTAGCTTGGAAGTTGTTTTTCCATTAAGGATCTTGGTGAAGTCGCCTACATTTTGGGAATAAAGATCTATAGGGATAGATCAAGGCGCATGGTAGGTTTAAACTAAAGTGCATACATTGACAAAGTTTTGAAAAGGTTCAAGATGGAAAACTCTAAGAAAGGTTTGGTACCTATTCAAGAGGGGACAATATTGAGTGCGTCTCAATGTCCAAGCTCAAAGGATGAGCAAGAAAGAATGAAAGGAATCCCATATGTGTCTGCTATAGGATTCATTATGTATGTAATGATATGCACTAGACTGGACATGTCATGCGCTTTAAGCATGACGAGAAGATACCAGCGAGTAACGGTCATTAGGTGACTGTTAGAAGTATATTGAAATACCTTAGAAGGACTAAGGATATATTTCTAATATATGGATCTGGTGAAGAAGAACTCGTTGTAAAGGGTTACAGGGATGCGAGTTTCGGAATTCATTGTAAAGGGTTACACGGATATGAGTTTCCAAACTGATTGAGATGATTCTCGATCACAATCAGGGTAGCATTGTCCACTACAGAATCAGAATACATCGCCGCTTCATTGATTGAGATAATTCATATGGATCTGCCACTTGAATTATTGCCGATCTAGGGGTAGTCCCTACCATTCAGGACCCCTAGAGATCTTTGTGATAACGATGGTGCGATTGCTTAAATCAAGGAACCTCGTGTACATCGAAAGACTAGGCACATTGAGCGGAGTTTCAACTACATAAGGGATGAAGTTGAAAAAGGGAAATATATGTATTCGCAAAGTTCACACTGATCAAAATACTGCGGATCCACTCACGAAGCTCCTTGAACGGGCAAAGCATGAAGGGTCATACTTGTGCCTTAGGACTTCGATATTCTAGTGATTGGATTTGATCTATTTTATATTTGGATAATGGAACAACTGTTATTATAACTCTTTATGGTATTTTGAGTTATGTTCCATTTTAGCATGTTTAAATCCGTGAATAAGTTGCTTATTCTAAATGTCCGTAGTCGATCATACTTGTGGGAACAAATATGAATGTAAGACTATTATGAACTTGGATTGGTGGATATTCATTAGGTATGAATATAGAGCAAAGTGTTGCTGCCAAAGTTCATAAATATTTGTGGGATACAAATATTGGGCTGACTCGCTCTCAAATATTACTGCATGGAATCATTTGTGATTGATCATAAGTAAATTTGAGTAAAGGAGAATATCATAGTATCCTCTGACCTGAGATACATATTGGGTCTTGATATTCATCAAATATTATACCTTGACTTATTTCTTCACTATTAGTAAAATGACAGTACATAAGGCTAAGCTCAGGTGTGATACAAGGTGATTGTGAGAGACGTATATAGTCAAGAAGGGATTTGTTCCTCTTATTCATTGAGAGTAAGATGTCTAAGGCCTGCTAAAGTTAAATCAACAGAGAGTGATCACTCTATGTCTCTGGATTTGACATGACATCTGTAACGAAAGGATAAATGATAGATTCACCTAAATCATATTCAAGTAAGGGACTTGAAGGGGATGATGTTATTGAATGGGACATATAGTCATACGTATTAGGGGTAGTAAACTATAGTTAGGTGGTCTTTACTACTTGCATCAATCTTCTATGTATCTTGTGCAAGTGGGAGATTGTTGGACTCTGTATGCCCAAGACACATATTAAATTGATGTGGCTAGTACGTTATGATCCAAGTCGAGTCATACCCAAATACAAGCTAGACAAACACTTATAATATTTATTTGTGATATGACCAAACAAATAAATATTAACACTTAGAATATTTAGAAATTGGTTTTCTAAATAATTGCAATTGACAAACTAACAAATTATATGGATAATTTATTTTGAGAGAATATTTTATTTTGTTATTTAATAGGTTAAATAACATTTTAAAAGATTGTATAAGTCTTATAACAAGTGATGTTATAATTTTATAAATTTTATAAAATTATATAAGACTTAAAATGTTAAAAGAAAATTTGGATTTTTTTTTAAAACCCCATGTGGGCCGCCCCCACCATGGTCTTCCCAAGACCATTTTTTTGGTCCAATCATTTTTCATGCAATTGTCATTGTTAGAAGCTTCTTGATTGGTGGAAAAGGGTGGCACTTGATTTGGTGTTTTTTCATATATTCTCTTACACTTTCATAAAGAAGTAGAGAGATAATTTTTCAAGTTTTAGACTTGAAATACTCTCTAAAATTTCGGCCAAGTGAAGGTGGTTTCAAGGGTTTTCAAGTTTGAACATTCAAGTGCAAGAACACTATTATTCCACTCATAATTTTCGGCCATAATGTGGTTGTTTAGAGGGAATCTTAGTGAGTTCATAAGTGTAGAAATCCTTGCTAAACTTAAGGTGTTTGTTGGAAGGCTTGGGGTATACAAGCTTGAGGTCTTCTACACTTGAAGGCAACCGTTCAAGAAGCATCATCTTCTTCATATCCTTTACTCCTTGGAATGTAGTATTCTAAACACTCTATGGTTGTGTTTTAATTTTGATAGCATGCATATTCGTATATGGATCCGAGGATTGGGTTTTACATATAAAATGGGTTTTATATCTTGTAAGTAACATGTTTTAAATAATATTTTCCGCTACGTTTTTATTTTATAAGGATAAAATACTTTGATAAACATGTGAAAAACCCAACAGAAACCCATTTGATTTAGTTGTATGGTGAACTTGTAGTGAATAAATCAAGAGTTTTGGATGGGTGAATGTTTATGTGCAAAAATACCAGTAGATTAGTATGTTGTAGAATGAATGAGTTATGTGAATTTAGTTGATTTAATGAGTTATAAAGATTAATAGTGAAATTGCGCATTGAATACTTGTACATTGTGCCTTGTTTGTAGTACGCACATCAAGTGCTCAATAAAATGCCTAAGTGACAATTTTATGTGAAATTGTATGCAAGAAAGTGGTAATTAGATATGGAATCTGATAAAGAGGCGTTTGATAGTAAATTAATATGAGAATTGAGTTTAGATATAGTTCGTTGCTAAGTATAGATCATGGTGCAAGTGTAGAATTTTGGAGGTTTCTAGTATGGTGTGTACTTGTAAACAAGTGATCATGTGATTAAATGAGTATCTCACCATGAGTGTACCATATGCATGTTGAAATGATTAACAGAAGCCGAATATGAAATGTGAATTAATATGGTCGTTCTTATGTATAATTTCATATGCTAACAAGAATGTGAATGTAATGAAACGAAAGTATAAGTAAGTAAATGTGTATGCGTGTATGATTATGTGATCATGTGGTTGTAAGTACACTTGCATCATAAGTATGAAATGTATATAGTGTAATATGGTATGTGTTAAATTAATATGAGTTTTATGCGTTAACATTATGGATTATATGAGTTTAAAAAGATGTGATTTTGGATGTATGCCTTATGTTTGTTAGACTTGACTATGAAAGTCAAATGTGAGTTATGCATTCGATATGATCATTTATATGTAAAATCATGTACACTAACAAGGATGTGATTGCGGTGACACGAAAGCATTAGGGATCATGTGGAAATGGACTCAAGCAAGAAAGACTAATGGGTCAAGAGGGGACAAGGAAGCCAATGCAAAAACGGACGCTCAAGGTAAGTGAATTTTGATTCATTTCTTAGTAATTATAATGAATTTTTAATGTTTATGAATACGGCGTATCACAAAAGATTTTGTAATAATCATGAGTACTAAGTTAAGTATTATTTTAGTAGGATAAATGTAGTTGATTAAATAGAAAGCAAATTGGTGGAATTAAACAGGTCGAATAAATGTGCATAGATAATGTAGCGATATGTATTTCGTAAAGATTAAGCACCCGGGGTAAGGATTTTAGCCAATTATGTAAGGGAAATGTATTACGGATAATTAGAATCATGTTTCAAGTGTTTCGGACGTGAATTGGTTAAGATATAATAGTTTTAGTAATTAAAATAAAAACTAAACTGGGCACTACCGTAGCTTACGGTAGCCACCGTAAGCTACGGTAGGTACTGAAGACCTTATGGCCACCGTAAGGCAGTAGATTGTCACCGTAAAGATTCTATTGCCACCGTAAGCAACGGTATCCACCCTAGCTTACGGTGGAGCTGTCGCGCCCCGCGAAATAGTAAGCCATGGCTTACGCGGCCCGCGAGGGACCGTGCTGCTGGCTTTTTGCTGAATTTTTTATGTTTTGAGCATGGGACTTGACTAAAAAATGGTTTTCCAAGGCCTCATACATTATGTTAAGAATGGCTTCAAATATAAATGATGTTAAAGGTCGTCGGTTAGTGAATGAACGTATTGTTTCTTGTTAGTGTAGGAAATTTTATAAGCATATATGTATAGGAATCAAGAAGGCACGTAGGTTGATTTGTATATCGTCTATACTATGTAAAGTTGTGAATATGTCATTCCAGCATAAACCTATGTGTAAGAAATGGTAAACAGGAGCTTGTGTATATATTCGTGAATAATTGTTTGTGCGTAGGGAGGGACATTGGCATGTATGAAGGTACGTATGTATATATGTATATATATGTATTCATTATAATAAGTGCGTAGGTGAATGTATATGTGAATGAATGTACAATGTTAGAGACATATGTAAGAACGTTATCAAGACGTTTGAGTATTTACGATTATTAATGATGTGCTTTGAGTTGGAATCTAGTGCAGGTATGAGATTGCCAGATTCATGAAAGAATGAAACCGGACTTGGATAAAGAGTACTTAAGAAAGCGCTTGGACAATTCCACGTTTACTTCATGGAATGCTTTGTGAACTTCTATTACATAGTTTGATGTTGTGCGATGTATTAATGGCTAATTGTTAAGTTGTATGTGGTGTCCACAGGTATCGTACGGGTTTTCTCTACCACTAGCGAAGTGAAGCATACATAGATCGAGTTGAGAGCAAGGATTGTACGGGAAGAAAGGTCACATAGTTATTTTAAATAGGTCATGAATTTACTACAATTTGTAATTGGGTCTTCATGTAGTTAATATGATTTTTTTAGAACGAAATTTGTGGGCTCATAATTTCCGCTGTGTCGTATTTAAGTTCTTACAAGTTGGGCATACAGGGAATTGTTCATAATACGAACGGGTCATGCCCGAATTTTATTAAATAATAGTATGATAATATTACTTTTCGGATTAGGAAATCTGGGCGTTACAGTAGTAGCGGAGAAGGAAAAGAAGAGAAGGCAATGGAAAATGTGTTAGTGGTTCGTGATTTTCCTCATGTCTTTCCTGATGATTTACCTGGTTTACCGCCGTCTCGTGATATCGATTTTCAAATTGACCTCATTCCTGGAGCTAACCCTGTCGCTAAAGCGCCTTATTATCTCGCTCCATCTGAAATGTGCGAACTCTCTAGTCAACTCCAGGAATTGCTTAATAAAGGCTTCATACACCCTAGCACATCTCCATGGGGCGCACCTGTCCTTTTTGTCAAAAAGAAGGATGGATCGTTCCAAATGTGCATCGATTATAGGGAACTCAATAAGCTGACTATCAAGAATCGCTTTCCCTTACCCCGAATCGATGATTTGCTTGATCAATTGCAAGGTGCTACGTGTTTTTCCAAGATGGATCTACGCTCCGACTATCATCAGTTACGAATTTAGGAGGAAGATATACCCAAAACCACTTTTCGCACTCGCTACGACCACTATGAATTTGTTGTTATGCCCTTTGGTCTTGCTAACGCCCCTGCAGTTTTTATGGATTTAATGAATCGCTTGTGTAAACCATTTCTCGACCGCTTCGTCATCGTGTTTATCGATGATATCCTTATCTACTCAAAGTCAAAAGCCGAACATGCGCAACATCTTCGTTTGGTTCTCGAACTACTCCAAAGAAATTGCCTCTACGCCAAGTTCTCCAAGTGCGAATTTTGGCTCGAGGAGGTTCAATTTCTCGGTCACATTGTCAATAGTCAAGGTATTCACGTCGTTCTTTTCTCGGATTGGCGGGTTACTACCGTCGATTCATCGCTGATTTCTTGAAAATCGCCGTTCCTCTCACCTCTCTTACGCATAAGGATAAATCTTTTGTTTGGGGAACCGAACAAGTGGAAGCCTTTCAATCCCTCAAGCGTATGCTTTGCAATGCTCCTGTGCTCGCATTACCCGACGAAAACGACGACTTTGTAGTCTATTGCAATGCCTCTAACTTCGGTCTCAGTTGTGTTCTTATGCAACGGGATAAGGTTATCGCGTACGCCTCTCGTCAGCTCAAGATCCATGAGAAGAACTATACAACCCACAATCTCGAACTAGGTGCAGTTGTTTTTGCATTAAAGATTTGGTGACACTACCTTTATGGTACCAAGTGTACGGTCTTCACCGACCATAAGAGCCTGCAACACATCTTGAACCAAAAGGAACTGAATATGCGCCAACGCAGATGGGTTGAACTTCTCAACGATTACGATTGTGAGATTCGCTACCACCCAGGCAAAGCAAATGTCGTTGCCGATGCTCTCAGTCGACGAAGCTATTTACATAGCGTTCGTAACATTCAAGCCCAACACGAATTCGAAGCTCTATTTCGTGATGCTCAGCATGCATGCTTCATTGAGAATACCTTGTGAGAGGAAATGAAGAAGTGTGGTGCTGAAACCCAACTTGTCACCAAATTGAACGGTATCTACTACTACCTCGATCGCATTTGGACTCCTAGTCGCAATAATTTGCGCGGGATATTGCTGACTGAAGCCCACAAATCCCGATACTCCATTCATCCCGGTGCCGACAAGATGTACTAGGACCTGCGTACCAGGTATTGGTGGCCTGGAATGAAGAAAGATATCACCCTCTATGTTTCGAAATATCTGACTTGTTCCAAGGTCAAGGCTGAACATCAACGACCCTCTGGCTTACTCGAGCAACCCGAGATCCCTATGTGGAAATGGGAGATTATAGCTATGGACTTCATTACGAAACTCCCCCACACACCATCAGGTCACGATAACATCTAGGTTATCGTTGATCGTCTCACAAAATCCGCCCATTTTCTCCTGATACGAGAAGACTTTAAGGTTGAACGATTAGCACGAATCTATACAGACGAAGTTATCTGTCGACTTGGGACACCTCGTGACATCATCTCTGACCGCGATGGTCGATTCACTTCGCGCATCTAGGAAACTTTCCAGTCTGCTCTCGGTACTACTCTCAATCTTAGTTGTGACATCCCACATCGGTTGTGAAGGGGAACAAAGGCTTCCTTATAAGGGGCTGGATACCTTCACCATCATGACGCGTTTTGAAAACCGTGAGGGGCGGACGCCGAGGGCGTGCTGGCCGCCAAAGTGGACAATATGATGGTGCGGTTATGCTGGGCTGTTACAAATGGTATCAGAGCCAGGGCCGGACCGGTGGTGCCAAGTCCTGCGAGGATGCTGGACCCCTTAAGGGGGTGGATTGTGACATCCCACATCGGTTCTGAAGGGAAACAAAGGCTTCCTTATAAGGGGCTGGATACCTTCACCATCATGACGCATTTTGAAAACCGTAAGGGGCAGACGCCGAGGGCGTGCTTGCCGCCAAAGCGGACAATATCATGGTGCGGTTACGCTGGGCTATTACAAATAATAGGTTGGCTAAGGGAAGCAGCTAATCGGGGGAAGGAATAGATATCGAACTCGCGTCTTGTCTGTGGAATGATTGCATCGAACCATCAGTTTCCAGGTTAAGATAAGATGTATCAGGACCTCAAAGTTTTATACTGGTGGCCGAAGATGAAAGCTCACATCGCGACGTATGTGAGTAAATGTCTGACCTGTGCTAAAGTCAAAGTGGAATACTAGAAACCGTCCGGATTGCTCCAGCAACCAGAGTACCCATTTGGAAATGGGCGCAAATTGCAATGGATTTCGTCACAGGTTTGCCAAGAACTTAAAACGGGAACGATACTATCTGGGTGATCGTTGACCGTCTCACGAAGTCAGCGCACTTTCTAGCAATCAAGGAAACGGATAAGTTCTCACAACTTGCCGCTGTTTACCTAATGGAAGTGGTTTCTAGGCACGGGGTGCCAACCTCTATTATTTCTGATCGTGACCCGCGTTTCATTTCAGATTTGTGGCAGTCGATGCACAAATCATTCGGCTCACGTCTCGACATGAGTACTGCTTATCACCTACAGACGGATGGTCAAAGTGAACGAACCATCCAGACACTTGAAGACATGCTGCGAGTATGCGTAATTGATTTTGGCAAGGGTTAGGAGAAACACTTGCCTTTGATAGAATTTTCTTATAACAATAGCTAAAATGCCAGCATCCAGGCAGCTCCGTTCGAAGCATTATACAGACGGAAATGCCGTTCTCCTCTCTGTTGGGCTGAGGTGGGTGACAGCCAGATCACAGGTCCGGAACTTGTATTGAAACTTCAGAGAAGATTGTTCAGATCAGGAATCGTATGGCGGCAGCGCGTGACCGTCAAAAAAGCTACGCTGACAAGCGTAGGAAACCGTTGGAATTTGCTGTAGGTGATCGTGTTATGTTGAAAGTCTCACCCTAGAAAGGTGTGGTACGTTTTGGAAAACACGGCAAGCTTAATCCGCGTTATGTCGGGCCATTCAAAATTCTGGAACGAATTAGTAAAGTGGCCTACAAGTTAGAGTTACCTGCTTAGTTGGGTAACATTCATGATGTCTTCCACGTGTCACATCTAAAGAAGTGTTTGTCTGATGAAACATTTGTGGTACCATTTCAGCAGCTGAAAATCGAAGACAAATTGCAGTTTGTCGAAGAACCCATCGAAATTATGGATCGGGAAGTCAAAGTCCGTAAGCATAGTCGAATTCCGATCGTGAGAGTTCGTTGGAACTCAAGACGTGGACCGGAGTTCACGTGGGAATGCGAAGATCAGATGAAGCTCAAATATCCTCAACTATTTCCAACTGACCAATCTAATTCTGATGCAACTGGTGAATTTCGGGACGAAATTCCCTTTCAAGTTGGGGATGATGTGGCACCTGGGGAAAATCTACAGCCATCCTGACCTAACACCTTGCTGCTTTGGAATACTTATCAATTTCGGGACAAAATTTCTTTCAAGTTGGGGATGATGTGACAACCCGAGATTTCAAGGTCCTTCTTCCTACGAATCACTTGTTTCACAATCCTGTTTTTACAATGTGTCTATGTGATGTCATGTACAGTTAATTGAATGATTATAGTATGGTTATGCTTACTGGTTTAATGTTTAATGAAAACAGCATAACCTGGTTTAATGTTTAATGTTTAATAAAAACTCAAAATGACAAACAAACCCCCTTGTGACGAAGATGGATTCTTCGCCACAACCTTACTCGACGAAGAATGAATGAGTCTTCGTCACCACCCTTATCGACGAAGAATGACTCTTCGTCACCATCAATCTTGGGGAAGAATCCTCTTCGTCAAGCAGATCCTTCGTCGAAAGGAGTTCGGCCCAAATGGAACCCAGACGTGGACCGACCTTATTCGCATCATATAAACATACGTATGCACGTAAAACCTAGGATTTTCATCAAACCCTAAACTCTCTCATCCTCTCTATTCCATGCGGCAGCCCCTTTAACACTTCGAAGGTTTGTTGATCCCGAGTACTCTCCGTTGAATCCTATGGTTAGTCTGTCAACCCTTTGTGATTCGAATTCTTGATTGTATTTGACTGTGAATATGTATGTCCAACAATGTTGAATGTGGTTACAATCTAGGGTTATTAGAATTTTGGTTGAATAAATGGGGAACCAACTTGTGATAACTAACTGTTAGAAGAAATTACATTATGAGGTTTAATGATGATCTAGAGCTGTTTTTATGTGAACCTTTGATAGTTGCAAATATAAACAGGTTGTCACTGTTTGACTTCCACATAAGAAATTAGGGTTGTATGCTAAAGTTGTAACCATTGTGTTAATGGTTCGATCAGGATGTTTTGGATGATGATTGGGCAGATTAGTTGTTGTTTATGAAGTTGATTCCATGGATGTAACTATTTCCTTGAGGTGTTGTTTGATCTATGAAATCATGGTAATAATTTACTAACTGTTGTTACAAAATACATGAATGGTAACCGTCTGATCAGTGGTTGACGAAGAATGATTCTTCGTCGGCTGGCCCTTGACGAACAACCGGGGATACTTCGCCATGTTCATTCTTGATGAAGAATGATTCTTCGCCGAGGAAATCTTCGCCATATTAAACCCCAACGAAGGTTAATCCTTCGCCAGGGGATTCTTCGCCAAGGGATACCTGTGTGAATAGATATTATCTGATTACATGATAATGCGGTTTAGGAATGAGAAACCTGATTTGATTTGTGTGAGATTGAGCAATTGCTATTTGTTATACGGTGAACTTTGTGATGATGTAAAATGTGATAATGTGTGACTTAATTTATTATGAAACTGATTTCATTGGTAACCATGGTAGGGTTGGTTGACTAACTGGAACGGGTAACATAATATACCGAGCAAATCTAAGGTGAGTTCACTGCTCTTTTCAAGCATGCGTCCCGGGGAGGGACATCTGGTAATTATTCCGGGGAGGAATATCGGGTGAATGGGTTTGACTGGAATGTTAAACCTGTGATGTTGGTTAATACACTCATATCTATCATTTAAGTCCCATCATATACCGAATTAGTTGTCGGGGAGGCAACGGGGTTATTAGTTGATAGCGCTATTAGGTTTGGCACCCTCACACCGTACCGGGGAGGACAGGCGTGAACTAATTTCCTTAACCACTCGACCAATGTTTGATAGAGCATTGGGGAAGGGCAAATAATCTGGAGCCATCTGCGGTAATCGAGTTATTAACAACATCAAATCTCTAAAATGTTTTAAACTCATATCTGGTAACTAAACGTGTTAACAAACTTTGAACTCACCAGCGTTATCTAATACACTTGCCTGCATGCTTGCAGGTCGTTAGATTCATGGTTGGAACTTGCTATCTGGGAGTGATGGAGTGGTCATGGGTCGAGTCTCTTGGATACATGTTCTTTGGTTTCGTACACTTGTTTTGAAACAGTTGATTAAACATTTACGTTATGCTTCCGCTGACGTTTTGGTTTAAGTTATGAATTGAAACTATATTATGAAATAAATGGAAATCTTTTATTTAATATATTGTTATAGTTAAATGTGATTAGTGGCATGCTCCTGGTATGTCACACATCCCGCGATGTTTCCGCGTGTGGTATTTTAGGGGTGTGACAGTTTGGTATCAGAGCCAGGGCGGAACCGGTGGTGCCAGGTCCTGCGAGGAAGCTGGACCCCTTAAGGGAGTGGATTGTGACATCCCACATCGGTTGTGAAGGGGAACAAAGGCTTCCTTATAAGGGGCTGGATACCTTCACCATCATGACGCGTTTTGAAAACCCTGAGGGGCGGACGCTGAGGCGTGCTGGCTGCCAAAGAGGATAATATCATGGTGCGGTTACGTTGGGCTGTTACATTAGTACTGCTTTCCATCCCTAGACTGACGGTCAGACTGAACGCACGATTCACACCCTTGAAAACATGCTTTGCTCGTGCATTATAGATTTTGGTGGTAATTGGGATTCACATTTATCTTTAGTCGAATTCTCTTACAACAAAAGTTATCACTCTAGCATTCAGATGACACTATTTGAGGTGTTATATGGAAGAAAATGTCGATTGCCTATTGTATGGCACGAGATCGGAGATGACCAAATTACCGATCCTGAGTTATTGCAAGAAACGAATGACAAGATCCTCCAGATACGAGACAATCTCTTGAAAGCTCGGAGTCGTCAAAAGAGTTACGCCGATAAACGACGCAAGCCCCTTGAATTTGACGTTGGTGATAACGTACTCCTAAAGGTTGCACCTTGGAAGGGGGTGGTCCGATTTGGTAAGAAAGGAAAGATAGCACCTCGATACATTGGGCCTTTTAAGATTCTGGAAAGAATTGGCAAAGTGGCCTACCGACTTGAATTACCGGAAGAACTCAGCAATGTACATCTGACATTCCATGTTTAGAACCTCAAAAAGTGTCTAGCTGACCAAAATTTACATGTCCCTCTTGAGGATCTACAAGTGGACGAAACATTACAATTCGTGGAAAAGCCAGTCGAGATCATGGACCGAGAGACCAAGAAACTCCGATGCTCACGCATTCCCATAGTGAAGGTTCACTGGGAAGGCAAACAAGGCGCCAAGTTCACCTTGGAGCTCGAGAGTGATATGAAGGCTAAGTACCCACAACTCTTCATTACACCTGCGCCTTAATTTCGGGACGAAATTTCCTAAAGTAGGGGAGGCTGTAACAACCCGACTTTTCAAAGTCAAAGTCGAAGTACAAGTCAAAGTCAAGGTCAACGTCAGGTTAACGTTCAGATCTGATAGTTCTTGCTTAATTATTGCTTGTACTCGCAGAATCGATAATCGATACATGTTAATTAACGCTGTTTTAAACTACAATTTATTATTATGTGGAGTAACAATGCGATAAACGTAACTAAACGCTATTCTACTAAACGCTATCACATCGCTACCGCATCGCAATTCGAAACGCAGTTATGGATATTTTTTTACGTGTGTGTGTTATTATGTGTTTATTTGTGTGTGCTTATATATATTGTGGGATGTTACTCGCAAATGAAATCGCATTCAATCGCATCGCAAACTCATCGCAAAAGCATAAAAGTACTCTATGATTAATTGAAACTATTAGGATTTTATGAATGTTACGTTGATTTTGTTATTTGTGTAACTAACGAGAAATACTATCGCATCACTTACTCGTAACTCGCTTAAACACAACGCAACGCACAACGCATGAAACGAAAGTTGGAAAACTAACCCGCACACGCCGTCCGACTGAATGACCATCCGATCGAATGGACATGCCACCAGATGACCATCCGATCGGATGGCCATCCGATCGAACAACCGTCCGACCCAATCACTCCACACCGCCTTTCACCTCTTCACCTATAAATATCCATCCTGTCACATCAACTATTCATTGATGTGACAGCTCCGTCCGACCCACGCACTCTCAGGCTCTTTTCTCTCGATTCCTCGTGATTCTTGTATGTTTTCACTCTAAATCTTGTACTTCCATCTTCATTACACACTTTCTCATCATTTTCACCATCAAATCTTACATGTTAACCATGAAATCGCCTGAATTGGGGCTGTTCTAGGGTGACGTCATCATGGGTTCTCATGAACACTGGAGTATGACCTCATCTTAGCGAAAACGGTTCGAATCTAACAGATTTCTACATGATTTTACACTGATTTCGTCTACATTTAAACATTTTCAAAAGTGTTTCAAACTTTTCTTCATTATCTTTCACTTTTCACTCAAAACCGTTAGAATCTGGACTCATTCAGGCTTTCTACTCATTCTCTAGTAGAGAACCGGACTGAGAATGGACTTCTACTAAGGAGACGACCGACTCACGGGTTAAACATGAAACTTCATCTTGAACAGTTGAACCTGGTCGATCGGATGAGTTGGACCTGATGTGGTTTTCGTTGTTTACACGTCCTCACACTGTCTCGGTGAAACCGCAAACTTTCTAACTTAACTAAGTTTTCAAAAAAATAACAGTCGCTCAAACGAATAGTCGTCGGATCGGACAACTATCCGATCGAATGACTATTCGACCAGGTGACTTGTGATCTCAACAATTAAACTATTTTACAAAATTTCAAAGAATATCAGTTTCAAACGGATAGCCCTCCGACTGAACAGTCATCCGTCTGGATGACCTTCCGAACGGACGACCTGACCTTTAGAAACACTTCACATTTCTCTAAATGCTACAATGAAAACTTTAAAGCTCAACATTTCACAAACACACTCATTCCATCGAACGACCCTTCGAACGAATGGTCATCCGATCGAACCAACATTCGATCCATCATCTCCTCGACGCACTGTTTAATGATTGTTCAATGCTTACACTATCGTTCTCTGATCAGGCTAATCTCTCAAGCGCTCCCTTCAATCCAAGACTGTGTTTATTTACTAAACACGATCTGTGAGTATACTCCAACCCTTTTTGCTTTATGCACTTTTAGGTGTTACATACGTTACCTATATCAAATCACATCGACACACAACGCAAACACTTTTTATACGCTAACCACTCTCGCATGTTATATGTGTTGTTCGATTAATGCCAGTATGTTATGTTTACACAGTGATTGTTGCCTGACACCTTAGCAACGATAGTACTATAGTTTGGACTCAACACCTGTCGTGGACAGGGGTTCTTAAGGGTTGTACTTCACGTGTCACAGTGGTAATATGTGTTGCGCATTCTACAACTTGCAGTCATGTCTGTGCATATTTCATTGTTAATAGCTTACTTGCTTCACATTTATACGTGTTACATGTTGGTTACGCGTAAATCACTTTCGCTACTATATGCTATTAAACTTGTATGCTCACCTTTACACCATGTGTATTGACTTTATTTTAACGTATGTGACAGGTGTTTAGGATGCTTGCTAGCTGTGATGAATCGAGTTTAGGTGGTCTAGAAACCCACGAATAATTTATGAGTTGTCGGAACAATTATTTATCTTTGAGAACTATGTCTGTAATAACTGTTTTACTTTATATGTTTGTGGCATGGGACACGAATGTTAAATATATGGTAATAAATAGTTGTTATGGATTCTCTTGGACAATCTGTTTCGCTCAGTGTCGCGCCCTGATGTTTCCGCCATCGGTTGGGGTGTGTCAGTTCAGCAGTTGCAGGTGAAGGTAGCCCCAAGTCCAAGAAGGCAAAGAAAGCTAAGAAGGGCAAGGCTGATGGTACCGGGGCTTCAAAGCCTTCTTCTGATGTTTAAAAAATCTATTCGTAGCTATCTTAGCACTTAAAACAATTTTGTGTTTTGTATGTTTTAAACTTGTCTCTTTTGAGGGGACCGTTTAGGTCCCTGTGATGGTTGAAGCCTTCTAGGCTTTTATGAACATTATGTAGGTTTAAGGCCCTTAATGCTATGTTTTAACTTTCTAACACTTGTGTTGTGTTGTGACTTTTTGTGTTGTCTTGGTTTTGTGTTATGCATCTTTTAAGGGAATTGTTTAAGCCGCTTGTAGCCCAAAGGCTTCGAGACTTCCTGGTAATGTTTGATGCTGATGGCATGGTGTGTCTCTTAGTGCTTTTTATACCTAGGTTTCATTTAACTTTTGGTTGTGTATTGTATTGTTGTTTTGTTCCTTCCCTTGTGTTTTTATTTGCTTAATTGTCTTTGTTGGTGGCACGTTTTCCTTATGCTACTTATACCTTGAAGTGTTCAGTGCTGCAGTCACTTAGCCTTGGTATTTTTAACAAGAAGGCTTAACACTTATCCTATTTATCACTCTTGTTCAGTTTCATTTTTTGTTCGTAAGCCTGTCTATGAGACGTTATTTTTTGAAAATTTTCTAAGGCTTAAGGAACATTTGGTGAAGGCTGTTCAGACCCGTCTATGAGACAAGTTTGTTGAAAAAAATTCTAAGTCTCGTGGAGGTGTATTGATATCGGAACTCACCCCTTATATAGGTCCATTCAACCCTTAAGCCTATTGAGCGATGTGGCCTAGGAGCTCATTGATGTATTGTAAAATACATCCTTTATTCGTGTATAATTTGTATAGTTTTCCGTTAGTTTTAGTTTAGTTTTTGTTAGAATTTACATACTGTTGATCCAATTGAGTTTTGCAGGTCTTGAAGGTTAAAACTGCTGGAAATTGAGTAAAACGAGTTAAAATACGGAAAAGTCAAGTCCTGGAACGTATTGGAGAGTTTGGAAGCTGAAACGGATTGAAAATGCTGGAAAGAAGGTTCCTGGTGGGCCGCGACTTAGAGACAGGAGTCAATCGCGCCCGACGAGAGACCACAAGTGATGAAGATAAAGAGAAGGCGCTGGCGGCCTGCGAGCTAGTAGTTTGAGTTAGTGGCGGGGTCCCAGAGAGTGATACTGGCAGAATGGTTCGAATTGGGAAAAGGGTTTGAGCTGAAAAACATATATAATCATCATTAACTTTCATAAAACCCTAACTTACGAATTAGCAACATATTGGGCGATCTTGGAGCTGCATTAGGAGCGTTTTTGAGCAATCGGAGCTGTCGGTTGAAGGTCAGAAGTTCGGAGAATCATTCGGGTCATCTCTTTAACATCCGGGTGTCTTTCTTTGTGTTTCTTTATCTTTGACCATGTTTTGTTTTCTTGAAAATACTTTGTCGATGTTTGTTTCCATGACTATGATCGGCTAGATTTTGTTAACTACCTAGACAAGATGATTGGTTGCTAAAGTTTGGATTTTTATTATGGATTTATGATATATATGAATTTATTTATGTATTGTAGGCGATTTAATTATTAGCTAGATGTGTATGCATGCTTGATTGTGTTTGAATATCGTGTCTTGCTTTACATAATTCTTGGTGATGGTCTTTATCACATAATAGAATTATGTTAGGTTCTAGATTTTGGTGACTGTCGATATCACATAATAAATCATGAATCTTTAGGGTTAAATTGGCCAATAAACTTTAAAAGCAATATTCGGTAATCTTATCAAATCAAGTGTTCTACTAACTCTCAATAGCTGACAGGTGCAAGGTTATTGTTAGGTCTAAGCGATTAAACCGTAAGGTGGGTCCTTCTTAGGAAGTCAACCTATTAGCTGCTGTCTAACAAGTCTAGTTAAGAACCAAAATTTATCCTTGACTTGAGTCCCGAAACGGAGAGAGTCTTGTAAGGTACTTTCATAAATCATTAGAGGTCCGGACAAGGAGTCTAATTTACCGGTGAGTATAACAGCCTTTAGGGTGCCCTAATGTATCCTTGAGAAGGGTTAGGGAGCTTAGTTGGTAACTCGAGAGGTTTAGCATCTTACGATCCCGGTCCATAATAATCAACTTTCAAATAAAATCCATAACTAAAAGCAACCAGGATTCGACTCTAGGTAGTATTTCCACCGTCTGAGTAACTAACCACAGTAATTCGTTCTAGTTAATTTAGTTAATTAATTTAGCTTAATTGCTTTCTTAGGATTTTTTAGAAACCCCCCATTAAACAAACAAAATAGTTCAGTCCGTGTCAGACTAGTCTAAATAGAGTCGTTAGTGTAATTCAATAGAGTCTCGTGGGTTCGATATCCTAACTTACATTAGCTATACTAGAGTCGATCGGTACACTTTCCGGTTAGTAGTTTAGTGTGTCTTAGTGAGTCTAGAGTATTACTTAGAGTCTAGAAATAAGGTTAATTTAGTTACTTTTATTAAACTACTTTTTAGCACATCACTCATCCCCTTACATGACCCTTGTCATGGAGTTTCTTGCTAGGTTCTCAACCTGATTATAGGATAGAAAGAAAAGTTTTAACAAGAACCTCATTATTCATTCATCAAAGTGTGTAGATTACAAGGGAACAAAAACAACACTTTGCTAACTTTTTTCTAACATATGTTTCTAGACGTGGAACCATTTAAGGTTTTTGTCGTTCCAATGCCTAGGAAGCTTTTTACCACTTGAGTAAGCCAACTTATAGGATCCTCCCTTGTGATCTTCGAGGATGGCATATGGCCCTTCTCATTTGGGACCAAGTTTTCCCTGGTTTTCCTCCTTGCTTGCCTCGTTGTTTCTGAGGACAAGGTCACCAGGATTGAACCATTCATATTTCACCCGGGTATTGTAGTAAGATTCCATTTTTTGTTTATACCTTGCTTCTTGGATAGCCGCTTGATCCCGTGCTTCTTCTAGGAGTTCCAAGTTCAACATCATCTCTTGCTTGTTTGCTTCTAGATCAATGTTGAACGTTCTTTTTGTTGTAACCCCTATCTCTGCTGGGATTACAGCTTCAGATCCGAACACCAAGCGATACGGTGTTTTCTTGTGGCTTGTCTTTTCGGTGGTCCTGATTGCCCATAACATGTTTGGGAGTTCTTCAAGCCAGTTGGTGTCATGCTTTCCCAATCGTGTTTTAATGCCTTCCACGATGTTTAGATTTGTTCTTTCGACCTGGGATTGGATTGAGGGTAGGCCACTGAGCTGAAAACTTGTGTTATTTGAAATTCTTTGCACCATGAACTGAAGGTCTTTTTAGCAAATTGTTTTCCATTGTATGTGACCAACACTCCTGGCAGCCCAAACCGGCAAATGATACTTTCCCATACGAAGTCGATGATTTTCTTCCCTGTTATCCTTGCCAATGGTTTCACCTCTAGCCATTTAGTGAAGTAGTCTACAGCTACTAGAAGGAATTTGACTCCTCCTTTAGCCGGAGGAAGTGGGCCGACAATATCCATTCCCCATTTGTGGAATGGCCATGCAGATGAGATGGGAACCGAGTCATGCTTTGGGCTTTTTGGCACAGGGGCATGTATTTGACAGGCTTCACATTTTTTCAGCTGCTCGCTTGCATCTCTGTGCATTGTGGGCCAAAAATACCCGAGGTTCATCAACTTTGAGGCCACTGATCTTGGGCCAAAATGAGCACCACAAATTCCCTCATGAACTTCCTTGATCAAGTACTGACTTTGTTTCGGGCCAACACAGCGAAACAACGGTGCAAGGTATCCCTTTTTATAAAGGATATTTTCCTGCACCACGTATTTTCTTGACTTTATTCGAACCCTTTCGGCTTCTACTTGATCACTTGGTAGCTCACCATTTGTGAGGAATTTGATCTAAGGGGTCATCCAATTCGAGCCTTCTTCGGTGATGACATCCTGTACCTCAAGCTCTTGAATTGATGATTGCTTCAACACTTCAACCAGTACCTTTTTGGTAAGATGGGCAAAGGTTAATGAAGTGAGTTTGCATAGTGCATCAACTTTTTTGTTTTGTGATCTTAGGACTTGTTTGATTGTGCATGTTTCGAACTCATAAGCTCCTTTGCCTTTTCACAGTATCTCTTCATGTTTGGTTCTTTGGTCATGTAATTGTCGCTTACTTGGTTTGAGACAAGCAACGAGTCTGTGAAGACTTGAAGCTTTTTGATACCCATTTCTCTTGCAAGTTTGAGTCCCGCAATCAATGCTTCGTACTTGGCTTCGTTATTTGTAGTCTGAAATTCAAGCCGAAGAGCATACGTGAATTCCAATTCATTAGGATCAATTAGAACTAGCCCTGCTCCTGACCTTTCAATGCTGGAAGCTCCGTGGGTAAAGAGCTTCCAAGTGTGGGGGTCAGAGGGTTCAATGGAAGCTGTATTGACTTATGTTATCGTTTCATTGGGTATATCCAAAATGAAATCAGCCAAGATTTGTGCTTTCACAGCTTTTCTTTAAACATAGGTGATATTGTGTTCACCTAGTTCCATAGCCCATTTGGCTAAACGTCCAGAAGTTTCGGGTTTTTCAAGCACACTTTTGATTGGATGGTCCGTGACCACTTGTATGGGATGTGCTTGAAAATACCTTCGAAGCCTTCTAGCTGTTTTTACTAGTGCGAGAGCCAGTTTTTCCAGTGGGGGATACTTTGTCTCTGCTAACTTTAAGGTTTTACTGAAGAAGTAAACAGGTATCTGAGCCTTGTTTCTTTCGATGGTCAGGACTGCACTAATTGCTTCCTCAGCGACTGATAGGTAGACAGAGATCAGTTCCCCTGTTTCGGGAGTGGCGATGGCTGGTAATGAAGCCAGGTGCTGTTTCATTTGGTTGAAAGATTCTTCTACTTCCTCTGTACACCTAAAGTCCCTTTTGTTTGTACACCCTTGAAGGGTTTTGAAAAAAGTAAGGGACTTTTTTGCCAACTTGGAGGTAAAACGCTTCAAGGCTGCCAGCTTACCGTTTAAGCTTTCAACCTTCTTTTTACTTCGTGGGGATTTTGTATTAAGGATAGCTTTAACCTTGTTGGGGTTGGCTTTTATGCTTTACTTGCCTACAATGTGCCCCATGAACTTGCCTTCTTCGAAACCGAACAAACATTTCACGGGATTTAGCTTCATGTTTATCTTATTGAGGTTTCGGAATGTTTCCTGAATATCGTCAAGCATTTGGCCCTCTGTCTTACTTTTGATTACCAAGTCATCCATATAGGCTTCCATGTTTTTACCTATCTGTTACACAAATGCTTTGTCCACCAATCGTTGATATGTTGCCCCTGCATTTTTTAGGCCAAAAGGCATTTTTTGGTAGCAAAAAATACCTTTGTCGGTATGAAAGGCCGTCTTTTCCTCATCTTCCTTTTTCATTTGAATTTGGTGGTGGCCTTTATAAGCATCGAGGAAGCACTTGAATGGGAAGCCTGTGAGCGAGTCTACTTTTAGATCAATTTCGGGCAAAGGATAGCAATCCTTTGGACAGTCTTTGTTTAAGTCTTTGAAATCGATGCACATTCTCCATGATCCATCGGGCTTCTTAACCATAACAGGGTTGGCTATCCAAGAGTGGTACTTGACCTCTCGGAGTATGCCAGCTTGCACCAACCCTTCAACCTCTTTGCATGCTGCTAAGCTTCGATCAGGGGAGAGACTTCTTTTTTCTGAACAATGGGCTTCACATTTGGTGGAATCTTAAGCTCATGTTCAGCAATATCCCGAGGGATGCCGGTCGTGTTATCAGGACACCATGCGAAGATGTCCATGTTGTGGGTCAACAACTTCTTAAGGTATGCGAGAGTTTCTTGAGTGAGGTTGGTGTTTACCCTTATCCTTTGTTCGGGATACTTAGGGTTAATGGCCTAACCTTGTTCTTCATTTTCATTCTTTCCTGAGCTTTCCCCTTCAACCAGGAAGGCTTCCTGGGTTGGTTGAAGAGTTGCAATTCCTCTCTTGGTGGGGAACTTAACAATGCCTTGACCAATAGAGACAGCCATGCTAAACTCGCTTTGGCTTGGCCTTCCTATGATAACATCGTAGGTAGAAGGCATGTTGATTACAATCTTGGTTATTTCCATTTCACCATCCTTGAAGCAAATGTCAAGTTTCAACTGGCCAAAAGGCTTTATGGGGATGTCAGCAATGCCCTTGATGGATGACTCAACTGGTTGAAGCCTTGAACGCTCCTAGTCGCTGAGTTGGTTGAAGTATTTTTCACACATTATCTCCGTTGCTGCACCCGTGTTGATGTATGCCTTGCTTGTTTATAATTTTCCCACGATGGCTTTGACTACCAAAGGATTTGAGTGAATTCCCTTTTGTGGTGGTGGGAAGCACAAGCACTGAAGCTCCCAAGCTTCTAAGCGTTGTCGCTTGGTGGGGGTTTCTTCAACAACATTCACCATGTTTACTTCCTTGTTTTTTCCATCACCTATTTTATCTTTTACCCCCTTAACAAGGTGGTCAAGTTCTCCAGATTTGACGGCTTCCTCGATTCTCTTTTTGAGTTGGAAGCAGTCATTGGTGTGATGACCCTTTTCTTCATGGAACTCGCAAAATTGAGTAGAATTTTCATTTCTTTTGCTTTTAGGCAGGGGTCTCGGCGGTCGGAAGCTATGCTTGACTTCTTCAGTGGTAAGTATTTCCTGAGGAGTTTTAGTTAAGGCTGTGAAATTCACAGCCTTGTCCCTGCTTGGAGGGTTCTGACCTTCAAACTTTTGAGGGTCTGAGCTCCGGGAGCGTCTATCATAAGAGCCATAGTTGCTCCTTTTTTGGCTAGGGCTGTTGTTTCTCCAGCTGGGACCCCTCTTTCTTTGCTCCTTGATGTCAACCGCCTCTTATCCCTTGATGTGAGCTTCAGCCCTTTCAAGGGCTTCTTCTAAGGTTTTGGGCAGGCACTTGTTAAAGTCCCCGGTGAGATACTTAGAGGTGATTGCATTCATGAAGCCTGCAACCCACATCTTCTCGTCGGCACCCACACACGTCAAACCTTCTTTTTTGTACCTCTCGATGAAATCCCTAAGGCTTTCATCATCCTTTTGTTTAATTTGGAAGATCACAGTGGCATCCTTCACATACCTCCTTTGTTGTGAGAAATTGGCCAAGAAACCCTTGCTTAAGTCATCGAAGTTTTGAATGCTTCGGGCAGGCAGGTCATTAAACCAGATTCGAGCAGACCCCACGAGGGTTTGCATGAACATCAAGCAACATTTAGCATTGGACCATTTCTCTATCCTTGCTGCCCTGGTGAAGATTTGGAGGTAATCTTCCGGATCTTCCGTTCCGTCGTATGTTCGTATGTGAGAAGGCATTCTTATCCTGGTTTGGAAATCGTAATCAGCAATTTGCTGAGAAAACATGACAAATTGCTTGGTTTGTATGGTTTGGCCAAATCTTCTTCTGATCTCGTGCCTAGGTTGTTGTTAGCATTCCCTTGGGTGGCTAGCACCTGGTTGATGAAGTGCTGCCAAGGGAAGCTTGCCATCATTTGGGCCATTATTTGTGGCATGAAGTTGAAGCCTTGAAGGCTTTCAGGTGTAGTTGCATAGTTCACCCCCATAGGAGCACTCATGACGGCACTTCGTGCTAAAGGGAGTATAGATAAGGCTTGTTCCCACGTGGTAGTTGCTGGAGGTAGGAGACTTGAAATAGGAGATTGTAACAACTGATCCAGAGTTAACTCATGACCAAATGGTGCACCGGTTGCCACTGGCTGAGAAGAAAATAAAGGAAAAGATGTTGGATCTGGCCTTTTAAATGTATATCGACTGGGATTCGGAGGAGGATGGCTAGGACCGGCTTCATTTCTAGACACGGCTGGCTGTGAGCTTGTGAAAGGAAGAACAGGTGGCCCTGGTGATAATGACGGCTCTGGTTCATCGCAGTCTAGCCTGATTCTTACCCCTTTATCCCTTTCCTTGTTCACGTATTAGTTAAGGAGAGATCTTAACTGTAGGAAATTGTTTACGACCCCCTCCGGTGTGAGGTCGATACGTGTGGGCGTGTTTGTTGCACCGACATTAGGAGATGGGACTCCCGAACGAGACGTGGTCGGTGTCTGGAAGGAGAGGAACTCGGGGTACGTTGTTCCAATTGGAGTGCTTTTCGGAGTCGAAAACTAAGTAGGTACAACCACAGGAGTTTGGCTAGTACTGGGAGTAGAGGTACGTGGAATTTGATTTACCTCTCCCTGAGATTCTCCTTTAGACATGATGATTTTAGAGAGAATGGAGCCACACTACTGGTCTTTTTGAGAAAATAAAGCGGCATAGCCCCACGGTGGGCGCCAACTTGTTGTTACAACAAATACGAGACCAAAGGTAGTGGATAGACTGGTTAAGCAAGAGGCTTCAAGGGTTGAAGTTTGCCTAACGCAGGTCATGGGGTCCCCCTACATTTGCTAGATGTAGGACGAGGTTCACTAGTTTTGTTGTTATTCACTTGAAACCCTTGGCTGAAAGAGATTCAGCCTCGGATGTTTGAGTTAGTGAAGTTATGTTATTTGAAGTGAAGAAGAGAAGCATGCATGAAGCAATTTCTCAAGGGAGAAGAAGATCAGAGATCAAGAAAGATCTGAGCTGATCGGAATGTCCTGCATGAATGCCAAGGTTAGTCACTTATAGAGGAAAGGTCTTCTCAAAGAGGAAACCTTTGACTAGTGAACCTCAGCTGCAGTAGGGGACTTACCCATTTAGGGGTTGAAGGCTTCGGACCTGCGGATAAAAGGGTGTCCTCTTTTGCACATGCTATTTTTGCGGCTGAGAGGAGAGTTAGTGGGTTATCAATTATGTGACTGATTACTGTGCTTGTTCTTTTTGCTGCTCACTATAACTCATGGGTTTTGAACCTTTTAACCGTTTAACCCTTTAGGTTGTTATGTGTTTTAGTCATATTATTGAGACTTGAGCTACCCCTGTCATCAGTTATTTTTTCCTAACACCAATGATTTTGTTAATAGTGATTCATTTCGTTCAATCAATGGTTCCATAATAGTAGGTGCAACAAGGAATTCTTCATTCGAAACTAATGAATGTCAGGTCAAGGCTTTCTGCCTTGTTATCAAAAAAGGGGGTTGGGTAAAGCAAACTCCCTCTTTGTACGAGCATGGGCTTAGTCAAGTAGAACCAGGTTGCGGTGTTGTATGCTCTGATCGAAAATAAATAAGTGGGGCCATGCTAATAAGACTGAATATGTGTTAGAAAGGTAAATCCCTCCCCTACGACACAAAAAGGTGCAGAACTTCTAACAGCCCGCCCGCTTCCAAAGAACAATATTGTGACACGTAGACCTAAGTGAAGTGGTCATATTGGATCCTTGGGAACCATCACAAGTGCGGCCAACATCTATTTATTTCAATGATAATGTTGTGTCGTCCAACAAACCAGAGACGTGACAACGTAGACCTAAGTGAAGTGGTTATATTGGATCCTTGGGAATGGGAACCATCACAAGCACAGCCAACATCTATTTATTTCAATGATAATGTTGTGTCGTCCAACAAACCAGAGACGTACGACCACATTCGTTGAGTATTACTTATCATCGTGCTCTATAACCTGGTTTGCTTTTGTAGTCCAAATAATCACGTACTATGACATATCTGGAAGAGTAGGAATTAGTGAAATAAAAAGACTTGTACACACCATGGAAATTACTCCATCTCCCATGGCCAAATATGGAAATCTTTAGAATATCTGGACCATTTATGAACATCACAACAAAAATGATTAAAACATATGGCTCCTACCTAAACAAAGAGTTGCATCTCAACTACAAAATAGGAGTATGATAGAATATATAATAATGATATACAAACAAACACCAATCCCAATGAAAACACACAATATATGGAAGTTGGTGGCTTGATGACATGGGAGTCAGCGACTGAAGCCCCGGTGAACAACATTCGTAACTATTACGGTTCTAAGGTAGTGAAATTCCTTGTCACGTAAGTTCCGACCCGCACGAAAGGTATAACGATCTGGGAACTGCCTCAGAGAGAGGCTTGGTGAAATAAACAATTGGTGTGCGTTAGGTGTGATATGATTTCAATAATATTTTGAGCCCATTTTACGCAATAGTCAAGTTTTAAATTTATAAAACACGATATTCTACTAACACTAAACACACACATGGGCAAGTGCACCCATCGTGAGCCTAGTATAGCGTTGGTAAGATACCGAGGTCGTCCAAGTACACGAGCTTTTAGTACCGGTTTATCCTCAACGTCTAATCAATCTAAATTTTTGAGAAAAGATTTAAATCATGAAAATAAATAACTAAAAATGCAGAATTAAAAATATAATAAAAACAGATAGACAAGATGAATCACCTAGATCCGACTTGCCTTTAATGTATCCTTTGATGATTTTCGCACTTTCGGACTTTTTAAGAGATTATCGTAGTTATAGTAGTAGGCCCATCTTTTGAAGGTGACGTTACCCTCAACTCAGTGGTTTGAGTCAGCAGGGATACAATCCCAAGTAGCCGGTTTAATGTATTAATAGTAGTTTACATATGAGGGTTCAATCTATTCGCACCCGCCATCCAATACCAGTGGGTATGGAAGGAGGTCCTAGTAAGCTTGAACCAGGTCCATGCAGGATCTATACACCGAACAAGGCAAGAACCTTACTATATCATTCCCTTAACACCTGACCAGGTAGCCAACATGCCTCTATATAGACTGTAGAGACATGAATGATGCAATCTTTTACTTTATATAGATAGTAAAGTAACGCCAAGACACCACGGACAAATGATAAAGAAAATTCACCTTCAACATAAAAAACTAGTTATTAAAGTCATTAATACAAAACCAAATAAAGAGTGCTGAAAGATTAAAAATCAAAAGTAATACATAAAATACTTGTCTTCACCAAGTGATGTAAGAGGCTTAACCAAACATGGCCTTTGATTGGTAAGAACCCTTACGATCAATCTTGGATCTCGAGACTACTACACACACTCTAAAGGTGGATGATGGATGATGGTGGTGGGTGTTAGTGTTATAGTGGTGGTGGAGTGGTGGCAAAGTGGGAGAGTAGTGGTTTGCCAAGGGATGCCTTTGAAGTGAGCCAAGCACCCCTATTTATAGCTTGGACAGAGCTCTGGCCACGGCCCTGTTTCCAGTGAACACGCCCCCGTGGCCATCCTTTTCTCTTCCTTCATTAAATGAATGTGTTAGCAGAGGGCTCCACACGGCCCGTGTCCAGCGGGCACGGCCCCGTGGCCAGAAGCATATCTATACTATCAAGATTTTGCAAGATTCTGTGTATCTTAGTGTTGACCACGCCCCGTGCTGAGCTGGGCACGCCCCCGTGGTGGGCGTAGAAGATTCTATAGCTTTGTCTTTTCTGCAGGAACCTGACCACGCCCCCGTTTCCAGCGGGCACGACCCCGTGGTCCGTCATCTGTTTCTTTGTTTTTGTTTTGGGGATGCTACCGAGGGGTCGGGCATGTCATGTTTATTCTTTTTTTTGTATTTATGTTGGTTTTGGCTGTATATTTGTTTCTTTTGTTCATTTAAGCTCATTTGGTCCTATAAATTCAAAAGGAAGACAAAAACACACTTTTTCCAACATTAGTACTAAAAAGGGTTAGTTTTATGCCTCATTTGATGTAATTTATATTTTACATTTTGCACACATCAAATACCCCTACACTTGAATCTTTGCTTATACTCAATCAAAACTCCTTAATATGTGGCTTTACACACCCAAATGGAAGAGATAGAAGAGAAGTTTTGAACTTATCTTGAGTGTCGGGAATCCAAGATCTTTTATTGGGTTTTATTTTTATTTTATTTACAATCCTATTCGTCATGATTTATTTAGAACATTGTATAAGAAAAATTACTTATTTGGGAATAACATGCCTTTTTTAAATTCTATTTATATACAAGTTCACATACCTCACAGGGGAATCACTTAACACTCGGTCGAAAATGTATTTTTGTGAAACACTCGAGACCGGCATGGACTTTACTTTTACCATATGCTTGCCAAGCTATCAATCCACCTCCTTTTTAACTATAAGCCTTTGTAAATAACAAGAGGACTTGGGGAAGGGTTAGGCTTGGGCTAAGGGTAGGTGGTTTGGTTAGTGGTTAGTAAAAATGGCGAAAAGCGTAAAAAGCGTCGGTCGTCGTAAAACTTTTTCGTTTTTGTGACTTTTATTCAAACTAAGCACATTCAAACAAAGTTTCTTTGAGGAACTTGTTTGTTTATTGCAAGACTTTCATATATATATATTTTTTTTGGATGGGAAACGTCACACGATAACCGAGCTTTTTACTAAAACAAAGGGTTGAAAAAGAAAAAGGGTTTGGTGGGTAAAGGGTGCTTGTTTTGTGGGTTTTGAAATGAAAAGGTTTAGGCTCAAAGGGGTTAAATAGGGGGATTTTAGGTAGGTGATAAAAAATGAAAAATAATGGTGTTGAAAGGAAAATGGGTTAGTTCTAATGCCTCCATCATTTACTTACTTGGGTTCAAGTTGGTAAGGACCGGGAATGTATCATCGTGGCAAGTTCTAGAGTCGTAGGAACCAAGCGGCTATTCATACAAGAAACGAAAAATGAGCATTTAGTTTAAAGATATATGCTTGTATGCTCAATAAAGGCTCAAAACTCACTTGTTGTGGGAATGGGTTTATAATGTGATCACGTATATATATAATCAAATTTTAATTAGATTTGTCATGCCTTTTCATAATTTTCTTATTTGGTTCTTTTTATCACGACGCTATCGGTTGTAAACTTGTAAAAATATAACCTTTTTAGAACTTGTTATTCCCAAATTAAACCAAGACAAGTAAAAAAATATTGAAGTTTTAGAAAAATTTTTGGGTGATTAGTGGTTCCAATAGAGTTTTGTGTAAGGCTTTTTATTAGGACTTGCGAGATTCAAGGTTTTAGCATCCCCCACACACTTAAATTACACATTGTCCTCAATGTGTCCCAAAAATAAGTTTTTAGGTTGATTGAATGTGTAAAAAGGTGTTGAAAAACAAACTTTATGTTACTGGGCGTCTGGCCACGACCCCATGTTGGTCCGGGCACGGCCTCGTGGTCAGATCGCCAGTAACAAAATTTAACAGAAGGCTGGCCACGGGGCGTGTTCAGCGAGCACGGCCCCGTGGCCAGTTACCTGAACTGGGCAAATTTCTGCAGAGCCTGGGCACGGGGCGTGCTGGGCTGAGCATGGCCTCGTGCTGAACTTGCTGTAATGCTGGAAAAGTTGTCAGGAGGCTCTGTTTTCGTGCATGGGGTGTGGTTTTAACGTTCCCTTGATTTCCTCCACCTTTCCGAGTGTGTTTTATTTCTGAAAAGTAAAGCTAAACTAGAAAACATAAAAGTTAAACTAAACTAAAAACTACGGATAGTTCCGCGGAATGCCTCCGTGGTGTGCCACATTTATAAGGGTCCTTGGCTAGACCCAAAGTCAGTCATATGTTACTCGAGCGGGATGTCTCGCATCCCGTGTTGCACCGTCGGAGAGCGTCATCCAAACTTGAGTCTATGACATCCATGTAGTTGACCGGGTCATCCTCTACTGTCGAGTATGACAAAGTCGGCCGGGAAGACAAAGTCTCCGACTTTTACCAATAAATTCTCGACGACACCTTGTGGGTGTTTGATAGACCTATCGGCGAGTTGTATGCTCATCTTTGTGGGGCTCGTCTTACCTAGCCCGAGTCGGTCAAACATTGATGCGGGCATGAGATTGATGCTAGCCCCAAGGTCGGCTAGTGCATTGCGTACGGGTGATCCCCCAATGGAGCAAGGGATGGTGAAACTTCCGGGATCGATTTTCTTTTGTGGGAGTTTGTTAAGCAGTACGGCGTAGCATTCTTCACTTAAATTGACCAACTGAAATGTTTCAATCTTCCTTTTATGTGTGAGGAAGTCTCTCGTGAATTTTGAATATTTTGACATTTGAGTGAGTACATCCACAAATGGAAGATTGATATGCAATTGTTTTAGTAAGTTTATGAATTTTGTGAATTGCTCGTCGGTATTTTGGCGAAGTAACCGACCGGGGTAAGGTACCGAGGGGCTCTTGGTGTGTTCGGGATTTGGTGGAAGAGTTGTTTCTTTATGGGTTGTTGGCGAGGTCGTTGTTTGAATTGGTGGACTTTTGTCAGTTGGGGATAGTGGGGCTTCCTCGGGACCTACGGTACGGTTTCTTAGTGTTATGAGATGTACTTGCGCCTTTGGGTTGGGTTCGGTATTGCTAGGTAGTGCGCCTTGTGGTCTCTCAGAGAAATTTCGAGCTAGTTGATTTAGTTGTTTTTCAATGTTTTGGATACTAGCTTGTTGATTTCTAAAGTTGGATTCCACTTGCAGGAATCGATTCGAGTTCCTTTTTTCGGTTTCGGAGATAAGGCGTGAGACGATGTCCTCAAGCCTATCTCTTCCCCCTTGTTGTTGTTGAGAGAAATTTTGTGACTTATTTCTTAGTTGTTGTTGAAAGTTTGTTCGTTGATTTTGTTGGTTACTACTATTTTCGGGCTCCCTCAAACCAAGATTTGGGTAGTTACGCCATCCTTGGTTGTAGGTACTCGTTGGGGGACCCGACGGCCTAGGTCTATTATCAATATAGTTTACCATTTCCGTTTGATTATTTATTTCCTTCATACAACTCCAATTTTAATGTGACCCACCACACCTTTCACAAGCCATAATCGAGGCCATTTTTTCCATTTCTAACTTTTTTATTATTGAAGATAGGGCCTCGATTTGGGCTTGCAAAGAGGTGTTTTCATCTACCTTATGGTCGCCTGGGGCTATAGATTTTGTGCCTCGGGGGGTGTGCCATTGAAATTTGTTTTGAGCAATTTTCTCAATTTGATTATTAATTTCATTTGGGCGACGATTACCTAAGAGTCCCCCGGAGCTAGAGTCGAGTGTTTGTCTCGTGTGTGGTAACAACCCACTATAGAAATTGGATGCTTGTTGCCATATTGCGGGACCATGATGAGGACATTTCCGTAATAGCTCTTGAATCTTTCCCAAGTTTCATATAAGGATTTCCCGTCCTCTTGTGAATATGTATTGATTTCAGTTATTAATTTAGCGGTTTTAGAGGGCGGGAAATACTTATATAGAAAATTTTGGGCAAGTTCATCCCAAGTGTTTACCAAACCACTTGGGAGGGTGTTAAGCCAAGCCTTAGCTCGGTGTTTTAGTGAAAATGGGAACATTCGGAGGCGGATTACGTCATTTGATGCCCCGTTGATCCGGAAGGTATTGTCACACCCCAACCGATGGCGGAAACATCGGGGTGCGAGCACTAAGCGTTCAGATTGCTCATGAAAATTCCATAACACTATTGTTTAATAAAGATTAATTGATTTCATGGAAATGTCTATCAACGTCATCACAAGTATCACATTACAAACCAAATCATAAATTGTTCAAATTGTTCAAAAGACTAATATTAACTAGGCGACGTTTCTAAGCATCTCCTAGCTGAATTCCATGCATTCCAAGCATCCTATCAGCCTGCAACATGTATTAAAATATCAATACAAAAGTATTGGTGTGTATACAAGTTTGTTAATAGAATAATAGCTTAAAACAACTCATATCCACAGTGTAAACATAAAAGTAGTTTCAGCCGTGCTAGTGTCGCAGTCCACGCAGTGATAGCCCAAGTATCCCGATGCTTTAATGTTTACCCAAGACTCAAGGTAAACTAGAATCCTCTTAACAATACCCCCCGAGAATAATGGGAGAGGTGCATCTCCTATAGCGCTACTATTGTTAAGGCGGAACTACACACTCTGGATTAAACGTCACATAGCACAAAGAGTCAAGAATCAAGAATCACAAGTTTCACATAGGATAGAGTATAAGTTTCAAAGATTCAAGTTTAAGTTTCATAGAATACATGTTACACCCCAAAAGTTTAAAGAAAAAAGGGGATCGAGTATACTCACAGTGATTGCTTAACAGTATAAACTGCTATTGGATCAAAGGGAGCTCTTTTTAGAATTAGCCTGATTAGATTACAATATGATAAGAGCTGGGTAGAATAACGAGGTTACGCAAAGTGTTAAGTCAGTCACTGGATCGGATGGCTGTCCGATAGGATGGATGTCCGATCGGATGGTCAGCCGGTCGGGTTACTCATGAGTGTGAAAAGACAAATAGCTGCCCGATCGGATGGCCATCTGATCGGGTTGCCACTTGTGTTTGAAGTTCATAGGTGGAAGGGATAGGGTGACTGCTCGATCGGACGGCAGTCCGATCGGGTTGTCACTCGATCCGAGTGTGAGTATCCTGGTCCTCCCAATCGGATGGCTGATCGATCGGACGGCTGTCCGATCGGGTTTCCATTCGATCAGACTTCCAAGTTTTGATTTTTGTTCCCAAGTGTTTGTTAGTTTCAAGACTAAGGCAAGTGTCACCTGATAGGGTGGTTGTCCGATCGGACGGCTGTCCGATCGGGTTGCCACTCGATCGGGCGACCCTTGTTCTCGTTTAACATGTTTGTAAGATCTCTAAGGTTCTAGGTTAACGGTGACGGCACGACACGTATCGAGATAACGCTAAAACCCCTTTAGCACCCAAAACTCCGATTGAGTAGGAATCACACCTGCTCGATCAATCGTTTGTTTCTAATGGGCTTATGTCGGGATCCGTTGCCATGCTCGTCTCTTACCGGTAAGAACCCATATCAATACCAACTCTAGACTATTTATTAGATCTAGAGTTGGTTTAGACCCGATTTCCACCGAATAAGGTAAAAGTTTGAGAAAAAGATGAAGATAGTCAAGTTTTATAGAAAAGAGTCTAGATTTAGCTTAGTTTTAGGTAAGATTTAGTGATATGTACACGGAATCCCTTAGATCTTAGCTAGACCTCATCAAGAACAACCTCATATGTTAGTTTGTACAAACCACCATGATGACGTCATCCTTAAGATCTCAGATCTGAGAGATTTCACAGTGAAAAGTGTGATTTCAAGTGAGAATCACGTAGAGAATGAAGTGTAGGTCAAGAAAGTACAAGAATCTAGCCGAATACGTACCGGATTCAATGAGAAAATGAAGAAATGAAGAGTGTCCGTGTTTGTAGGATCGGGATTCGACCTAAACGAGTTGTTCAGAAGAGTTCTTGATCAACACGAAAGGCGGAATCAGACGTATTGATGTTATAGCAGCTTGATTAACACGTAGAATCACTTTAACTGTCGATTGTATTGATTTGATAGTGTTTACAGATCGGTCGACACTTTGGCAACAGTTTGTCTCCGGAATCAGAATGTTACAAATGAAGACCTAGACTCACCTATTTATAGGAATGCCAGACCCCATGAACCAGTTTCGTGCTTTCTGGCCAGGTCGCACGAACTGGCCAGACCCCATGAAATTGTCACCTCATGCGAGGTGGCCTAACCACTTCGTGAGGGGTGGCTGGTTCGGGTCTATTTCCTGTTTCTTTCGTACAATGTGACCTGGTCTATCTATTCTAGTTACAAGACTCGATACAAGACGAAGTCAACAGACATATGCACTAACAAACTCCCCCTTGGATGTTGACGAGTCTTCAGTGTATTGAGTCTTCAGTCTTGATCGGTCTTCTCGCTCTTTCCAAAGTATCTTTCTCTGTAAGCATCCTTCAATCTCTCTCTTACTCTTCCAGAATCTCAACTTTACTCTTCCAAGATCTGAATCTGGCTCTTACATCTTCAGACTCCCCCTTTCCATAAGCTGGGATCGCAGTCTGGAATTCACTATTTGCAAGCTTTGAATCGGAAACCTGGATCTAATCTGTATACGTTTATGCGGAAAATCCTAAGGAGTCGAAACCTAGCTCTTTACCTGCACATATTCTACCCAAAACATAAGGTTTTTCATTCTAAAAACATTCATAGTCTAAGCATCTAGACACATTTGCAAGATAGACAATTTGACATTGATGTTCTCTGATTATTCTCTTGTAAAAACAAATTTGATTTCAAATTAATGAATCATTTAATCATTTCAAATTCATTTGTCATGTCAAACGAACTCACCCAACCCTGTTGTCCATCATGTTTAGCACTTGGAATTTTGAAAATCAGCTTTCCAACATCAGTTGTCGAAAATAAGATGAAATAAAATCTTTTTGAATTTTCAAAATTTTATGCTAAAACACACTGAAAATCTTTTTGGATTTTGGGAAATAAACTATATACAGACATCTTTTTATGAGTTTGTGTAAGAGGATCATATCAGTTTATGACAAATCACTAGTACCGTTGAGCTTTAAACACTTTAAGATCTAAACGATTCACTTAGATTGTCAGTATACTGATCCACTTAAATTTTCACACAAAGTTCAATTGCTTCGAGATACGAGATTAGTGTTTTAATGGACTTAACTTATTCGCGTGTCCCACCTCAGAATATACTCCCGTATCCAGACTCCTATATTCAGTCTTAAAGGTGAATGTACACTAATGATATCTGTAAACGGGTAATGCGAGACCATAAGAGCTCACGTTAGAACTTCCGTTCAGACAAAGAGATGATGGCTCGACTTTTAGGAGTGTCCCGTTTGGGGATCTTTTCTTCAACAGCACATGGTTTGCATTTTTCAATGTTTCATCATTTTTTATGCTGAGGGTGGGCTTTATGATTAAAGCAGTGCAGAGTATTATACGAGGACTAGGCTATTGTTCCCGCAAAATCAGAAGTCCTGGTATAATACCCCAGATATCATAACGCACAAAGATCGAGTATGTAAGAAATAGAAAGCCCTTCAAACAAGATTTCAGGGGTTACCTATATATCCGAGAGATGTTCCCCACGTGATAAGTAAGTATTTGATATTTGGGTTTAAATCTCGAAAACAATCTACTAAGCGTGTAAAAACCTACTGGCATATCATCAGTGAGACCGTTTATCACATTTTAACTTTCCAATTCTTTAGCGTACTTTGATTGTCTACTGATGTACTATCATTTCCTCTTTTTCACAACAAAACTCATTTTTATTTTTCGATGTTTTTGGTTTTTAGATTTTATCATGTTTTTGGATTTTTCAAATTTTCAAAATTTCTAAATTTTTTACTCCCCCTAAAATCAAAAATATGTTTCAATTTTTTATTTTCCGGGAAAATTTGAAAGTAAAAGTAATAAACTGAAGAAATAAAATGACAAACTGATGTGAATTGCTTCAATTCTCCATCCTCTTGGCTTAAACAATCAGAACTCCCCCTGACAACAAACTATTTTCCCATTATGATTTCAAAACACTTAAGTTTGTTTTAATTAAAATGGTTTTTCCGGAAAATTAGTTTTATTGATGATAAAAATCATGGGGTTTCATCACATTGTTCTTTCAACCACTTGTAAGTTCACTTTTCCTTTTCTTTAACCACTTGTATAAAAGTTAAATCAAGTTCAACTTAATGACCTTGATTAACCACTTGTATGTTCTTATCAACAATACTACTTGTAATTTGAAATATCACAGCTGTGAATTTCTCAAGAAAGATGCCGATTCCTACTCCCCAATTACAACCTGGGAGTTCCGGCAAGTCAGGATTTCAAACAAAGAATGTTGACACCCAAGCCTGACCAGCTTTGGGTGCATCCGAGTTATTTTCACTCGGTGTGTAAGTTCTCCTCTTTGATTCATAAAATTCTTTTACCCCTTTTGCCTTACCATCGACCATTTTTCCAAAAATATGTTTCACTTTGCCATTAAACGCTTTTTCGACATCAAATTCTTTCTTTTCAGAATAGAATTGATTCGAAATATCTACTTTTCCAACTTTTTGTTTTAAATTTTCAGTCCGCAATGGTGGAAAGTTTGCGTCATCCATTGGCGGAACTGAATTTTCTCTTTTTAGCTCAACTTGTGGCTCCTCTGACTTTGACGAGTCAGATTCATCGCCAAAAAGTGGCTCCTTTGCTTCCGAAGAAACAAACCCATCGCCAGAAAGTGTCTCTGATTTCTTAACAACCCACTTGTGGTTGTTCAGATTCACTCTTCTTTTGTAAAAACGTGTTGAACTCTCACCAACCTCAAATTTTGAATTTTTGAACACTTTAAATTGTTCTGTTGGTGGTTCATTATCAACCAACTTTTCTTTCAAGTTTTCAGAGACTTCCTATTTTGTTTGGGTTGCCTTTGGACAGTTCCATGCAATGTGCCCAACTTTATTACATTGATAACAGGTTCTCATTTCCTTCTTCTGAGCAACATCATTCTTCATTCCCTCTTGCTTCTTAGCAAGGAATTCTTTGTTCGTCTGCTTTCTGAACAAATTCTCTTTTTCTTCTTTAGAAGATGTTCCTGATACAAAAACAACTTTCGATTTAAAATCTTTAACATATTTTTCATTTTCTTTTGGAATAAAACCTAATCATTTCTTTTTGAAATTATTTTTGTGATTTGGTTTCTTATGGTGATTTGGACCAAAACCTTTTTTCTTGTTTAACCTTTGTTGAACTCTTGAAATGTATTGTTTAGGTTTTTCAGAAATATTAATTTCTGTTAATTTGAAAACCTTTTTAATCTGTTCAGTTTGTACACTTCTTATTGGAAATTCTTCATCGGAATATAATTTGTTGGAGTCATTCAGAGTATATGCTACTTTGAATGTTTCGTCATTCAAATTATTTTTTGATATCAGAAAATCATTGTTGTAAACCCTTTTTCCTTTTTCAACTGTTGGACTTGAAGTGTCAGACTTTGACTTTGACTCCTCGGTTTCATCTTTATCTAACACATGATCCGCCACTTTCTTAATCAACTCAGATTGTTGATCAGTGTCAGATGCAGTGAATGTGATGTCAATATTATCTGGCAATCCATCTGAAGGTTCAGATTCCCACTTTAAATTGCTTACCTTTTTTACTCTTTCTGAATTAGGATTTCGTGGAGAATATCCTTCTTCAAGCGGAGGTGGACACTTTGTATAATTGGTACTATGTTTCTTACCAGTATTCTTTACTTCAGATTTCTTCTCTTCAAATGCTTCCATGCCTTCTACTATAGGGTAAATCCTGTCAATCACGTAAGAAGCACATGAATAACTTTTCAATAACCTGTTTACCCTCTCAGTTTCTATCCTCTGAGTTTCCAATTTTTGTTCAAGTTCAGCACATTTCTCAATGTACTGATTGATGATTTTCTACTTCCTTATGAACGCTCCATTGAGTGTCTTCATAGTTATCTCTTGTTCATTGCTTGACTTGCTATATTGATTCAAAGCTTTGTTTAAAACATCATAAGATTCTTTCAGTCTGTTCATGTTATGAATCAATTTGTTGTTGTGCCTTTTCACAGTATCACAGTTCTCACACTTCTCAGGTATCTTTTCAGTATCTGCTTCCTTCTCAACCTTGATAGCTGGAATTTCTTTAACTTGCTTCTTTACTACTCGAACATTTTCCTCAGGTTTGACCTTTTCTTCAACAGTTGCTGCCTTATGATTCTTCTTTTTCGCAGCTTGTCTTTCTTTGATCTCTTCCATTTTACCTGCAAAATACAAATTATACCTAACAGGTGAAAGTTCTCTTTTATAATATTCAAGTTTTCGAATTTCTTCACTGTCATCATCACTTTCTTCATCTGATGAGTGATCAAAGATTGGTGCTTTTTCTGAAGCCTCTTCTGTTGAAACTGGTTCTTCTTCTTTCTTTTTAGGACTGAATTGTTGAGATTCGTAATAAGCATACACTATTTCATCTTCAGCAGTTGAATCTTCAAAAATTTGAGCAACAAATGCTTTAGAATCTGAAGTTCTGTTAGGATCATAATGATCCCAATTAAAACCTTCTGGAATTCTTTCATCTTCTTGATGAACTAGATAAGCTTTCTTTCATGGCTCTTCGATCAGATCCTTCCTAGCATGTGAAGTTTGTGGCGATTGTTGTTGATGCGGCTGTAGAGCAATTTGATGATAAATCTCTTTTTGATGATAATCATTGTTGCCGAATGGATTTTGAGCTCCACTTGCTTCGCGATTTGTGCATTCTCGCTTAAAGTGCCCCTTCCCCCTGCAACGAAAACAAGTAACTTTAGATTTATCAAAACCTAAAGGTGAAGTTCCAGCATCACGGAAATCATCTCTTCCAGTGATCTGTTTAAACTTCTCAGCTCTTCTCAACACACTAGCCATACACCACTTTATATCCATTAGTTCCATCTCTTCAGCATCAATCTGATTATAATCCTCTTTGGTCAACATTGGATTACCAATCCTTCTGGCTACCAAACTTTCATAAGACTCTAATACGGTCACCAATAAAGACATATGACCTTTGGCAACCTCTTTCGAGAAATTCTGACCATTCTGAAGATGTAATGCAATGTTGCATTGTAGTACTTGGCCATTATTGTTGTATGAACTTTGCGGTTTAGAATTGGTTGCTGAAAAATTTGGATCAAATGATGGATATGAAGAAAATCCATCATTGTTGTTTGATCCTTGAGATGACCCTCCAGAAGAACTGTTTGCGTTAAATGCAGTTTCGATCTTTGGTGCAATGTTGGTCTTATCAAACATACTTCCTTTGTAGTACAGACCAATGTCCTGTTCACCATTAGAATTCTTCATTTTCGCCATCTTCCGTTGTTCCATCTCTTGAACTTCGAGTTTTTCAATAAACTTGCTCAGCGATAGATTCGCAAATTCACCATTATTCTTCAAAATCATAAGATACGTGCCCCAAACATCTTGTGGCAATGCATCGGCCAACTTTTCCACCCATTCTTCTCTATCTTTCTTGATATCCAATCGCTTCATGTTAACCACCAAATTGCAATATCTTTCTATAATCATTTTGGTGTTTTCAGTTTTCAATCCATGAAATAGATCAAATTCTTTCTTCAAAAGCTATTTTTTGTTCTTGATCATGTCTAAACTTCCAACAAACTTCGTTTTTAGTGCTTTCCACATTGAGTGTGCACTTCCGTTGTGTTGCAATAAGATCAAGATGTCTTCCTTAATGGCTTGTTGCAATATACTGATCATCATCTTTTCACTTTTGTATTTCTTTTTCTCTTTTTCATCTAACTCTTTAATAGCACAATCTTTCCCTATTCATCAATCGGTATAACATATCGTTCTTCAACACATTCCCATGCCTCTAAGTGATTCGCTTGAACCCAATTTTTGAAACGTTCCTCCCATCTACTATACTCCTCGATATTCACGAGCTTAGGCGGTTTTTGCATGGTGCCCATTTCATTCTCTAAGTTCACGTTCTGAGCCATAGTGATCGGGGTAGCAAATGCGTTGTAAAATTTAGAATCCATGTTTCGGTAATGAGAGTTCACAATAACAGAATTTTTCAAACGATCTGAGTTTTCAATTCACCTCGTGCGGTCTGGATCAGAGATTCAAACGATCTGATAAATTTGGTACAATCTGATCAACTCGTGCGATCTGATGAAATTTCAATCGGTAGTGATATGACACTATGACTTCAACAATGAATCTTGACTTTCAATGTAAAATCATATGCAAACTGACATTATGTGGCCGACAACAATCTTTGAATTCAATATTCATTGGGTCGATTAATATGATAAATCACATGGGCTACGTGATTATTTAGAGAACAAAGCAATTTGATTGGGCCGAGATATATATTGATCAAATTAAATCAAGTGTAACTCATGACATCTGTTGTAGTTTATTAATTATAGGATCGTTTTCAGACCCGAACGAGTCGATCAGAAGAGTTTTACTCAATTCGAAGGGCGGAAACAAACGTATTGAGGTCAATTCAGCAAGAATATCACTTTAAATTGTCGTAATATTGATTTGATAACGTTTTACAGCGAGACGACACTTCGGCAGCACTTCGGTGCTCAGACCGGAAAAGATACAACTGATTTCGCTTGAACACCTATTTATAGGATAGGTGATTCCGTTTGAATGTGTCATGTGCCATTTCAAACGGAATTAACAATGTTAATTTTGTTTGAAAGTGGCAATGTCACTTTCAAGCGGAATTACATGTTTCAAACGAAATTACCTCAAAACCCTCTAATTTTCTCGTACAACGTGCCCTGATCTAACAAATCTAGTACAAGACTCGATACAAGACGAAGTCGATAGACGCATGCCCCAACAGACTCCCCCTCGAATGTTGACGAGTCTTAAGTGTCGAGTCTTCGCATCTTCAATCTTTATCAGTCTTCGGGCTTCTCTTTTTGAAGTATCTGACACTGTAAGTATCCTTAAATCTCTCTCTTCTCTTGATCAGCACCAACAGATATCCTCCTCTTGGATGTTGATCTAATCTTCAATCCCAGAATCGCAATCTGGCTCTATCTTCTCTTGATCAGATCTCTTGATTCCTTAAGTTCATCAGCATCAGCAATCTTAGGATCAGAATCTAGCTCTTTGACATTCAGACTCCCACTCTCAGTAAGCTGGGATCGCAGTCTAGAATTCTTGTTCTAGGATCGAGAGCTGACTCACACTCTTTCCATAGGTTCAAGTCCAATTCCTGGCACTAAATCTTTTATCCCAAGATCTGTGACTGGCTCTTATCCTGCACAAATCTCTACCCAAAAATAAATTTCACAAATTTAAAATTTGACAAATTTATACTCTTCTAACCACTTGTACAAACAATTCTCACCCTCTGATGAAAACTTGTGGATAAGATATTCAAACAATGATTTTACAATATTAATCTTTGATGAACCTCTTGCAGAAATTATCATTTTTCTTTTCAAAACACACTCTCCCAAACCATTTGTTCATCATGTTTAGCACTTGGAATTTTGAAAATTAGCTTTCCAACATCAGTTGTCGAAAATCTTTTTGCATTTTTCAAAAAAATTATGCTAAAACACACTGAAAATCTTTATGGATTTTTTAATGAAATGAAATGCAATAGAGAAATATTTACATACAATATTTTGGTGAGTTTGTGTAAGAGGATCATATCAGTTAATGACAAGTCACAAGTACCGTTGAGCTTAGTTACACATTAAGAATTAAACAATTCACTTAGATTGTCGATATACTGATCCACTTAAATTCTCACACAAATTTCAACTGATTCAGGATATGAATTAGGTGTATTAAGGACTTAAACTCATTCATGTGTCCCACCTCTTGAATATACTCCCGTATCCAGATCCCAATATTCAGTCTTACAGGTGAGTATACCACAGATGATATCTGTAAGGGGTTAAATTGCGAGACCGTGAGAGCTCAGGTCAGAACTTCCGTTCAGCAGAGAGATGACGGCTCGACTTTTGGTGGGTCCCCTTTAGAGGATATTTTTTACAACAGCAATGATTATCAATTTTATTGTTTCATCATTTTTGCTGAGGGCGGCGCTATATTTCAAGCAAGCAGTAAAGTATTCTCCGGGGACTAGGCTATTGCTTCCGCAAAATCAGAAGTCCCGGGATAATACCCCAGATATCACTGAGCATAAAGACCTAGTATCTCAGAAAGAGGGACCTTTCAAACGAAATTTCAGGGGTTACCTATATATCCAAGTAGTGTTCCCCACGAAATAAGCAAGTTTGAATTTAAGTTTATATCCCGAAAAAGCTTACTAAATGTGTAAAAACCTATCGGCATATCATCAGTGAGACTGTTTAACGCTATTTAATCATTACATTTCTTTAGCATACTGTAACTATCTACTGATGTACTATCATTTCCTCTTCTTTGACACAAAAACTCATTTTTTTATTTTATCATGTTTTTGACTTTTTCAAATTTTCAAATGTTTTTGGATTTTCTGAAAAATTACTCCCCCTAAAATGCAAACACATTTAAAGAAATTTGAAAACAAACTATACAAGAAAATTGACAACCGATATCGAATCGCTTCAATTCGCCATCTACTTGGCATAAACAATCAGAACTCCCCCTCACAACAAAATATTTTCCCATTGTGATTTCAAAACACTTAAGTTTGTTTTAATCAAATGGTTTTTCCGGAAAATAAGTTTTGTTGATTGATTTTACCATTTGTAGGTTAGGGGTTCATCATATTGTTTTTCAAAATACCACTTGTAAGAAAAATAAATCAAGTACAAATTAATGTCCCTGATTAATCTTGAAAATTAAGTACCACTTGTAAGAATGGTCCAATCAAGTTCAACCTAATGACTTTGATTTTACCACTTGTATCACAGACTCTTTTTCAACCATATGGCTTACCAACCAATACCACATGTAGATTGAATTCTCAAGATGTCGATACCTACTCCTCACTTACCAACCTGGGAGTTCCGGCAAGTCATACTTGTGACCAATTTTCAATTTTTCAAAACAATATAAGAATGATGCCGATTCATGCTCCACGATTACCAACTTGGGAGCTCCGGCAAGTCAAGAATTTTACTGTTCATAATATGTACCATCCCAGTCACAAACTAGGGATGATACTTTACCTTGCTTCTTTGTTTTCTTCTCGTAAAATTCCTTGACTCCCTTGACCTTCCTGTCAACCATTTTTCCAAAAATGTTATGAACTGTGGAGTTAAAGACCTTCTCAACATCGAATTCTTTCTTTTCTGAGAAAAATTGGTTTGATATCTCAACTTTACCAATTTTCTTCTTAAAATTTTCAGCCCGAAGTGGTGGAAAATTCACATCATCCACAGTCGGTACTGAGTTTTCACTTTTTGATTCAACTTGTGGCTCATCTGACTTTGTGGAATCAGAATCATTGCCAGACGATAGCTCCTCTGATTTTGACGAATCAGAATCATTGCTAGAACTATCATCATACTTCTTAGCAACCCATTTTTGGTTGTCAAGGTTTACCCTTTTCTTGTAAAACTTGTTTGAACATTCACCAATCTCAAAAGTTGAATTTTTGAAAAGTTTAGTTCTCTCAATTGGTGGTTCAAACTCAACCTCTTTATCTTTTAGTTTACGAGAAACTCCCTGTTTTGATTGTATTGCCTTGGAACAATTCTTGGCAATATGTCCAACAGTGTTACATTGGAAACAGGTTCTCGTTTCTTTCATCTGATCAGCAAACTTCATCTCTTCTTGCTTCTTCGCAAGGAATTCTCTGTTTGACTGCTTTCTGAACAATTGCTCCTTTTCTTCTTCAGATGATGTACCTGAAACAAATATCATTTTTGATTTAAAATCTCTAACATATTTTTCATTTTTATGATTTTCTGGTGGAATAAAACCCAGACCTTTCTTTTTGAAATTACCATTATGGTTTGGTTTCTTTCGATAACCAGAACCAGAACTGTATCCCTTTTTCTTGTTTAACCTTTGTTGAACTCTTGAGGTGTATTTTTTAGATTTTTCCAAAAGATTTATATCTTTTATTTCAGAAATATTAATTTCTGTTAGTTTGAAAACCTTTTTAATCATGTCAGGTTTAACACCTCTTATTGGAAATTCTTCATCAAGATATAATTTGTCAGAATCATTCAATGTATATGCAACTTTGATTGTTTCATCATTCAAATTAGATTTTGATAGAAGGAATTCTTTATTGTAAACTCTTTTACCCTGTTTGTCGGTTTGACTCGGAATGCTTGACTCGGACTTTAACTCTGACATAGACTCCGACTTTGATTCTTCGGATTCATCTTTATCCAACACCTGATCGACCACTTTCTTTATTAACTCGGACTCATGATCAGTGTCAGATGACGTAAACGTAACATCAATATTATCTGGCAAGTTAACTGTAGACTCCGACTCGCACTGTAAATTTGTTGCCTTTTCGACTCTTTCTGAATTTTGATTTCTCGGAGAATATCCATTTTCAAGCGGGGGTGGACACTTGTTGTAACTGATACCTTGTTTCTTACCAGATGTCTTTTCTTTCTTTTTGTCAGGAGTCTTTTTTTCAGATACCTTCTGTTCTTCAGTTACTTCATCATTTTCAAAAGCCTTCATGCCTTCAACAGTTGGATAAATCCTGTCAATGACATAAGAAGTACATGAGTAACTTTTCAACAAACGGTTTACTCTTTCAGTTTCAATTCTTTGGGTTTCTAGTTTCTGTTCTAGCACAGAACACTTCTCAATGTAGTTGTTCACAACTTTATGTTTTATCATGAAAGCTCCTTGAAGTGTTTTCATGGCCGTTGCTTGTTCTTCACTTGATTGATTATACTGATTCATGGCCTTGTTCAGAACATCGTAAGACTCCTTCAGCCTATTCATGTTGTTCATCAACTCACTGTTTTTCTTCTTTATAATCTCACAGTTTTCACAAATCACCGAAACATTTTTAGCGTTAGCTTCTGCATCAACTCTGAAAGCTGAAACAACTTTCACCTTTTTCTTTATCACTAGAACCTCTTCATCATCACTGCTGATGGGTGTTTTGACCTTTTTCTTTTTCTTTTTAACTTTTTCATCTTCACTATCACTTTCTGCCATCATTTTAAAATAATCTGCCATTCGTTTTGCATAATACTCTCTATCATCATCACTGTCTTCTTCAACTCGAGCAACAAAGGATTTGTGACTTGAAGTTTTGTTAGGATCATAATCATCCCAACTGAAACCTTCCCAGTTAAACCCTTCTGGTAATTTTTCATCATCTTGGTTTATCAGGCATGCTTTGTTATCAGCTGAAATATATTTGTCCCAGCTGAAACTTTTTATTGGCTCTTTGTCATCCTGATTCACCATACAAGCTCTCTTTGAAGACTCTTCAATCACTTTTCTTCCATGTGTCACTTGTGGTTCTTGTTGTTGTTGTGCAACTTGATGATAAATTGCCTTCCGGTAGTAATCATTGTTGTTGTTGAAAGGATTTTGAGCTCCACTTGCTTCGCGGTTTTTGCACTCCCTCTTGAAGTGTCCTTTTTCCCTGCAACGAAAACAAGTGACTTTAGATTTATCAAAACCTAAAGTAGAAATATTAGCTTCACGTAAGTCATCTCTTCCTGTGATCTGCTTAAATTTCTCAGCTCGTCTCAATACACTTGCCAAACACCACTTTATGTCCATCAATTCCATCTCTTCAGCATCTATTTGATCGTAATCCTCTTTAGTAAGCATTGGATTCCCGATCCGACCTGCAACAAAACTACCATATGATTCCAACACTGTTCCCAACAAAGACATATGGCTCTTAGCAACTTCTGCTGAATAATCCTCATCGTTCTCCAGATTCAGTACAATGTTGCATTGTAACTTCTTGCCATTCTTTGTTGCTGAAATGTTTGGATCAAATGACGGATATGATGAAAAACTTGTGTTGCTTCTTGATCCTTTTGATGAACTTTCGGATGAACTCTTTACATTGAATGCTGTCTCAACCTTCGGTGACATGTTGGTGGATTTATCACTGACACCACCTTTGTAATAAAGACCAATATCTTGTTCACCGTCAAAATCTTTCATTCTCAAAACCTTTCTTTGTTCCATCTCCTGAGCCTCAATCTTTTCAATGAACTTGCTCAGTGTTAGATTGCTAAATCCTTTCTTGTTCCTCAACATCCGGAGATATGTGCCCCAAGTCTCATATGGCAACGCATCAGCCAACTTTTTTATCAACTCTTCATTATCTTTGTCGATGCTCAATCTCTTCATGTTAGCTAGCAAATTGCAGTATCTTTCAATGATTTGCTTTGTGCTTTCATTTTTCAACACACGAAACAGATCGAATTCTTTCTTTAAAAGCGACTTTTTGTTCTTAACCATCTCTTGGCTTCCATGAAACTTTGATTTTAATGCTTTCCAGATTGAATAAGAAGTTCCATTGTGTTGCAATAAAACCAAGATATATTCTTTCACAACTTGTTGTAGTAGACTTAGCATCATTTTCTCATCTTTGTATTTCTTTCTATTTTCAGCACGTAGATCTTTAATTGCAATAATCTCTTCGTCATCATTCATCGGTCTAACTTATTTCGTCTCGACACATTCCCAAGCATCCAGATAATTTGCTTGTACCCAGTTCTCAAAACGTCCTTCCCAACCTTTATACTCCTCGATGTTCATGAGATTAGGCGGTTTTTGCATCGTCCCTGTTTCATTTTCCAACATCGTGTTTTGTGCAAGAGTAATCGGGGTAACCGGGGTAGCAAATGCGTTGTAAAATTCCTCTTCCATGTTTCGATTTTCAAGAAATTGTCAAACAGTGTTTTCAAGCGGAATCACAAACTCAAGCGGAATTAGTACGTTCAAACGAAATCTCCTTCAAGCGAGATACCCTCTGAAGCGAAATTACCAAGTTTCAAGCGGAATTACGAGCTAATTCCGTTTGAAGAGCTGCTGATGTCATCAATCTCGCATTGATTTTGAAACGGAATTACAGATTTTATCAGTTTTAGATCGAATTAAGGTCTAATTTTCTCAAGGATTTGTTAAAACACTAATACGCACACGATGTGTGAAAATCAAGACATTTTGACCGTGAAAACAAGTTTAGTTTGAAAAAGAAGGTGTAGAAATCAGAATTTGCAGCTGAATTGGTAAGAACTCTTCCTCCTGAGCTCTGATACCACATGTAGGATCGTTTTCGGACCCGAACGAGTCGATCAGAAGAGTTTATCTCAATATGAAAGGCGGAAACAGACGTATCGAGGTCAATTCAGCTAGAATATCACTTTAACTGTTGATATTATTGATTTGATAATGATTTACAGCGAGACGACACTTCGGCAGCACTTCGGTGCTCAGACTGGAAAAGATACAACTGATTTCGATTGAACACCTATTTATAGGATAGGTGATTCCGTTTGAATGTGTCATGTGCCATTTCAAACGGAATTAACAATGTTAATTTCGTTTGAAAGTGGCAATGTCACTTTCAAGCGGAATTACATGTTTCAAACGAAATTACCTCAAAACCCTCTAATTTTCTCGTACAACGTGCCCTGATATAACAAATCTAGTACAAGACTCGATACAAGACGAAGTCGACAGACGCATGCACCAACACGTATTAATCTCGTACCTGGTGCGACTCCTGTCGCCAGGGCTCCTTACCGACTTGCACCTTCTGAGATGCAAGAGTTATCTAGTCAGCTACAGGAATTACTCGATAAGGGTTTTATTCGTCCGATTACCTCCACGTGGGGTGCTCCCATATTATTCGTCAAGAAGAAGGATGGTTCCATCCGTATGTGTATCGACTATCTTGAACTTAATAAGCTTACTGTGAAGAATCGTTATCCGCTCCCTCATATTGATGACCTACTTGACAAACTACAAGGTGCGTCCTGCTTCTCTAAAATTGACCTACGTTCTGGATATCATCAACTACGTGTCCTCGAAGATGATATTCCTAAAACAGCGTTTCGTACTCGATATGGACACTACGAGTTCGTGGTCATGCCTTTTGGCCTGACCAACACACCTGCAGTATTCATGGACCTTATGAACCGTGTTTGTAAACCCTATTTAGATCATTTTGTGATAGTCTTTATTGATGATATTCTTATTTATTCTAAGTCTAAAGTTGATCATGGTCGCCATTTACGTCTTGTGCTTGAACTCTTACGTGGTGAACGTCTGTATGCTAAATTTTCTAAGTGTGAGTTTTGGATTGATGAAGTGTAATTTCTTGGCCATATTGTTAGTTTTCAGGGTATTCATGTTGACCCTTCTAAGATCGAGGCAGTAAAGAATTGGTGTACGCCTAAATCCGTGTCTGAGATTCGTTCTTTTCTAGGATTGGCGGGTTATTACCGCCGATTCATCGCGGATTTTTCTAAAATCGGTGTTCCTCTTACTACTCTAACCCAAAAGGAGAAACATTTTGTTTGGGGTCCCGAACAAGAGGAATCCTTTCAAACCCTTAAGAACCTTTTGTGCAGTGCTCCTGTGTTAACTCTACCTAATGGCAATGACGATTTTGTGGTGTATTGTGATGCCTCGAACCGTGGATTGGGCTGTGTGCTCATGCAGCGAGACAATGTCATTGCTTATGCCTCCCATCAGCTCAAAATACATGAGAAAAACTACACTACTCATGATCTAGAGCTTGGTGCGGTGATTTTTGCGTTAAAGATCTTGCGACACTACCTTTATGGTATGAGGTGTGTGGTCTTCACCGACCATAGGAGCCTTCAACATATCTTTGACCAAAAAGAGCTGAACATACGACAGAGACGTTGGGTGGAATTTCTTAACGACTACGATTGCGAAATTCGCTATCATCCAGGCAAGGCGAATGTAGTAGCCGACGCCCTTAGTCGTAAGACCCATTTCAAGGCTATTCGTATCTCTAGTGATCTGCATGCTCGTATTCGTGACGCCCAATATTCATTAGCAAATGAAGGAAGTCTAGAAGAAGAAATCCACGGTGCTATAATGGACCAACTTGAAACTAAATCTGATGGTCTGCAGTATTATCTAAATCGCATCTGGGTGCCAGATCGCGATAACCTCTGTGAGCTCATTATGACCGAGGCTCACAAATCCCGTTACTCTATCCATCCAGGTGCCGATAAGATGTACCAGGATCTGCGTACGACTTACTGGTGGCCCGGCATGAAGAGGGACATTGATGTATATGTGTCTAAGTGCCTTACTTGTTCGAAGGTAAAGGATGAACACCAGCGTCCCTCTGGAATCTTAGAACAACCCAAGACCCCAGTTTGGAAATGGGATAGTATCGCTATGGACTTTATTACTGAACTACCCCGCACCCCTAAAGGTCACGATAGTATCTGGGTGATTATTGATCGTTTGACCAAATCCGCTCACTTTCTTCCTATTCGTGAAGATTACAGAGTGGAGAAACTTACTCGAGTCTATACTGATGAGATTATATGCCGTCATGGCAAACCCCTTGACATAATCTCGGACCGTGATGGTCGTTTTACTTCACGTCTTTGGCAAACGTTTCAGTCCGCTATGGGTTCGCACTTAAATCTTAGCACGGCCTTTCATCCTCAGACGATGGACAGACCGAGCGTACCATTCAAACCCTAGAGGATATGCTCCGTTCTTGTGTCATCGACTTTGGTGGTAACTGGGATGTACATTTACCATTGATAGAATTCTCGTACAACAATAGCTACCATTCCAGTATTCAGATGGCTCCTTTCGAAGCTTTATATGGGAGAAAATGTCGATCTCCTCTCAGCTGGCATGAGGTTGGGGAAAAGCAGTTCACTGGCCCTGATATTGTTCAAGAGACAACGGATAAGATTCTTCAGATCCGTGACAACTTGATCAAGGCTAGGAGCAGACAAAAGAGCTATGCAGATAATAGGCGGAAGCCTTTGGAATTTGCTGTTGGTGACCGAGTTCTACTCAAGGTATCTCCCTGGAAGGGAGCAGTTCGTTTTGGAAAGAAGGGAAAGCTCGCTCCTCGCTATGTGGGTCCTTTTGTGATACTTGAAAGGATTAGCAAGGTGGCGTACAGACTCGACTTGCCACAGGAGCTAAACAATGTACATCCAGTATTCCACGTATCGAATCTACGTAAATGCCTAGCCGACGAGGGACTGCAGGTTCCCCTCGAAGACTTGCAAATAAATGAAGCTGTTCAGTTTGTGGATAAACCGGTAGAAATCATGGATCAAACTGTCAAGCGTCTGAGGCGCAACAAAATTCCCATTGTTAAGCTTCGATGGGAAGGAAAGCGTGGCGCCGAATTCACTTGGGAATTGAAAAGTGATATGAAGGCCAAGTATCCACAGCTCTTTGAGCAGTCTTCATCTAAGATTTTGGGGACGAAATCTCCTAAAGGAGGGGAGACTGTAACGCCCAGCGTCCCTAAACTTTAGACACTTGGCAAGATCAGTCCCTGAACTTCTATTAATTGACAGTTTTAGTCCCTGTAGTTATGTAATGTTAATACTTGATACTTTTGGCATGAATCTTATTGATATTGATGCTTGATTCTTTATTCTAGATGCTTGATTCCTGACACTTAAACTACGAGGCTTGATACATAACCTAGATACTTGACTCTTGATGATTAAACTAGATACTTGATTCTTGATACTATGGAAGCGAGATTCTTTATGATTCTTGATACTTGATACTTGGACTCTTGATTCTTGATGCTTGAGAAACTATGATTCTTGACTCTTGAAACTTATTTGGTGCTTGACTCCTTAGACTCGTGAAACTTGATTCTTGGTTAAACGAGAGACTGGAGCCTTGTCACTGGCGGAATCTATGAAACTTGGAAACTTTTGGTTTGTAATGTAATCTAGATACTTTACCAAAACTATACGCAACGCAACGCTAAATAAAACTCGCAAAACAAATCTAAGTTAGGAACGCGGAAGGAAAAGATTGGCCAGAGTGGCCGTCCGATCGGATGACCACCCGATCGGGTGACCACTCGAACGACCAGCCACCCTATCCACCTTACACCACCCTAGTGCACTCTCACCCTATAAATAGACCTGTCACATCACCATTTTGAGTGATGTGACAGCTCTGCTCGACCAGACACTGTTAGTGCATATGTCTGTTGACTTCGTCTTGTATCGAGTCTTGTAACTAGAATAGATAGACCAGGTCACATTGTACGAAAGAAACGGGAAATAGACCCAAACCAGCCACCCCTCACGAAGTGGTTAGGCCACCTCGCACGAGGTGACAATTTCATGGGGTCTGGCAGTTCGTGCGACCAGGCCAGAAAGCACGAAACTGGTTCATGGGGTATGGCATTCCTATAAATAGGTGAGTCTAGGTCTTCATTTGTAACATTCTGATTCCGGAGACAAAGTGCTGCCGAAGTGTCGACCGATCTGTAAACACTATCAAATCAATACAATCGACAGTTAAAGTGATTCTACATGTTAATCAAGCTGCTATAACATCAATACGTCTGATTCCGCCTTTTGTATTGATCAAGAACTCTTCTAAACGACTCGTTTAGGTCGAATCCCAATCCTACAAGTGGTATCAGAGCTCATGAGGAAGAGTTCTTACCATTTCAGCTTGTTTTCACGGATAAAACTTCTTTCTACTCATTCTTCTACACTTTTTCATTAAATTTAATGAGTTTTTACGGTTAAAATGATCTGATTTTGACAAATAACACGTAAAACACTATTTTAATCAATCTATGAACAGATTTGACCGTAAATTCAACCTAAAAACTGATCAAAATTGACAAAATGATGAACTATTGGACTTAGAATTCTCAAACGGAGTGAATCTTGTTCAAATCGCGTGAAAAATACCCTCAGATCGTTTGAATTCTGTTCAGATCATGTGAGAGTATGTCCAGGTCGCTTGAAATTTAATCAGGTCGTTTGACAAATTCCAGATCGTTTGATTTGTTCAAACGAGGTGACCAGGTAGTTTGAAAGGTCTGACCAAACCGTGTGAAACAATCATCAGATCGTGTAAACTTATCAGGTCGTTTGTCAACTGTTCTGTGTTTCATTAATGTTGGTGCATGCGTCTGTCGACGTTGTCTTGTAACGAGTCTTGTACTAGATTTGTTAGATCAGGGCACGTTGTATGAGAAAATTAGAGGGTTTTGAGGTAATTTCGTTTGAAACATGTAATTCCGCTTGAAAGTGACATTGCCACTTTCAAACGAAATTAACATTGTTAATTCCGTTTGAAATGGCACATGACACATTCAAATGGAATCACCTATCCTATAAATAGGTGTTCAAGCGAAATCAGTTGTATCTTTTCCGGTCTGAGCACCGAAGTGCTGCCGAAGTGTCGTCTCGCTGTAAAATGTTATCAAATCAATATTACGACAATTTAAAGTGATATTCTTGCTGAATTGACCTCAATACGTTTGTTTCCGCCTTTTGTATTGAGTAAAACTCTTCTGATCGACTCGTTCGGGTCTAAAAACGATCCTACATGTGGTATCAGAGCTCAGGAGGAAGGGTTTTAAGAAATTTTTGAAAATCCAAAAACATTTGAAAATTTTGAAAAAGTCAAAAACATGATAAAATGAAAAATGAGTTTTGTGTCAAAGAAGAGGAAATGATAGTACATCAGTGGATGATCACAACATGCTAAAGAAATGGAAAGTTAAAATGTGATAAACGGTCTTACTGATGATGTGCCAGTAAGTTTTTACACAGTTTGTGTCAAAGAAGAGGAAATGATAGTACATCAGTTTTGTGTCAAAGAAGAGGAAATGATAGTACATTAGTAAATTGTGACGAGATATAAACCTAAATTTCAAACTTTCTTATATCGTGGGGAACATCTCTCGGATATATGGGTAACCCCCGAAATCTTGTTTGAAAGGTCCCTCTTTCTGAGATACTAGGTCTTTATGCTCAGTGATATCTGGGGTATTATCCCGGGACTTCTGATTTTGCGGAAGCAATGGCCTAGTCCCCGGAGAATACTTTACGCTTGCTTGAAATATAGCCTACCCTCAGCATAAAAAATGATGAAACATTGAAAAAATATGTAAATCATGTGTTGTTGAAGAAAAGATCCTCTAAAGGGGACCCACCGAAAGTCGAAGTCGTCATCTCTCTGCTGAACGGAAGTTCTGACCTGAGCTCTCACGGTTTTCGCAATATAACCCCTTACAGATATCATGTGACAACCTGGGTCACTGTGACCATCAAACAAATACCGAGCCAATGAAATATTGTATTTCATACTTGGGATTTGTAAAAATATGTGTATCGTTTGCACATATCAATTCTTGTTCGATTTCAAACTCTATATCGCTTTCTGGAAGGTTATACGCGCACTGATGCGTAAATATAACCAGTTTAATGCAACAAACACTCCGGAATAGTGACATATACTTAACATACCTTAAATAACCTTTACATAACTTAGAAATAAGTTTTGAAGGCTTTGGTATTGCAAAATCAGGTTAAATCGCTTACAGGGACTAAAGTTGACAAACTGCGAAAGTATGCCAATTTGAACTGTAACAGACATTCCGGAACATGACCATAAGTTAAACATACCATAAATATCCTTTACATAGCTTAGAAATAGGCTTTGAGGGGTTCGGTGTGCTAAAATAAACTTTTGGGTCATTCAAGGACTAAAAGTGTCAAAAAGTGCACAAGTTTGCATTTTCGAGCATAACTTACGTTCTGAATACATCCGGACATCCAAAAATTTATGTAAGCATGACTATATTATATTTTAGTGTTCGCCATAAGAAAAATCCATTCGTCGCGTCATTTGGATCGTTTTTCGCACTTGTGCGCATTCCGTCGTAATTAAGCGAACATCGCGTTCGTACGGCCAAACGAACCAACCTCCGGCATATTTTTGAGCATGTTTTAAGTTCCCTATACTTTAACTTCATTTTAGAGCCTTGAAATGAGGTTAACGGGGTTCAAACGCATCGAAAAAGGTCTTAAACACGTGTAGGGACCATTTCTGCCAATTCTGAAACATTTCTGAATCAGGGGGGGTGCTAGCGTAGCGCGAGCCCTATAGGCTTTACCAGTCGCGCTACGCGAGTGCATGTTCTGACCAGATTCAATGTTTTAAAAATCAGATTTCAGCTGATTAATCCTCCACCACACATTCTTACATGTCTAGTCAGCGGATAAGAACCATTTTTAGCTACCATGAGTTTCCGACAAGTGTACGGGTTGGATCATGGCACGTTTTCCATCAAACGATCTTAACGGTGGACCGAATACTATAAATACCCCACCCCCCATTGTTCATAATCACTAGAAATTTGATTTGAGAAACTCTAAGTTGAAACATTTGTTTCATACCTGAGATTTTTGAATCGAGTTTAGCATTCGGGGACCCTTCGTAAGTATTCTTTCGTTCTTTTCCTTATTTTACTGCTTTTCGAGTCGGAAAGTCAAACTTTGTTTGACTTTCAGCGTTGACCAGTAATGGTCAATGCGAAGTTCATTTGAACTTCGCAACGTGAGTGTAATCACGTTGGTTATAGTCCCTTGGGGCTATGCCTACTGATTACCACGTTGTCTAGGGTCGTAGGGTAGGCGATCTGATAAATCGCCTATACCTTCGAACCCGACCCAGTTTGGTCGATCATTAGGATCCGACCAAATACATTAGGTGACCATAGTATAGGGAATAACCTTCCGAGGTTATACCCTATGGTCACATCGTTTGAGTAGTTGTATGATAGGTAGTTTATATGCCTTAGGTAAATTACCAGAATACCCTTTTCATGTATAATTGGTAATTAAGCATATGTAACCTAAACCTTTGTCACATAACTGATTATGTAATATGTTTAGGCATATAACACTTGTCATAGGGCTAGTTAGGCGGTCCGAACGCGTTTCACGCGAACGACGCGTTAAAGTAGCATAAGCTACCTAAACGGGTCGTAATGGGTCGAAAACACTTAGATTAAGGTTTCATTTAGTATGTAGGCTTTGTTAAACCATATGACACGAGTCTCTATACTCGTTTGGTTTACGAACCCTCATTCTATCAGATCTTCCGATTTAGGTCCGGTTTGTTAACATAGTTACCTATATTAGGTGCCGTTTGATATATGCGATCTCTAGCATTGTTTGGTTGTTACTCAAGGACTACTAAGCAATCTCAAGTGAGTACATAGACCCCTCTTTTACTGTTTTCCAAACATTTTGGGGTGGAACACATGTGCCTACTTGTTACTTTTATGCTTTTCTGTTTTCACATCATATACCTGCTATGTTCGTTAGTACATTATAGTACATGATTTCATTACATTTCATGCTAGGTGTGCCCATTGTGTGCATTACTTAGTACATCGTTCTACGTTACATTTCATACTACGTATGTCCATTGTGTGCATATTTAGTACATTGTTTTACATTTCTTTTCTGTTGCATATGCTTATCCAGCATATGAACACATTATACTACATATTGAACCGTTATAAACATTTGACTATGTGATCCGTTGATATCTGTGAACCGTTTGTATCTGTGAACCGTTTGTATCTGTGAACCGTTTGTATCTGTGAACCGTTTGTATCTGTGAACCGTTTGTATCTATGAACCGTGTGAACCATATTTGACTATACATGAACATTTCTACACTTGTTAAACATTTCATCTTGATAGTTTGGTTTGAGTAAGTGATTAAGTAACGAGGCGTGTGTAATATGATACAAGCATGGTGGATACGCCGCTGGTACTTCCTATATATAAGTGTTTGTATGGTATTACATGTCGTAGCGTTATTTGAATCATTTCAGTTTGATACATATAACATTTTATACAAATAACATACTTTTCACAATACATTGTTTTACAAGTAACTTATCTTATACAAACTCAGTTTACATGGTTATTCATTTAACCATACATTATTCACTTATTTATACATATCATCTGGACATTTTTGATTTTCAAACGATTTACAAGACAAAGCAAATTACAAGGTTCATGACTAAACATTTTCTCAAACATAAGTCATGAAACCTATTTTCACAAAACCTATGTATCTCACAGGCATTTTTATGCTGACGTACCTATTTTCACATGTGTTTTTCAGGAGCTGTTGCATAAGATGATCAAGATACACATAGGCAGACTTGGGCTTTAGTGACAATAAAAGATGCAAGACTAGTTAATTATGTTGTATTTCTTTGTTTGTTAAGACATTGTAACACTTTTAATCAATAAAACAAAACTTCTATTGCCATGGATTTGAGACAATTAATTCTGTTACAACACTCCCCGATGTTTCCGCCACGTTTTGTATGTTCTACGTGGTCGAGGTGTGACAGAAAAGATGGTATCAGAGCCAATGGTTATAGGGAATTAGGTTATTAGTAATGCTTTGACCTAGTCTATAACCTTCTTAGGACCCTAACGCGAGTTTACTTGCGTTTAGTCATAAAACAATACCGTCACCTATCCTTAGGCGACTACCACAACAAGAACATAAATTTCAAAACCGCTTTGAAAACTAATCATCTGTTCTAGGATGATTTATTACAAGGTTTTGAACCCTCTGTTATATGGTTTTGAACCCCTTTGAATTTTCAAAAATCTCGTCAAGGTTTTGGGTTTTAAATAATGTGAACACGTGCAAACTGGAAGGGTGAATGCCTGTATTCTGGGTTTTCTGTCTAGGCAAGCACTTCGTATACATCTCATCAGACGCGAGACCAGTTGTGCTTACCTGGGAATTCTTGGGATGAGTGTTCACTTATAGGCGAGCATGTCTTCGCGATACATTATTTTTGGACTCATTTACTTTGATTAGTCACTATGTGTCGTTTGTTGCTTTGTAGTAACAAACAAATGACCACTATCCTTGCTTTCTTCAGATTTGTTTCATCTCATTCTTCTCGTCTAATTATCTCACTCGTTTCCTTTCATGTTTCCTCTTTTAGAATGCCTCCTCGACGCGAAAGCCAGATAGCGACTGCCGAATTGGCAGAAATCATTGCGCAGCAAATGGCTGCTCAATTCCCAAACCTCTTTGCTCAATGGAATCAAGCCAACAACAACAACAATGGTCCATGCAATTTCAAGAGTTTCAACTCGGCGAAACCACTCAAGTTTAGTGGTTCTGAGGGAGCGACTGGGCTTCTTCAATGGTTCGAGAGCATTGAGAATACTTTCCGCCATGTGCAGTGTCCTGACAATCGCAAGGTCGAGTTTGCTTCGAGTGTGTTCCAGAAGAGAGCCCTTACGTGGTGGAACGGGGTTATGAGAGATCGTGGTGCAGAAGTTGCTCTAGCACAGACATGGGCTGAACTTAGGGCCCTTATGATGAAGGAATTCTGTCCTCGACACGAGATCAGGGCTTTGGAAAGGGAATTCGACAATCTTGAGCAAGACAGCGGTGAGCATCGAGCCTACACGGACCGTTATGAGGAGTTGAGTCTGTTATGCCCAAACATGGTCACGCCTTTGGATAAGGCAATTGAAAAGTACATTGATGGCCTCCCTGATTCAATACAAGACATTTTGACTGGTAGCAACCCTACTACAGTTAGACAGGCCATTGAGCTATCTGCAACCTTGACTGAATCAAAGATCAGGAAAGGTAAACTTTTCCGAAAAGGTGACAAGAAGCCGGTCGAAGAATCGAAACCAATAGAGGAATCAAAGACCATGGATGAACAGACTGGATCCCCTAAAAAGTCAAAGAAGCGAAAGGCTTCTCAGAACTTCGCCATGGTTACTCACAATGATCAAGCCATCCCCAACCAACCAGCTCAACCCCCTGCCAGGAAACCCTACAACGGAACTGCACCCTTGTGCAACCAATGTGGCCTACATCATCATGCTGCTGTGAAGTGCCGCAAATGCCAAACTTGCGGACTTATAGGCCATACAGCAAGAGTCCGCCCAACTGCAGCTGCACCAAACCAAGCTGGCCACAACCCCGCTCACGGTCGTTTTCTACCAGGTTCTTGTTTCAACTGTGGCGAGATGGGTCATTTCCGAAGAAATTGCCCAAAACTTGCTAATGCAAATCCAGCACAGGGATGAGCATCTGACCGAATGGAAGACAACGCTGTTTAGAAATAATAAATCCTTATGTATTATTTTCTTTAGTTGTCAAGGTCCTAGAAACAGTTGTTATCGTTGTTTATAAATAAATCTTTTATATACATTGCAATGTATTTATGTGGTTGCATGTATAAACAACATATCTCTTACAATACCGACAATCAAAGAACCGTATTCCTTGAAGAACAAACTACCCCAAAATTTTTCCCATTCTATGATCTCTTGCGTTTCCACGAAATTCCTAAGTACCCGTTTATTCTAAGGAAACGAAGTACAAGGCGCAAGTTACAACACTGGACGAATACCCAAAGTACCACTATAAATCCTTAATAGGGTACCTAAGGGTATTTCCGTGAATCCTAAAATTGTTGTGTTCCTTAAATTCGACTATTACGTTTCTTTGGAAACAAAATCGAATTTTTCGGAGATCTTCCTATCTCTTCAGATAGATCCCAGAGGACATCGAAGTCCATTGACTGGTTTCCATATCCGTTCTCAATCGATAACAAATTATAACAAATTAATAACCAAGTTAAACAACTATGTGATTATGTGCTTATGAACATTACAAGACAAACTGTGCAGACTGTGCAAGGAATTACGTAATTATGGATGCATACATAATTATGGAATTTAGTGCACAGAAACCACAGTGAGCTTTGTCATGTGCCTAGAAGTTAACTCTATTCATTTCCGTTTCTGAGGAAGCAACCGTAGAAAATGACTCCGTTTGTTCATTTTCGTTTCTGAAGATTTTCCGTTAAGGAAATGAATATCCGTTTGTCTATCCTTTTCATTTCCGTTTCTGAAGAAGCAACCGTAGAAAATGACCCCGTTTGTTCATTTTCGTTTCTGAAGATTTTCCGTTAAGGAAATGAATATCCGTTTGTCTATCCTTTTCATTTCCGTTTCTGAGGAAGCAACCGTAGAAAATGACTCCGTTTGTTCATTTTCGTTTCTGAAGATTTTCCGTTGAGGAAATGGATATCCGTTTGTCTATCATTTTCATTTCCATTTCTGATGAAGCAACTGTTGGAAATGACTCCGTTTGTTCATTTTCGTTTCTGAAGATTTTCCGTTAAGGAAATGAATATCCGTTTGTCTATCATCTTCATTTCCATTTCTGATGAAACACTTGTTGAAAATGACTCCGTAAGTTCATTTTACGTTTCTGAAGATTTCCTGTTGAGGAAATGAATCCCCGTTTGTTTATTCCTTCATTTCCGCTTCTGAAGAATACTCGTTGAGGAAAATGACTCCGTCTGTTCATTTTCATTCTGAAGAATGTCCGTTAAGGAAATGACAGGATTATGCCTTACATATCTCTGGTGGTTGTTTTGACACAAAGTCACAAATGGACTCCTATGAATAAATTTCGGGACGAAATTTCCTAAAGTAGGGGAGACTGTGACAACCTGGGTCACTGTGACCATCAAACAAATACCGAGCCAATGAAATATTGTATTTCATACTTGGGATTTGTAAAAATATGTGTATCGTTTGCACATATCAATTCTTGTTCGATTTCAAACTCTATATCGCTTTCTGGAAGGTTATACGCGCACTGATGCGTAAATATAACCAGTTTAATGCAAAAAACACTCCGGAATAGTGACATATACTTAACATACCTTAAATAACCTTTACATAACTTAGAAATAAGTTTTGAAGGCTTTGGTATTGCAAAATCAGGTTAAATCGCTTACAGGGACTAAAGTTGACAAACTGCGAAAGTATGCCAATTTGAACTGTAACAGACATTCCGGAACATGACCATAAGTTAAACATACCATAAATATCCTTTACATAGCTTAGAAATAGGCTTTGAGGGGTTCGGTGTGCTAAAATAAACTTTTGGGTCATTCAAGGACTAAAAGTGTCAAAAAGTGCACAAGTTTGCATTTTCGCGCATAACTTACGTTCTGAATACATCCGGACATCCAAAAATTTATGTAAGCATGACTATATTATATTTTAGTGTTCGCCATAAGAAAAATCCATTCGTCGCGTCATTTGGATCGTTTTTCGCACTTGTGCGCATTCCGTCGTAATTAAGCGAACATCGCGTTCGTACGGCCAAACGAACCAACCTCCGGCATATTTTTGAGCATGTTTTAAGTTCCCTATACTTTAACTTCATTTTAGAGCCTTGAAATGAGGTTAACGGGGTTCAAACGCATCGAAAAAGGCCTTAAACACGTGCAGGGACCATTTCTGCCAATTCTGAAACATTTCTGAATCAGGGGGGGTGCTAGCGTAGCGCGAGCCCTATAGGCTTTACCAGTCGCGCTACGCGAGTGCATGTTCTGACCAGATTCAATGTTTTAAAAATTAGATTTCAGCTGATTAATCCTCCACCACACATTCTTACATGTCTAGTCAGCGGATAAGAACCATTTTTAGCTACCATGAGTTTCCGACAAGTGTACGGGTTGGATCATGGCACGTTTTCCATCAAACGATCTTAACGGTGGACCGAATACTATAAATACCCCACCCCCCATTGTTCATAATCACTAGAAATTTGATTTGAGAAACTCTAAGTTGAAACATTTGTTTCATACCTGAGATTTTTGAATCGAGTTTAGCATTCGGGGACCCTTCGTAAGTATTCTTTCGTTCTTTTCCTTATTTTACTGCTTTTCGAGTCGGAAAGTCAAACTTTGTTTGACTTTCAGCGTTGACCAGTAATGGTCAATGCGAAGTTCATTTGAACTTCGCAACGTGAGTGTAATCACGTTGGTTATAGTCCCTTGGGGCTATGCCTACTGATTACCACGTTGTCTAGGGTCGTAGGGTAGGCGATCTGATAAATCGCCTATACCTTCGAACCCGACCCAGTTTGGTCGATCATTAGGATCCGACCAAATACATTAGGTGACCATAGTATAGGGAATAACCTTCCGAGGTTATACCCTATGGTCACATCGTTTGAGTAGTTGTATGATAGGTAGTTTATATGCCTTAGGTAAATTACCAGAATACCCTTTTCATGTATAATTGGTAATTAAGCATATGTAACCTAAACCTTTGTCACATAACTGATTATGTAATATGTTTAGGCATATAACACTTGTCATAGGGCTAGTTAGGCGGTCCGAACGCGTTTCACGCGAACGACGCGTTAAAGTAGCATAAGCTACCTAAACGGGTCGTAATGGGTCGAAAACACTTAGATTAAGGTTTCATTTAGTATGTAGGCTTTGTTAAACCATATGACACGAATCTCTATACTCGTTTGGTTTACGAACCCTCATTCTATCAGATCTTCCGATTTAGGTCCGGTTTGTTAACATAGTTACCTATATTAGGTGCCGTTTGATATCTGCGATCTCTAGCATTGTTTGGTTGTTACTCAAGGACTACTAAGCAATCTCAAGTGAGTACATAGACCCCTCTTTTACTGTTTTCCAAACATTTTGGGGTGGAACACATGTGCCTACTTGTTACTTTTATGCTTTCCTGTTTTCACATCATATACCTGCTATGTTCGTTAGTACATTATAGTACATGATTTCATTACATTTCATGCTAGGTGTGCCCATTGTGTGCATTACTTAGTACATCGTTCTACGTTACATTTCATACTACGTATGTCCATTGTGTGCATATTTAGTACATTGTTTTACATTTCTTTTCTGTTGCATATGCTTATCCAGCATATGAACACATTATACTACATATTGAACCGTTATAAACATTTGACTATGTGATCCGTTGATATCTGTGAACCGTTTGTATCTGTGAACCGTTTGTATCTGTGAACCGTTTGTATCTGTGAACCGTTTGTATCTATGAACCGTGTGAACCATATTTGACTATACATGAACATTTCTACACTTGTTAAACATTTCATCTTGATAGTTTGGTTTGAGTAAGTGATTAAGTAACGAGGCGTGTGTAATATGATACAAGCATGGTGGATACGCCGCTGGTACTTCCTATATATAAGTGTTTGTATGGTATTACATGTCGTAGCGTTATTTGAATCATTTCAGTTTGATACATATAACATTTTATACAAATAACATACTTTTCACAATACATTGTTTTACAAGTAACTTATCTTATACAAACTCAGTTTACATGGTTATTCATTTAACCATACATTATTCACTTATTTATACATATCATCTGGACATTTTTTATTTTTAAACGATTTACAAGACAAAGCAAATTACAAGGTTCATGACTAAACATTTTCTCAAACATAAGTCATGAAACCTATTTTCACAAAACCTATGTATCTCACAGGCATTTTTATGCTGACGTACCTATTTTCACATGTGTTTTTCAGGAGCTGTTGCATAAGATGATCAAGATACACATAGGCAGACTTGGGCTTTAGTGACAATAAAAGATGCAAGACTAGTTAATTATGTTGTATTTCTTTGTTTGTTAAGACATTGTAACACTTTTAATCAATAAAACAAAACTTCTATTGCCATGGATTTGAGACAATTAATTCTATTACAACACTCCCCGATGTTTCCGCCACGTTTTTTATGTTCTACGTGGTCGGGGTGTGACATATCATCTGTGGTATACTCACCTGTAAGACTGAATATTGAGATCTGGATATGGGAGTATATTCTGAGGTGGTACACACGATTAAGTTTAAGTGCTTAAGACATTAATCTCATATCTCGAAATAGTTGAACTTTGTGTGAGAATTTAAGTGGATCGGTATACTGACAATCTAAGTGAATCGTTTAGAACTTAAAATGTTTAAAGCTTAACGGTGTTGGTGATTTGTCTCATAAACTGATATGATCCTCTTACACAAACTCACAAAAATATTGTCTGTAAATATTTTTTCTATTGCATTTCATTTCATTAAAAAATCCAAAAAGATTTTCAGTGTGTTTTAGCATAAATTTTTGAAAAATGCAAAAAGATTTTCGACAACTGATCTTGGAAAGCTAATTTTCAAAATTCCAAGTGCTAAACATGATGAACAAATGGTTTGGGAGAGTGTGTTTTGAAAAGAAAAATGATAATTTCTACAAGAGGTTCATCAAAGATTAATATTGTAAAATCATTGTTTGAATATCTTATCCACAAGTTTTCATCAGAGGGTGAGAATTGTTTTTACAAGTGGTTAGAAGAGTATAAATTTGTCAAATTTTAAATTTGTGAAATTTATTTTTGGGTAGAGATTTGTGCAGGATAAGAGCCAGTCACAGATCTTGGGATAAAAGATTTAGTGCCAGGAATTGGACTTGAACCTGTGGAAAGAGTGTGAGTCAGCTCTCGATCCTAGAACAAGAATTCTAGACTGCGATCCCAACTTACTGAGAGTGGGAGTCTGAATGTCAAAGAGCTAGATTCTGATCCTAAGATTGCTGATGCTGATGAACTTAAGGAATCAAGAGATCTGATCAAGAGAAGATAGAGCCAAATTATGATTCTGGGATTGAAGATTAGATCAACATCCAAGAGGAGGATATCTATTGGTGCTGATCAAGAGAAGAGAGAGATTTAAGGATACTTACAGTGTCAGATACTTCAAAAAGAGAAGCCCGAAGACTGATAAAGATTGAAGATACGAAGACTCGACACTTAAGACTCGTCAACATTCGAGGGGGAGTCTGTTGGTGCATGCGTCTGTCGACTTCGTCTTGTATCGAGTCTTATACTAGATTTGTTAGATCAGGGCACGTTGTACGAGAAAATTAGAGGGTTTTGAGGTAATTTCGTTTGAAACATGTAATTCCGCTTGAAAGTGACATTGCCACTTTCAAACGAAATTAACATTGTTAATTCCGTTTGAAATGGCACATGACACATTCAAACGGAATCACCTATCCTATAAATAGGTGTTCAAGCGAAATCAGTTGTATCTTTTCCGGTCTGAGCACCGAAGTGCTGCCGAAGTGTCGTCTCGCTGTAAATCGTTATCAAATCAATAATATCAACAGTTAAAGTGATATTCTAGCTGAATTGACCTTGATACGTCTGTTTCTGCCTTTCGTATTGAGATAAACTCTTCTGATCGACTCGTTCGGGTCCGAAAACGATCCTACAATACGAAAGTCAATGGATCTAGGAGGAGGAAGACCAGGAAGATCTTCAGGAAAGACATCAGTGAAATCACACACCACTGGCACATCGCTTATGTTCTTCCCCTTGCCTTTTTGTTCCACCACGTGGGCCAAGAAGGCAGGGTTCTGTTTACGTAAGCTTTTGCTCACTTGTGTGCATGACATCAACCTCGGTCCTTTTGAAGGTCTGTCTCCATAGACGATCAAAGTATCACCAGAGGGAAGGGGAAGACGAACAAGTTTCTTATGACAAACAATCTCGGCATGGTTCTTACGCAGCTAGTCCATGCCAATGATGACATCAAAACTACCCAATCGCATGGGTATAAGATCAATAGAGAAGACGTGATCGTTAAGAATCAAAGAACAATCACGCACGATAGAATTCACAAGAATCGACTTTCCATTAGCGACTTCAACAGAGAATGACTCAGGTAACTTGGAGCGTGTACAGTTTATCAAAGACTCAAATTCCACGAACACAAAGCTTTTATCGGCACCAGTATCAAATAGAATCGATGCATAAAGGTTATTAACAAGGAACATACCATTGATGACGTCATTGTCATTGCGAGGCTGAATCGCATTAAGGTTGAATGCTCGTCCACGAGCGGCTGGCTGCTGGTCCTGGTTCAGCTGAGGACACTGGTTACGGAGGTGGGTAGTATCTCCACACTTGTAGCATGCACGAACAACATTGACTGGCCTTGGGTTCTGTAGAGGAGCTGGAGGTGCTGGTAAAGCTGCCTGAGTTGGGGCTTGTTGAGCTTGCGGGGCCGGGTTAGCTTGACGATAGTAAGGGGTCGTGTGACCATAGCGATTACAGTTGGTGCACAGACGACATGCAGAAGCAGCAAGATGATGGTAGTTGCAAGTAGCACACTTGGGATGAGGACCAGTGTACTGTTTCTTAGCTTCTGGGGCAGCAGGGTTAGCGGCAACAATAGCAGGAGCAGGTTTAGTAGCAGGGTTTGCAGCAGGAGTAATAGCATTACATCCCGAACCCTGGGATTTCCTTTTCTTGTTCTTGTTGCCGCCTGGCTGCTGAGTAACTTGATTCGCAGACTTGGAGGGAGCAGGAGTAGCGAACTGCTTATCACGCACACGATTGTTGTTCAAACTTGCGGCCAAACGATAGACTTCTTCAATAGTTTCCAGTTGAGCTGCTTCAATAGAATCACGCATAGCAGGAGGTAGGCTATTGATGTACTTGGTTATCATTCGCTTAGGAGTCGAACCAGGTGAGGCACGATAAGACTTAGCTGCTTAAAACGGGTAATATAAGCCAGGTTATCATCGCCAACCTGCTTCAAATGCCAAAACTCTTCTTCAAGCTTTAATTGTTCATGAGGAGGGCAGAACTCGAGCATCATTAGTTCTCGCACCTCAGCCCATGGAAGAGCATAGGCTTCTTCATTTGAACGGATGTTTCTCTCATTCGACCACCACTCCAAAGCTCTGCCTTGAAACATTCCAGTTGCACTCCTAGTCTTCAAGTGGTCTGGGCACTCGCTGTTAATGAAGGTAACCTCAATGTTGTCGAACCACTCGAGCATAGCAGTCACCCCATTACTGCCCGTGAAAGACTTAGGGTTGCAAGAGATGAAATGCTTATAGTTGAACTTAGTAGGCTTTTTTCTCCTCAGCCTTGGAGTCCGCAGAGGATGGAGGCGTGTTTGATCCTTGGAGCTCAGAGACGATCTTTGGAACGACTCGAGCAATCTGGTCGGCCATGAACGACATCATCTTTTTCTGAGACCTCTCCCTGGATTTCCTGGGAGTGTCGGATAGCTTTCGAGAAGAAATCCTAAAGATCCAATAAGAGGATCGTATAAGTCTAAATTAACACATGTTAACATAGATTCACGCACGGTAGACTAAGACTCAAGATTCACAAGATTCTCATAGATTCCGCAAACCCACGACCTTCGCATGGCACGTTGTACGGAGTTTGGCAACAAGTCAGAAGCGCTTATATATAGGAAGTACCAGCGGCGTATCCACCACGCTTCGGGCACATTGCTTCCACCCCACACTCGGTGTCATGTTACGTGTCGCAATTGCCAAACAATACACTCATCGTTATCACAATACACACATAGACTAAACCATTAGATCCCAATAGATTACACACTACAATCCATTATCCTCACATGGCATGTTGTACGAAGCTTGGCAGTATGTCGGAAGCACTTATATATAGGAAGTACCAGCGGCGTATCCACCACGCTTCGGACACAATACTTCCACTCCGTACTCGATGTCATGTTCACCTGTCGATATCCACACTCGTCATAGATTAATCCAAATAGATTCAAATAGTCTCAAGTAGATTCCAATAGATTCAAGAGTTTCCCATAGATTCAATAGATTCAATAGACTCCAATAGATTCAATAGATTCAGTAGATTCAATAGATTCACAAAGAGTCACATAGACTCGTGCTAATAATCCTCAACCAACGAAACCCCGCATGGCACGTGTTACGAAAGTTCTGCAGCATGACGGAAGCACTTATTTATAGGAAGTACCAGCGGCGTATCCACCATGCTTTAATCATGCCACGTCCGTCTCATCGCCGGTGTCATGCCTCGTTAATCACCGCTTTCGATTTCACCACTTCTCAAAACATAGATTAACCAGATAGATTCAACCACATAGATCAACAAGGTAGATTCAATCACTCAGCTCGAGCCTACAAAACTACGAATTTACGAAGGTTTGGTAGCATGCAAGAAACGCTTATATATAGGAAGTACCAGCGGCGTATCCACCACGCTTCGGACATGCCACTTTCCCCCTCGTCTTTGGCGCTAGGCTACATTTCGTATTTTGTTTCTCCATCCTCCCATATGTAGTTTACACATAGATTTCACTAGAGCACACGATAGACTTAACGTAAGTTTCTCATAGATTTCTCAGATAGAACTTCCATAGCTTTAGAATCCCACATCTGACACTAAATTTCGCATGGCACTTGGTACGAAAGTTGGTAACATGCCAGAAACACTTATATATAGGAAGTACCAGCGGCGTATCCACCATATTTTGGACACGTCACTTTCCCCTCGTATTCCATGCCATGTTACATCTAGTGTCTTACAATCACATTATCACATAGATTACGCATAGAATAAAGCCTCATAAATTTAGTTTGATCTGAGATTAGAATTTATGTTTTAGATTGCGGACAACGTGTGATTTGTGTAAAATCATACCAAATGATCGAAGAATCGAGTTTAAAACCACATGCATAAAATTGAGATAACATAAAAGCAAGATAGGCTCATAAAACATAGGATTGTTCCGGGTAGAGGAACGGAAACTAACCAAAGTGATTCGAACCCCTTTCGAATTGAGGTAGCGTGTCTTGACTTACTTAGACCAATACGTCATCGATGTTAGGCCTACGATATTCATCCTTTTGGTCATTTCACGTACTCAATTGATCGGAAGTTACGAGACTTTGGCGAGACAAGAAAATCAAGGAGTGGGACTAGTTATCAAGATCTGAGTTTCACCTCTAACTTGACAACATCATACCCTGATAACATTGGTACTCATCCGCAGATAAGACCTACTAGAATGATATGGAGATTTTCCATCAAGGTTTGGATGTCACTCCTGACTTGAGGGCAAATCTCGTGCAAAATACAAACATCGGTGAATAGTGTTTTCAAGCATCAAGTGTATATCATGTGAGCCTTAGGAAAGACATGTAAGTTTAACAGGGACAAGTGCTGTTAGGAAGCAGATACGGTAGAATACATAAGTCTTAAACAACAAATAAGAGTCAAGATTTCTAGAACTATAGACTAGGGCAAGTATTCCTACTTATCCTAATTCCCTATAGTTATGGCTCTGATACCAATCTGTCATACCCCAACCGATGGTGAAAACATCGGGGTGCGAGCACTAAGCGTTCAGATTGCTCATGAGAATTCCATAACACTATTGTTTCAATAAAGATTAATTGATTTCATGCAAATGTCTATCAACGTCATCACAAGTATCACATTACAAACCAAATCATAAATTGCTCAAATTGTTCAAAAGACTAATATTAACTAGGCGACGTTTCTAAGCATCTCCTAGCTGAATTCCATGCATTCCAAGCATCCTATCAGCCTGCAACATGTATTAAAATATCAATATAAAAGTATTGGCGAGTATACAAGTTTGTTAATAGAATAATAGCTTAAAACAACTCATATCCACAGTGTAAACATAAAAGTAGTTTCAGCCATGCTAGTGTCGCAGTCCACGCAATGATAGCCCAAGTATCCCGATGCTTTAATGTTTACCCAAGACTCAAGGTAAACTAGAATCCTCCAAACAATACCCCCCGAGAATAATGGGAGAGGTGCATCTCCTATAGCGCTACTATTATTAAGGCGGAACTACACACTCTGGATTAAACGTCACATAGCACAAAGAGTCAAGAATCAAGAATCACAAGTTTCACATAGGATAGAGTATAAGTTTCAAAGATTCAAGTTTAAGTTTCATAGAATACATGTTACACCCCAAATGTTTAAATTAAAAAGGGGATCGAGTATACTCACAGTGATTGCTTAACAGTATAAACTGCTATTGGATCAAAGGGAGCTCTTTTTAGAATTAGCCTGATTAGATTACAATATGATAAGAGCTGGGCAGAATAACGAGGTTACGCAAAGTGTCAAGTCAGTCACTGGATCGGATGGCTGTCCGATCGGATGGCTGTCCGACCGGATGGTCAGCCGGTCGGGTGACTCATGAGTGTGAAAAGACAAATAGCTGCCCGATCGGATGGCCATCCGATCGGGTTGCCACTTGTGTTTGAAGTTCATAGGTGGAAGGGATAAGGTAACTACTTGATCGGACGGCAGTCCGATCGGGTTGTTACTCGATCCGAGTGTGAGTATCCTGGTCCTCCCAATCGGATGGCTGATCGATCGGACGGCTGTCCGATCGGGTTGCCATTCGATCAGACTTCCAAGTTTTGATTTTTGTTACCAAGTGTTTGTTAGTTTCAAGACTAAGGCAAGTGTCACCTGATAGGGTGGTTGTCCGATCGCACGGCTGTCCGATTGGGTTGCCACTCGATCGGGCGACCCTTGTTCTCGTTTAACATGTTTGTAAGATCTCTAAGTTTCTAGGTTAACGGTGACGGCACGACACCTATCGAGACAACGCTAAAACCCCTTTAGCACCCAAAACTCCGATTGAGTGGGAATCACACCTGTTCGATCAGTCATTTGTTTCTAATGGGCTTATGTCGGGATCCGTTGCCATGCTCGTCTCTTACCGGTAAGAACCCAGATCAATACCAACTCTAGACTATTTATTAGATCTAGAGTTGGTTTAGACCCGATTTCCACCGAATAAGGTAAAAGTTTGAGAAAAAGATGAAGATAGTCAAGTTTTATAGAAAAGAGTCTAGATTTAGCTTAGTTTTATGTTAAATTTAGTGATATGTACACGTAATCCCTTAGATCTTAGGTAGATCTCATCAAGAACGAGCTCATATGTTAGTTTGTACAAACCACCATGATGACGTCATCCTTAAGATCTCAGATCTGAGAGATTTCACGGTGAAAAGTGTGATTTCAAGTGAGAATCACGTAGAGAATGAAGTGTAGGTCAAGAAAGTACAATAATCTAGCCGAATACGTACCGGATTCAATGAGAAAATGAAGAAATGAAGAGTGCGCGTGTCCGGTCGAGCAGATCTGTCACATCACTCAAAATGGTGATGTGACAGGCCTATTTATAGGGTGAGAGTGCACTAGGGCGGTGTAAGGTGGATAGGGTGGCTGGTCGTTCGAGTGGTCACCCGATCGGGTGGTCATCCGATCGGACGGCCACTCTGGCCAATCCCTTCCTTCCGCGTTCCTGACTTAGATTTGTTTTGCGAGTTTTATTTAGCATTGCGTTGCGTATAGTTTGGGTAAAGTATCTAGATTACATTACAAACCAAAAGTTTTCAAGTTTCATAGATTCCGCCAGTGACAAGGCTCCAGTCTCTCGTTTAACCAAGAATCAAGTTTCACGAGTCTAAGGAGTCAAGCACCAAATAAGTTTCAAGAGTCAAGAATCATAGTTTCTCAAGCATCAAGAATCAAGAGTCCAAGTATCAAGTATCAAGAATCATAAAGAATCTCGCTTCCATAGTATCAAGAATCAAGTATCTAGTTTAATCATCAAGAGTCAAGTATCTAGGTTATGTATCAAGCCTCGTAGTTTAAGTGTCAGGAATCAAGCATCTAGAATAAAGAATCAAGCATCATAGTTTCAAGCATCAATATCAATAAGATTCTTGCCAAAAGTATCAAGTATTAACATTACATAACTACAGGGACTAAAACTGTCAATTAATAGAAGTTCATGGACTGATCTTGCCAAGTTTCTAAAGTTTAGGGACGCTGGGCGTTACAGGTATCACATATTTCCAAAAAGTTGGTAATAAATAAGTGGGGATCTTCATCATCTAGGCCATGGAAGGTTGCGGAATTTTGGAGCATTTGAATCAAATGCGGCCGAAGTTCGAAGTTGTTGGCATCGACATTTGGTGCATTGATGGCGGCTCCGAGATTACCTACCGTGAGCCATAGATAATCCATCAGGGTACGCTGATCCGCCATTGGAAGTTGGTCCCCCGAAGCTTTCTCTTGAATTTTAGCTTTTAGTCTCTTTCTTAGAAATCGTTCGGGTTCATCTCACTACTAGAAAATGAGGCTAATGCAACTTTTTAGATGCAACCCATTTCAATTGTGTTGCATTTGACCCTAATGTAACTTCATTCAACATAAAGGTTGCATTAGAAGATCTAATGCAACCTTTTTCAAATAAAGTTGCAAAAATTTATTGAAATTGCAACCTTTTTCTTGAAATGTTGCAAACTATACTAATAAATGCAACCTTTTTCAAAGAAAGTTGCAAATGATACTAAAAAATGCAACCTTTTCCTTGAAAGGCTGCAAATTTTATTGAATTTGGAGCTTTTGTTAGAAAAGTTGGATTGTTAAAACTTATATGCAACATTTATTTTAATAGGTTACGTAATTTACTGAAAACGACAAAAAAATACATAAAGTATTGATTTGTAATTAGATTAGGTGTGACACTTATTAAAACCTGACATTTGCTAGATTTGTACACGAAAATTTGACCCGTAATCTGTTGGATCAAGGTCATATATAGTCAATCGGACATTGGTCAAAATTGGTGTTGAGGATTATATCGGTGTGTTGCAGAAGATAAAATGATTAAAAGTTATTAAAAGAAAGAAATGGAAATCTTGAATTACAAAAAAGTTTAAATTGTTTATTGCCAAAGAGTCATAGTTGTAGTTTTACAACAATTGTTACAAGGATTGGTGATGTGCTGAAAATGGGTTAATTAAATTAACTAAATTTACCCTAATTCTAGACTCTCTAAGCTTTAAATTTATAAAACTAAGACTCTCTAAACCCTAAACCACACAATCGGCAAGTGTACCGATCAATGTAGTATAGCCTAAGGAAGTCCGAGTATCGAACCCAAGAGACTCTACTGATTACGCTAATGACTCTATCTAGACTCAAACTGACACGACTTAACTAAATGTTTGTTGATTGGGGGGGGGGGTTACGGAAAAACTAAGGAAATCTATATTAAACTAATTAATTAACTAAGAACTGGACTAATACAAAAGAGAGCTAAAGATTAATTCAGATGAGTTAAACGACTACCTAGACTTGAATCCAGTTTAAATAAGAATGGACTTCTAACGGTACTATTGTTGTATGGAGCCGGGATCATAAGATACTAAACCTTAAGGTATTTCAATGCTAAGACTTCCCGACCCTTCTCAGGAAGAAACCTAGGAAACCCTACAAGGCTGTTGTGAATACCGACTGTTAGACTTCCTCTCAGTCCTCTAACGATTCTAAAAGTGCCCTAATACGACTATCTATCTCTCAGCGCGATAATCTAAGGCAATTCTAGGTTCTAACTTGATTTACTAGACACAAATGCAATTAGGGAAATAAGATCGACTTCTCTCAAAACCTATCTTAGATATATATTGCACTGAGACCTAATAACTAACTCGAGCCTCTCAGCGACAAGTTAAGCAGAATACTTAATTCTAACTGTATTTTAATTACTGTTTCTAGGGCTATTGGCCAATTTACCCAAAGATCACCCGAACCCGTGAGGATGCAAATAATCAACACAAATTTATTATGTGAAAGACATTCACCAAAATCTATGTGAAACAGTAAGTAATCAACAATCAAAAGTAAATACGCACACGCATCAAATCAAAAACTCTAGAATCCTTTACTTTCAAAAATCAATCCATAATTAAACAATAATAACCGTTAAAAGATCCAAACTTTAATCAAACCATCATCTTACCTAGGGAGTTTAGAAAATTAGCCAAGGAACATAGTCAAGAACGAAAATAATAAACAAGTCTCAAATAACAAAGAAGTCATAGTATCAAGTTTGAAAACAAAAAGTAAAACAAACCGAACAATAACTCGTTGCCTAATCGACCCGAATCTTAAATCCCACTCTTGAAGCTCGATCCAATAAACCTTTTTTCTCTTGATCGCCAACTGTGTAGCCCTTATTCTGTTCCGTCCGAACCTCTGATGTCTACTTCGTGCCTTCAGCCGTCTGCGTCCCTGATGTTAATGATAAAATATATGTCCATAGATTCCATTAGGTTTCAAAGGCCCACAATCTTTATTCACTAATGCATGAACATAAGTCAAGCCCAACAAAAACAATATTCCCAGCCAATTCTCTACGTAGACATGCATGGCCTCAAGCCTTTCGTGGCCCACAAATCAAAATCATCCAATATGTTACTATACGTTTGATATGATGTGCATCCAGGCTGCTTTTCTTTTCTTTCAAGTATGAATCCTTTAATATATAATAATAAAATAATACTCATAATAATAATAGTAATGTGGCTGCTTCTTTTGTCTCATGTGTATCTTAGCAGCTCAAACTTTATGCGGTCTTGGCTTAATCACGGAAAATGGTGGCAATTTCACTTCGGTCACTGGCATCCTACTCTGTCCAACTGGCTGGTTATTTCAATATCACTCGTTTTTGCTCCATTTGCACCAGAACCTGCCAAAACTCAAAATAATATAATATAATACTAATAATTAAACAAACCAAATAAAAACTATACAAAAACCATACAATTTACACGGGACAAATAAGTGTATTTTACCCCACATCAATTGGTTTTGTATAAGTTTAGTTACCAAAGCCATGATCCTTAAAGAAAGTTAAAATTGTAATGCCTATTTATCCATCAAATTCATTCTTGGAATAAATCAAAACAAAAGTATTGGTCCAATGTATATAATTAATAATAATTTTTAAGCAATTATGTATTTTTATATTACATTTATACTCATCAATTCAGAAGTTTGTAAGACTGGAGGGTATGGGGGCCGGCCTTGGCCCGGCGAGGCCCGGCGCCGCACCCCCACACCGCCCCCCTTTGGAGCGTCCCGGCTTCTCCGTCTCCCCAGCGACGTTGGTGACGGGGTTGTTTCTCTCTCCTCTCTCTTCTTTCTCTCTCTAAAATCAAATCAGATTTTTTTTTATTGTTTTTATAAATAGTGTGGGGCCCCATCCTCCACCCCTTTGATCCATCCCCTTTAAGCCCATCCTCACTCCTGATTACGTGGCGTCCAACGTGACAGCCCATCCCCTTAGGGATGACCCTCACCATACCCTTTAGTCTAACAGGAATGAACTCGGTACGAACTGGTATAAAAAATCTTAAAAATGGGTACTATTACAGATGCCGAAAACACCTAGTACAGTACAAGTCGACATACATCAGTTCCCCAACAAATTTAGATTTCCCTCGTCAAATTGTCAAACCAAAAAATTTAGATTTCCCTCTCATTCTCAATTTTACAATTCCATCTCCCTCGTTACCCTCCCCAATCGATTTCTCTGATTCTCTCCCTCAACCTCCACTCGATTACGATCCCCCATTCCCCAACTGGATGGTAGTCTCCTCGATCGATTCACACCACCACACCACTGATGAATCGCTGCTGAGTGACCGACAAACCACCATTGCACTACAAACGATCCATCGTCACTGCTCCACCTCTCGTTGATTCAATCGTTACTTCAGCCCTGAGCAGGTATTTTTTGCTCTTCTATCAACCTCTCGCTAATTACATTTAGGGTTTCGATTAAAATTCCTTCAACCTTGCTTCAATAACTTTTAGGGTTTCGATTAAAATGTTGAATTTGGTTGTAAATTTGTTGATACATGATGTCTAAAGCCTACGTCATAAGTCTAGGGGTCTAAATATGTCAAGTATGTAAAGTGTAGGGGTCTAAATACAAGTTTAAGTTAGTATGATAGGGTTTCGCTTCAGGGTATGTGATGTAAGACTCAAGCGAAATCAAGTGATGAGATTTCGCTTGAGACATGTTGAAGCGAAATCTTAATGCCTATAAATAGGCTTGTTGTGTTCTCATTTGGTACGCATTCCGAGAAGTTGTAACGAAGTGCTGCCAGTTTTTCAAGTCAATATATAACAGAGAACAAGTGTTAAAAGTGAATCTATTCTGTTTTCTACTCTTTTCTGTCTGATTCTAAGCTGTTTAGATGTTTCCGCCATCTAAATAGTGTAAACACATTCAAATTGACTCATTTGATCGGTCAAATCGATCCTACAATTGGTATCAGAGCCAGTTATGAGTGTGTTCACTTGAATCAGTTAGTTTTTACTCGCAAAATTGATTTCTGGACGAAAACACGGACAAAATGGACTAAGACTTTCACAGTGTGTGTAAAAGTGTGTTTTAACAAAGCCTTGAGTAATTCAGATTAAAACTCGGACTAAAATTGACTAAAATGACTTGAAAACCAGATTTCGCTTGAGCGGGCAGATTGATTGTTGGTATTTTTGAAGCGAAAACATGGATTTCGCTTGAAATATTCTGTTTGCTTGAAGCGAAATCGTATATTTCGCTTGAGGAGTCTATGGTTAGCTGAAAATTTTGGTTTGAAGCGAAACCATAGATTTCGCTTGAGATCTTGCTGTTTGAAGCGATATCATACTGTGTTTGATTTGTAAGTTTCGCTTGAAATCTTCTGTGATTTCACTTGTAGTATGAGTGATTTCGCTTGAGATTACTGATAGTCCATAGTGTTCGTGAACTTGTTCGATAGTCTGATTTTGTGAAAAGTGTGTGTGTGAAAATTTTAAAACTACTCGGTAAATTTCTAAAAATGGAAAACCAAGAGTTTTATAACTTCTTCTCGGGAAGTGGTATGGTAGCAGGACAAACTTCGGGTAGTGTTTTACAAAATGTCAACATGGAGAACGAATTGGGAACAATGCAAAAGCCTCCTAAACTCATGAACATCGACGAATATTCGAGTTGGGCAGGAAGATTTAAAACGTGGGTTCAAGCTAATCATTTTGAAAGTTGGTTAAAGATTGATGATAAATATGTACCTCCTGTTAATGCTATGGGTCATCCGAAAGTGATTGGAAGTTTGTCTCAAACGGAACAAGCTGACTTTAAGGCTGAAAAGAAAATGATGAGCATCCTTCAACAAGCAATTAAGGAGGACATCTTGGTACTGTTACATCATGAAGACAATTCAAAATCTCTTTGGGATAAATTGTTGTTAAAGTTTGAAGGAAGTGGAGAAATGATGAAAAGCAAGAAGGCATTGATAAACAAGCAGTTTGACATTTTCACGGGAATGAAAGGAGAGACCACAAAGCAATTAATTGAACGATACTGTCATTTGGTTTTGGAGATGGGTAGATTGAAGATAACCAAGACAAATGAAGAGTGGATCGACAAATTAGCAGACGCGTTACCTTATGATGAATGGGGAACATACCTGATGGTGTTGAAGAACAATACAAATTTTGCTAGTATGAATTTGAGTGGTTTCATTGAGAAAATTGAGGCACATGAATTGGAACTAACAAAGATCAAACAAATGAATTCAGCAAATGTGCAGCAAGACATATCTTTGTATTACAAAGGAAGTATTCCTGTTGCAACAAATCAAAGTCCAAAGATACAGACGGGTTTTAGTGCTGATATAAATTTGGGTGGTTCTACAAACACTCCACAATCAAATAAGCCTTCACCATTTGTGAACTATGATCCAAATTTCAAAGTTCAAGAGCAGTCTTCACCTCAAAGCTCTACAAATTCAAATAATCAGGCTTATGTTTCTGGGGTGCAGTGCAACATCGCGGTGAATATTAAGAATGGAAATGAAATTACTGAAACGGCCGCAAGACAACACATTGCGGTACTTGCTTCCGTTTTAGAGGCTTATGAAGGCTTAGTGGCGGGTAGGATTGGTAATCCTGATATGACCAAAGAGGATTATGACCAGATTGACCCGGAGGAACTTAAACTGATTGATATAAAATGGGGCATGGCAAGCTTGGTTAGAAGAGCACAACGGTTTATGGAGATTACAGGCCGGAACAGTTTATCAGGCCCTGATCAGAAGTTAGGGTTCGACAAATCAAAAGTTACGTGCTTCAAGTGTAAAGAACGTGGTCATTTTAAGAGAGAATGTCCGAATCGTGAAGTAAACAATCATCAAAACCCGTTCACCAACGACTACTACAAGCAAGCAATCTATCATCGATCAAATCAACAGTCTACTGTTCAAAGACCACAAATTGAGAATAAACCAGAAAAGGCGATGATTGTGAATCAAGATGATGAGAAGGTAGCTGCAGGGTTCAGCTGGGATAAATATATTCCCAGTAGTGATGGACAGGCAATGATGGCTGAAGTTGTTGAAATTTCCGAAATGGTGACTGAACCAGAAACAGTTACTGAAAATGGTTCTGCAGTTGTTGAAGAATTTTCTGTTGAAAATGTGGACAATTTTGAAGAAATAGCTGCTGAAGTTCATTACTCTCAATCTGAGCAGAAGGTTTTAACTAGTTCTTTGAAATCTATCATGCCTCCTAAAATTTTTGAATCTTTTGCAGATTTCTTTGAAGAACCAAGGACTGGATTGTGTCCAAGATATGATGAAAAGAAAGAATTTGTTGAAGAAATGATTGATGTAACAAAGGAAATGAACAAAGATACTTTGAAAGAAATTGCTGACAAGGCTCTCATGGCGAAACTGAGAGAGGTAGACTCAGAATCTGAGGAGTCTAAGTTTGTCAGTAGTGAGTCTGTCAAACGAGAGGAATCTGGAGTTCAGGAAAACGAATCAGTCAAACTGTCTGAGTCAGAGTCTGAGAATGTCGGTAAACAAGATGTGAAAAATGTTTGTCATGAACAGGTTGTTGAAGAAGTTGTTTCAATTCCTGAAACACCATGCCAGAAGTGTTTACAACCTTGCATGGAGTGTCTTGAGAAAGACACTAAGTATCAGGAAATGAAACATCATGTAGACATGCTAAAATTTGATCTGAGCGAAGTAAAAGAAGCATATGATAAATTGGCTAAATCTATCAAAATGATTCAAGATGAAAGTCTTGAAAATGATAAAGCCACGAAATTATTAAAATCAACTGTTTTGGATAAACAAATAGAAATCAATTTTCATTTGGACACTATTGCTTCATTAAAAAGGGAATTGGAGTTAACAAAAATTGAAAATGAAAGAATTGACAAGAAGTTGATGAGTTATATAGCATCTTCATATGTGATTGAACAGATTGTCCTAAAACAACCTGATGAAACACCAGTCTTTAAGAGTGTTCCACCCCCAATGTGGAATCATTACACACAGAAATATCCAGATGGGGTGGAAGCTGCTTTGAATCTCAAATTGAGATCAATTGAGGATGATTTGCCTGAAAGCATCGATGTTACATTCTCTGCATCCGATACCGACAACGAATCACAGATTATCAAAACTGTTGTCGATCAGGTGTTAGATGAAGAGATTGATAACTCTGAGAATTCACAATCTGAGAAAGGTGTTACAGATTCTGAAGAAGAGAGTAATTTCTTGGAACGGTTTATACCGAAACCAGACAAGAGTGCGAATGATGATTCGATTATGGTAGTATATACTATGATTGGAACAGACAAACTTTATTCCGATTTCGAGTATCCTCTTCAGAATGTGAAAATTGAGAATGTTGAGAAAGTTTTTAGATTGGTTGAAATGAACATTGATGAGGTTAATAACAAAGAATTCTTTTCAAAAACTAAAAAATCATTTGTTACAACACGTGTCAACAACTTTGGGAAAAAGGAATGGGAAGGTAATGGTTACAAGAAAAATGGTAACAACTTTAAAAACAAAGGAATTGGTTTTGAGAAAAAGTTGGCTAAGAAGGTTGTCAAGTCAAAAGATAAAATGAATGATGTTTTTGTTGTTGGTCCAAGTGTGGATGATGAGAAGGAATACATTTTTAGTCAAAAAGCGATTGACGATTTCAATACAGCGAAGAAAATGAAAGAAGAGTCGTTTAAATCAACTTTTGTCGAATATGACAAAAGAGTTTGCTATCGCTGCAATGAAATCGGACACATGGCAAGACAATGCAAGAAAGATTTTGAAAAACCTGTCATTAAACCATTTGTTAAAAAATTTCAACCTAAGTCACCAGTTAACACAAAGGGCAAAAAGCCGATGGTTTCACCAATTCGAATCTTGAAAAGGGGTGAATCATTGAAGTTGGAAGATAAGCTGAAATCAACATTTGAGATTGGCGAATCTTCAAAGTCCCAAATGACTTCAAAGATTTATCCAAAAACGAAAACTTTTGAACATCAATTTTGGGTTGTAAAATCAAAACCATCGGTCGAGGAGAAAAAGATGGAAAACATTTTGAAAAATGAAACAAAAGTTGTTGAAATCAAATCACAATCAGTTGAGGTAAAGAAAATGGAGAATGAGTTAAAGTTTGATTCAAAAGCTTTTAATCCTACTGTTCAAAATATTTTTGGAAAAATGGTTGACAGAAAAGTCAAAGGGGTAAAGGAATTTTATGAATCAAAGGTGGGTGTTAATGGTAATCACAAATTTGAATCCGAGCTTGATAAGTTTCTTGCAGAGTTTCCTCCTATCAAAGAAAATATGTTAAAATCAAAAGTGGAACCTGTTGCTTCGAATGTCACATTTGACTTTCCTAAGATTGATGAAAAGTGTGATGTAGTGTTTGGAAGTGTTTCAGAAGTTAAGAAGTTATGGAGTTCATTGTTTGAATGAATTTGATATGATATGTGCAGGGGCTGCCCAAGTCAATTCTATCAAAGTGGATTATGGATAGTGGTGCGTCAAGGCACATGACTGGGACGCTTGCTTTGCTCTATGATGTAAAATCCATCAATGGAGGTCATGTAGGATTTGCTGGGAGTCAAGGTGGAAGAATTGTTGGTCAAGGAATTTTGACAAATGGTGTGATATCTTTTGACAAAGTAAACTACATAGTGGAGTTGACTAACAATCTACTCAGTATTTCACAGATTTGTGATAAAGATTTCAGTGTACATTTTACAAAAACTGAATGTGTGGTTTTGAAACCAGGGTTTAAAATCCCTGATGAGATGGTGTTGTTGCGTGCTCCACGTGAGTATGATCTTTATTATCTTGATATGAGCACAGCAATGACAACGTCTCATCAGAAACAGTGTTTTGTGTCTAAAAACAAAGCAACAGAAAAAGATTCAATCATGTGGCATCGTAAGATGGGCCACATTCATGTTCGCAAAATGAATTTTTTGGTTCATAATGATTTAGTTGAAGGTGTGAACTTTAAAAATTTTCATTTAAATGATGATTGTATTGCATGCAAGAAAGGTAAGCAGGTTCGAAAGTCACATCCTTTGAAGGTCATGAACTCGGTCAGGTTACCTCTTGAGAGATTGCACATGGATCTCTTCGGGCCTGTAAATGTTAAGAGCATCAGCCGGGATTTGTACTGCTTGGTGGTTACAGATGATTTTTCAAGATTTTCTTGGGTTGTGTGCTTAGAACGGAAAGATCAAACATTTGAGTCTTTGATGATACTTTTCAAGAAGATGGAAACAGTATACAAACTGCCTATCCGGAGAATTAGAAGCGACAATGGAACTGAATTTAAAAACAACAGAATGTACGAGTTCTGCAATGAAAAGGGAATTCTTCATGAATTCAGTGCGCCGTATACTCCACAGCAAAACGGCGTAGCTGAAAGAAAGAATAGAACCCTAATCGAGACAGCACGTACAATGTTAGCAGATTCCAAGCTACCTATTTTCTTCTGGAGTGAAGCAGTATCTGCAGCGTGCTATACACTGAACAGAGTTCTTACTGTCAAGAAGTATGGAAAGACATGTTTTGAGTTGCTGCATCGTTACAAGCCGAATCTTGAGTTCTTGGAACCTTTCGGATCACCGTGTACGTTTATTGATGAAGACGGAAAGTTTGGGGCAAAATCAAATGAAGGTTTCTTTGTAGGTTATGCCAGCCCACTAAAAAGGGTGTTCGTACCATGTCTGAGCAAGGTGATTCAGGTGCTTCATGTGGATTGTCAGAAGCATACTCCGTCACCACAACTTCCCGGACAAAGATTCCTATTTGACTACGATAAACTCTGGGAATCGTTTCATCTGCCATCCGAGCCGAGTGAGGAGGAAGTAGCTCTCATGTACTTGTATCAACAAAGTCATTTGTCAGAGCCAGAATCTAGACCGCTAGATGTTCCTACGCCCACCGTGGGTACTCATGATGATGAAGCCGGACCAAGTGGAACCGTTCATATACCACCAGAGGAACCAGAGGAACCAGCTCCATCATTTGACGTTTCTGACGACTCAGAGGAGGAACCCGCTCCTACCTTTGACGAGGAACCAAATGAGACAACAGAAGAGGCTGTTGACCAAATCGTTGATCTTGACATTTCAAATCTGGAATCGGAAGTTGTAGTGCCTGACAGTGCAATGCCACGAACGTTGTCTTACCACCCCTCAGAACAGATCATTGGCGACTTGCAAAGTGGTGTTAAAACTCGACACCAAATAGATCAAGCTCTTACTTGTTTTTATTCATCTATTGCTGACATGCAAAAAGAGGTTTCTTTAAAATGTTTTATCTCGCAGATAGAGCCCAAGACATACAAAGAAGCATTGACCGAGGAGAGCTGGGTTAATGCAATGCAGGAGGAGCTACAACAGTTTCAAAAGCTGGGTGTCTGGGAGCTTGTTGATCTTCCACCAAATCAGAAATTAATCAAGACAAAGTGGGTTTTCAAATGTAAAAGAGATGATAGAGGAGTCGTGGTGAGAAACAAAGCAAGACTGGTAGTTCAAGGATTCAGTCAACAAGAAGGAATTGATTACGATGAAGTCTATGCACCAGTTGCAAGGCTAGAGGCAATTCGGATTTTTCTGGCCTTTGCATCATGGAAGAACTTTAAAGTATATCAACTTGACGTGAAATCTGCTTTTCTCTATGGAACTATCAAAGAGGAAGTGTATGTGGGGCAACCGCCAGGTTTCACAGACCCACAGCACAAAAACAAGGTGTTTCTACTGGACAAGGCGTTATACGGACTTCACCAGGCCCCGAGAGCCTGATTTACGTGGATGATATTATTTTTGGATCCACCAACGACGATATGTGCAAAGAGTTTGAGCTAGTGATGAAGAAAAAGTTTGAAATGAGCTCAATGGGCGAAATGAAGTTTTTCCTCGGGTTGCAGGTAGAACAAATGCCCGACGGAATCTTCATTCATCAGTCAAAGTATGTGAAGGATGTGCTAGACAAGTTTGATATGGCAGATTGTAGTCCAGCATCTACTCCCCTTGCACAAAATCATGGGATTTGTCCTGATGAGAATGGAGTGAAGATGGATGAAACATTGTACCGATCAATCATTGGTTCCTTGATGTATCTCACCGCTTCTCGTCCGGACATCATGTATCCGACATGCTTATGTGCCAGATATCAGTCGAATCCGAAGCAGTCACACCTGACAATCGTGAAACGAATACTACGGTATTTGAAAGGCTGCCCAAACATTGGTTTGTGGTATCCTAGATTAGGTGACTTTACTTTATCCGGTTTCGCTGATTCAGATTTTGGAAGCTGCAAGCAGAACGCAAAGTCCACCACTGCCGGGTGTCAGTTCTTAGGAACTCGACTTGTTACCTGGCAGTGTAAGAAACAAACCACTGTAGCGCTTTCTACTTGTGAAGCTGAATACGTTTCAGCTTCCAGCTGTTGTTCGCAGATCCTTTGGATCCAACAGCAAATGCGTGACTTTGGTTTGCAATTCTTAGATACTCCAATTTTCGTGGACAATGAAGCAGCCATTAACATTACTAAAAATCCGGTTCATCATTCAAAAACAAAACACATTGAAATCCGTCACCATTTTATTCGAGATTGTAACGAGAAAAAATTAATTCGGATTGAATATGTGCACACCGATGAACAGAAAGCGGATTTCTATACCAAACCATTTGATAAAAAGAGGTTTTATTATCTTTTAAAATTGAATGGAATGAAAAATCTGCAATCTGGGAGGGTTGTTGAATGTGATGCCGAATTGGACGGCGATCTAACGTGAACTTTTGTCTTGTTGTCAATTTTGTTTGTACAGTTTATTTTTTCTGCTTTTTGATAAAAACAAAAACACGAAAATATGTTTTTATTTTTAGGGGGAGAAAGTTTGCAGAAAAATACAAAAACATGATAAAATCTATAAAAACCAAAAACATTTGAAAAAGTAAAAATGAGTTTGTGTATAAAAGGGAAATGATAGTACATCAGCTAAACGGATGCAGTACGCTAAAGAAATGTAAAGTATAAATGTATTAAGCAGTCTTGTAGATGATGTTCCGATAGGTCTTTACACATTCAGTAAAAATGTTCAGGATATTAACATAAAATTACTTGATTTTACGTGGGGAACACCTCCAGGATATATAGGTAACCCCTGAAATCTCGTTTGAAAGGTTTCGTATTCTGATATACTAGGATTGTTTACTCAATGATCTCTGGGGTATTATTCCAGGACTTCTGCTGAACGGTGGTTCTGACCTAGTCCTCGAATAATACTTTTCGCAAATGCTTGAAATATAGCATCACCCTCAGCATATATGATAAGACAATAAAATTGCTTAGCAATGCTGTTGTAAAAAAGATCCTCTAAAGGGGACACACCAAAAGTCGAGTCATGATCTCTCTGCTGAACGGTAGTTCTGACCTGAGCTCTCATGATTCTTCATAAGTTATTAACCCCTTACAGATATCATTTGTGTTAAATCTTTCCTGTAAGACTGAATATTGGGATCTGGATACGGGAGTATATTCTGAGGTGGGACACATATAAAAGTTTAAGTCTTAAGACATTAAATTCGTATCCTGAACAGATTGAGAAATGTGTGAAGATTTAAAGTGGATCAGTATATCGGAAATCAATGCAAATTGTTTAATATTGGTAATATAACTCAGCTTAACGGTACTTGTATCTTGTTGGCAGCTGATATGATCCCTTAACACGCTCACAAAAAGATTGTGTGTACATAGTTTCAGCTTATTCAGTTTAAAATCCAAAAAGATTTTAATTTTTCATTTTATTTTCGACAACTGACATTGGGAATCGAAAGTTCAAAGTCTTGTGCAGATCATGTCTGTGATTGATGAGGATTGGGTAAGCTTGTGATGCAGTACAATGTTTGGTACAAATGTTTTGTTGATTAAAATGAGTTTGAAAGATCAAAATGATTCAAAAGTTCATTAATTTGAACTTATTCTTTTTCAAAGAAATCTGATATCTTCATAGTTTGGTTAGCCAAGGTCATTGAGTTGGACTTGGCAGACTAGTCAGTTGACCAAGGTCATTAACTTGGACTTGGTTAACTGGGTGTGACATTAAAATCTGAAAAATTCAAAAGGGTAAATCAATTTTAAAAAGGTTTTCGCTTCAAGTATTAAAAATGTGCTTAAATCTGTTCAAGAGACACCTTCATGTTAACGAATTCGCTTCAAGATGTTGTAAGTATGCCTGAAGCGAAATTGTCAGAAGTATAAGAGGACAACATGCTTCGCTTCAGTCATTATTTTTCAAACATTTCGCTTCAAGGTCTGTTAGAGCGACTTCAAGCGAACACTTCTGAATCTTCGTTTTTCTGCCGTTACTCTGCCCAAATTCACTCAAATCTTGTGTTTTTAGTTGGCATACACAACTATTAACATGGTGAATGTAAGTAATGATGTTGATTTGTACTGTTTTTCGTTGATTGTTGATGTGTCGGCGACGGTTAGGATTAGAACACATAGTTTTAGGGTTTTTAACTGGATAAATTCAAATCAAAACATATGTGTGTTGTCGGAATCATGTGTAGATTGATGTGTATTGTTTGATTGATTCAGATCTGAGTTTATACAAATTTGACGGATGAACAGATCTTTAATCGTAGATCTAGAAAGTTTGTGTGGGTCAAAATGTATGAAATTCATATCAGTATGCTCGGAATTGAAAGTAGAACAGGACTGTGTGATCAATCTGATCATATGTTTAAAAAAAATTTTGAGATGATTGAACAGTGTCGCTTCAAGGGGTTGTCAGTGTCGCTTCAAGAGGTTGTTAGTGTCGCTTCAGGCAAAGCATTCTGTTACTATTTCGCTTGAACATTTTGTTGTTGTTTGTTGATTTTTCAAGCGAAATGTTCAAATTCCATCTCACTTGAACAGATCTTATGTGATCAGATGTTCTTTAAGTGAAATCTTGGATATCGCTTAAAATGATGAGTAAATTTGAAATTTTATAAAAAATTGTCTAATGTGTTTGAATTTTTGTGGTATTTGATGTGCAGCCTTCGAATATTTTATTCAAAGCTCTTCACAACTCTTGTTGTGATCTTGATGTGACAAGGAGTTCAAAGTTGTCTGAGTTCTCTAGCATTCTGGAATTCATGAGAAGATTGCCAATTCAAAAAGCTTTAACAGATAGAAGAATGGTGTATGAGTCACACATCAAACGTTTTTGGAAACATGCTGTGTATGATGAGAAAAACAAAGTAATTACTTCGCTTGTTAAGGTTGCTGATGAAAAGAAACAAATTCTGATAACTGAGGCATATGTTCGTGAGATTCTAGATTTTCCTGATACTGAAAAGTCACCAACAGCATTTCCTGAAAAGATGGTGAAAGGATGTTTGCTTAGAATGGGATACATTGGAGATGTGAAAGCTGCTAATGTTTTGAAATCAAAATTTACAAAGCCGTTCAAATTCTTTATTCATTCAGTGTTGATTGCTCTAAGTCATCAAAAGGGTAGTTACGATGCGATGCGTGATTATCACATGAACATGGTAGTTGCTCTTGTTTTAAACAAGAAGTACAATTTCTCTCATATTGTATTTCATTATCTTGTGGAAGAGGTGACATCAAAAAGGAGAAGCTGGATATATCCAAGATTCATTCAAATGATGATTGACCATGCTTATCCAGGAATTGTTCGAGATATGGAGAATGACTTGTTGGTTTTGGCTCACATGAATAATGATTCTATTGCTCAATTAGCAAGATATCATACAAATCATCCTGAACCAGAAAAGGAAGTTGCATTTTTTGGTTTTATAAACAATCCAGATTATCAAGATCCTGATCCAGTTAATCATGAACACTGGAGAAATGAAGATGAAAGAACTGAAACTGGTTATGCTGATGAGTTGAGGAGAAAAGTTACTGAAGTTATTAAAAACTTTAATCCGGATGGTACAAAGAAAGATCTGGATAAAGAAGAGAAAAAGAAATGGTTCAAGGTTGATCATGACAGAAAATTCAAAAGACCGTTGAAGTTTTATCAACGTGATCGTAGTATTTCTCTAGGAGATATTATTAGTTGGGGTTTTCTACCACACGTGAATGCTTATGCAGTCAGAAGAGAATGTGGTGTTCAGTATTTCGAAAAGCTACATGATCTTATGTCACTCCCATGGTGGGATGTTGAGGAGTTATCACAGGTCAAAGCTTTGGAATATCCTGTGAGGAAGAATGACTTTATAATGTGGGGATTTATCAGATTTCAATCATTGAAAGGATTCAAATTCTGGAAGCCTCATCGTCCAAAGATTATTCCAAGAGTTAATCCTGAAACTGGTGCTGAAGAAAGGATTCTTAATATCAAAAAGCCAAAGACAATGAAGATTATACCAGTACCTCCAATGGAACAAGAATTCTATAAAGGATTTATGCATTGGGTATATAGTTGTCTGTCTACTGAAGCAGTGATCTCGTATCGAGCAGGAGGTGAACTTAGAGAAATTCGTGTTTTTGATCCGATGTGGCTTGTTAATTGCTCGGCAAAAGATATAGAATGCTTGTTCATCAACAAGATTCATCATTCGTCAAAAGATAGAGATCAGGCAATGCAGTTTCAGAGAGTTGTGAATGTGTGTTTTCAAAAGAATATCAATTCTGGAACTAAATGGAAGTCATCTTGGTGGGCTTTGGAGGAGAAAGTCAAAAGGAAAGCTGAAAAGGAACGTAAAGCTCGAGAAGAAAAAGATAGATATCTTCGGGAGACATTTGCTCAAAGGCAAACTGCTGAAGAAAAGAAAAGAGCTGATGATAATGAAAAGCTTAGGAAGATGTTGTTGAGAAAACCTAAGCCTAGAGAAGAAAAGTTCAAGTCCATGTGAAGACCTAGACTGAAGACTCCGGCTTTATCCAAGGGGGAGTTTGTTGATACATGATGTCTAAAGCCTACGTCATAAGTCTAGGGGTCTAAATATGTCAAGTATGTAAAGTGTAGGGGTCTAAATACAAGTTTAAGTTAGTATGATAGGGTTTCGCTTCAGGGTATGTGATGTAAGACTCAAGCGAAATCAAGTGATGAGATTTCGCTTGAGACATGTTGAAGCGAAATCTTAATGCCTATAAATAGGCTTGTTGTGTTCTCATTTGGTACGCATTCCGAGAAGTTGTAACGAAGTGCTGCCAGTTTTTCAAGTCAATATATAACAGAGAACAAGTGTTAAAAGTGAATCTATTCTGTTTTCTACTCTTTTCTGTCTGATTCTAAGCTGTTTAGATGTTTCCGCCATCTAAATAGTGTAAACACATTCAAATTGACTCATTTGATCGGTCAAATCGATCCTACAGTAAATTTGGGTGCAGACGTGTGTCTTAGGAGGTATATCATGTTACGAGAATTGCAAATGGTTTTAACAGTGGATACACTTGTAATACAACTACAGGTATATCACTCATCATTTATATTTGATAATGTTTTGGAAAAGTATATCAGTTTGTTCCTCTATCAAGAGTTAATGTGGCAAATTCTAGTTATGTTTTATTTTAATTTTTGATGATTGCTTTTATCATATATTCGGATTCAAAGTTTACGTCTTTTATACCCCAATATTCAATAATTGGATACACACAAGTACAAATAATTCATGTGCCGCTTCCAGAAGGGCTTGTCTTAGAAAAGAAGTCATGTCCTTCAAGTGTTCAATTCATTGTTTTTTAGGATCAGCTTGAGGCATTACGTCAGGTAACAATTAACTTTTTAGTTAGTCACAGATGTATATCATATCTATTTAATTTTTCTTTTAACAAACATATGGGTTAGCAAGTCGTTGAATTGGTTCCACCTACGAACAATAATAACAGAATATGATGTTTCTGATTGTTTGTTAGCCAAATATAATGGGTTAAATTACATGGCAAGACATGGTTGGGTGTGGATGATCAGGGCTGCAGTTGTACATCTACTGTGTTGGATTAACAGAGAGGTCAATAAAAGTCAAAGAGTGGGTAATAATATACTAATATGGGCTGTGTTGGATTAACATGGGCTAATTGATAATCATGGTTGTTTATGCACTGTTGGTTGATTTCTTATGTGTCATGATCTCTTTGTATTCTGATCTGTAAAACCTAAAAAAATATGATCAACAATAAGGGTGTTATTCGGGTTTTTTAATTGGGTTGTAGGTTATTTGGGCTTGTTTTTTTGTATCATAACAGATAACCGACCTGTATGACTATCGGGAGGATCGGGTTCCGGTAGTTCGGTTTTCAGGTTATTTGGGTCGGGTTGTTCGGTTGTCGAGTTTTTATGACATGTACTGTTTTTATTAGAAAATAACTTACATTTTTTATTTAAAAAAATATGTTAAAGTAGGTGTGCTCTCTAGGAAGACAACAATAGGCAATTTAAACAACTTATATTACTTTAATAAAACTATATACAACTAAAGCACTAACAATTTAAAGTCAATCAATCAATCAATCAATCATACCCAGTAAAATCCCACAAATAGCAGAGCTATTGGTAGGGTCTGGGGAGGGTGGGATGTAGGCACACCTTACCCCTATCCCTAGGGATAGAGAGGCTGCTTCCAGTGAGACCCTCGGCTCCAAAACACCCAGGGAAGAAAGGGAAAAAAATAGAACATGGGGTGTATGTGTGTGTGTGTGTGTATGGAGCTACCAATATAACATGAGTGGTAATAGAGTGCATGGTAAACAAGGCAAATATAACAACACAAACAACCTATACAAATAGATACATATCTACCGCTATACACTACCTCTAAAAACACAATTGAACCCTCTCCTAGAAATCTTTAACCTTAATCCTCCGTCTCCACGAGCTCCTATCATGGACCATGTTCTCAGAGAGGTGCAATTTTTGCAAATCCTGCCTAATCCGCTCATCCCAAGTGATTTTGGGTCTGCCTCTATTCCTCCTCCCCTCCACTGCGAGAGTTTCAACTACTCTAACTGGCTCTATTGTCTGCCTCCTCTTCACATGCCCAAACCATCTCAATCTTCCCTCCTTTATCTTATCTGATATACTAGCTACTTCTAACCTCTCCCTAAAAACATCATTTCTTATCCGGTCTAATCTTGTGTGCCCACACATCCATCTTAGCATTCTCATCTCTGCCACCTCCATCTTGCGTGCTTGTACTTCCTTAATGGCCCAACAGTCGGTTCCGTATAACATAGCAGGTCTAATTGAAACTCTATAAAATTTGCCTTTCAATTTTGTTGGGAACCTTCTATCTTGGCCTCTTTATACCTCACCCTTAAAACCACTTGCTCCTCCTCGACTGTACACCTTAAAAGATCCCTAAAGCACCCTTGTTTAATCCTTATTTTAGTATGCACTTCCTCATTCCACCACCATGACTCCTTTTGGTCACACCTCTTTCCTGTTGTGACCCCTAGCGTTTCCTTCGCCACATTGGTAATGATGTTTGCCATGTCCTCCCACATTTGGTTTGCGTCCCCATCTACTCTAGGAGAAGTCCTTGAGAGGACCTTATCTCTAAACACTTCGATTTTGTCGTCCTTTAACATACCCCATCTAACCCTAGGTCGCATTACCCTCTCTCCCTTGGTCAGCTTTCCTCTCATGCTTATATCCGCCACCAATAAACGGTGTTGAGCCACTGCTGTCTCTCCTGGTATAACCTTGCAGTCCCTCCACCACCTTCGATCTCCTAGCCTCATCAAAATATAGTCGATCTGAGTGTTACGTCCACCACTACTAAAAGTAATCAACTGTGATTCTTTCTTCTTAAAGAAAGAATTCAAAATACCTAGGTTGTGAGCCACCGCAAACTCTAACAAATCCCTACCAGGGTTGTTCCTATCACCAAAACCAAAACCCCCATGAACTTCACTAAAACCATCACTATGTCTACCAATGTGGCCATTAAAATCGCCTCCTATGAAAATTCTTTCTTCCCTAGGTATGGCCCTCACCACTTTGTCTAGGCAGTCCCAAAAGTCTCTCCTCTCTTGATCCCCTAATCCCACTTGTGGAGCATATGCGCAAACAACTGTCACTACTTCCTCTCCTAGTCCTAATCTCAGCACCATGATCCTATCATTGTGTCGTATCACCTCTACCACATTTTTGTACAAGTTTAAAGCCACTAGAAATCCTACTCCATTCTTTACTCCATCCGTCCCTGAATATAACAACTTGTACCCATTGCGCTCATCCCCCTTATGTCCCTTCCACCTAGTCTCCTGAAGGCATGCTATCTCTACCCTACGTCTTTTAAGTGTATCTATGATCTCCAACAACTTACTACTAAGGGTCCCTACATTCCACGAAGCCACACGCAAACTATACCCCTTTTCTATTCCCCTCCCTGCACCCCTCGTCCTCGAACATGATCTCAATGGAAAAACATAATATCTACCGTCTATGATTGCTACAAATCACTCGATAAACCAAAAAGGGCACACGCATAAACAAATAGATCGATACCGTAAAATCACGCTAAAACACTATAGTGGGTAACATAAAACACATAGTGAACACAACATACAATGGGTAGACAGTGTCAATGGGTGAGCACACAACATACACTAATCAATAGGGTGCATCTAAAATCAATAATTAATGATCAAATAGAGTGTTATAATCAAGTTTACTAATAAGAGTTTTAAAGAATAACACAAAATATTAGATAACAAGCAAGGAAACAAGGAATATAAGAGATATCCTAACGCACACAATAATGCAGCACAAAGGATGCACAAGTAATCAGAGGTATGACTCTCCTCAAAAACAAATACGGTACCCCTAACCCAGTCAATAAAATGCCTATCAGACAATGTTCATGAGACAAAATAAGCTTAAAAAGGTAGAGAAAACTTACAACCGAGATGCCCAAGTTAGGTTATTCCAAAGATAAGATTAAGGCCTCGTAATCACAATTAGGGCTACAAGTTTAGAGACAGAAAGATATCACCTTTTATTGATTAGAATCCGAGATGTCTTAGCAGAGCAGGATCTGGAGCTTCTTCACCAGAAATCGGACAACGATTTTAGCAGCGGGAGCTTTAAACTGTTGACTGTGAGAGAAGAGACGAGCGTCACCGGCCAACCACCGTCAAACTCGTCAAACCCTAGCCGACACAGATCGGTTTGAGAAAAAAAAAAAAACTACAAGCAACAGGGGATCGGGACTGTGAAGGTAATCAAGATCTGAAACCGGCGGTGGCACAAGTGGCGGCAGAAGGCGGTGGAGATTTGAGGGTAGAAGAGATTACCCAAAAATAACTTACCAGCGGTGGTTTGTGGAGATATGAGAGTAGAAGAGGTACGAACCTACCCGGAAATCACCGATCAGCGGTTGCTTACCCGGATTTGGAGAAGATTCTGGCCGGTGACACAGGGATTCCGGTGAGAAAAGATGAACGTTGCTATTGTACGGATGAGAAAAGATGAACGTTGCAGAATCAATCCTATTTATTTGAAAGTTTTCAGGGAGAACAGGGTTTATGCCACTAACAATTTAAAGTAACGATTATAATAAAACTTGCAACTAACCTATAGTCATGACTTCTAACTTTTTTCAATTTCTTTTCCAATTTGGATCTGTCAAAAGAATATCCAGACATCAAGGCTTTAAGGATTAAACAAATTTTATGTGTATGTGGTTAATTATCTTTATTTGTGAAACGAAGATTTGGAAAGATGGACGGGTCGAACATGTTAGGTAGCTGGTCAAGACGGATTTGGATTTAAAATTGGTCTTTCTTTAGACGGGTTGTAATGCACTAACTAATGAAAGGGATAAACAGTTGTAATATGAACATTAAACTTGGTCATTCTTTGTACAGGTTTTAGCAGGAAGATGCTTGGCTGTGAGCGATAATAGCCAGGTTTCAGTTGTGAGCCGAGTTTAGTCTCAAATTTAATTATTATTAAGATACCTCAACTTTTTTTTGAGTAATATTAAGCAAGCTTAACTGTTTTCTTAAAGTTGGATGATATGCTCCATTGTACCATAGTTTTTTTGGTGAGAAATTATGGTCAAAGTCACATACAACTTAAAGTCAACAACATATTGATAGTATTAGATATATTTTGGTAAAATTTAAGAGGCAACAAAACAAGATGGAAGAATTGACCTAAAAACATGCTAAAAGATAATTTCTCATAATTGTTGAGCTTGTGGAAAAATAAAATGTTGTGGTAATATTCTAGACAAAGTCTATATTACTAGTATGTGCTATTTAGAGTTGTCTCTTGATGTACTTATCAGCTGACTCGTATATACTAATGTATGTGCAGTGGCACTGTTTTGCGAGCTAAGAAAATGTGCATGTCTAAAACATATGCACAGAACCGGTCCGGAAAGTTTTGCTGGGATTTGTGACAAGATGGTAATGTCTTTATTTTGCTTGTGATTTGTGTCTTTTTATTGTTCCACCTGCTGATTTTTTTGGTTAATGTTTGTCTTATCATATACACAGAGCATGATGGCCAAAACAAGGAATTATCTACTTTAGTCCAAATGTTTGAACGTATATGTAAAAGGACAAAATGGCGTGTATATGTTGATACATATGATGACTCGACAAGGAAAATTGTAAGTTTGTATTTCAATCTCACAACGTGCTTTTCTTTACATTAAACTAGTTTTTTTACAGGGTGTTATTCCATTATTTTTTCCAGGTTTTGGGTTATTCGTGTCTTTGTAGAAGTGGGACAGGTCAATCACTAAATCTATTGAAGCCTTATACTTTCAAACATACGTATCATTTTTTGTATAATAATTTTTTTTTGTTGAATCATATTGAAGAAAATAGGAACTACAAATCTCCACAAGATGGTAGTGCTTCGGGAGATCCTTTTATGGTTGTGATGAACAAGGAGCATGATGGATATCGTCGACTCAATGGTAGAGGTGTTACCAGTAAATTGATAAAAAAAGTGGATGCTAGAGATACATGATCTGGGAGGCTTATGGAATCATCTAAAGCGAATGTCGAAGTTGAAAATAATAATCAGTTGCTTGAAATACAAAAAGAGATTGAGGATCGTGAAAGGAAAAAGGTTGAGTGAGAAGTTATGCGACAAGTTATTGACAAGCAAGGAGATAACTCTAAAGCTATGGTGCAGAAGCTTATGGAACAATCACCTTTTGAAGGTTAAGAGTATCTGACATGAAGCTTATGGAACAATCACCTTTTGAAGGTTAAGAGTATTTGACATGAACATGAAGTTACTTATGGAACAACTACCTTTTGAAGGTTTTGAGTATCTGACATGAACATGAAGTTTATTTTACGCTTTATGATTGTAACATACAGCTTTGTTATTTTGAGTTTATACATATATGTTACAATATATTATCTATGTTACTACGTTAATGGTCTAATTGAGACAATAAGGCATATTAAAAGCAATTTTATTGCTTGAAACAACGAGGCTACAATATTGCATGCGTTAAAATTATAAAAAATGTTACATTTATAGTAAATAAAGGTTGCATTTAATATAAAAAAGTTGCATTAGAGTGTAGAAAAGGTTGCGTTCTTGTAACTAAACTAACATAAAAGTTGCATTAGAATATAAAAAGGTTGCATACTAAAAAGTTGCATTTGAATAGAAAATGCAACACTTTAAAAAAAAGTTGCATTAGACCTTGAAAAGGTTGCATTATGTCTAATGCAACTGCGCCTAATGCAGCTCCTGATAAAAAGTTGCATTAGGCTTAATGCAACTTTTTTAAGGCCTAATGCAACATTTTACCAGGGTTAGAGGCTCTTTTATGTCTTTATTGGAACTAGAGCTCATGAACTGCATATAGAGTTCAGGTGCTGCGACTGGGTTCCAAGTCCTGCGATAAAAAACAAAAAAGTAAAATGGTCAGATGTCTCACCACGGCCCCATGGTCGCTGACCACGGCATGTGGTCGTGGTTACAGTGGTTGTTTTCTGGATCCCAGCTACTGGGGAGTTCAGCACGGCGCCGTGGTGTACCGCCACGGCCCCGTGGTCACTCTTCTGTAACTCAGAAAACAAAAACTGCCAGTAAGTTTGCTGGGCACGGCCCTGTGTCCGACCAGGCACGGACCGTGCTGAAGTCTGCAGAAACTGAAAAACTAAGAAAAAATCCTAAAAAAAAAAGAAAAATAAGAAAAATTAATTAGGCCATTAATTCTAAACTTTCTCAAAATTCTTGTGTCCCTGGTAACGGCGCCAAAAACTTGGTGTGCGTTAGGTGTAATATGATTTTATTAATATTTTGAGTCCATTTTAGGCATTAGTCAAGTTTTAAATTTATAAAACACGATATTCTACTAACAGTAAACACACACATGGGCAAGTGCACCCATCGTGAGCGTAGTATAGCGTTGGTAAGATACCGAGGTCGTCCAAGGACACAAGAGCTTTTAGTATCGGTTTATCCTCAACGTCTAATCAATCTAATTTTTTAATTTAAAACATGAAAATAAAAAACTAAAAATGTAGAAATAAAAATAAAATAAAACAGATAGATAAGATGAATCACTTGGATCTGACTTGCCTTTAATGTATCCTTTGATGATTTTCGCACTTTCGGACTTTTTAAGAGATTGTCTTAGTTATAGTAGTAGGCCCATCTTTTGAAGGTTGTGTTACCCTCAACCCAGTGGTTTGAGTTAGCAAAGATACAATCCCAAAGTGTCGGAATATTGAAAGATAATTAATTAATTTATTAATGCGAAAAATTGTAGGCCCCTCTTTTGAACGTGTAAAATCACGACCAATATTAATGCGTAAAATCACGACCAATATTGTAAAGACACGTGTCAAGGATTTTGAACATGTAAAGAATTGATTCCAAGAGACTAAAATTGTCGAACGATGTAAATATGTTAATAAAGGGATCCAAAGTGTCTAGTGTCAACATGCCTAACTTGTGCCTCTGATTGAACTCACGAGATGTTCGTATTCTTTAATGAATAAAATATCAAACTTAGAAAGTCGTTTGTGCTTAAATTGAAAGGTTTACAAAGCATAAGGGTTAAATGTGTCAACATGTTTAAAATTACCTCTGAGTGACCTTTTAACGTTTCCGAGACTTTGTAATACTTCCTTATACTCCCATGAATGTTGGATAATAAATTCGTGGAGTTTTGACGCACGTAAATAAACAAAGTGGTAATCCCAAGTAATAAGGGTCAAATGCGTCAATGTTGTATTTCAAGACCGTTCGGGTGACCTCGTAACTAACTGAAAGCTTATTGATAAATGTTTAAAGACTCAAGACACATAAAAGTTAAGTTTGGGGGTTAAAAGTGCAATAAACGAAAGTTAAAACAAGTTTAGAGGGACCAGGGATTGAAATTGCAATATCTGAAAGTGGTTTACCGGATGTAGCCCTCCACGCGGGCCGCGTAGGCCCAAGAACAACTCTTACGAGGGCCGCGTAAGAGTGCCAGTAACAGCAGACCTGCACAGCTACAGGTTTAATCAGTTCCACCGCCTTTGCATGCCTTAAATCGATACCAGGGACTGAGCCAACATTATTACATGCATAAGGGACACCTGGAATCATCAGAAATCAGTTGTAGGGGCAGGTGGATCAATCTTGGAGCTCTAGAATTGCTATATAAGGGCCCTTTGTTTGCTAGTTCATTTGCACATTCTCAAAATCACTTCATATTGCTTCCTCTGGCCCTTTGATACCAACTCTTCTGTCACACCCCGACCACGTTAAAACAACAAAACCGTGGCGGAAACGTCGGGGAGTGTTGTAACAGAATCATCGTTTCACAACCATGGTAATTAAAAGTTTCGTTTTATTGATTCATTAAGTAATGTACATTGTCTTAAAACCAAACAAACAAATTAAACATCGTCTACTATCGTTTTTATGTCACTAAGGCCTTGTCCAGATCCTAAGTGAACATGCTCCCTAGCAATCATCACGCAACATCACCTGAAACATATGTAAAAATAAAGTCAGCAAAGAAATGCTGGCGAGCACATAGGTTTTATAAGAGTATCGGAATCATGGCTCGCTTATATGTTGCAGTACCTCATTAGACTACAAGAGTCAAAAGTACAAACCTCGTTTAGAAAAGTGTATTGCAACATAATTAACCAACTCAAATCAAGATGGTTATAGTTTATAAAATCTCGTAGTCATGATTCTTAACCCCAAAACATTTGTTTTAGTAAACCAATTCGTAAAACATATCGTTAAAAACTCGTTAATAAAACTCGTATGGTTTATATCATTTCGAAAACCTCGTTGTGTAACATCGTTTCAAATCGTTTCCCCAAGTGAACTAAATAATGACATGAAATGTAATATGATAAAAGCACTTATATATAAAATGTACCAGCGGCGTATCTACCATGCTTCTATCATGTTACACCCATCCCATTACCTAATCACAACCCAAACCAATCGTTCGTTCAAATCGTTTTATCTCGTTTAAGTCGTTCCAAATCGTTTAATTCGTCCCAAAATTCGTTTTCGTTTTAATTGTGAAACTACTTTTGGTCGTCTCTTTAATAACATTCAAACCTTCGTGACTTGACTACCTCGCTTCTCGTATTAACAAACCACCAAAGGATAAGTTAACAATCATCAGATTCGGTCGTTACCTACATAACCCCCACACATAACCATGGGTGTAGTCTGATAACGGGATTTGTCAGATCCTATGGTACCATAACCTAATACTGGTCGGCTTGATCAATGCTAATGAATGTCATTCGTTATGTAGTTACAACCAACAAGTTTCGTTCACATTATCAAAATCGTATTTAGTTTAATATAAACCATCTTAATCGTTTTTGAAAACATCGTTAAAATATCGAAATCGTTTTAATACATATGAACCACCCCAAAACAATTGAAAACAGTAAAATAGGGGAACTATGTACTCACATTGAATGAAGGGTATCCTTGATCTAAAGAACTTAGTGAAGCTCAGACAAACCAAGGAAATTCAAGTAGTACCTAGTAATCGGATTACTAGTAAATAAATCAACACCTAAATCGGAAGATCGGATAGAATGAGGTCTTGTAAACCAAATGAGTGTTGGAACTCATGTGATATGGTTTAACAAAGCCTACATCCTAGCTTGGAACTTAGCTTATGCTACTTTAACGTGTCGTTAGCGCAAAACTATGTTCGGATGGTTAACTATGTGCTATGTCAAGTCTTATATGCCCAAGTATGCCTAAACATGTTACTAAATCAGATTATATGTCAAAAACATGTTCACATATGCAAAATACGGATTTTAGCTTCAAAAGGGCGTTTTGGTCATTTTCTATGGGCATACAAGCTACTTAACAAATAACTAACCATTCCTATGTGATCATAAGGTATAACCTCAGCGGTTATCCCCTATGCATCATGATCCCTAATCGAGCTTGATCGGATCTTAATGATCGACCAAACGGGTCGGGTTCGAAAGTCTAAGCGGTTGTTTAGACCGCTTAACTTACGACCTTAAATAAGCACTAAATTAATAGTGATGAGTTAAACATGTCAAAACATGTTTAACCTACTTAGAAAACTGATTTGGTATCAAAACAATGGGTTTTGATACCCGAAAATAGTTCCGTTGCAAAATGCGTGCTAAAATGCATTTTGACCGAAACTTTGACTCGTCACTACGCCTAGTTAATGTGGTAATCAGTAGGTATAATCGCTAAGGATTATAACCATCGTGATTACAATCACGTTGCAAAGTTCAATTGAACTTTGACTTGACCAATTGATGGTCAAAACCGAAAGTCAAACTGTTGGCCAAACTGTTTGACTTTCTGCTTAATCATAAAGAATAAGCATGAAAGAAGACTTACAATAGGTCCTAGCTATCTTTTCTACAAGAATAATCAGATTAGAAAGCTCCAAACACTTGGGAGAGCTCCCAAATCAGATTGTAGAGAAGAGAATGAGGAATGAGCAATGGATGAGGAGGTGAGCTTGGCTATTTATACTTGTAGCAAGTTCATAGGATCATTACACATGTTTGTGTAACCTCCAAGCATGAAATCTCATCCATACACTTGTTTGTTGTAGGTACAAGGCTCTACAAGGTCAATAAAGTTTAGAGGACTCAAAATATGCTTGGAACACTCTCGGATCTCGGCTCGTTTGGTCGTACGGTCACGTTGTTCGTTAAATTACGACGAAACTCAAACGGACGCGAAAACGAACCAAATTAAGAGACGAGTGGTGTTTTTGCATGCCGATCACTAAAATAAAAATATTTTAGTGTCTACAAAAATTTTGGGTGTCCAGATGTGGTCAGAAAGTAAGATATGCGCGAAAATGCAAACTTACGCCGTTTTTGACACTTTTAGTCCCTGTAAGATCAAATAAGCATGTTTTTGCACACCGAACCCCTCAAAGCTTATTTCTAAGCTATGTTTAGGTTATTTATGGTATGTTTAGCTTATGATCAAGTTCCGGACTCTTCGATACCATACGAATCGCTATAGTTTCGCAGTTTGACACAAATAGTCCCTGCGATCGAATAGACTTGTTTCCAACACACCAACCCATCCAAAACTTATTTCTAAGTTATGTAAAGGTTATTTTAGGTATGTTAAGCCTATTTAAATATTCCGGAGTGTTTGTCGCGTTAAACTGGTGCGTTTACGCACCAGTCTGCGTATAACTTTCCAGAAAGCGATTTAAAGCTTGAAATCGAAATCGAATCGAGTTGTAAAATCATCAAACACAAAAACACACATAATAACACCAAAACACATTGTTTTATTAATAATTAACATTGCTTTGCATTGTTCATCGATTACATAGCACAGTTGTCACATCGTAACTAACCGAAAGCTTATTGATAAATGTTTAAAGACTCAAGACCCTTAAAAGTTAAGTTTGGGGGTTAAAAGTGCAATAAACGAAAGTTAAAACAAGTTTAGAGGGACCAGGGACTAAAATTGCAATTTTTGAAAGTTGTTTATTGGATGTAGCCCTCAACGCTGGCCGCGTAGGCCCAAGAACAACTCTTACGCGGGCCGCGTAAGAGTGCCAGTAACAGCAGACCTGCACAGCTGCAGGTTTAATCAGTTCCACCGCCTTTGCATGCCTCAAATCGATACCAGGGACTGAGCCAACAGTATTACATGCATAGGGGACACCTGGAATCATCAGAAATCAGTTGTAGGGGCAGGTGGATCAATCTTGGAGCTCTAGAATTGCTATATAAGGGCCCTTTGTTTGCTAGTTCATTTGCACATTCTCAAAATCACTTCATATTGCTTCCTCTGGAGCTTCCTGGAGTTCAAGCAGGTTTTCTTAGGTTCCAAATTCGTGCTAAGGACCATTGTAAGTGTTCTTAGCTCCTTAAGTTCAAGTTTTATTAGTTTAATGACCAAAAGTCAAAGCCATCGTAATTAAGCTTTGACTTAGTGATTAATCACTAATGGTCCAGCCATTATTCGAATTGAAAGTGGCTATGAGTTGGTAATTATGTGGGTAATAAATCCTTAAAAGGGCACCCACTGATTATCACTCTAACTTGGTCAATTGTCGGGTCAAACTTAATATTAAAAAGTCAACAGAAGCTATTTTTGCAAATAAATTCATAACTTGCAATGCAGAGGTTATGGAACATGTTTTAACACTAAAATAACTTGGTAAATAATGTAAGAACATGTCTAAGCATGTTCAACCCGACAATTCTGAGTTTAGGCTCCGTTCGGAACCGAAAGTCGCAAAAGTAGACTTTTGCTATGACTTTCAGTTCTGACCCGATTTAGCTTAGTATAGATATGCCTTAGGGTTCCTTTAGGACCATATTATAGGTTAGTATAACCCTCTGAAGTTATACAACTTGGTTCCTTAGTAATCTGATTCATTGCATGTTTCCGTTATTTGCTTAAAAGTTGACCATTATGCCCTTTTGATATAAAAACGAGATTTTTGAAAATGTGAGAGGACAAAAACCTTTATTACTGATTTATAAACATGTCTTCAAAATTTGACATCAGTTTGTGGTCTAAATTAGGAGTTATGCTCAATATCGTAAATTGAAGCCTTTTTATTAATTAAACGGTATTTTTGGCATAAAACCTATTTAAACCCAAATTTTGACACCAAACCTTTTACCCACTGATGTAATATAATATTTAGGGATTTTTGGAAATTTTTATTAAAATTTAAACTGATTATGTTATAGAGTTTTAAAGTAAATTCGGTATTGACGAAATTGTCCTTTTCTTGGATAAAATGAGTTTTACATAAAATTTTGTTGCCAAACCTTTTGCTACTGATTTCATATATTAAATAAAATATTTTGATCTTTATAAACTGATCAAAAACTCAAATTTCTTTAAATAACCCGAAAATCGTCAAATACCGACTTTTACGCTTTTTAAACGCATAGTTTGGGTTAAAATTATATTTGACACCTAAAATTCATTACCTACTGATATTATAAGTAAATTTGGATACTTTAACAGTAAGTAAAAGTTTTGAAATCAGATTTCCAAATTTGACCCTTAAAGCTTATGTGAAATGACCAAAATGCCCCTACGGTGCATAGTTTGGCCATAGATGATAAATTTCACATATATCTAATATCTTGCTGATATAACCTACTAAAATAAATATTTTTACTGATCATTTTAGACCAGAACCTCAGATTGTCATTTAACCTCTTTTATAATCTTTAAAATGACCAAAATACCCCTACGGGGCTTAAATTGATTTTAAATTCGTTTTGGGCATAATGGAAGGTATCCTACTGATATCATAACACATTTTAAGTATATTAACTTAGAGAGCCTATTCATGACTCATTTGGTTACCCGTTATGCATTTTACGCGTTCGGTGCGGTTTATGTGACTAGTTTGCATAAATTGACCGAAACGGGTCAAACCTTATCATTTTTACCTCAAAATCCAGAATGTGTTTAGTTTACCCATATTATACAAGTCTTCATACTTGTCGGGTCTAAACCACATTCTAATCTAGTCTTCGCTTAATCTTGTGTTTCGAACCATATACCTTTCATTAAAACTAACCGGTCTAAGTTAAGACTTAAATAAGACCCGTTAGGATTCTAATAGGTTATTAAAAACCTTCGTTCCAGATTGGGAGCCCGGTAAAAGCTATCTGTACTTGCTTGATTGATTTACGGCTGGGAATAAATTTATATTTTTGCTCAGGTAAATACTTTTAACTTATTTTCCCTTATACGGGCTTGGGGTACGGTATTTAATAATACCGCTTGGTCGGTTATTGAATTTTTAATCGTATGAAGGTTAAATCATTGAGATAACCCGTTTAATCTGTTTTGTTTGTTTTAAGCCTTTGGGGGGTTAATGACCATGTCCTGGATATCCTCGGCTCATTCATTGAAATGGCCACGACTTAAGCACGGGGTGTAGGCATACACCTGCCGGTGCGTATGTAAAATGATATACCTGCTTGTTCGAGAATAACTCGCCATGGGTTATATTATGTGGTGTGTCTATTAATCTTTAACCCGGTATTTAACCCGGGCTACTGAACGTATAACAAACATATAATTCTTTTACAAGATTATTTTTAAATAATTATCCCAAGTTATAAAAGATTATTTGTGCCTTGTGCATTTAAATCAATTTTTCTTAAACATTTTCAAAATGAGTCGGTTAATTGTATTTACCAGTGAAAACTGACGTATTTTCTAAAAAAGTTAAGTGTAGGTACTAAGCGAAATGGGTTGGCTACTCCTAGCATCAAATAAAGAGTCTTGGAAGCTTAGATGTTTAAAAATCTATTGAACAATGTTTCTTTTATTTTAGATCCGCCTGTGGATCCTTTTTCAACCCATTGCAATATTTTAACGTTACTTTCAATCGGTTTGAAATATTATTACTTTTAGACTTCCGCTGTGCATTGAACTGTGATTGTTTGACTATGATGATATCAACTACGTCACGATACTCCCCACCGGGCCCATCGGTAATACGTGGAAATATCGGGGTGTGACAGGGACAAATGATAAAGAAAATTCACCTTCAACATAAAAAACTAGTTATTAAAGTCATTTATACAAAACCAAATAAAGAGTGCCGAAAGATTAAAAATCAAAAGTAATACATAAAAGACTTGTCTTCACCAAGTGATGTAAGAGGCTTAACCAAACATGGCCTTTGATTGGTAAGCACCCTTACGATCAATCTTGGATCCCGAGACTACTACACACACTCTAAAGGTGGATGATGGATGATGGTGGTGGGTGTTGGTGTTGTAGCGGTGGTGGAGTGGTGCAAAGTGGGAGAGTAGTGGTTTGCCAAGGGATGCCTTTGAAGTGAGCCAACCACCCCTATTTATAGCCTGCTCAGAGCTCTGGCCACGGCCCCGTGTCCAGCGAAGGCCCCCGTGGCCAGCCTTTTCTCTTCTTTCATTAAATGCATGTGTCAACAGAGGGCTTCACACGGCATGTGTCCAGCGCGCACTTCCCCGTGGGCAGAAGCGTATCTGTACTATCAAGATTTTTGCAAGATTCTGCGTATCTTAGCGTTGACCACGCCCCGTGCTGCGCTGGGCACGCCTCCGTGGTGGGCGTAGAATCTTGTACAGTTTTGTCTTTTCTGCAGGAACCTGACCACGCCCCCGTGTATAGCGGGCACGGCCCCGTGATCAGTCTTCTGTTTCTTTGTTTTTGCTTTGGGGATGATGTCGATGGGTCGGGCATGTCACGTTTATTCCTTTTTTTGTATTTATGTTGTTTTGACTATATATTTGTTCCTTTTGTTCGTTTAAGCTCATTTGGTCTTGTAAATTTAAAAGGAAGACAAAAACAAACTTTTTCCAACATTAGTACTAAAAAATGGTTAGTTTGATGTCTCATTTGATGTAATTTATATGTTACATTTTGCACATATTACAATTTTGACTAGAACAATAGTTTAGATAAAAATAATCATAGAAATAAAGAAATAAAGGTCATTTATAATCATGTGTTCTTCTGTAACTATTGACAAAATTTTATCTGATTTTCTAAAACACATAGCAAGTTGAATTATACTTTCTTTCCATGATCCAACATTTTTGTTATAATTAAACCATAATATTATAATTTCCGTTTCAATAAAAGTATAATATTATTAGAACAATAGCATACTTTTTATGATCTAACTATTCCCTAGTTGTGTGTTTGAGGAGGGTTGGTCTTTAACATCTTTAAGGATTAGTTACAAAGATCATTGTGTGACAATTACTCTCCAACAAAGCATTATACATTAATTATGGCAATACCTTAGGTCTACTATAGAATAATGCAAAATTAAAATAATTACGCTTGTATTGATTTAAGAGAACCTACAACGATAGCTTTATAACTTCTTTTTTGATACTCTTTGCAAAATGGAGCCACCATTTTTTACAGTAATATCTAATCAAAATGGACAACTAATATCAATTTACATAAATGACTATTATCGCTCCTTTCAGAATGTACAAGTTTCTAGAGTATTCTCGAAAAGTTTGATACAGATAGTACACTAATCAGTCACTTACAAAATAATTTAAAAACCGTTATTGTCCTTCTATTAATCAGTCACTTACAAAGAGTAAATTTCAAGGATTGTCCTTTATCTTTATACCTATTTTCAGGCGCTGTCCTTTATGTTCAAAATTGACGAGTTTTGTCCTTTTATGTTTTCATATCATACACGTTTTGTCCTTTAGGCCTAACCCAGTTAGTTTTTTTCAGTTAAATTTGGCCATGTGCTTTGCACATGAGGGCATTTTTGTCAATTCAAAGGATGCAGAAGCTTTGAGCTGTAAATCTGCCGTTGAACTTACCTTTGAATTGACAAAAATACCCTCATGTGCAAAGCATATGACCAAATTTAACTGAAAAAACTAACTGGGTTAAGCCTAAAGGACAAAACGTGTATGATATGAAAACATAAAGGACAAAACTCGTCAATTTTAAACATAAAGGACAGTGCCTGAAAAAGGGTATAAAGATAAAGGACAATTCTTGAAATTCACTCACTTACAAATTCAAAAAAAAAAGTCCTTTTATTAATCAGTCAATTACAAATTAAAAAAGAGGGAGGGAGAGAGAGAGAGACAAGGTAGATAACCATGTAATTGAGTTTGTTCTTGTTAATTTTATATCTTTTGTCTAGCATCGTCTAATGATGGATATGCTTTGCCATCGACTAGTTAAAATCTTTAATTATGTAAAACTTAAGTAAGTGTTTGGGATTGTTTATTTTAGTGACTTATTGACTTTTTGAAAAGTTAAAAGGTGTTTGGCATGAGTTTATTATGTGAGAGGAAAATCAATAAGTCACTCCATTGTGACTTATTAACTTTTCCAAAAATTCATAAATTGTTTTGAAAAGCTAAGCCAAACATGATGACCTGTGCAAATAATTTCTCAACCTTTTAACATAATTAATAAAGTAAAATGCATCTCTAAATAATCTTTAGACCTATACCATGATAAATTTTCATCTTTTATATGAATATGTTAAACAAGGAGTATGTTAAAGAATTTACTTAAATTATGTTTAACTTTCCATTATACCAAACATTAAATGGCTTATTAGTCACAAATTAACGATGGAAATTGATAAATAGTTCTGAATGAAATTGTAAGAACTAAATTGAGGCAGGTTCAATAGGGGGTGAGGAAGTAGTAGATGTGTACGCAAAAGAGTGATGCGTTTAGGATTTTGGCGTGGGTGCGTTGGACGAGGTCGTGGAGGTGGTAGAGGCGGAATGGGTGTATCTTGTTGAGGGGTAGAGGAACTAGGGACCGGGAAAGGTGGCTCAGTTGAAGATGGTGATGATGTGGATTGTGTGGGAGTAGAGGGTTGTGGTGATGATGGTTCAGAGGTAGAAAGGATAACGCTAGTATTAGTATGGCCAGTGGTGTTTAGTGGATCGGGTGTGTGATGTGGAATGAGTTCGGGAAAAAAGGACACATAAGGAGAGATAGGTGTGGTGGATGATGGGGATGGCGGGGAAACACGAATTTGAAAAGGGAAGATTTTCACTTAAATGCACATGTCTCACTGTATCTATTTTTTCTGTTGCGGGGTCAAAACAAAGATAACCGTGATGACGAGGGCTGTAACTAAGGAAAAAAACAAGGTGTGGATCGAAAATCCATTTTGTGATGGTTATACATAGATAGGGAAAACATTGACATAAAAACCTGGAGGAAGGAGTAATCTAGTTTGCAATTGAAATTTTGATAGAAGGGAGATTTATTCGAAGAGGTTCTAGATGGAAGGCGATTAATAAGGTAGACAACGATTTCGAATGCAAAGTGCCAGAATCATTGTGGTAAGTAAGAATGGGTAAGGAGGGCAAGCCCAATTTCCACAACATGACGATTACCTCATTCAATAATTCCATTATGTTCACTAGTGTATGGACAGGAACGACGATGAATTATACCAAGCTTGTTGAATAAGGGAGAAAGGATACGAAACTAACTTCCCCAATCAGTTTGTACGTTTTTTAGTTTAGTGTTGAACTGATGTTCAACCATGGTGACAAAGTTGGTAAATGTGGTGAAAATATATGATTTCTGAACAAGTAGATAATACCACATGAAACACGAGTGATGGTCAACACATAATAAAAAGAAGTGATGTTCGTCATGAGACACAGTAAGAGAAGGTCGCCAAACATCATTGTAAAATTAAATCCAAAACATTACGACTTTGAAAAGTAGAATTATGCAAGGTAAGTTTGGAGGATTTTCCAAATTGACAAGCAGTACATAAAGAAGAACATAGTTTTGTAGAAATAAGAAAGAAATGATTTGAAATAGCATATGAAAAACACGTTCATGAGGGTGGCCAAGACGTTGATACCAAATGGTAGAGGAAGCTTTGTGAAGACCTGCTTAGAAATTGGCTTAAGTTGTAGAAGGTAAAACGAGTATAGACCATTATAACTTGGACCCATTAGAAGTGTAGTGTGTGAAGACTCATCCTTACAATAAAAAAGGAAAAGTGAAAGTGAAAATAAACATCATTATCTAAGCAAAATTGTTTATTAGATAGTAACTTCTTTTGAATAGTAGGTACTTGAAGAATATCAAACAATTTAAATGTTTTACTAGATGACAAAAATTTGGAAGATCCAATGTGTAAAATGGGTAAGAGCTTACTGTCACCAACATGGAGTGAGTCAATACCTAAATAGATCTCAAAGTTGTCAATATTCATCAAGTCAGGAGTAACATGACCATTAGCACCCGTGTCTGTGAACCAGGTAGTCCTAGATGTTCTCGAAGAATGAGGAAAAATTGGCCTAAGGAGCAAACCGAGAAGTGGCAGCAGATTGGTTGGGCACTAAGATGGTAGGTGACCAATGCCACAATGATTACAATGATCGTATACCGTATTCTGTGTTGAGGCCCATGCAAAATGTCATGAGGGGGCAACCCTAGTATTATCACGTCCCCTATTGGTGCCATGATATTGTCCGCGGTTAGCACCCCTATGGTTCTGGCTTTGTGTGGGTCATGAGTCATAAAGGGTCTGTGGTAGGCTTATAGAGTTTTACTATAACCCAGTTGAGAATGCCAGTTGTTGAACTTTAGGAAAGAAGTAGGACTAGTTACAGAGTTACCTATGGTGGCAGAAAAAACCTGAGAAGATGTACCAGAAGCATCAGTCAATGACTTGTGCAACATGAAGTCATAATTAGAAAGAAATCCATGTAGTTCATTGAAGGTGGTTGGCGGGTGGTGCGCTAAAAGGTTAAACTTCAGCCACTATATTCATCACGTAAACCAGAAATTGTAAGCATGACTAAATCTTTATCTTTCATCGGCTTACCTATATTCGCCAAGGATGAGGCATATACCATAACACAAGATAAGTAGGTAACAGGTGTTTCGTCTCCCTTCATCATGATCCAAAGTAAATGAGTTTTCAATGTGAATTCTCATGAGGCGGTATTGGGTGCATATGCGCGTTCTAGGGAAAGCCAAAGGTCCCTAGATGTAGTGCCCTGCACATGTTGAAAGGAAGCCTTAAAGATGCCGGATAGAATAAGCATGCGAACATGCACATCACTAGCAATCCACTCCACTGGAGCTAATTAGGGTTGTCAGTGGTGGAGGATTCGCCATCTTTGGACAGTTCTGTTGGAATATAGGATCTGGACAGGGCATGGTTCTAGTAACATAATCATACAAGTTGTTGGTGATTAAAAAAAGGTTCAAGCATTGCTTTTGGGTACCCATAGTTTATGGGGGTAAAGGTGAAGGGGAACTTGTGACTATTGTGACCAGCTTTCTCAGCAGAAGTAAAGGTGGCAATGTCACACCCCAACCGATGGCGGAATCATCAGGGCGTGGCACTGAGCGAAACAGATTGTTTAGGAGAATCCATAATAACTATTAAATGACAATATATTTAACGTTAATATCCCATACTACTAACATATAAAGTAATAACAGTCATCACAGATAGCGAGTCTCATAAACAAATACTATTCCGACAACTAAAATTTTATTTAGCGGGTTTCTAGACTTCCTAGCTTGTTTCATCATAGCATAGCATCCTATCAACCTGTCACATACGTTAAAATAAGTCAATACATATGAAATGTAAGGGTGAGTACATAAGTTTGAATAGCATATAGTAGAGAATGCGTTTACACATAACCAACATGTATCATGTAACGGGCGAAAGCCAGTAACTATCAAACAATGTCTACAACTTAACCACGAGACTGCATTTAGGAGTATGCGCGACAGATGTTCAGTGAACACGTGAAGTAAAGAGTTGTGATCCCTAACAACCCCTATCCACAACAGGTGCTGAGTCCAAACTATAGTACTATCGTTGCTAGAGGCGGTATAGTGTAACATTGTCTAACCATAGTACAAGCATTCATAGATCACGTATAGTATGCAGGAGCAGTTAGCATTGTAAAGTGTTTGCGTTGTGTGTTGTGTTTTGATATAGAACGTATGTAACACCCAAAAGTGCGTTAAATGAAAATGGGTTCAAGTATACTCACAATGAGTTCGTAGCTGATAAACACGCATTGTGTTGGATTGAAGGGAGCGCTAAATTAGCCTGAGCATAGAACAGTAGCATAAGAGTTGAACAGAGAGTAATCAGAATGTCGAATGGTTGGGTTTTCGAATGGTGATTCGAATGGATGGGTCTCCATTCGAGCGGATGGTCATCCGGACGGATGGTCATCCGAGCGGATGGCCAGTCGAACGGATGGCCATTCGGATGAGGTGTGGTTGTTTGTAAAATTGTCAAAGTTTGAAGTTTAACCAAATCGTTTTGAACAAGGATTAGTTATAAGGAACAGGTCACCTGGTCGAATGGTCATTCGATCGAATGGCCACTCGAGTGGGCGATCTGTTATTTGAAAATTTGAAAAAATTTCTAAGTGAAAAGTTTGTAGTTTAACGGAGACGGCGCGATGACGTGTCAAACAACGGAAACACACAAGGTCCAGCTCATTCGGTCGAATGGTCTCAGCCCATTCGATCAGACTCACTGTGCTTGATGGAATTTCATGTTCAACCCTTTAATCGGTCATCTCTCCATTGGAAACCCGTTTTCAAGCCGGCTCTCAACTAAGGAACGAGTAGAGAGTCTGATTGAGTCTAGATTCCATCGATAATTGTGTAAAAACTTGAAGAAAAGTTTGAAAACAGATGAAAAGTGTCAAAATTGCAAAAACTTAGTTGAAAAGTTGTGGAAATCTCTTAGATCTGAACCAATCTTGATGAGTTGGTGCTCCACTACAGGTTGTATAAGCAAAATGAGTGAAGAACACCTTCAAGAGGTCCAAATCAGTGATTTCAGAGAAAAAGTTAGTGTTTGTGTGTGAGTTTGAAGAAGATGATGTAGAAGTGTTTAGTGATGAAGATTGTACAAGATTTGAGGAGAAATACTTACGAAATTGTCTTGAATCGCGAGTAAAAGTGACTGGGAGCGACTTGAGTGTGTGTGGTCAGATGGAGATGTCAAATCAATGAAAGGAGGTGTACAGGTACTATTTATAGGCGAGAGAGATAGGGTAAGTCGGTGCGCGAAGTGGTGTTCGGTCGGATGGCCATCCGAATGGATGGTCATCTGAGCGGATGGTCATCTGGTCGGATGCCCATTTGAACGGTGGTCCATTCGATCGGCTGTGTGTGCGCGAGTTAGTTTTCCAACTTTTTTTCGTTTGTTAAGCGTTGCATCGCGTTTAATCGAGTCGTGAGTGAGCGCTTGAGCGTATAAGCGTTGCGTTGATAATCAAATAACAATTAAACAAATAATCACACAAATAACACACATAACATAGTAAATCTGCATTTCAAGTCTGCGTTGCGATAGCGTTGTGATAGCGTTTAGTCTAAACAAGCGATGTAACATGCGATAAAATGCGTTTAAGTAGAATGCGTTAAATGTGATAATTGCGTTTAGAATAAGCGTTGTAACATGCGTTTGAAAAATATAGTTTAAACCAATTCATATATTAACACAAAGGGTTAATTAGCATCGAATCTCATAGTACAGGCGATTACAAATGAAAAAGACAGCGATAAGTAACGATCCGACAAGTCGGGTTGTTACAGCCTCCCCTACTTTACGAAATTTCATCTCGAAATTAAGGTGCAGACGCAACAAAGAGTTGTGGGTATTTAGCTTTCATATCACTTTCGAGTTCCCAAGTGAACTCGGCGCCGCGTTTGCCTTCCCAGCGAACCTTCACTATAGGAATGCGGGAGCGTCGAATTTTCTTGGTCTCTCGATCCATGATTTCTACTGGATTTTCTACAAAGTGTAGAGTTTCGTTAACTTGCAAATCTTCAAGAGGCACATGAAGATTTTCTTCAGCTAGGCACTGTTGTTGTACGAGAATTCGACTAAAGGTAAATGCGAATCCCAGTTACCACCAAAATCTATAACGCACGAACGAAGCATGTCTTCAAGGGTGCGGATCGTGCACTCAGTCTGACCGTCGGTCTGGAGATGGAATGTGGTGCTGAGATTAAGTGTAGTACCGAGAGCGAATTGGAATGTCTCCCAGAGACACGAAGTAAATCGACCATCGCGGTCAGAGATGATGTCACGAGGTGTCCCATGTCGACAAATGACTTTGTCGGTATAGATTTGTGCTAATCGTTCAACCTTGTAGTCTTCTCGTATCGGTAAGAAGTGAGCGGATTTCATAAGACGATCAACGATAACCCAAATGCTATCGTGACCTGATGGCGTGCGAGGGAGTTTTGTAATGAAATCCATAGCTATACTCTCCCATTTCCACATCGGGATCTCGGGTTGTTCGAGTAAGCCAGAGGGTCGTTGATGTTCGGCCTTAACTTCGAGCAAGTCAGGCACTTCGAGACGTAGAGAGCGATATCCTTCTTCATTCTTGGCCACCAATACCTGGCACGGAGGTCCTGGTACATCTTGTCGGCACCGGGATGAATGGAATATCGGGATTTGTGGGCTTCAGTCATCAATATCTCTCGGAGATTATGACGACTAGGTATCCATATGCGGTCGAGATAGTGAAAGATACCATTCGTTTATTCACTAATTGGTTTTTTATTCCAAGAATTCTTTCTTCCTTCAGGGTGTTCTCAAGAAAACAGGCATGTTGAGCGTCACGAATGAGAGCTTCGAGGTCATGTTGGGCTTGAACGTTGCAAACACTATGTAAATAGCTTCGTCGGCTAAGAGCATCGGCAACGACATTGGCTTTTCCTGGGTGGTAGCGTATCTCACAATCATAGTCGTTGAGAAGTTCGACCCATCTGCGTTAGCGCATGTTCAGTTCTTTCTAGTTCAAGATGTGTTGTAGACTCTTATGGTCGGTGAAGACAGTACACTTGGTACCATAAAGGTAGTGTCGCCAAATCATTAACGCAAAAACAACTGCACCAAGTTCGAGATCGTGGGTTGTGTAGTTCTTCTCGTGGACCTTGAGTTGTCGAGACGCGTACGCGATAACCTTGTCTCGTTGCATAAGAACACAACCAAGACCTTTGTTAGAGGCATCGCAGTAAACAACAAAGTCTTCGTTTCCATCGGGTAGCGCGAGTACGTGAGTGTTGCAAAGCATATGCTTAAGAGTTTGAAAGGCTTCCTCTTGCTCGGTTCCCCAACAAAGGCTTGTCTTTATGCGTCAGAGAGGTGAAAGGAACGGCGATTTTAGATAAATCAGCGATAAATCGACGGTAATAACCTGCCAATCCGAGAAATGAATGAACTTCAGACGGGGTTTTCGGTATAATCCAACTCTTAACTGCTTCAATCTTCGCGAGATCGACGTGAATACCTTGACTATTGATGATGTGACCGAGGAATTGAACCTCCTCAAGCCAAAATTAACACTTGGAGAATTTAGAGTAGAGGCGATTTCCTTGAAGAAGTTCGAGAACTATATGAAGATGATGTGCGTATTCGGCTCTCGACTTTGAATAGATGAGGATATCATCGATAAACACGATGACGAAGTGATCAAGGAAGGGTTTACACACATGATTCATCAAATCTATGAAGACTGCGGGTGCATTTGTAAGACCAAAAGGCATAACAACAAATTTGTAATGGCCATAACGGGTACAAAAAGCGGTTTTAGGGATGTTTTGTTCCTGAATTCGCAACTGATGATAACCAGAACGTAGATTGATCTTAGAAAGTAGCACCTTGTAGTTGATCAAACAAGTCGTCGATTTGAGGTTGAGGCTAGCGATTCTTGATAGTGAGCTTATTGAGTTCCCTATAATCGATGCACATTCAGAACGATCCATCCTTCTTTTTAACGAAAAGGACAGGTGCGCCCCATGGCGATTTGCAAGGGCCTATGAAGCCTTTATCAAGTAATTCCTGGAGTTGTCTAGAAAGTTCATGCATTTCGGATAATGCGAGGCGATAAGGGGCTTTAGCAACAGAGTTAGCTCCAGGAATGAGGTCGATACGAAAATCGATATCACGGGTAGGGGGTAGACCGGATAATTCGTCAGGAAAGACATTAGGAAAATCACGAACCATAAGTACCTTTTCCAACGGCTTCTTTTCCTCCTCCACTACTACAATGTAAGCTAAGAAAGCCAAGTATTCCTTGTGGAGATACTTTCTTTCTTGGATGCACGACATAAGTTTCAATTCCTTCGAGGATACTTCGCCATAAACACAGAGTTGATCACCATTTGGAAGAGAGAAACGGATCATCTTTTCGAAACAAACGACTTCGGCATGATTTTCACGAAGAAAATCCATACCTACTATGACATCGAAACTACCAAGTTGCATTGGGATGAGATCGATCGGGAAGACGTGATTGTTGAATTCAAGGGTACAATCACGGAGAACGGAACCGAAAGTGACGGTTCTTCCGGTGGCAATTTCTACGTCGAATGTTATGGGGAGGTTAGCGCGTTTACGGTTTAGGAGCTTTTCGAATTCAAACGACACAAACAGTTATCGGATCCAGTATCAAATAAGCATGAAGAATAAATACCATTAACAAGGAAAGTACCAGTGACAACGTTGTTGTCAGTCTGAGCCTGGCGGACGTTGATGTTGAAAGTTCTTCCGTGGGCTGCTTGTTGTGGTTGTTGCTGCTGTTGCTGTTGTTGCTGTAGATGCGGTGGTTGCTGCTGAGGTTCTTGTTTCACAACACGATTCAGACAGATGTTAGCAAAGTGATTAGGATCACCACAAGAGTAGCAAGCTCGTGCATGAAGAAACGGGTGCAGGACCTGCTTGGTTACCTTGAGGAGCAGGGAGTGGAGCTGGCGGTGCTGGAGGAGTTTGAGCAGCTTGTTGACATGGGCCTGAACTGCAGTGAGCAGTAAAGTACCCATAGATGGTGCAGTTTGCACAGAAACGGCAATTTACCCCAGCTGGGTGATGATAGGTGCAAGTAGGGCAGAGAGGATGAACACCAGTATACGCACGCTTAGCAGGCGGTGCGTTGGTAACAGTAGCTTGGCGGTTCTGGTTGCTGGGTTGTATTAGGACAGCGTTGGGAGGAGCGGCGGCGGTAGTAGCATAGTTCTTTTTTTGTTTCCCGTGCGCTTGCGATTCTGACGTGAAGGCTTTGAACCTTTTGATGCTGCAGTATCGATAGCGGGAGTAGCAGCGACCTGGTTGAGATTCTTGGTTGAGGTCTTGAAATACCCAGCTAAGACTCGCTTATCGTTGATCTCAGTTGCGAGTTGGTAAGTCTCATCAATTGTAGCAGGCTTAGCTGCTTGAACAAAGTTAGCTACACAGTCGGGTAGAGCTCGAATGTACTTCTTGATCGTCATATCAGGCGTTGCCACCTGACTAGGACAGATAATACTGAGTTCCTTGAAGCGAGCGGCGAGACCAGCGTTGTAGCCTCCATCTTGTTTGATATGCCAGAATTCATTCTCCAGCTTTTGCACTTCATGAGGATGGCAGAACTCCTTCATCATGAGCTCCCTGAGTTCCTCCCATGAGAGGCCATAAGCTGCATCATTACCGCGCCTGTTGCGCTCAGCAGTCCACCAATCCAGTGCCCTGGACTGGAACACTCCGGTAGCATTAACAGTACGCAGATTTTTTGGACATCCGCTTTGTCTGAAAGTGACTTCGATCGAGTCAAACCACTGGAACATAGCACTGGGTCCATCTTTACCAGTGAAGTTTGCAGGATCACAAGCTTTGAATTACTTAAAGCTGAAAGGAGCCCTAATGATTGTAGTCTAGACTCGAGAAGGAATCCTAGTTCGCTACAATCGAAGCTCTGATACCAAGCTGTCACACCCTGACTTTTGCAAAAGCGTGATTATGGTGTGACTTTCTTAATACCATTGCATTCAATCATAACAACAACTATATGATAAAAAACCATAGATGGTCATCCATTAGATAAGTTTAAAAACATCACAACATCATTGTTTGAAACATAGACTCCAAATTTAAGTTTTACAAACCATACGAATTGTTTTGAGTTCACTAAGGACTCATTAAAAGACGCTAAATAAAATCAGGCTTTGGTAGATGTGTCTCATCCAGGAATAAGACACACTAACCAAACCCTAAGACAACGGATGACATCCTTTATTCTTAACGCAGCTTGAAACATCCAACGCCCGCCAGATCCACTATTAATTCCTTGAAATACATGTATTTTGAAAACATCAACAAAAGTTGAGCGAGTTCATGTGTTTGTTTGTGTGAATAAAACCTTGTAAACATTGTATGTATGTAGGTCTTGTAAATCCCGGTATGAAAGCAAAACAAGGAAACAAATCGATTAATGGTTTGCAAGGCCATTAACATGCGTGTAATGGCGTAGGAAGGCTCAAACCTAGCAGATTTTGTACCGGGATCTCCGGCTGTAAGACATAGTCACCTCATGGGCCAAACCCCGGTCCACATGGGTATGGGCTCGCTACACCCAAATAGATCTATCACTCATGCCCCTCGGTCCTAACATGAGGATTAATGGTCTTAGGAGTGCACCTACCCATTCACATGATCTACTGTACTTTCCAAAGCTAACCATACAAATCGTAATTGTTTGTAATCATTTTGTAACATGTACTTCCCCCCCCCCCCCGAAGTTATAAAACAAAATAGTTTAAAGAAAAGGGGGACATGAACTCACAGTCTAGCGTCTTCAATCTCCGTAACTCTTCTTTGGATAAACACGACTACCTACGACGTACTATGATCTATTAGACGAGCGGGTCGTGCCTTGACTTAGTATTAATGTCTTTGAGTTACGTTCTTTGTATCTTCGATATTATTCCAAGTCATATAATTATTTGTTAAAATAATTAATATTTTAAATTAAATTATATTTATAAATTTTGGAATAATTGTTAAACACTATTATTGTAACTTAATACTTCCCAAGTATTTATACTGGTATTTCCTTCCCAAGGATGGGGGTATTTGTATTTGTATTCTTATATTTGTATATTTTTACCATGTGTTAGGGTCGTATTCTGGTGTGTATTTATACGTATAAGAATACGTATTTTTATGGTATTCATTAAGTATTCTTATACTTAATTTCCTATTAATTATTCCAGAATATTATCTTTTATGAAGATTCAATATATATGTCCAAAATATATATTAAGGAATATTACTTAGAAAAATTATTTATAATTTTTCTTTTGCAAAAATATTTGTAATTTCTCATAAGTTCAAAATTTAATATATTTCCAAGTCCAACTTGGAATATATATATATATATATATATATATATATATAAACTCATTTTTCTCCAAAAATGATATATTTCATATTTATTTGAGAAAATATATATTTTACCCATAAATATTGTATTTCAAGTTTGTGCAAGAAAACATATATTTCTTAAAAATATTATATCTTCTAAAATTTCCAAGAAAAATACATATTCATACACGCCAAAATAATATATTTTCCCTTGTCAAAATATGATATAACTTTGTAGTAATTGTAAAAATCATATTTTTATTTCCTTGGTGTCCAAAATATTATTTACCAAAATATACTTTGTGAATAAAATTTTCCGGAATATTTTTGTAAGTTATATTCCTTAGTTCGGTTTCACCAATATTTTGTGTAAATGTACATATTTATTTGTTGGAATTTTGGTAATATTTTGGATTGGAATTATTGGTATTTTGATGTGTTATATTATTTCAAGTCCTAAAATAATATAACTAATACACAAAGTATACAAATAATCACACACATGTGACTTCTAAATACATATTTCCCTAAATACATATTTAGTCATTTTTATTTATGAAAACCAACCTCCAATATTTATGTTTTTGTTACAAAATTTATGGCAAAGTTTATGTAGGAAACTAATGGTGTAAAATACACTTGTAAATGTTTGTTTAAAAATATTTTTTCTAAGTGTTTATATTTTTAGAAAATTTTGTCATAGTTTCCCCTAAAAATGAAGGTTCCCATGCTTTCAAGCATATCATTTTCTTTTGTAAAAATCAACACAATCAATTCACAATCATCAACAAACAATAATAAGCAACCTTTACTTACCAATTTTGCCAAAAACAAGTAATAACTACTACTTCATGAACTTGAATATTTGTAAAAATTTGTAGTAACTTACTAGTGTTCTTAGTAGGTCTTGTTACCCTTTAAAATGTGATTAGTTCTTTAAAAACTTCATTTTTAAAGAAGTTAGATGTTTACAACTTCTTGTCACATTTTCAAAAAATGTTTCTTTATGATATTTTCTTGTTTCACAAGTGTTTCTACACTTGTTTAACCACTAAAAATAGAGTTTGTTTTTGTAAGAACCAAGATTTAATAAAACTTATATTTTTAACTTGGTTTCTTTGAAAGATCATTCATAAATCTTTAGATCTACAAGTGTTACTACTCACTTTGATCATTATTTTCCAAGAAAACCATTTAGTCATTCAAGTTCATGATCCATATGTGGATGATCCATCATCCTACCATATTTCTACTTTCTCATCTTGCTAGACTATGTTTTTAATCATGATCTAGCAAGATCTTATGATGATCAACATCATTTCTACAAACAATCAATGATCAACAAGCATAACAACTCATATTCATCAAGATTACTTCATTAAACATGCTTATGTTCAAGTTTACTTCTTATGATCTTTAGTGTTCTTCAAGTTCTTGATTATGATTCTTCTTTAACCACTAAAAATGGAAGTAAAATGGAGTGTGCAAGGTTCTTACCACTAGCTCAAGGCTAGGGATGATTCAAGAGTAGAAAACAAGTGGATAAAAGCAAATGAACAAGGTCCTTCCACTTCCACAAGCTCCTAGCTTCTTTGTATGATCTTTAACACCTTTGTGTGTATGTAGAATGTAAGATAATGGATGAATGAAGGTGGTGCTTGGGGTCGGCCGAGAACAAGAGAGGGGAGGGAGGAGAGTAAGTGTGTGTTAGTGTGTATGAGAAATGAGTTCATGGTCTTCCATATCTTACTTATAACCAAATTCTCATTTTAACCCATGGTTTATGTGCTTTCTAAGGACCAACAAGATCAAATATAATATTGAAACAAAATCCCAAGTGGGGCCATGTGTTGGGTCGTCCACTAGGTGGGGGGGTTCTAGATTAGGCTTTAACCAAGTTCATTAAGGTCGAAATGTAAGTATCTAGTTAGTTAAATTAGTTACTAGATATTTTAGGAGGTGTTATGATGTTCGGGGATCACGACTAGCTTGGTAATGTTAAAACAGTGCTTCTAGTGTAAATTTGATGTTTCGAGTAGTGTCCGGTTGTTGGGTTGGTTATTGGTTCGTTAAAGTGATAAACCTTGCAGTTTAGTGTGCTTTATGTATCTTTTTGTGACACTTTTGATTCCCGACACTTAGGAAAGTATTCAGGACCATTTAACCATATTTCTGCATAAAATTAGATTGTTAAAATGCTGATTTTTGCTGAATTTTGCTGAATTCAGCACTTTGAGTGAGTTTTAGGCACTTTCCTGCACTTAAACTATCACTTAGAAAGGCAGTTTTGTGATCCTTACTTTCCTATACACCATACTAGTGTGGTACTTAGTTTCTGTCTCATTTTGTGTCTCAATACACTGTCTGTCTATGTGCTGAGTTCTGTCAGCATTTTCCTGATTTATCAGATAACTGTGCTAACTATACTTAATGCATCATTTGAGGCAATAAAGCTTTCATGCAATATTGGTATAACATTGAACAATGTATGATGCACATGTATGTATATGGCAGTAATCAGACAGCAGTTAATTTCAATTCAGCATAGTCATTAAGCACTAATCATGGTTAATTAATTGTACGGATACCTGGATTTTGACAGTTATCACATTCTCCCCCTGTTAAGAAAATTTCATCCCGAAATTTTAAGCTTTACTACTAGCTGCAAGGGTGTTAGGGAACAAATGCGGATATTTTGCTTTCATGCGGTCCTCACGCTCCCAAGTAAACTCTGGGCCGTGACGTGCGTTCCATCTAACCTTAACAAGCTTCACACTACTCCTCCGAGTTTTGTTAACTTTCCAATAAGTAACCTCAACAGGTTCTTCGGTAAAGTGGAGTGTGTCGTCAATGTGAACTTCATCCGCAGGTATGATCACTGTTTCTTGAGTTGGACTCTTCTTTAGATTAGATACATGGAATGTATCATGAACACCATTAAGTTCTGCAGGTAGTTCCAACTTGTATGCTACAGGACCAATCCTCTCCAGGATTTTGAACGGTCCAATAAATCGCGGGTTTAACTTTCCACGCTTCCCAAAGCGTGCCACACCTTTCCACGGTGAGACTTTCAATAAAACCATATCTCCCACTTCGAAATCCAAAGGCTTCCTTCTTTAGACCGCATAGCTCTTTTGTCGATCACGAGCCGCCTTGATGCGCTCTCGGATCTGTATGATCTTATCCGTCATTTCTTGAACCAATTCGGGACCAACTAGCTGTTTATCGCCTGGATCTGCCCAGCACAATGGCGATCGACACTTTCGTCCATAGAGAGCTTCAAACGGTGCAGCTTGAATGCTTATATGGTAGCTGTTGTTATAATAGAACTCGACCAAAGGTAGGTGAGTGTCCCAACTGCCACCCAAGTCCATTACGCAAGCTCGTAACATATCTTCAAGCATCTTCGTTCTCTCACTCTGACCGTCCGTCTGTGGAGAAATGATGTGCTTAGATTCAACTATGAACTAAACGCTTCTTGGAAAGATTGCCAAATCCTTGACATAAATCTCCCATCTCTATCAGATATAATCGAGATAGGCACTCCATGACGTGCAACTATCTCCCTTAGGTACAGCTCAGCTAGCTTACCTGTGTTATCCTTTTCCCTGATTGGCAGAAAGTGCGTATATTTTCTCAGACGGTCTACGATTACCCAAATCGTATCATGACCTCTGGGTGTCTTTGGCAACTTTATTATAAAATCCATCGAGATCTGCTCCCACTTCTACATGGGTATCTCGGGTTGCTGTAGAAGACCTGAAGGCTTCTGATACTCGGCCTTCACCTTGGCACAAGTCAAACATTTTCCAACATAAGTTGCAACATCACCTTTCAATCTCGGCCACCAGTAGAAATCTTTCAAATCTTGGTACATCTTATCCGATCCTGGGTGGATCGAGTACCTTGATTTATGAGCTTCATCAAAGATCACATCTCTAAGACCTCCAAAGAGAGGAACCCAAATTCCTCCCATGAAACACAAGGTTCCTTCCTCATTGGGTACCAATTGTTTCTCCATCCCACAGAGATATTCATCCTTCAAGTTTTCCTTCTTGGGAGCTTCTCTCTGCGCAGCACGAATGCGCAATGACTGGTCGGTCTGAATAATCATCTCCAAAGCCCTAACCCTTATGGGCTTAATCCTCTCTTTTTGACTTAAGGCGTCTGCCACTACATTTGCCTTTCCTGGGTGATATTTGATTTCACAATCATAATCGTTTAACAGCTCAACCCATCGTCGCTATCTCATATTAAGCTCATTCTGATCGAATATGTGCTGAAGGCTCTTGTGATCGGTAAAGATTACGGGTGCCATACAAATAATGTCGCCAGATCTTCAAAGCAAACACCACTGCGCCTAACTCCAAGTCATGTGTGGTGTAATTCTTCTCATGAGCTTTCAATTGGCATGAAGCATAAGCGATAACCTTCTGTCGCTGCATCAGCACACAGTCTAATCCCTGACGCGAGGCGTCACAGTATACCATGAAGTCATCGGTGCCTTCGGGTAGGGATAATATAGGTGCATCGCAAAGCTTATTCTTGAGCAACTGAAAAGCTTCTTCTTGTTTATCTCCCCATTCATACTTCTTGTCCTTTTGAGTGAGGGAGGTCAGCGGTTGAGCAATTTTAGAAAAATATTCAATGAATCGGCGATAATACCCAGCCAAACCTAAAAACTGACGGATCTCGGTTGGCGTTTTTGGAGTTTCCCAATTCTTAATCGCCTCAACCTTGGTGGGATCCACATGGATTCCATCTTCATTCACTACATGACCAAGGAATTGTACCTCACGCAACCAAAATTCGCACTTCGAGAACTTAGCATATAGTTTCTCCTTCTTGAGCAGCTCTAAAATGGCTCTAAAGTGTTGCTCATGCTCTTCCTTTGTCCTTGAATAGATCAAAATATCATTGTTAAATACAATCACGAATTTATCAAGATATGGCTTGCAAACTCGGTTCATCAGATCCATAAATATTGCCGGCGCGTTTGTCAAACCAAACGGCATTACTAGAAACTCATAGTGTCCATAACGAGTTCTAAAGGCAGTCTTGGGTATACTCTCTTCTTGAATCCTCAGCTGGTGGTAACCTGATCGAAGATCGATCTTGGAGTAGTAACTTGAACCTTGAAGTTGATCGAAGAGATCATCAATCCTCGACAAAGGATACCGATTCTTGATAGTAAATTTGTTTAGCTCTCGGTAGTCAATGCACATACGGAAACTACCGTCCTGCTTCTTGACAAACAGAACTGGACCTCCCCAAGGAGAAAAGCTTGGTCGAATTAATCCCCTGTCCAGAATTTCCTGAAGTTGCGTCGACAACTCTTGCATCTCGGAAAGCGCAAGTCGATAAGGTGCTTTAGCTACAAGCGTGGCGCCTGGAACTAAGTCAATGTGGAATTCGACTTGTCGTTGTGGCGGCAATCCTGGCAAATCTTCGGGGAAGACTTCAGGATATTCCCTTACAACTGGGATATCTTCTGGCTTTGGCTCTTCGGCTTCTTTATCAACTACGTGTGCCAAAAAGGCAACACATCCTTTCTGCAAAAACTTCAGTGCCTTCAAACAGCTGATAATCCTTAAAGGTGCATCATGCTTTTCTCCATGAACTACAATCGTCTCTCCGTTCACCATCGGGATTCGAATGATCTTCTCGTGACATACGATCTCAGCTCGGTTACTCGATAACCAATCCATTCCAACTACCACGTCAAAACTTCCCAACTCAACTGGTAGAAGATCGAGCGTAAACTCATGCTCTCCTAGCTCTATTACGCAGCCTCTAATTACTTTATTTGCCTCTACTAGCTTCCCATTAGCTAGCTCTATCGAGTACGGGATATCTAACTTACTGGCAACTAACCCAAGTATTTTCTTAAATTCCAGGGATACGAAGCTATAGTCGGCACCAGTATCAAATAATACAGATGCAAAGTGATGGTTAATAGGGAACGTACTCGTGACTACGTTCGGATCTTGACGAGCTTCCCTAGCTCCAATGTTAAAGACTCTCCCCTGGGCTTGGTTGTTCTTTGGGCAATCTCGCTTGAAATGCCCAACATCTCCGCAACTAAAGCATCCTTGCTTATTTCCAGTACCACCCTGGTTGTTTTGGTTGCGGTTTCCATTACCAGCTTGGTTTTCACGATTACCGTTACCTCCTTGATTTCCACCTTGGTTTCTGTTCCCATAACCGTTGCCACCACGGTTACCGTTGCCATTACCCTTTCCTCTCTGACCATTATTCCCACGACCGGCACCATACCAGCATGACTCCTTGGCATGGCCAACTTTTCCACATGTTTCACACTTCCCAGCTCTGCATCGTCCAGCGTGATGAAACTGACACACATCACACTTGGGCAGGGTGCTCATATACCCCTTTCCTCTAACTTCAGCACCAGAAGTAGCACCAGTCTTAGTTTCGGCTGGTGGATTCGCATCTTTCTTTTTGCTACCACTGTTGTTTCCCTGGGTACCCTTCTTGAAATTGGAGAACTTCCTTTTGTTCTCTCCTGATGACTCAACATGAGTTTCCTTCTTCTTTCCCTCAGAGATCGAAAACTTGTTCAATCTAATCGCTTCTTCAGTCAATGCCACACTCAAATCAATGGCCTCAGTGATCGTTGGAGGCTTTGAAGTAGTCACCATGCTCATAATTTAGGGTGCCAATCCCCAGATGAAGCGTTCAACTCGCTTGAATTCCGGCTCTACCATGTAGGGGACCACACGAGCAAGGTCATGGAATCTCTGTACATACTCAGCAATCTTGGGACCATCCATCTTCAGATTCCAGAACTTGGTTTCCAACTTCTGAATTTCAGCTCTCGAGCAGTACTTCTTGCGCATCAGTTCTTTCATCTCATCCCAAGTCATAGCATATGCCGCTTCCTCTCCTAGAGTCTGAACCTGAAGGTTCCACCAGGATAGAGCTCCGTCTAGGAATAGTCCAGAAATGTAAGTAACCTGGTGCTCAGGCGCACGCTTGCTCATTCGTAGCACAGAATCTGTTTTCTCAGCCCATCTAACGAAAGCTACAGCACCTCTAGTGCCGTCAAAATTCAAAGGCTTGCAGTCAAGGAACTGCTTGTAAGTACAGCCTGTACAAGCAACATCATTCACAGAAAGCATTAGCAATGTACATGGAATGTCCAAACGTATCGTAATGTGTCTTAAGTGACTTAAACATTACCGTGAGGTGGGTTATTTTCTGAGGTACCTCCGCTGTGTTCAGAGCGCAAAGCCTCATGTTGTGCGATTCCTTGTGAAATCCGTTCTTGCAGTTCTGCCTCTGTTGTGGGCAACTGATTGTTCCTTCGAGGAGGCATCTTCTATAAAGATGATTGTATAGGTCATGTCTTACTCATATAATAAGTATATAATATGTATATGTAGTAGCAGTTATTGTAGCAAGCAATCAGGTAACCAACACACCTATAATGCGAGCATCTAATTTAACAATGTATTTAATGAGAACATTACGATTGAGCTTTTCATTAATCATCGACCACAAATACAATTACATGTTTTACATAAATATTGTATTAAAAGGGAACACAGGGTCACACTACCCTTGTCCAAACTGTCTATCAATCTTCCATAAGTCATACAATCAAAACATGGTCTCCAAAAGGCTTCACTAGCTCAGCTCAATAGCGGTGCTTTCATCAAAAGCAAGCTACCTACATAAAACCAAAAACCATCTACGCTGATGGTGGTGGAGGAGGTGGAGGAAAGAAAAGCAAGCTGCGCACATGCGCTAGCTCCTCCTCAAGATCGTAAACATGATGCAACAGATAACTGATCTGTTGCTCAACGGTAAGAAAGCGAGTGTCAAACTCGGGAAATGGAGTAAGTGGTGCAGGAGGATGCGAAAATGGGGATGGTGATGAACGAGGAACATACGCAGGCTGACATGGACATTGTCACACCCCTTTCTAAGGCGGGAGCACGAGGTGTATCATGAAAGGTTTTCATTGCATACGATTGCTAAACATACTACATGCTCGTAAAAATAACTTCAAATGCCAAACATTACATAACTGAAATCATAGTTTAAGTGTTTACATCAAAAGATAGCATATTGTCTGAAAGTTTACAACTTTATTCAAAGGTAAAACATAAGCAACATCCATGAGTAAGAGTATGACCGCGCGCGCATCCACTTTAGTTACCTGAAATACATGTGAGTTTTTGGAAAAACGTCAACATAATGTTGGTGTGAATTCATGCAGTTCTTGTATTGAACGTTTGTATACTTTGTATGAAAACATGGTGTGTATCTTGTATAAATCAAGTATTTTTGTATGTATTTAGGTTGTTAATGGGTTGCAAGGCCATTAACATGTGACACGACATAGGAAGCAACCAAACCATAGGCATTTTTCTAGTTGTCGATTCACGACTGAGACACAAAAGCACTACTTGGTACTAGTTTTCACCAAGAGTGTGGCTGCCCGAAAACCCGTTAGATCTAACCTTTTGTTCTGCGGTCTAGGTATATTGTTGATTAATGGTGCTTATGGTACCCTATTTGTGACACAAATTCAAGTATCATTCCGTAATTCTTGTATCCATCATATCATTTGTAACCATTGTAACATTTGTAACATGTATTTCACCCCCGAAGTTATAAAACTGAAAACAGTTAAAAGAAAAGGGGGAGCATGAACTCACAACTTTGCGTTCTGTGCGCCGTAAACTTCACCGGTTTTTGCTTATCTAGCGTCGTGACCTAAACGTGTTTTATTAACGTTAGTCACTAGACTTGTATCGCACAAGTACAAGTCACCATCTTTTATGTATTTGTTCTTGTGTTAAAATTAATTTATATTTTTAACTATGTGTCTTACTTATATTATTTTCTCAAAAATAAATATAAGTATCTTGTATTTTTCACCCGAATTATGTATTTTGTCCAAAACTTCATTTCATGTTCATAACTTGACCAAGCTTATTAAGAAATATATTTTCATAAATATATTCTCTTGTGTTTGTCTAAGCATGTTGTATGTGTATTTTTGTATTTTCACTCTTTAGGAGTATTTAGTGTATTTTCAAGTCCTAATATACTATTCACATATAATACATACTACATACACTTAGCACAAAATTTGGTGATCAATAAATATATATATTTTTCTCAAAAATATACATACTTAATATCAATTTTAATCTTGAAGAAATCATCATTTCTTAACACAAAAAATTAGGGAAACCTTGGTAAGTATTTTTAGATACATTTTTAGGGAATAAGTTTCTCAAAAACTTATATTTTTCTAAGTGTCAAAATTCTATAGAAATTTTGACATGGTTTCCCCTAAAAATGGAGGTTTCTCATGTTTTCAAAACATGTGTTTATTTTCTTTTAAATCATCATCAACATCAACAACTCAATCAAGACTTACCACAAGCCAAGATCATGTAAATCACACTACATCATGAACTTGAAGTTTTTGTAAAAACTTGTAGTAACTTGCCATGTTATTTAGTAGGTTTAGTTACCCTTAAAAACATGGTTGTTTGTTTGTAATTCTCATTCTTGAAGGATTTAGTCATTTACAACTTGTACGATTATTTTTCTAAAAATATTTATTTTGTATTTTTCTTGTTTCATAAGTGTTTCTACACTTGTTTTTCTAATAAAAATAGTGTAGGTTTAAGTAAAAACCAAGATCTTCTATAAATCATATTTTAAACTTGGTTTTCTTGGAAAATCATTCATAAATCTTGGATTTATAATTTTACTAACTCACTTTGTTTATTACTTTTCAAGAAATCATTTTTATTCATCAAGTTCATGTCTTTACAAGAAGATGATTATTCTAGGTTGTTACATAATCATCCTCCCACTTGCTAGATCATGTGTTTAAACACCATCTAGCAAGCTTCATGTGATGATCAACATCATCATCTCAAGAAATCAACAAACAAACATTATTCATGTACTAAACAATATCATTCTATCCATATATCATCATATGCAAAGCTTTATGTTCAAGATTCAAGTTCAAGTCTTTTAGTGTTCTTATGATTTCAACATAATACTTATTTTAACCACTAAAAATATGAAGTAAACAAGATCAAGAGAGCCTTACTACTAGCTTCAAGCTAGGGAAGAAACAATGATGAAGATCGGGTGGATAAAAGCAATCGGGAGAGGTCCTTGAAGTTCCAAGACCACCAAGCTTGCTCGAAGACCTTCTAACACCTTGAGATGAACTTGGAATGCATGAACTTGAAATGAAAAATAGGGTGGTGTGTGGGGGAGCTCTCGGCCGAAGGTGAGGGAAGAGGGAGGAGTTTGGTTGCTGTTGTGAAGTGTTGGTGATTCAAGTCCCCATATATCCACAATCTCTAATATCCAAGGGTTAATATGTTGCCAAAGTACAAGGCATATCAAGGATTATAATCTTTAGAGATCTTTATAGGATTTAAGCAAGATTTGATGGATCAATGGTGATCTAAAGTGGGGTCCCCATGACCGTCCACTTTACATGGGGGGGGGGGGGGGGTAAAGTGTAAATTCCAATGGTAGTTAAATAATCCAATTAGATTTCAAGTATAGTGTTTAGTGTTTAAGTGTATAATGCTTTATGTAATATGTTAGAGTGTTTGGGAGCCATAACTAGCTCAGAAAAAGTAAAACAATGCTTCTAACAATATTTTGATGTTCCGGGTAATGTCCGGTTGTTCGTTTAAATACTGGTTCGTTAAAGTGCTAAATTGCACCGTTTAGTGTCCTATAAGTATCCTTTTGTGCCCCTTTCAATTCCCGACACTTAGGAAAGTATTCAGGACCATTTAGTCATGTCTTTGCATGGTAAAATCTTGTTATAATGCTGAATTTTGCTTAAATGTATAAAATTCAGCATTTAAAGTGTATTTCGGGTGCTTTTTAGTGAGTATTTTAGCTTCCGGAAAGTCTATATGTTAACCCTTGTATGTACTCTTGGGTTTTAATGTATTCTTGTCATCGGACCTACACCTAGGCCCCAATTCTATTGTCTAACTGCTTTCTGCAGAATTGTTGACACAATGTGTCTTACCGGTGAGTTTACTAGTATTTCTGAAGCGACGCTGTTCATTAATGCATAAAGCAATATCTTGTAGTATAAAACGTGCGAGAATTCACTTGTATAGTATGTAATCAGACAATGTTGACATTTAAGCACATAATTGCAGTCATTAAATAATAATTAAAGTGCACTTCATCCACAGGGATGATCACGTTTTCTTGTGTTGGACTCTTCTTGAGGTTGGATACATGGAACGTATCATGTACTCCATTAAGTTCTTCCGGTAATTCCATCTTGTATGCCACGGTACCAATTCTTTCCAAAATCTTGAATGGTCCGATGTATCGTGGATTCAGCTTTCCACATTTTCCGAATCTTACTACGCCCTTCCAAGGTGAGACCTTCAACAAAACTTTGTCTCCCACCTTGAATTCTAATGGTTTTCGTCTTCGATCTGTGTAGCTCTTTTTTCGATTTCGAGCCGCCTTAATGCGCTCTCGGATCTGCATAATCTTTTCAGTTGTCTCTTGCACAAGTTCAGGGCCAACCATTCGTTTGTCTCCAGCGTCTGCCCAACATAAGGGCGAGCGGCACTTGCGGCCATACAGAGCTTCGAACGGTGCGGCTTTTATGCTCGTATGATAACGGTTATTGTAAGAAAACTCAACTAAAGGTAGATGAGTATCCCAACTGCCGCCTAGGTCCATAACACATGCGCGAAGCATATCTTCTAATGTTTGTATAGTCCGTTCGCTATGGCCGTCTGTTTGCGGGTGGAATGCCGTGCTTAGATCTAGTTGAGATCCAAAGGCTTCCTGAAAGGATTGCCAGATTCTTGAGACAAAGCGTCCATCTCTGTCTGAAATAATTGAGATAGGCACTCCATGGCGTGCCACGATTTCTTTCAAGTATATCTCAGCAAGCTTTCCAGTGCTATCCTTCTCTCAGATTGGTAGGAAATGCACAGATTTCGTCAATTGATCAACTATCACCCATATCATATCGTGCCCTCTAGGGGTCCTGGGTAATTTCGTTATGAAGTCCATCGAGATTTGCTCCCACTTCCACATGGGTATCTCTGGTTGTTGCAGTAGGCCAGACGGTTTCTGATATTCAGCCTTAACCTTAGCACAGGTTAGGCACTTTCCAACATAAATAGCAACATCGCTCTTGAGTCTCGGCCACCAATAATATTCCTTTAAGTCTTGATACATTTTTTCCGATCCTGGATGGATCGAGTATCTCGACTTGTGTGCTTCATCAAGGATGACTTCTCGAACACCGCCATAGAGCGGAACCCAAATACGCCCTTTAAAGTATAAGGTTCTCTCTTTGTTTGGCACAAAATTCTTCAGCATACCTCGGAGGTATTCAGCTCTACGATTCTCCATCTTAAGGGCTTCTTGTTGTGCGTCACGAATACGTTCAGTGAGGTTCGTTCGAATAGTCATTTCTAATGCTTGAACCCTTAGGGTCTTAACCCTTTCTTTTCGGCTTAATGCGTCTGCTACAACATTTGCCTTACCAGGATGGTACTTAATCTCACAGTCATAATCGTTCAGCAACTCGACCCATCGTCGTTGACGCATGTTTAATTCCTTCTGATCAAATATGTGTTGTAGGCTTTTGTGATCTGTGAAGATTGTACATCGAGTACCATATAAATAATGTCACCAGATCTTTAAGGAGAATACTATTGCGCCTAGCTCTAGGTCGTGAGTAGTATAATTTCGTTCATGCACCTTCAACTGCCTGGAAGCGTAAGCGATGACTTTTTGGCGTTGCATGAGCACGCAACCCAAACCTTGACGTGAAGCGTCGCAGTACACCACGAAGTCTTCAGTGCCTTCGGGTAAGGATAGTATTGGTGCATCGCATAGCTTATTTTTGAGCAGTTGGAAGGTTTCTTCCTGCTTGTAACCCCAGTCGTACTTCTTATCTTTCTGTGTAAGGGTAGTTAGCAGTTGAGCTATCTTTGAAAAATTCTCAATAAACCGTCGGTAATAGCCCGCTAAGCCCAAAAATTGTCGAACTTCAGTTGGGGTTTTGGGAGCTTCTCAATTCTTTATGGCTTCAATCTTAGATGGGTCCACATGAATGCCCTTCTCATTCACCATGTGACCAAGGAATTGTACTTCGCGAATCCAGAATTCGCACTTTGAAAGCTTTGCATAAAGTTTCTCTTTCTTCAGTAGTTCCAAAATGGTTCTGAGGTGTTATTCGTGCTCTTCTTTGGTTTGTGAGTAAATCAGGATATCATCGATAAATACTATCATGAATTTATCGAGATATGGTTTGCATACGCGGTTCATCAGATCCATAAATACCGTTGGCGCGTTCGTCAGTCCGAATGGCATCACAAGGAACTCGTAATGCCCATAGCGTGTTCTGAATGCAGTCTTTGGTACGCTTTCCTCTTGAATCCTTAACTGATGGTATCCAGATCGAAGATTGATCTTGGAATAGTAGCTTGATCCTTGCAACTGATCAAATAAGTCATCAATCCTCGGTAGTGGATACCGATTCTTGATTGTGAGCTTGTTTAGTTCTCTGTAATCGATGCACATTCGCAGTGTTCCATCATTCTTCTTCACGAACAATACTGGAGCTCCCCAAGGTGAGAAGCTTGGCCTTATGAATCCTTTATCCAACAACTCCTGAAGTTGTGTAGATAATTCTTGCATTTCGGATGGTGCAAGCCGATAGGGTGCCTTGGCTACAGGAGCGGCTCCTGGAACCAAGTCTATACGGAATTCGACTTGTCGTTGCGGAGGTAGTCCTGGAAGATCTTCGGGAAAAACATCAGGGAATTCCTTCACCATAGGAATGTCTTCGAGTTTTGGCTCCACAACCTTCTTATCTACAACGTGCGCTAGGAAAGCAACACATCCTTTTCTTAAGCACTTCTGTGCCTTCATACAACTGATGATTCGTAGAGGCGCGTCTCGCTTTTCTCCATGTACGATGAGAGTTTTATCATTCGCCAAAGGGATGCGAATGATTTTCTCATGACAAATCACTTCAGCCTTGTTTTTGGACAACCAGTCCATTCCGACCACTACGTCGAAGCTACCCAATTGAATAGGTAAGAGTTCGATGCTAAATCTTTGCTCACCGAGTTCTAAGGTACAACCTCTAACAACTTTGCCTGATTCAACAAGTTTACCATTGGCTAGTTCTATGGAATAAGGAATATCTAATCTACTAGATTCTATTCCAAGCATGCGTTTAAATTCCACAGACATGAAGCTATAGTCGGCACCAGTGTTAAATAATATGGATGCAAAGTGATTGTTAACGAGAAACGTACCGGTGACCACATTAGGGTCCTCGCGTGTGTTCCTAGCTCCAATCACGAATGCTCGAGCCTGAGCGTTGTTCCCTTTTGGGCAGTCTTTCATGAAATGATCCTTGCTTACACAACTGAAGCATCCTTGGTTCTGCCCATTTCCGTTACCATTCCTGTTACCAGCACCATTTCCATTCCCACCATTTCTATTACCGGCACCGTTGCGGTTTCCATTCCCGTTCTTTCCTTTTCCCCAACAGTCTTCTGTTTGATGACCCAACCTACCACATTTGTCGCATCTTGGAATGCGACAAGCTCCTTCATGATGATTCCTACATTTTTGGCATTTAGGCAGGGTGCCTTGGTATCCTTTGGCTGCAGTATCATTTGCCGCTGCAAAGGTTCTCGTCTCCTTAAGTGGGTTGGTGTCATGCTTCTTGTTGTTTGAACCTTTGTTGTTGCTGCGGGTTGCTTGATTCAGGTTTGCATGCTTCCTTTTCTTGTCACCGGACGACTCAGGGTGCGTCTCGGTCTCCTCAGTAGGGTTCAGCAACAGCTTCTTCATACGGACAGCATCTTCAATAAGGCTGACAACCTGAGTTACAACCTCGGTGATTGTTGCAGGTTTGGCCGAAGTTACCATGCTGCGAAATTCTGAGGCCAATCCCCAAATGTAGCGTTCAACGCGCTTAAATTCGGGAGTCACCATGTAGGGAATCACTCTAGACAGATCATGGAACCTTCGAGTATAACCAGTAATGTCAGCACCTTCCATAGTCAAGTGCCAGAACTCAGTCTCCAACCTTTGGAGTTCAGCACGCGAGCAATACTTTTCTCTCATTCGTTCCTTTAGCTCATCCCACGTCATGTCGTACGTAGCATCATCACCCAGATTCTGGACTTGCAAATTCCACCAAGTCAGAGCTTCATCAACAAACAACCCAGTAGCAAAAGTGACTTGCTGATCCGCGGTACACTTGCTCATACGGATAGTGGCGTCAGTCTTCTCCATCCAGCGTACAAACGCCACTGCACCTCCAGTGCCGTCGTAGTTCAGCGGTTTGCAGTCAAGAAACTGCTTGAAAGTGCAGCCCTGAGCTGCGTTTCCTCCAGATGAATCTCCATTCCCATTACGTCTGGCATTGCTTGGTCCTCCACTTTGTTCGATGCGGTTCGCCTCATACTGAGCGATAGCTGCGGAGATCCTTTCTTCCAGTAGGGCGTTCAGCTCTTCAGCAGTTCTTGGCAGTGGGGGAGGAGGAGGTTGATCATGAGCGTTCACAGCTCTTCTGGGTGCCATGTTCTGACAGAACACCACACAATAGGGTTAGACATTTGTTTGATATCGTTATGCGAGACAGTAGTAGTATATATATACAGGCATATACCACATAAGTGACACCAAACAATCCGCCAAACGTATAACTTCATACAGCAACAAGCATGCATAAATAGATACTGATGTGTCATAAGATATTCACCAAGTCCTTACACATATCAGGGTAACTTGTCACATCATTGTTTGTAAGGTAAGCAAAATGCATAAGGGTTACATCTCCCCAAGGTACAAGTTCACTATATGTAAAGAACAAATATCTTATTTCACATAGGCGGTTCATGTCTTTATACCCTAAATTATTACTCCAGCAGAGTATTTAATAGGCTGGGGGAAGGGTGTTCATGTTTGACCTTCTCTTGTATTGTAGGAATCTTATTTGACAAGTGACAAAGCTTGCTGTGATTTCTGTGCACTGAATTCCATAATTATGTATGCATCCATAATTATGTAACCCCTTGCACAGTCCGCACAGTTCGTCTCATCCTCGTGTCATTTCCCTCAGATAGGCCATTGTTTTCAGGTAAAGTCACGTATACCTGTGGTATTCTACCTCTAGTATATGTATATATCAATTATCACACATAGTTGCAAGTAATTTCTAGTTAAAGACAAGTGCTACTCCAGTGCACCCTAAGTCTCGTAGTGTCTTTTCTTGACTCTTTGAAAACAGTTTCAGGTAGTGGATGTCGCGTAAGTTTTATGCAATGAAAACTCTTTGAAAAATTATTTTCGTGAAAGGATCCTAGAGATTGTAGACTAGACTCGAGAAGGAATCCTGGTTCACTACAATCGCAGCTCTGATACCAATCTGTCACACCCCTTTCTAAGGTGGGAGCACGAGGTGTGATCATGAAAGGTTTTCATTGCATATTATTGGTAAACATACTAAATGCTCGTAAAAATAACTTCAAATGCCAAACATTACATAACTGAAATCATAGTTTAAGTGTTTACATCAAAAGATAGCATATTGTCTGAAAGTTTACAACTTTATTCAAAGGTAAAACATAAGCAACATCCATGAGCAAGAGTATGACCTCGCGCGCATCCACTTTAGTTACCTGAAATACATGTGAGTTTTTGGAAAAACGTCAACATAATGTTGGTGTGAATTCATGCAGTTCTTGTATTGAACGTTTGTATACTTTGTATGAAAACATGGTGTGTATCTTGTATAAATCAAGTATTTCTGTATGTATTTAGGTTGTTAATGGGTTGCAAGGCCATTAACATGTGACACGACATAGGAAGCAACCAAACCATAGGCATTTTTCTAGTTGTCGATTCACGACTGAGACACAAAAGCACTACTTGGTACTAGTTTTCACCAAGAGTGTGGCTGCCCGAAAACCCGTTAGATCTAACCTTTTGTTCTGCGGTCTAGGTATATTGTTGATTAATGGTGCTTATGGTACCCTATTCGTGACACGAATTCAAGTATCATTCCGTAATTCTTGTATCCATCATATCATTTGTAACCATTGTAACATTTGTAACATGTATTTCACCCCCGAAGTTATAAAACTGAAAACAGTTAAAAGAAAAGGGGGAGCATGAACTCACAACTTTGCGTTCCGTGCGCCGTAAACTTCACCGGTTTTTGCTTATCTAGCGTCGTGACCTAAACGTGTTTTATTAACGTTAGTCACTAGACTTGTATCGCACAAGTACAAGTCACCATCTTTTATGTATTTGTTCTTGTGTTAAAAATAATTTATATTTTTAACTATGTGTCTTACTTATATTATTTTCTCAAAAATAAATATAAGTATCTTGTATTTTTCACCCGAATTATGTATTTTGTCCAAAACTTCATTTCATGTTCATAACTTGACCAAGCTTATTAAGAAATATATTTTCATAAATATATTCTCTTGTGTTTGTCTAAGCTTGTTGTATGTGTATTTTTGTATTTTCACTCTTTAGGAGTATTTAGTGTATTTTCAAGTCCTAATACACTATTCACATATAATACATACTACATACACTTAGCACAAAATTTGTTGATCAATAAATATATATATTTTTCTCAAAAATATACATACTTAATATCAATTTTAATCTTGAAGAAATCATCATTTCTTAACACAAAAAATTAGGGAAACATTGGTAAGTATTTTTAGATACATTTTTAGGGAATAAGTTTCTCAAAACTTATATTTTTCTAAGTGTCAAAATTCTATAGAAATTTTGATATTGTTTCCCCTAAAAATGGAGGTTTCCCATGTTTTCAAAACATGTGTTTATTTTTTTTAAATCATCATCAACATCAACAAATCAATCAAGACTTACCACAAGCCAAGATCATGTAAATCACACTACATCATGAACTTGAAGTTTTTGTAAAAACTTGTAGTAACTTACCATGTTATTTAGTAGGTTTAGTTACCCTTAAAAACATGGTTGTTTGTTTGTAATACTCATTCTTGAAGGATTTAGTCATTTACAACTTGTACGATGATTTTTCTAAAAATATTTCTTTTGTATTTTTCTTGTTTCATAAGTGTTTCTACACTTGTTTTTCTAATAAAAATAGTGTAGGTTTAAGTAAAAACCAAGATCTTCTAAAAATCATATTTTAAACTTGGTTTTCTTGGAAAATCATTCATAAATCTTGGATTTATAAGTTTACTAGCTCACTTTGTTTATTACTTTTCAAGAAATCATTTTTATTCATCAAGTTCATGTCTTTACAAGAAGATGATTATTCTAGGTTGTTACATAATCATCATCCCACTTTCTAGATCATGTGTTTAAACACCATCTAGCAAGCTTCATGTGATGATCAACATCATCATCTCAAGAAATCAACAAACAAACATTATTCATGTACTAAACAATATCATTCTATCCATATATCATCATATGCAAAGCTTTATGTTCAAGATTCAAGTTCAAGTCTTTTAGTGTTCTTATGATTTCAACATAATACTTCTTTTAACCACTAAAAATATGAAGTAAACAAGATCAAGAGAGCCTTACTACTAGCTTCAAGCTAGGGAAGAAACAATGATGAAGATCGGGTGGATAAAAGCAATCGGGAGAGGTCCTTGAAGTTCCAAGACCACCAAGCTTGCTTGAAGACCTTCTAACACCTTGAGATGAACTTGGAATGCATGAACTTGAAATGAAAACTAGGGTGTTGTGTGGGAGAGCTCTCGGGCGAAGGTGAGGGAAGAGGGAGGGGTTTGGTTGGTGTTGTGAAGTGTTGGTGATTCAAGTCCCCTTATATCCACAATCTCTAATATCCAAGGGTTAATATGTTACCAAAGTACAAGGCATATCAAGGATTATAATCTTTAGAGATCTTCATAGGATTTAAGCAAGATTTGATGGATCAATGGAGATCTAAAGTGGGGTCCCCATGACCGTCCACTTTACATAGGGGGGGGGGGGTAAAGTGTAAATTCCAATGGTAGTTAAATAATCCAATTAGATTTCAAGTATAGTGTTTAGTGTTTAAGTGTATGATGCTTTATGTAATATGTTAGAGTGTTCGGGAGCCATAACTAGCTCAGAAAAAGTTAAACAATGCTTCTAGCAATATTTTGATGTTCCGGGTAATGTCCGGTTGTTCGGTTAAATACCGGTTCGTTAAAGTGCTAAATTGCACCGTTTAGTGTCCTTTAAGTATCCTTTTGTGCCCCTTTCAATTCCCGAAACTTAGGAAAGTATTCAGGACCATTTAGTCATGTCTTTGCATGGTAAAATCTTGTTATAATGCTGAATTTTGCTGAAATGTATAAAATTCAGCATTTAAAGTGTATTTCGGGTGCTTTTCGGTGCGTATTTTAGCTTTCGGAAAGTCTATATGTTAACCCTTGAATGTACTCTTGGGTTTTAATGTATTCTTGTCGATGGACCTACACCTAGGCCCCAATTCTATTGTCTAACTGCTTTCTGCAGAATTGTTGACACAATGTGTCTTACCGGTGAGTTTACTAGTATTTCTGACGCAACGCTGTTCATTAATGCATAAAGCAATATCTTGGAGTATAAAACGTGCATGAATTCACTTGTATAGTATGTAATCAGACAATGTTGACATTTAAGCACATAATTGTAGTCATTAAATAATAATTAAAGTGTACGGAAATTACCGGTTTGGTGCCAGTTGTCACAGACATGGCAAAGGTCGCGGTATCATCTCAAGCTCTAGAATCCTGCGACTCATGATCTCATACTGGAGCTACAATGATAGAAGTAACTCATCCCGTGTGTAACCAGTAAAATGTGAGGGATGGTAGGGATCAGAAATCGGCATGGTGTAAGGTGGGAACCATCTAAGTGGCTCATCTAGTGGTGAAGAAGTAAAATGAGCAGTAGGTGCAGACTGAGGCATGTGAGGAAAAGTTGCTGATACATGAGGGTCATGGCTAGGCTGCTGGCTAGAAGTGCCCTCCCTTGGACGGGGTGCGGGTATATTCTGCAAAAAACAATAGGCAGGTCGACACGGTGCACATCTGACTCTACTGGATGAAAAGGAGCAACATTAACGAGTGCAGGTGCAAGTGGGGGAGTAACTGGCTCAATAACAGGAGGGTCAACGGGTGTAGGAACTGGATCGGGTATGAGGGGTGCAATATCAGGTATGCCAAATGGAATAGGGTCATGATCAGGCAAATGCTCAGGAGCAGGTATCGGCTCAGGATCAGCAGGTGCATCAACAGGCTGATCAACAGGGATAAAATCAAGCTCAAGTCCAGGCTCAATGTCATGTGGAGGAGACGGTGCAGCTGACATGGCTGTATCATCGTCAGAATCTGTGGCATAGCGTCGCAAACCAACTGCCTGTAAGGCGGAAGAAGTCACAGACTCAAAGGAATCTGGAACAAAGTGTAAACTGGAATCAGATGAAATCTCAATAACAGGAATCCCCAGAAGTGGAACGTCAACAACGTCCTCATTGAGCTCCCCATCGCCATGGGCATCATCAGGGGGACCATCAATAAACAAATCAAAATCATCGTCAAAAAGATCATCGAATGGCCAATCCTCAGGAGGAATGACCACTAAAGGAACAGGAGCGAGGATCGGTGCCACGACATGCTCACCATCGGGATGACCGATGATAAGATGATCATGCACAGGAATAGGAATAACAAACAGATCCTCGTCTGGGATACCATCAGCAATCGATAAATCATCTCCGAAGTCGGGCAGTGCAAAGGGCTGAAAATCGTCATCATCATCGGACATCATCTCCGGGTCACTCTCGGTATCAGAAGTAAAGATATCTGGGACAATCTCATCGTCAGAAACAACAGCCATGGGGTCATCAGTGTCAGACAATCCACTCTCAGATGATGACATGGTATCTGTAACATAACAATCACCACATATGCACATATATTAACTACTAAAATTAAACATGTAATCAATGACAATGTAATCATGTACTCATGTATCCTTCCTAGTCTCCCAGACTAAACCTCCTAGTCTCCCAGACTGAACTACCTAGTCTTCCCAGTCTAAACCTCCCAGTCTCTTTGACTGAACCACCCAGTCTCTCAAACTGAACCACCCAGTCTCTTAGACTGAACCACCCAGTCTCTCAGACTGAACCACCCAGTCTCTCAGACTGAACCACAAGCATAAACCTTGAAATGTGTTTCGTGTCTTTTTGTTTGTAAAAATGTTTGTTTTCCTTGATCTGGGCGTTTCGCGTATGCAATGAAAACATGTTGTGAAAACCTTTTCATGAGAGCCCTAATGATTGTAGTCTAGACTCGAGAAGGAATCCTAGTTCACTACAATCGAAGCTCTGATACCAAGCTGTCACACCCTGACTTTTGCGGAAGCGTGATTATGGTGTGACTTTCTTAATACCATTGCATTCAATAATAACAACAACTATATGATAAAAACCATAGATCATCATCCATTAGATAAGTTTAAAAACATCACAACATCATTGTTTGAAACATAGACTCCAAATTTAAGTTTTACAAACCATACGAATTGTTTTGAGTTCACTAAGGACTCATCAAAAGACGCTAAATAAAATCAGGCTTTGGTAGATGTGTCTTGTCCAGGAATAAGACACACAAACCAAACCCTAAGACAACGGGATGACATCCTTTATCTTAACGCAGCTTGAAACATCCAACGCCCGCCAGATCCACTATTAATTCCCTGAAATACATGTATTTTGAAAACATCAACAAAAGTTGAGTGAGTTCATGTGTTTGTTTGTGTGAATAAAACCTTGTAAACATTGTATGTATGTAGGTCTTGTAAATCCCAGTATGAAAGCAAAACAAAGAAACAGATCGATTAATGGTTTGCGATTAACATGAGTGCAATGGCGTAGGAAGGCTCAAACCTAGCAGATTTTGTACCGGGCCTCCGGCTGTAAGACATAGTCACCTCATGGGCCAAACCCCGGTCCACATGGGTGTGGGCTCGCTACACCCAAATAGATCTATCACTCATTCCCCTCGGTCCTAACACGAGGATTAATGGTCTTAGGAGTGCGCCTACCCATTCACATGATTTACTGTACTTTCCAAAGCTAACCATACCAATCGTAATTGTTTGTAATCATTTTGTAACATGTACTTCACCCCTGAAGTTATAAAACAAAATAGTTTAAAGAAAAGGGGGACATGAACTCACAGTCTTGCGTCTTCAATCTCCGTAACTCTTCTTTGGATAAACACGACTACCTACAACGTACTATGATCTATTAGACGAGCGGGTCGTGCCTTGATTTAGTATTAATGTCTTTAAGTTACGTTCTTTGTATCTTCGATATTATTCCAAGTCATATAATTATTTGTTAAAATAATTAATATTTTAACTTAAATTATATTTATAAATTTTGGAATAATTGTTAAACACTATTATTGTAACTTAATACTTCCCAAGTATTTATACTGGTATTTCCTTCCCAAGGATGGGGGTATTTGTATTCGTATTCTTATATTTGTATATTTTTACCATGTATTAGGGTCGTATTCCGGTGTGTATTTATACTTATAAGAATACGTATTTTTATGGCATTCATTAAGTATTCTTTTACTTAATTTCGTATTAATTATTCCAGAATATTATCTTTTATGAAGATTCAATATATATGTCCAAAATATATATTAAGGAATATTACTTAGAAAAATTATTTATAATTTTTCTTTGGCAAAAATATTTGTAATTTCTCATAACTTCAAAATTTAATATATTTCCAAATCCAACTTGGAATATATATATATATATATATATAAACTCATTTCTCTCCAAAAATGATATATTTCATATTTATTTGAGAAACTATATATTTTACCCAAAAATATTGTATTTCATGTTTGTGCAAGAAGACATATATTTCTTAAAAATAATATATCTTCTAAAATTTCCAAGAAAAATACATATTCATACATGCCAAAATAATATATTTTTCCGTTGTCAAAATATGATATAACTTTGTAGTAATTGTAAAAATCATATTTTTATTTTCTTGGTGTCCAAAATATTATTTACCAAAATATACTTTGTGAATTTTTCGGAATATTTTTGTAAGTTATTTTTGTGTAAATGTGTATATTTATTTATTGGAATTTTGGTAATATTTTGGATTGTAATTATTGGTATTTTGATGTGTTATATTATTTCAAGTCCTAAAATAATATAACTAATACACAAAGTATACAAATAATCACACACTTTTGACTTCTAAATACATATTTCCCTAAATACATATTTAGTCATTTTTATTTATGAAAACCAACCTCCAATATTTATGTTTTTTTGACAATTTATGGCAAAGTTTATGTAGGAAACTCATGGTGTAAAATACACTTGTAAATGTTTGTTTAAAAATATTTTTTCTAAGTGTTTATATTTTTAGAAAATTTTGCCATAGTTTCCCCTTAAAATGGAGGTTCCCATGCTTTCAAGCATATCATTTTCTTTTGTAAAAATCAACACAATCAATTCACAATCATCAACAAACAATAATAAGCAACCTTTACTTACCAATTTTGCCAAAAACAAGTAATAACTACTACTTCTTGAACTTGAATATTTGTAAAAAAATTTAGTTACTTACTAGTGTTCTTAGTAGGTCTTGTTACCCTTTAAAATGTGATTAGTTCTTTAAAAACTTCATTTTTAAAGAAGTTAGATGTTTACAACTTCTTGTCACATTTTCTAAAAATGTTTCTTTATGAAATTTTCTTGTTTCACAAGTGTTTCTACACTTGTTTAACCACTAAAAATAGAGTTTGTTTTTGTAAGAACCAAGATTTAATAAAACTTATATTTTTAACTTGGTTTCTTTGAAAGATCATTCATAAATCTTTAGATCTACAAGTGTTACTACTCACTTTGATCATTATTTTCCAAGAAAACCATTTAGTCATTCAAGTTCATGATCCATATGTGGATGATCCATCATCCTACCATATTTCTACTTTCTCATCTTGCTAGATTATGTTTTTAATCATGATCTAGCAAGATCTTATGATGATCAACATCATTTCTACAAACAATCAATGATCAACAAGCATAACAATTCATATTCAACAAGATTACTTCATTAAACATGCTTATGTTCAAGTTTACTTCTTATGATCGTTAGTGTTCTTCAAGTTCTTGATTATGATTCTTCTTTAACCACTAAAAATGGAAGTAAAATGGAGTGTGCAAGGTTCTTACCACTAGCTCAAGGCTAGGGATGATTCAAGTGTAGAAAACAAGTGGATAAAAGCAAATGAACAAGGTCCTTCCACTTCCACAAGCTCCTAGCTTCTTTGTATGATCTTTAACACCTTTGTGTGTATGTAGAATGTAGGAGAATGGATGAATGAAGGTGGTTCTTGGGGTCGGCCGAGAACAAGAGAGGGGAGGGAGGAGAGTAAGTGTATGTTAGTGTGTGTGAGAAATGAGTTCATGGTCTTCCATATCTTACTTATAACCAAATTCTCATTTTAACCCATGGTTTATGTGCTTTCTAAAGACCAACAAGATCAAATATAATATTGAAACAAAATCCCAAGTGGGGCCATGTGTTGGGCCGTCCACTAGGTGGGGGGGGGGGGTCTAGATTAGGCTTTAACCAAGTGAGTTTCATTAAGGTTGAAATGTAAGTATCTAGTTAGTTAAATTAGTTACTAGATATTTTAGGAGGTGTTATGATGTTTGGGGATCACGACTAGCTTGGTAATGTTAAAACAGTGCTTCTAGTGTAAATTTGATGTTTCAGGTAGTGTCCGGTTGTTCGGTTGGTTACTGGTTCGTTAAAGTGCTAAACCTTGCAGTTTAGTGTGCTTTATGTATCTTTTTGTGACACTTTTGATTCCCGACACTTAGGAAAGTATTCAGGACTATTTAACCATATTTTTGCATAAAATTAGATTGTTAAAATGCTGATTTTTGCTGAATTTTGCTGAATTCAGCACTTTGAGTGAGTTTTAGGCACTTTCCGGCACTTAAACTATCACTTAGAAAGGCAGTTTTGTGATCCTTACTTTCCTACACACCATACTAGTGTGGTACTTAGTTTCTGGCTCATTCTGTGTCTCAATACACTGTCTGTCTAAGTGCTGAGTTCTGTTAGCATTTTCCTGATTTATCAGATAACTGTGCTAACTGTACTTAATGCATCATTTGAGGCAATAAAGCTTTCATGCAATATTGGTATAACATTGAACAATGTATGATGCACATGTATGTATATGGCAGTAATCAGAAAGCAGTTAGTTTCAATTCAGCATAGTCATTAAGCACTAATCATGGTTAATTAATTATACGGATACCTGGATTTTGACAGTTGTCACAGCTGCATGGCGCGTTCGAGAGTTGCGAGTGATAGCGAGTAGCGTATAACAGCGTATGGATCTCACACTCAACTGGCGCGCTGCCAGCCCAAGTTAGCGAGTAGCGTAAGAGTAGTGAGTAGTGAGTAGTGTTGCGAGTAGTATAGCGTACGAGAGTTCTTAGTTCATCTGTGATTAGTTAGCGTTTGAGATTGAGAGACGGTGTGAGTTGTGCGCGTTTTAGTAAAATCGGAACTGATTGCAGGCTTGAATTGAAAACAGAGTGTCTTGGGTGTTATACGTCGACTACCCAAAGTGATTTGACTATCCTCAACGAGTTTGAGTACACGTTTTGACCTAATAGACTGTGCTCTCACCGAATTACGGTGAACGGCACTCATCCTTCCAGTTACTACGTGACTCGAGTCGTTGGAATCCATTAAGACTTTGGTGAGAGTTTTGCAAAATCAAGGTAGAGAGTGGAACAGGTCATTAAGATGTGGGTTTCACCCCTAGCTTAACAACTTCGTTCCTGATAGTGTGGCAAAACCACGAGATAGAGGTGGAGATCTCTGTCGAGGTATTGATGTCACTCCTAACTCAACAGAGGTTCTCCTGTTGAGAGTAAAAATACGCGTAGAGTGAGTGATCTCATCGAGAGTTCCTGGTTTTCACACCTAATCTCGACCCAAATCACTCGATTGTGTCATGCGAGGGTTTTCGAAAACATGTGTATTGTGTCAGCCTTAGGAAAGGCAAATAGTTTTCAACCTTAGGAAAGGTCGTCTTTGCACAAAGTTGTAGTATGCGGGTTCGCACGAAGATGTAGTCCTTTGTGAGTTCGAAAGAGAGTATCAAAAGCAGGTTCGCACGAAACCCCTATCGGGTTTGCACGAAGCGGTCTGTTAGTACTTAGACTATAGACTAGGTCAATTCTACAAGACTTAGACCTAATTCCCTATAGTTATGGCTCTGATACCAATCTGTCACACCCTAACCGATGGCGGAATCATCGGGGCGTGGCACTGAGCGAAACTTATTGTTCAGGAAATCCATAATAACTATTAAATGACAATATATTTAACGTTAATATCCCATACTACTAACATATAAAGCAATAACACTCATCACAGATAGCGAGTCTCATAAACAAATACTATCCGACAACTCAGATTTTATCTAGCGGGTTTCTAGACTTCCTAGCTTGTTTCATCACAGCATAGCATCCTATTAACCTGTCACATATGTTAAAGTAAGTCAATACATATGAAATGTAAAGGTGAGTACACAAGTTTGAATAGCATATAGTAGAGAAAGCGTTTACGCATAACCAGCATGTATCATGTAACGGGCGAAAGCCAGTAACTATCAAACAATGTCTACAACTTAACCACGAGACTGCGTTTTGGAGTATGCGCGACACATGTTCAGCGAACATGTGAAGTAAAGAGTTGTGATCCTTAGCAACCCCTGTCCACGACAGGTGCTGAGTCCAAACTATAGTACTATCGTTGCTAGAGGCGGTATAATGTAACACTGTATAAGCATAGTACAAGCATTCATAGATCACGTATAGCATGCGGGAGCGGTTAGCGTTGTAAAGTATTTGCGTTGTGTGTTGTGTTTTGATATAGAACGTATGTAACACCCAAAAGTGCGTTAAATGAAAATGGGTTCAAGTATACTCACAGTGAGTTCGTAGCTGATAAACACGCACTGTGTTGGATTGAAGGGAGCGCTTGTCACACCCCGACCACGTAAAACAACAAATCGTGGCGGATACGTCGGGGAGTGTTGTAACAGAATCATTGTTTCACAACCATGGATTAAATAGTTTCGTTTTATTGAATAATAGAACTCATTGTTTTATTACAAATCAGATCAATACAAATATTATCTTTCAAGTTTTAAAGTCACTAAGGCACAAGTCCATCCTATGTGTAGCATGCATCAACAATTCATCACATAGCAGCACCTGAAACATGTGTAAAAATAGGTACGTCAGCATAAAAATGCCTGTGAGATACATAGATTTTATTAATGCAGGATTCATGACTTATAAGTTTAAAAGAATGTTTAACAAAAATAGTCATGAACTAAAAAAAATGTTTTCTTTATAAATCATGTGAAATTTTATAAGAATTTTGATGATATAAAAGAATGATGCATAGATAATTAAATAACCAAGTAAAATGAGTTTATATAAAATATGTTGGTTGTAAAACAATGTTTTGATAAAAAAAAAAAAGGGTTTGTAGTATATATATAAAAATACACTTTGGTTTTAAGAAAGTCTAATAAGTAATATATTTAAAAATATATTTTAGTTCCAAAATAGTTAAACAGATAGTATATTAAATATACTTTAGTTGTCAAAATAATAGTTTTCAGTAGTATATCAAAAGTATACTTTGGTTTTATAAATAACATATTAAACTATGCTTTGGTTTTGTAAATAACATATTAACTATGTTTTAGTAATTAACAAAATTTATGTTAGTTTTGTACATAGTATATCCAAATATACCTTGGTAAACAATATCACATATGAGAGCATATCAAACTATACTTTAGAAGTATAACAAAATATACAAAAAAATGTGATTTAGAATTCATTCAAACCTTAGTGTATCAAACTACACCTTTGAGACTATAGAAATACCACAAAGACAATCTCTATTTGGATAAAATTTGGTTTCTGACATTCCATACAACAGGAATGGGGTGTCTAATCCTATAGCGCTATATCATACTACCAATCGGTTTGGTGAATGTATAAAATAAGTACAACCCAAAAATTTATTTAATAATCTTTGAAAAATTAGTGTTTAAACCATAGATAATCATTCAGTTTGTCAAAAGATAAGTACTATCATGTATAATTAATTTATACTTTGAAATCATGAAAATAACACATAGGTACACATGTTTCACCCCAAAACATTTGAAAACAGTAAAAGAGGGGACTATGTACTCACTTGAGAGTGCTTAGAAGTCTTGAGTAACAACCAAGCAAAGCTAGAGGGGTCAAGGAAATCAAACGGCACCTAATATAGGTAACTATGTTAATAACCGGACCTAAATCGGAAGATCGGATAGGATGTGGTTTCGTAAACCAAATGAGTATGGGAACTCATGTAATATGGTTTAACAAAGCCTACATACTAAATCGAAACCTAACCTAAGTGCTTACGACCCATTACGACCCGTTTAGGTAGCTTACGCTACTTTAACGCGTCGTTCGCGTAAAACGTGTTCAGACCGCCTAACTAGTCCTATGACAAGTATTATATACCTTAACAAGTCTAATAATGTTTCCTAATCAGTTTAGATGTCAAAATTTAGGTTACATATGCTTAAAATAAATTTACGCGCAAAAAAGGCATTTTGGTCATTTTCCTAAGGCATATAAACTACCTATCATAAAACTAACTAAACGAAGTGACCATAAGGTATAACCTCGGAAGGTTATTCCCTATACAACTATGGTCACCTAATGTGTTTGGTCGGATCCTAATGATCGACCAAACGGGTCGGGTTCGAAAGTCTAAGCGGTTGTTTAGACCGTTTATCTTACGACCCTATATTAGCACTAAACCTAAAGTGACGAGCTAAACATGTTAAAACATGTTTAACGAAGTTAGAAAACAAGTTTGATATCAAAACAAACGGTTTTGATACCCAAGAATAGTTTGGTTGCAAAATACGCATAAACACGTATTTTGACCGAAACTATGACTCGTCACCACGCCTAATTAACGTGGTAATCAGTAGGTATAGTTACAAGAGACTATAACCATCATGATTGCGCTCACGTTACGAAGTTCAAACGAACTTCGTGTTGACCATTGACTGGTTAAAGCAGAAAGTCAAACACTGTTTGACTTTCGTGCTAAAAACGCATAAAAGCACGAAAGAATACTTACAAAGGGTCCAAGCTAGGAAGATATGATCTAAAATTTCTCAGGTATGAAGCTTTGAGCTTCAACTTAGAGAAAATTCAGATCAAGGTGTGAGGAAGAATGAAGTGGGGTTGGGTTTATATAGATTTCGGAGAACCGTTAGGATCGTTCCTCGCAAAACGTGCTTCGATCTTGACCCTCCATGTGGGCACATGGTATTGTAATACAAGGGGCATATTAAAAACCATCAAATCTAGCCCAAAGTATGCAAAACCTTGGGTTAAAACCATCAAAAACAGGCTGGATGTCCAAATTCAATGTTTCTGATCTGGACAGCTCTCGCGGGCCGCGTAAGAATAGCACTGGGCTTACGCCCTAGGCCTAAGAAGTTTGGCAGAATTACAATTTAAGTCCCTGAAGGCCTAAAACTTGGTATTTGATGCATTTTTGACACGTTTAAGCCCCGTTAACCTCATTTCAAGGCTCTAAAATGAAGTTAAAGTATAGGGAACATGAAACATGCTCAAAAACATCTCGGATGTCGGTTCGTTTGGCCGTACGGTTGCGTTGTTCGATTAATTACGACGGAAGTCTTGACGAACGCAAAAACGATCCAAATTAAGCGACGAATGAAATTTTATCATGCCAATCACTAAAATAAAGTATTTTAATGATTACATAAATTTTTGGATGTCCGGATATATTCAGAACGTAAGATATGCGCGAAAATGCAAACTTATGCACTTTTTGACGCTTTTAGTCCCTGAATGACCAAAAAGTTTATTTTAGCACACCGAACCCCTCAAAGCCTATTTATAAGCTATGTAAAGGATATTTAGGGCATTTTTAACTTATGGTCATGTTCTGGAATGTTCGTTACAGTACGAATCGACATACTTTCGCAGTTTGTTGAAATTAGTCCCTATAAGCGAATAAACTTGATTTCGACACACCAAACCTTCCAAAACTTATTTATAAGTTATGTAAAGGTTATTTAAGGTATGTTAAGCCCATGTCACTATTTTGGGGTGTTTGTCGCATTAAACTGATTACGTTTACGCATCAGTTCGCGTATAACTTCCCAGAAAGCGATTTAGAGCTCAAAATTGAACAAGAATTAATATGTGCAAACAATACACATATTTATACAAATCCCAAGTATGAAATATAATATTTCATTGGTTTGGTATTCGTATGATGGTCTAAGTGACACTGGTGTCACAGCGCTAAATTAGCCTGAGCATAGAATAGTAGCGTAAGCGTTGAACAGAGCGTAATCAGAATCTCGAATGTTGGGTTTTCGAATGGTGATTCAAACGGATGGGTCTCCATTCGAGCGAATGGTCATCCGGACGGATGGTCATCCAAGCGGATGGCCATTCGAACGGATGGCCATTCGGATGAGGTGTGGTTGTTTGTAAAATTGTCAAAGTTCAAAGTTTAACCAAATCGTTTTGAACAAGGATTAGTTATAAGGAACAAGTTACCTGGTCGAATGGTCATTCGATCGGATGGCCACTCGAGTGGGTGATCTGTTATTTGAAAATTTGTAAAATTTTCTAAGTGAAAAGTTTGAAGTTTAATGGAGACGGCGTGATGACGTGTCATACAACGGAAACACACCAGGTCCAGCTCATTCGGTTGAATGGTCTCAGCCCATTCAATCGGACTCACTGTGCTTGAAGGAATTTCATGTTCAACCAGTTAATCGGTCATATCTCCGGTGGAAATCCGTTTTCAAGCGGGCTCTCAACTAAGGAACGAGTAGAGAGTCTGATTGAGTCTAGATTCCATCGATAATTGTGTAAAAACTTGAAGAAAAGTGAAGAAAAGCTTGAAAACAGATGAAAAGTGTGAAATCTTGCAAAAACTTAGTTGAAAGGTTGTGGAAATCTCTTAGATCTGAACCAATCTTGATGAGTTGGTGCTCCACTACAGGTTGCATAAGCAAAATGAGTGAAGAATACCTTCAAGAGGTCCAAATCAGTGATTTCAGAGAAAAAGTTAGTGTTTGTGTGTGAGTTTGATGAAGAAGATGATGTAGAAGTGTTTAGTGATGAAGATTGTACAAGATTTGAGAAGAAATACTTACGAAATGGTCTTGAATCGCGAGTAAAAGTGTCTGAGAGCTACTTGAATGTGTGTGGTCGGATGGAGATGTGAAATCAGTGAAAGAACGTGTACGGGTACTATTTATAGGCGAGAGAGAGGGTAAGTCTGTGCGCGAAGTGGTGTTCGATCGGATGCCCATTCGAACGGTGGTCCATTCGATCGGCTGTGTGTGCGCGAGTTAGTTTTCCAACTTTGATTCGTTTGTTAAGTGTTGTGTCGCGTTTAATCGAGTTGCGAGTGAGCGTTTGAGCGTATAAGTGTTGCGTTGATAACCACATAACAATTAAACAAATAATCACACAAATAACACACATAACATAAGTAAATCTGCGTTTCGAGTCTGCGTTGCGATAGCGTTGTGATAGCATTTAGTCTAAACAAGCGATGTAACATGCGATAAAATGCGTTTAAGTAGAATGCGTTAAATGTGATAATTGCGTTTAGAATAAGCATTGTAATATGCGTTTGAAAAAAATAGTTTAAACCAATTCATATATTAACACAAAGGCTTAATTAGCATCAAATCTCAGAGTACAAGTGATTACAAATGAAAAGACAGCGATAAGTAACGATCCGACAAGTCGGGTTGTTACAGGCAAGTTGCGCCATGGTTGATTAAAAGAAAAGAAGAGATGCGCTATTGTGGATAGGCTAGCTCTGATACCACAATGAACCATAATGTTCTGTAATTGTTGTGTATTGTTCTATTGATGAAAAGAGGATACAATGGAACACATTATATAGGGCCAGGAGATACAATTTAGACCCCTCTAGAAAAATAAATATAAGACCCTTGGACTAATATTAATAATGAGTATAAGACTCTTAGTCTAACAAACCCGGAAAACTATACATGATAATCATGACCTATATTTATCAATAAATTTGTTGATTTGGATGATGTTAGTGCACTATGTCTATTGACTTTGTCTTGTATTATGTAATGAGATAGGATAGGATAACCAGTGTTCGAGGTGCGAGAAACAGTTTTTGAGGATAAGCATGTGAGTTTCGCTTGAAAGTGACATGGAACAAGTTCAAGCGAAACCTGATCAGTTGAGTTCGCTTGAACCTGTCCTGGTCAGCTTCAAGCGAAACCTTCATCACTATAAATAGGTTCACTTGGTTATTCATTTGTAACAGTTCGGATCTGAGTAGCGAAGCTCTGCCGGATCGTCTCTAGGTTGTAAATCAGTATTATATCAATATAAGAGACGTTTAAATTGAATCGAGTGTCCGTTTCTTTGATTCCGCCTCTGATTCGGATAGAAAGCTCTTCTGATTGACTAGTTCGGGTCAAACAACGATCCTACAAGTGGTATCAGAGCACAGGAAGAAGAGTTTAACTCGATTGCATCAGTTTTCTGTCTTCTACACATTCTTTTTCAATCTGAACAAGATTTCACGGTCAAAATGGCATGAATTTTTCACAGAATGTGCGAAACAGTGATTTAACAAACCCTAGAGAGTTTCAGATCAAAATTCGGAGTATAAATGACAACATTGTACCAAAAATGAGGTTTCGCTTCAGCGAACAGTGCTAGTTCGCTTGAAAATTTTAGCTTTCGCTTGAAGATTATAGCTTTCGCTTGAAATAATTAGCTGAGTTCGCTTCAAATAGCCATTTCGCTTGAAAATCAGGCTTTCGCTTGAAATACTGCTTTCGCTTGAAGTGTCATATTGGGAGTTCGTTTGAAAGTTGTTATTCAGTTTGTACAACTGGTTTCGCTTGAAAGAGTTATACAAGTGTTTTCGCTTGAAATCAATTTTTCGCTTGAAAAGAGGATTTTTTTTTCTCACATCAACCAAGTATCAGTTTATTTCAAGTTGATTAACATTGTTTGTACTGATTGTCTTTGTTTGTTTATCTCCAGGTGATTGAAGATGTCGGGCAGCAGTGAAGAATTTTACAATACATTCTACAACGCGTTCACTTCAGAATCAACAGAAAGAAGATCTGATATGAGAGAATATTCAAAAGAAATTTCAGAGAATTTGAAATATGAGAACATGTATGGAAGCCAACAGAAACCACCAAAGCTAATGAAGATTGAAGATTATAACTGGTGGAAAAATAGGTTTGAGGGTTGGGTAAAAGCATTTGCTCCTGAGAGTTGGTTAAAATTGAAAAATGGATATACATAGGGCTGTAAACGAACCAAACGAACACGAACAAGGCCATGTTCGTGTTCATTCGTTAAGGAAATTAACATGTTCGCGAACTGTTCACGAACGCATACCGAACATAAGTTTATGTTCATGTTCGTTCGTTAAGGAAATTCATTTGTTCACGAACAGTTCGTGAACACTGGTCTCGAACACAAACGAACGCAAGCGAACACAAACGAACGCAAACAAATTAGAAAGAACGCAAACGAACATTTAACTTGAAAATAAAAAAAATAAAAATATTGTTATCCTTAAATATTGGATATAAGTAGTTAAATACAACCACCAAATCATAAATCAAAACACAACTCTAATACACCACCAAACGATGAATCAACTTTAACTTAGACATAATTATCCCAAAAAATGTCTTAGCATGTCCAAATTTTAGCTAACTTAGAAAAAAATAGGGTTTCAAGTTTTCTATATGTTTAGACAAAAGGTTTATTATTTATTATTTTTAATAGAGTTAATTACATACTTAGTCCCTTTGGTTTGCACAAAATAACATACTTAGGTACTAATAGTTTAAAATCACCTTCTAGGGTATTAACTTTTCATTTTGTAACGTTTGCAGATATTAACTTCTAGGGTATTAACATAGGTAGTCCCTGTGGTTTGCACAAAATAACATACTTAGGTACTAGTAGAATGTGATTTTAAGCCTACAAATAACGTTAATACCCCCAAATGTTACAAAATGAAAAGTTAATACCTTAGAATGTGATTTTAAACTATTAGTACCTAAGTATGTTACTTTCTGCAAACCACAGGGACTAACTATGTAATTAACTCAACTCTTTTTAATATAATCAAACGAACACGGACGAACGTAATCGAACATATTACCGAACGTTCACGAACGCAGTCGAACGAACGAGACCTATGTTCGTGTTTGTTCGTTAAGCTAACCGAACGAAATTTTTTGTTCGTGTTCGTTCGTTAAGCTAATCGAACGAACATAAACGAACTTCCCGTCGAACGGTTCACGAACTGTTCGCTGAACGTTCGGTTCGTTTACAGCCCTAGATATACAGAACCAGTAAAAGCAGGAGGAGAGTTATTAGATGAAAAAGATTTTACAGAAATAGATATAAAAAATGTTGTAGCTGAATATAAAATGATTACATTGATAAAACAATCAGTGAGAGAAGATATCATTTCACTACTAGAGCAAGAAAAAACCTCGAAGAGTTTATGGGAAGCGTTAGAGAGAAAGTGTGTAGGAAGTAATGAGATTGTGAAAAACAAAAAGAAATTGTTACGTAAAGAGTTTGATCTTTTTGGTTGTATGAAAAATGAATCTGTTTGTAAAATGATCGAGAGATTTGGACATCTGAAGATGGAACTGGCCAGACATAAAATCACATACACTCAAGAGGAGCTGGTGGATAAATTGTTTGACTCATTGCCAAATGATCAGGATTGGCAATACTTCGCATTAATGTTGAAAAACACAATCAAGCCTGAAGAGTTAACAGTGGATTTGCTGATCGAAAGACTTGAAAGTCACGAGTTGGAGATAAAAAGATCTAAAGTCAACAATTCAGCTCATCAGCAGAATGTGGAGTTGTATTACAGAGGAAATCTACCACAGGCTGGGTCTCCAAGAACAGCATTTTCTGCAGAAAGCTCAAAGTCTGTGAACAATGAAAGTCCTCACAGTGGTTTTCACAGTGAATCTTTTTCAACAACATCGAGCCAATCTGCATCAAAGAATGTATTCCAATGCAATATTGCAGTAGATTTGAAGAATGCTCAAAATTTCAATGAGGAGTCTGCAAAGCAACAGATGGTCTTCTTAGCATCTGTGTTGGAGTCGTATGAAAGTCTCGTTGCAGGGAAAATAGGCAACACCAACCTAACCAAGGAAGATTATGATCAAATCGATCCTGAAGAGATGGAATTGATCGATATACGATGGTGTATGGCCAGTGCAGTGAGGAGGGCACAACGTTTTATGGAAATTACCGGAAGGCAGTCTATTGGTGGACCTTCTACCAAGTTAGGCTTTGACAAATCCAAGGTGACATGCTTTAAATGCAAACAGAAAGGTCACTTTAAACGTGAGTGCAGAAATGCTTATGCTGATGATACTGCTAATCCGTTCAAGGAGGATTACTACAAGAAAGCAATCTATCATCAGAACAAGTCTGAACCTCCCAGATTGAAGCAGCCTGAAGAAAAATCAAGAGCTCTAGCAGTTATTCATGAAGATGAAGGTTATGACTGGAGCCAAGTTCTGCCTGAAGAAGATGCAGTTGGATATGCATTTGTGGCTGAGGTTGATCCTGATAGATGGTGGAAAATAGATTATGCGAGATGGGAAATTGAAAAATTCAGAGAATCATTCAAAGAAGCCCAGAGAGCCAAAAGATGGAATGATGAATTGGAATGTTACATGGATCCATGGGGTAATCCAGTTGTCGACCCATCAAAGGTGGATTTTGAAGCTGTAACAAATTTGCTTCCAAGTCAGGCTACTTTCAACACAAGAAGGTTATCTGAAAAAGAATATTGGCCAGATTTGATGAACAAAATCAAAGAAGTTTGCGAAGCGAGTCTACCAAAGTTGGTAGAAATGAAGAAGAGAAAAGAAGAAGAGTTGAAAAAGATGGTAGAGGAAGTGAAGATTACTGTAAAGCTTGCTGCTGAAGAAGAAGAGAAGAAGGAGGAAGAACAACAAGTAGAAGAAGAAGAAGAGAAGAAGGAGGAAGATCAGAAAGTTGAAACAGAAAAACCGGTGCTGAAAGAGATTGAAGTAAGTGAATCTTCTGATCTATCAAATATTGAAATTGTTGATAAAAATGAGAACAAATGCAGGAATTGCATAGAAATGTGCAAAGCCTGTATTGAAAAAGATGAATTGATAAAAACAAAAAATAATGAATTAAGTGTCACACCCCTTTCTGCGGCGGAAGCACGAGGTGTGATCATGAAAGGTTCTCATTGCATACGAAGAGTAAACATACTACATGCTCAAAAATAACTTCAAATATTACATTACCAAAAACATATGTCAAGTGTTTACAACACTAGATAACATATTGTCTTAAAAGTCACGACTTTATTTAAAGATAACAAAGCGACATCCACGAGCATGAGTAAGACCACGCGTACATCCATCCTAGCTACCTGAAATACATGTGAGTTTTGGAAAAACGTCAACATAAAGTTGGTGTGAATTCATGCAATTTTTGTATTTCACGTTTGTATACTTTGTATGAAAACATAATTTGTATTTTGTATAAATCAAGTCTTTTGTGTACACCACGTACTCATGTATAAATCAAATATTTCTGTATGTATCAAGTGTTAATGGGTTGCAAAGCCATTAACATGTGACACGACATAGGAAGTCACCAAACCATAGGCATTTTTCTGTAGTCGATTCACGACTGAGACACAAAAACACTGCTTGGTAAAAGAGTGGCCAAGAGTAGGGCTGCCCGGAAACCCATTAGATCTAACCTTTTGTTATGCGGTCTTAGTATGTACACGATTAATGGTGCTTATGGTACCCTATTCGTGACACGATTTCTCGTATCATTCTTGTATCCATCATACCATTTGTAAACATTGTATTATTTGTAACATGTATTTCACCCCCGAAGTTATAAAACTGAAAACAGTTAAGAGAAAAGGGGGAGCATGAACTCACAACTTTGCGTTCCTGTGCGTCGTAAACTTCACCGGATTTGCCTACTTAACGTCGTAACCTATACGCGTTTTCTTAACGTTAGTCACTAAACTTGTATCGCACAAGTACAGTCACTCTCTTTTGTATTTGTATTGTTGTGTTAAAAATATTTCATATTTTTAACTACGTATCTTACTTATATTATTTACTCTAAAAATAAATATAAGTCTTTTGTGTTTTGCACTTCGCACCCGAATTATGTATCTTGTATTTTGTATGTGTATTTTTATGTTTATACTCCTCACGAGTATTTAGTGTATTTTTAAGTCTTAATACGCTAGCACGTATAACACATACTATACACACTTAGCACAAAAGTTGGTGATAAAATAATATATATTTTTCTCTCAAAAATATACATACTTATATCCATTTTTATTCTTGAAGAAATCCTCATTTCTTATCACCAAAAATTAGGGAAACCTTGGTAATACTTTTAAACACATTTTTAGGGAATAAGTTTCTCAAAAACTTATATTTTTCTAAGTGTCAAAATTTATAAAAATTTTGACAGAGTTTCCCCTAAAAATGGAGGTTTCCCATGTTTTCAAAACATGTGTTTATTTTCTTTTAAATCGTCAACAATTTCCTCATTCAACAATAAACAATATGCAACTAGTTAAAATAGATATAATCGCAGAAATACATGAACTTGTGGTTTTTCCAAAATAGGTAGTATTTTTCCAATATTTTTAGTGGATCTTTGTATAGATCAACTTCGTTTCTTGAAAGTCTCGTTTTTAAAGAAGTTACATCTTTACAACTTCCGGTCAACATTTACAAAAATAGTTATTTTGTCGAAACTTTGTGTTACACAAGTGTTTACACACTCGTGTGTTTGCTAAAATCATTCTTTTTCATGTGAGATCCGGCTTTAGAAAATATGATTTCTTGGACACTTGGTCCTTTGAAAGTACCGCTTGTAGTTCCGTAGATCTACTAGTACTGAACACCATTTCATAAGTAAAATCGATTTTACACAAGTTCAAGTTTGATGTGTGGTAGAGTTTCATCACCTAACCCTTGTTACACTTAAACAAGCTTTATGTCATAATCCATGATCATGACCAATCCGGGTTAAACGATGATCCGAGCTACCACAACATAGATCGGGCCTAAATAACCACACAAATCAAATACTACAAGATTTACACAACATTCAAGCTTTTAACCACCATTACTAGCATTTTTAGTAGACTTTTATGTATCAACTTGTATGTTTACGAGTTTTAGCCGTTACATAACACTTTAACCACTTCAAAATAGTTCGAGAGTGTGATTCAAGCAACTTACTACTAGCTCGAGGCTAGGGAAGAATTTAAGCGCAAAATGAGTGGATAAAAGCAAGAGAGTGAGGTCCTTCGCCTTCCGTTTGCACCAAGCTTCCTTATACGAGATCCTTAACGCTTGTAGATACTTGGAATAGCTCGAAATAAAATCGAAAAATTGATGGAGGGTGGTGGGGTGTTCGGCCGTGAGTGATAGAGAGGGAGAGAGGAGTGTGAGTTGTGTTGTGAGTGTTGTGATGATCATGTTGTGCTAAACTTGGATCTTATAGACAATTCTTAAGGTTAATACTCAAGGGTTAATGTGTCTAGATGATATTAGACAAGTGAGATTATTTAAATCAACAAGGATAAGAGGTGTCCCCCTCTTGGGGACGGTTTGGTTAAGGGGGGGGGGGGGTCTTGGTCCGATTCCAACTAGTAGTTAGGATATTAGTTAGGTTAATCTAGTTAAGTTAAGTGATTAACCCGGTTACTAGTGTGTTGTGTTTTACAGTGGGTGTTAGGGTATTCGGGGACCCTAACTGGCTCAGAAAAAGATAAGTAATGTTATTAACAATATTTTCATGTTCCGGGTATAGTCCGGTTGTTCGGTTGCATACCGATTCGTTAAAGTGCTAAATTGCACATTTTAGTGTTTAATAAGTATCTTTTTATAATACTATCGATTCCCAACACTTAGGGAAATATTCTGGATAATAAAACGACATTTCTGCAAAATATTCATGTGTCTAAATGCTGAATTATTGCTGAATTATATAAATTCTGCACTTAAAGTGCGTTTCGGATGCTTTTTAGTGCTTAATTTTGCTTTCGCATTGTATATATATTAAACCCTCGTATGTACTCTTGGGTTTTAATGCATTCTTGTTGTCGGACCTACACCTAGGCTCCAATTTTATTGCCTGACTGCTTTCTGCAGTTCTGTTGACACAGTGTGTCTTACCGGTGAGTTTACTAGTATTTTTGACACAACGCTCTCGTTTATGCATAAAGCAATATTTTGTAGTATACAACATGCATGAATTCACTTGTTTAGTATGTAATCAGACATGGCTGACAATTAAGCACATAATTGCAGTCATTAAGCAGTAATTAAAGTGTACGGAAATTACCGGTTTGGGCCAGTTGTCACAGTCTCCCCCCGTTAAAAGAATTTCGTCCCGAAATTCAGGCTGAACTAACTCTCGCTGGAGTCTTCTTGAATAGGTGGGGATACTTTTTCTTGAACTGGTCTTCACGTTCCCATGTGTACTCGGGTCCGTGCTTAGAGCTCCAACGTACTTTGACAAGTTTTACGCTGCTCCTCCTGGTCTTGTTGACTTTCCAGTCGGTAACCTCAACGGGTTGTTCTGTAAATCGGAGGGCTTCATCAATATGCACTTCATCCATTGGGATGATCACGCTTTCTTGTGTTGGACTCTTCTTCAGGTTGGATACATGAAACGTATCATGTACTCCATTAAGTTCTTCCGGTAACTCCAACTTGTATGCCACGGTACCAATTCTCTTCAATATTCTGAATGGTCCGATATATCGTGGATTCAGCTTTCCACGCTTTCCAAATCTGACTACGCCCTTCCATGGTGAGACTTTTAACAACACCTTGTCTCCCACCTTGAATTCTACTGATTTCCTTTTCGGATCGGCGTAGCTCTTTTGTCGATCTCGAGCCGCCTTAATGCGCTCTCGGATCTGCGCAATCTTGTCGGTTGTCTCTTGTACAAGTTCAGGACCAACCATACGCTTATCTCCGGCATCTGCCCAACATAAGGGCGATCGGCATTTGCGGCCATACAGAGCTTCGAACGGTGCGGCTTTTATGCTCGTATGATAGCTGTTATTGTAGGAAAACTCAACTAAAGGTAGATGAGTATCCCAGCTACCGCCTAGATCCATGACACATGCGCGGAGCATATCTTCTAACGTTTGTATAGTCCGTTCGCTCTGGCCGTCTGTTTGCGGATGGAATGCCGTGCTTAGATCTAACTGAGATCCAAAGGCTTCCTGAAATGATTGCCAGATTCTCGAGACAAAGCGTCCATCTCTGTCTGAAATGATTGAGATTGGCACTCCATGACGTGCCACAATTTCCCTTAAGTATATCTCTGCAAGCTTTCCAGTGCTATCCTTCTCTCAGATTGGTAGGAAATGCGCAGACTTCGTCAATCGATCAACTATTACCCATATCATATCGTGCCCTCTCGGGGTCCTGGGTAATTTCGTTATGAAGTCCATCGAGATTTGTTCCCACTTCCATACGGGAATCTCTGGTTGTTGTAGTAGGCCGGACGGTTTCTGATATTCTGCCTTAACCTTAGCACAGGTTAGGCATTTTCCAACATAGACAGCAACGTCGCTCTTGAGTCTCGGCCACCAATAGTATTCTTTCAAATCTTGATACATTTTATCTGATCCTGGATGGATCGAGTATCTCGATTTATGCTCTTCATTAAGGATGACTTCTCGTATGCCACCATAGAGTGGAACCCAAATACGCTTCTTGAAGTATAAGGCTCCCTCTTCGTTTGGCACCATGTATTTCAGCATACCCCGTAGGTATTCAGCTTTACGGTTCTCCCCTTTAAGAGCTTCTTGTTGTGCATCACGAATGCGTGCAGCGAGGTTCGTTCGAATCGTCATTTCCAATGCTCGAACCCTTAGGGTCTTAACCCTTTCTTTTCGGCTCAATGCGTCCGCTACAACGTTTGCCTTTCCAGGATGGTACTTAATCTCACAGTCATAATCGTTCAGCAGCTCGACCCAACGTCGCTGGCGCATATTCAATTCCTTCTGGTCAAATATGTGTTGTAAGCTTTTGTGATCTGTGAAGATTGTACATCGAGTACCATATAAATAATGTCGCCAAATCTTCAAGGCGAATACCACTGCACCCAGCTCCAGGTCGTGAGTGGTATAATTTCTCTCGTGAACCTTCAGTTGTCTTGAAGCATAAGCGATGACTTTTTGGCGTTGCATGAGCACGCAACCCAAGCCTTGTCGTGAGGCGTCGCAGTATACCACGAAGTCTTCAGTGCCTTCGGGTAACGATAGTATCGGTGCATCGCAGAGCTTGTTCTTAAGTAGCTAAAAGGCTTCTTCTTGTTTGTGACCCCAGTCGTATTTCCTGTCTTTCTGTGTAAGGGTCGTTAGCGGTTGAGCTATCTTTGAGAAATTCTCGATGAATCGTCGGTAATAGCCCGCTAAGCCCAAAAATTGTCGAACTTCAGTTGGGGTCTTGGGATCTTCCCAATTCTTTATTGCTTCAATCTTGGACGGGTCTACATGTATGCCCTTCTCATTCACCACGTGACCAAGAAATTGTACTTCGCGAATCCAGAATTCGCATTTCGAGAACTTTGCATAAAGTTTCTCTTTCTTCAGTAGTTCCAGAATAGTTCTGAGATGTTGCTCGTGCTCTTCTTTCGTTCGCGAGTAAATCAGGATATCATCGATAAATACAATCACGAATTTATCGAGATATGGTTTGCATACGCGGTTCATTAGATCCATAAAGACCGCTGGTGCATTCGTCAGCCCAAACGACATCACAAGAAATTCGTAGTGCCCATAGCGTGTTCTGAATGCAGTCTTTGGCACGCTTTCATCTTGGATTCTCAGCTGATGGTATCCAGATCGAAGGTCGATCTTGGAATAGTAGCTTGATCCTTGCAGTTGATCAAACAAGTCATCAATCCTCGGTAGCGGATACCGATTCTTCATCGTGAGCTTGTTCAGTTCCCTATAATCGATACACATCCGCAGTGTTCCGTCCTTCTTCTTCACGAATAATACTGGAGCTCCCCAGGGTGAGAAGCTTGGCCTTATGAATCCTTTATCCAACAACTCCTGAAGCTGTGTAGATAATTCTTGCATTTCGGATGGCGCAAGTCGATATGGAGCCTTGGCTACAGGAGCGGCTCCTGGAACCAAGTCTATGTGGAATTCGACTTGTCGTTGCGGAGGTAGTCCTGGCAGATCTTCAGGGAACACATCAGGAAATTCCTTCACCACAGGAATGTCTTCGAGTTTTGGCTCCACAGCCTTCTTATCTAAAACGTGTGCTAGGAAAGCAACACATCCTTTCCTTAAGCACTTCTGTGCCTTCATACAACTGATGATTCGTAGAGGCGCGTTTCGTCTTTCTCCATGTACGATGAGAGTTTCATCATTCGTCAGAGGGATGCGAATGATTTTCTCATGACAAATGACTTCAGCTTTGTTCTTGGACAACCAGTCCATCCCGACCACTACATCGAAGCTACCTAATTGAATAGGTAAGAGGTCGATGCTAAATCTTCGTTCACCAAGTTCTAGCGTGCAGCCTCTAACAACTTCGCTCGATTCAACAAGTTTACCATTGGCTAGTTCTATGGAATAAGGAATTTCTAATCTACTAGATTCTATTCCAAGTATGCGTTTAAATTCCACAGACATGAAACTATAATCGGCGCCAGTGTCGAATAATATGGATGCAAAGTGATTGTTAATGAGGAACGTACCGTTGACCACATTAGGGTCCTCGCGTGCGTCTCTTGCTCCAATCACAAATGCTCGGGCCTGAGCATTGTTTCTTTCTGGGCAGTCCTTTATGAAATGATCTTTGCTTCCACATCTGAAGCATCCTTGGTTTCGCCCATTCCCGTTGCCAGCACCATTTCCATTTCCACCATTGTTCCTATCATCAGCCCCATTACGATTTCCATTCCCGTTCCTCTTACTCCAGCAGTCTTCAGTGCGGTGACCCAACTTTCCACACTTGTCACACTTTGAGATGCGACAAGCTCCCTCGTGGTGGCGTTTACACCGATGGCATTTGGGCAAGGTGCCCAGGTATCCCCTTGCTGGTGCGTCGTTCATGGCTGCAAGAGGTTTCGCCCCTTGAGGCGGGTTAGGGTCACGCTTCTTGTTGGAACCTTTGTTGTTACGAGTTGCTTGATTCAAGTTTGCATATTTCCTTTTCTTGTCGCCAGACGACTCAGCATGCGTCTCGGCATTTTCTGTTGGGTTCAGTGATAGCATCTTCATTCGAACACAATTTTCAGTAAGGCTGACAGCCAGAGTTACAGCCTCGGTGATTGTTTGTGGTTTGGCTGACGTCACCATGCCACGAAACTCTGAGGCCAGTCCCCAAATGTAGCGTTCAACACGCTTGAATTCGGGAGTCACCATGTAGGGAAGCACTCTGGACAGATCGTGGAACCTTCGAGTATAACCATTAATGTCAGCACCTTCCATGGTCAAGTGCCAGAACTCCGTCTCCAGCCTTTGGAGTTCAGCACGAGAGCAGTACTTCTCTCTCATTCTTTCCTTCAGTTCCTCCCAAGTTAAGCCATAAGCGGCATCATCGCCCAAGGTTTGGACTTGCAGGTTCCACCAAGTCAGAGCTTCATCGACAAACAACCCAGTAGCAAAGGTGACTTGTTGATCCGCGGTACACTTGCTCATGCGGATAGTAGCTTCAGTCTTCTCCGTCCAGCGCACAAATGCTACTGCACCTCCTGTGCCATCATAGTTCATCGGCTTGCAGTCGAGGAACTGCTTGAAAGTGCAGCCTGGAATTGATTCAACCAATTCACATGTGAGCAATCGAAGAAATAATGAAACAAAGACCGTTCATAAATTTCCTCATGCTTAGCATAGTGTCTTAAAGTTACCTTGAGCTGCATTGCCTCCAGACGAATCTCCATTCCCATTACGCCTAGCGTTGCTTGGTCCTCCACTGTCTTGAGTTCGATTCGCCTCGTACTGGGCGATAGCAGCGGAGATCCTTTCCTCCAGTAGGGCGTTCAGCTCATCCGCAGTTCTTGGTAGTGGGGGAGGAGGAGGTTGATCGTCATTGCGAGCATTCACAGCTTTCCTGGGTGCCATGTTCTGACAGAACATAACACAACAGGGTTAAACTTTTGTTTGATATCGTCATACTAGACAGTAGTAGTATATATATATTCACATATATATACCACATAAGTGACATCAAACAATTATTACTCTAGCAAAGTACTTAGTAGGCTTATACTGAGGGAATCTATACGTGACAAGACTTGCTGTGATTTTTATGCACTGAATTCCATAATTATGTATGCATCCATAATTACGTAACTCCTTGCACAGTCCGCACAGTTCGTTTCATCCTCGTATTTTCTTCCTTCAGGTAGGCCATTGCTTTCAGGTAAAGTCACATATACTTGTGACATTCTACTTCTAGTACATGCTAATTATCACACATAATTGCAAGTAATTTCTAGTCAATGACAAGTGCTACTCAAGTGCACTCTAAGTCTCGTAGTGTCTTTTGTAGACTCATGTAGACAGTTTCATGTAGTGGATGTCGCGGGACGTTTTATGCAATGAAAACTCTTTGAAAAATTGTTTTCGTGAAAGGATCCTAGAGATTGTAGACTAGACTCGAGAAGGAATCCTGGTTCACTACAATCGCAGCTCTGATACCAATCTGTCACACCCCTTTCTGCGGCGGAAGCACGAGGTGTGATCATGAAAGGTTCTCATTGCATACGAAGAGTAAACATACTACATGCTCAAAAATAACTTCAAATATTACATTACCAAAAACATATGTCAAGTGTTTACAACACTAGATAACATATTGTCTTAAAAGTCACGACTTTATTTAAAGATAACAAAGCGACATCCACGAGCATGAGTAAGACCACGCGCACATCCATCCTAGCTACCTGAAATACATATGAGTTTTGGAAAAACGTCAACATAAAGTTGGTGTGAATTCATGCAATTTTTGTATTTCACGTTTGTATACTTTGTATGAAAACATAATTTGTATTTTGTATAAATCAAGTCTTTTGTGTACACCACGTACTCATGTATAAATCAAATATTTCTGTATGTATCAAGTGTTAATGGGTTGCAAAGCCATTAACATGTGACACGACATAGGAAGTCACCAAACCATAGGCATTTTTCTGTAGTCGATTCATGACTGAGACACAAAAACACTGCTTGGTAAAAGAGTGGCCAAGAGTAGGGCTGCCCGGAAACCCATTAGATCTAACCTTTTGTTCTGCGGTCTTAGTATGTACACGATTAATGGTGCTTATGGTACCCTATTCGTGACACGATTTCTCGTATCATTCTTGTATCCATCATACCATTTGTAAACATTGTATTATTTGTAACATGTATTTCACCCCCGAAGTTATAAAACTGAAAACAGTTAAGAGAAAAGGGGGAGCATGAACTCACAACTTTGCGTTCCTGTGCGTCGTAAACTTCACCGGATTTGCCTACTTAACGTCGTAACCTATACGCGTTTTCTTAACGTTAGTCACTAAACTTGTATCGCACAAGTACAGTCACTCACTTTTGTATTTGTATTGTTGTGTTAAAAATATTTCATATTTTTAACTACGTATCTTACTTATATTATTTCCTCTAAAAATAAATATAAGTCTTTTGTGTTTTGCACTTCGCACCCGAATTATGTATCTTGTATTTTGTATGTGTATTTTTATGTTTATACTCCTCACGAGTATTTAGTGTATTTTTAAGTCTTAATACGCTAGCACGTATAACACATACTATACACACTTAGCACAAAAGTTGGTGATAAAATAATATATATTTTTCTCTCAAAAATATACATACTTATATCCATTTTTATTCTTGAAGAAATCCTCATTTCTTATCACCAAAAATTAGGGAAACCTTGGTAATACTTTTAAACACATTTTTAGGGAATAAGTTTCTCAAAAACTTATATTTTTCTAAGTATCAAAATTTATAAAAATTTTGACAGAGTTTCCCCTAAAAATGGAGGTTTCCCATGTTTTCAAAACATGTGTTTATTTTCTTTTAAATCGTCAACAATTTCCTCATTCAACAATAAACAATATGCAACTAGTTAAAATAGATATAATCGCAGAAATACATGAACTTGTGGTTTTTCCAAAATAGGTAGTATTTTTCCATTATTTTTAGTGGATCTTTGTATAGATCAACTTCGTTTCTTGAAAGTCTTGTTTTTAAAGAAGTTACATCTTTACAACTTCCGGTCAACATTTACAAAAATAGTTATTTTGTCGAAACTTTGTGTTACACAAGTGTTTACACACTCGTGTGTTTGCTAAAATCATTCTTTTTCATGTGAGATCCGGCTTTAGAAAATATGATTTCTTGGACACTTGGTCCTTTGAAAGTACCGCTTGTAGTTCCGTAGATCTACTAGTTCTGAACACCATTTCATAAGTAAAATCGATTTTACACAAGTTCAAGTTTGATGTGTGGTAGAGTTTCATCACCTAACCCTTGTTACACTTAAACAAGCTTTATGTCATAATCCATGATCATGACCAATCCGGGTTAAACGATGATCCGAGCTACCACAACATAGATCGGGCCTAAATAACCACACAAATCAAATACTACAAGATTTACACAACATTCAAGCTTTTAACCACCATTACTAGCATTTTTAGTAGACTTTTATGTATCAACTTGTATGTTTACGAGTTTTAGCCGTTACATAACACTTTAACCACTTCAAAATAGTTCGAGAGTGTGATTCAAGCAACTTACTACTAGCTCGAGGCTAGGGAAGAATTTAAGCGCAAAATGAGTGGATAAAAGCAAGAGAGTGAGGTCCTTCGCCTTCCGTTTGCACCAAGCTTCCTTATACGAGATCCTTAACGCTTGTAGATACTTGGAATAGCTCGAAATAAAATCGAAAAATTGATGGAGGGTGGTGGGGTGTTCGGCCGTGAGTGATAGAGAGGGAGAGAGGAGTGTGAGTTGTGTTGTGAGTGTTGTGATGATCATGTTGTGCTAAACTTGGATCTTATAGACAATTCTTAAGGTTAATACTCAAGGGTTAATGTGTCTAGATGATATTAGACAAGTGAGATTATTTAAATCAACAAGGATAAGAGGTGTCCCCCTCTTGGGGACGGTTTGGTTAAGGGGGGGGGGGGTCTTGGTCCGATTCCAACTAGTAGTTAGGATATTAGTTAGGTTAATCTAGTTAAGTTAAGTGATTAACCCGGTTACTAGTGTGTTGTGCTTTACAGTGGGTGTTAGGGTATTCGGGGACCCTAACTGGCTCAGAAAAAGATAAGTAATGTTATTAACAATATTTTCATGTTCCGGGTATAGTCCGGTTGTTCGGTTGCATACCGATTCGTTAAAGTGCTAAATTGCACCTTTTAGTGTTTAATAAGTATCTTTTTATAATACTATCGATTCCCAACACTTAGGGAAATATTCTGGATAATAAAACGACATTTCTGCAAAATATTCATGTGTCTAAATGCTGAATTATTGCTGAATTATATAAATTCTGCACTTAAAGTGCGTTTCGGGTGCTTTTTAGTGCTTAATTTTGCTTTCGCATTGTATATATATTAAACCCTCGTATGTACTCTTGGGTTTTAATGCATTCTTGTTGTCGGACCTACACCTAGGCTCCAATTTTATTGTCTGACTGCTTTCTGCAGTTCTGTTGACACAGTGTGTCTTACCGGTGAGTTTACTAGTATTTTTGACGCAACGCTCTCGTTTATGCATAAAGCAATATTTTGTAGTATACAACATGCATGAATTCACTTGTTTAGTATGTAATCAGACATGGCTGACAATTAAGCACATAATTGCAGTCATTAAGCAGTAATTAAAGTGTACGGAAATTACCGGTTTGGGCCAGTTGTCACATTAAGCAAACTTGAAAATGGTTTCACAACAAAATGTAAAGATATGATTGAAAAAGAAGAAGTTTTGAAACTAAAAGTTGAAAAATTGACATAGAAATGTCAAGGTCTTGAAAAGGATAATGATGTTTATAGACAACTGTGTTCTGCAAAATGTGTTGATTGTGTTGAAAAAGAAACTAAATTTCAAGATTTTCAAAAAGAGTATGATTCTTTAAAGTGGTCGAGTCAGAGAGTACAAGAAGCTTATGATACTTTGAAGAGTCAAGTCAAAAGTTTTGATCAAAGATTGTCTGAAACTTTAGTAACTAAAGAAATGTATGAGAGACAGTTTAAAGAAAAGCAACTTGGATTAAACAAGTGTGTTGATGAAATTGCCAATCTCAAACAAGTTTTGGCTGAAAAAGAAAAGGTTGTTACCAAACTTCAAAGTTATCATAACTCTTCGTACATTCTCGAACGCATTTTCAACATCACACCAGATGATAAAGATACTGACAAAAATACAAAAGGAATTGGTTCAGAATTTCATCAGGTACCACCACCATTGAGAAACAATTATACTTTTTATGATGAGGAAAAGGTGGCAAAAGGTCTGAACATAGTTGACCAATTACCTGAAAGTATCGATGTGACTTACTCCAAATCTGATGAAGCTAATGATTCAGAGGTGGTAAGTAAGGTTGTTGAAAGCGTTCTGAAAGATGAGTCAAACAAAGGTAAGTCTGAATCACATGATGAAAATGAGGGAAATTTTCATGATGGCTATCTTAAACAGACAAAATCCGAGAAAAATTTGAATGATGATTCAAAAGGATTGGTTTACACCATGATTGGATTAGACAAATTATTCTTGGATGTTGTATTCCCGATTCAGAATGTGATTTCAGAAAAGGTAGATAAAGTTTTCAAAATGGTTGAGATTGAGAAGTCTAAGATTCCAAAGTTTGCTGGTAAAGGTCACAAAACTTTTTATAACAAACCTGGTTTCAAAAAGAAAAACATGAAGGCTGGGTTGGGTTATAAAAGGAAACAAAATTGGAAGAAAAATGAAGTGCCAAATTCTCAGGCAAAAATGAGTTTTGTTCAAGGAAAAAGTTTTGAAGAAGAGGAAAAACTCAAATTTCGACAACAGTCTATTGAAGAGTTTTGTGCTCAAAAGAAAAGGCAACAACCACAGGTTAAAGATGTTTCAAAAAGAACATGTTTTAAGTGTGATCAATTAGGACATCTTGCACGAAAGTGTCCGAATCTGAAACCTGTGGATGTTGACAAAAAGAAGCTTGAAAATTTTGAGAAACAAAAATCTGAGGGTGTGAAACAAAGGTCAGCCAGATTTGATTCAAAACAAACTTGGAGGTACAACACAAACAAGTTTGTTTCAAATCAAAATTGGAAACCAAAACATACTAGATCTGATTCAATACAAACACAGATTTTTCACACACCCAGATTTAGAACAACGCAAAGTTGGCAAAAATCCGTTGATATGACAAAACCCAAAGAGTTTTGGAAACCAAAAGTTGTTCAAAATCAAAATGTTCAAAAGGAGTCACATTTTTACAAAAGAGGTACTCCAAAAGGTCAAAATTGGAGTATTAAGAAACAAGTGACTTTGGTAAAAGATGAGAAAGTTGAAGTAAAAGATGAAAAAGTCTTTGTTCAGAATGACAAAGATTTTCCAAAATTGAATGAATCATATTGTATTGAAATGCCTAAGGTCAAACAAACCTGGGCTAAATTGTTCAAGTAATCAAGTAGTTTGAATGTGCAGGTGCTCAACAAATCTAAAGATTGTGAAATTGGAAGTTGGAGCAGCCTGGCACTACAGGAGGAGAAGGCTGTTGAACCCTGGTTTGGTTAAACAGGGAGATTGTTTGTTTTTCTGTACATAAAAAAAAAATTGTGTGTTGATTGAATATGCCGAAACCCTCACGGCTGAACAAACATGATTTCTTTCACAAGATTGAAAAACGGTTTTCAAACTGTCGAAAATCAATGGGTTGTAAATCATGGGGGTACTTTATATTAGTTTTTCTGCAAAACAGAGCACAGTTAGCAGAAAATGGATGGCGAGACAAAGCTATCAGCATCGTGTTGTCAAATTTTCTTTAAATGATTTTGCATTTTAGGGGGAGATATATTTGTTGTCAGAAAATCCAAAAACATTAGAAAATTTTGAAAAAGCCAAAAACATGATAAAATTTAAAAATTGAGTTTTTGCGTAAAAAGAGGAGATGATAGTATATAGTAGACAGTTACAGTATGCTAAAGAAATGTAATGATTAAATGGCGTTAAACAGTCTCACTGATGATATGCCGATAGATTTTTATACATTTAGTAAATTTTTTCGGGATATAAACATAAATTCAAACTTGCTTATTTCGTGGGGAACACTACTTGGATATATAGGTAACCCTTGAAATCTCGTTTGAAGGACCCCTCTTTCTGAGATACTAGGTCTTTATACTCAGTGATATCTGGGGTATTATCCCGGGACTTCTGATTTTGCGGAAGCAATGGCCTAGTCCCCGGAGAATACTTTCTGCATTGCTTGAAATATAGCGCAGCCCTCAGCAAATTGATGAAACAAAAAAATTCATAGTCATTGCTGTTGAAACAAAAGATCCTCTAAAGGGGACACACCGAAAAGACGAAGCCGTCATCTCTCTGCGTATACGGAAGTATCGACCTGAGCTCTCATGGCCCTCGCATCTAACCCCTTACAGATATCATCTAGGTATACTCACCTGTAAGACTGAATATTGGGATCTGGATACGGGAGTATATTCAAGAGGTGGGACACATGAATGAGTTTAAGTTCTTAATACACCTAATTCGTATCCTGAATCAGTTGAACTTTGTGTGAAAATTTAAGTGGACAAATATATCGACAATCTAAGTGAATTGTTTAATTCTTAAAGTGTAAATAAGCTCAACGGTACTTGTGACTTGTCAAAAACTGATATGATCCTCTGACGCATACTCAAACAAAAATATTGTCTGTAAATATGTTTGTACATATTTCTTTACTGCTTTATATTGTCAGAAAATACAAAAAGATTTTTTATTCTGCTTTATTTTCGTCAACCGATGTCTGAGATGCTGAGTGTCAAAATCTAAGTAAGCTGATTGTGTTTCTGAAAATAAAACAAGTTCATTAATTTGAAACTTAAATTTTTTTTAAAAAAAATCAAAAACAGTTTGTGATATCTCCAAGGTCATTAAGTTGAACTTGGATGATTAATTGTGGGGGATTTGGTTGTTTATATTGTTAAAGAGTCCGTTTTCGATGAAACTACCAAATTCTTGAGAAGTGATTTAGGAATTTTGAATTGTCAAGTTATAATTCCTAAAAGTTTGAAATGTTGTTACTTATAGATGTATGAGTGTTGCAGGTTATGTACCAGACTACGATCCTGAAAGCATAGTCTAAGGGGGAGTCTGAAGACGAGCTCAAAGCAAGGGGGAGCTTGTAACCGGAAAGAATAGGTGTCGATCCCTAAAGCACGGAAACTTGATGAAATGGGGAGCCTGAAGAAGCTAAAGAAAAGGATTGATGGATGCTTACAATGATAGACATTTTGGAAAGAGCTTGAAGACTGGTCAAGACTGAAGAGGTGTCATTATAGAGATTAGACACTGAAGACTTTGTCAATATCCAAGGGGGAGTCTGTTAGTGCACTATGTCTATTGACTTCGTCTTGTATCATGTAATGAGATAGGATAGGATAACCAGTGTTCGAGGTGCGAGAAATAGTTTTTGAGGATAAGCATGTGAGTTTTGCTTGAAAGTGACATGGAACAAGTTCAAGCGAAACCTGATCAGTTGAGTTCGCTTGAACCTGTCCTGGTCAGCTTCAAGCGAAACCTTCATCACTATAAATAGGTTCACTTGGTTATTCATTTGTAACAGTTCGGATCTGAGTAGCGAAGCTCTGCCGGATCGTCTCCAGGTTGTAAATCAGTATTATATCAATATAAGAGACGTTTAAATTGAATCGAGTGTCCGTTTCTTTGATTCCGCCTCTGATTCGGATAGAAAGCTCTTCTGATTGACTAGTTCGGGTCAAACAACGATCCTACAGATGAAAATTTAGATATAGGTTTATTTAAATTATACAATAAGTCCATTTGAATTAACTCAAAATTAAAGAAGAAGTGACTCTTATAATACTTGTTAATAAATGGTCCATATGAGCGAACAACCGCAACTATCACCACATACACAACCACCACCATTGCCAACATAATCGCCATTGTCATCAAAACAATCGCCACCACCTCCCTGACCCAAATGCTGTCAGTAACCGACATTGCGAACACCCATCATCATTGGCTGTAAAAATAAATTAATTCATTCTAATACTTCTTTTTATCTAAAAGGTCAAACTCAAATCCAAATCTCGTATTAATCCGAACACGTTTTGACCCAAACCAAAGTGATACTTTTCTATACCAATTCGTTTAAACCCAAACTATTTATAGTTAAACCCGTTCCTACCAAGACCTAGGTTGACATGAATCTTTTCGACTCAGCATCCAACTGACCCAACTCACATGTTTTACCAAACTTAAAAAAACCCATTCGGTCCAACAAAATCAAATAACGTAACTTGTATACTAAAAACTCCCATGAAACAAAACTATATTGTAGTATTTACTCGTTTCAAGTCGGGGCGTTTTTTAAATTCTAAACTTGAAATTCAAATAAATCATAGAGTAAACTGTAATTTTACCCCCTGTGGTTAGATGTGATTGGCACTCTTACCCCCTAAAACGAAAATCTTGTTGTCTTACCCCTTAACTATTGAAAAACGCTACACTATTACCCCCCCGGTGTTAAAAAAACTTAACAGTTCTGTTAACTGGGATGTTAAATGACTATATTACCCTTTCTTATTACACCCTATGCTTTGTTGTAAGAAAACGTATTACCCCCCGGTGTTAGGAAACCATTCCTGCTTAATGTTTTTGACTTTCGATAGTCAACATTATCAATTTGTTGACTAATCGAAGGTTAAAGCCTGCTTAATTAGAGGTTTATGCAGCAAGTTCAATTAAAAAATGCATACATATAGCAATTAATGCCCCTAAACGAACCCAAACTGCATACATGCTGCCAATCACCAAAATGCATACAACAAGTTCGATTAAAAATGCAAATGACAAGCTGCAAATGATCAAACATGCTACAAATGATAATGATGGTCTAACCTGCTAAACAGCAAGTTCATTTTGACCTTTTACCTTATTCAAACATGCTGCAAATGATCATTTTGACCTTTTACCTAATTCAAACATGCTACAAATGATCAAAATGATCAACATGCTAAGCTGCTGCAAATGAATTAAACTTGCTAAGCTGCTGCAAATGAATTAAACAGGCTGTAATGCTATAACTTATCATCATAATTAAGTTATAATTAGATCATTTTATATGAAGACTGTAACATGAACATACAAGATACAAAATTAACATCATATTTAAGTTATCCTACTTCAAAGTACTAGTAAAATCATAGTTAAGTTAACCTACAAAATACACATTACTAGTCCTTAACAGAATGTACTTATATTAGGAATGTGAATATATTATATGTTGATGTAAATCTCTCCAATAGAATAGGAGATATGTTATCTTGTATATATACATTTGATAGATCAATGAAGGAGGCAAGGGTTTGTATTCTAACATGGTATCAAACCATTAACCTAGTATCGATCTCATCGCCCCCTCTCTTTCTTCTGCGCCAGTTTTCTTCTTCCCCTCCTTCATCGATCTCATCATGTATGCCCCTATTCATCCTGCAGTCACCGTATCCAATATCAAAGCCTTAATCCCCATTACCCTCGACATTGAAAACGGTCACTATACCGCCTGGTCGGAATTATTCAAGATCCATTGCATATCTTATGATGTCTATGATCATCTTCAGCCAAAGAAGCATGCTGATACATCTTCGTCTTCCGACAAAGAACAAGCCAAAGACAAAGCTATGCCCTCTCCGTCGTGGGAGCGTCTTGACTCCATTATCTTACAATGGATTTATGGGACGATCTCCACCGACCTTCTCCACACCATCTTGAAGCCAAACACTAACGCACATGCTGCATGGCCGGCTTTGGCGAATATCTTTCAAGACAACAAGGCTACCCGTACCATTGACCTCAACAACAAGTTTGCTAATACTCGACTGGAACAATTTCCTTCTATGACCGCTTACTGTCAAGCACTCAAGGTCATCTATGACCAACTCACCAATGTTGGTTCACCCATCACCGAAGAACAGTTGGTTCTACAACTTCTTATGGGGCTTACGGAACCGTATGAAAGCACGGCCACTATCATCCAACAAACTAATCCTCTACCGGATTTTTATGAGACACGGTCCAGGCTTCGCATAGCGGAAACAAGAAAAGTGAACCAGGTTCGCAGTGTGGCTCAGACTGCTGCTTCCGCTCTCATGGCAACATCGGACACACGTGTTCCCCCACCACCGGACACGTATGAAAACCGCTCCAATTCAGGCTGTTATGACACCCGATCGGACACTAGCCGTGAGCATTCTACACGCGGACGAGGTCGCGGTCGCGGTCGTGGCCGTGGACGCGGCGGGTCAGCCGGTTGGGGACGTGGAAATAACTCTCAATAGGCTCCGGTGCAGCCCGGGTATCCTCCTTGGCCGTATGGATTCAACACATGGCTTGGCCCATCTCCCAACTATTCTCCTTGGGCCCCTTGGTCAACTATGCCACCTTGTCCCTATCCTACGGTCCCACAGTGAACTACTAATAACAATGCAGGCATTCTAGGACCACGCCCGGCACAATCATATGCAGCTAACTATGCACCGACTGACGTTGATCAACCCATCTACACCATGGATATAGGTGCGACCTCGAATATGACCCCTCTCCCTGACAATTTCTCTTCTTTTTTTAATGATGGCATTTTTAAAAATATACTCGTGGGTAATGGCAAAACTATTCCGGATCTTGGGCATGGCAATCAAACACTTAAACCACCTTTTCCACCATTCAAATTAAATCAAGTTTTATATGCTCCCTCTTTAATTAAAAACTTGATTTCTGTTCGTCGCTTTACCACTGACAATTGTGTTTCCATTGAATTTAATCCTTTTGGTTTTGTTGTGAAGGACCTCAAGACCCGGACCCCTATCCTACGATGCAATAGTCCGGGGGATCTCTACACCCTTGATCCTACACAAATTACCAAGTTTACTACACCATCCACTTTTGCAACCATCTCTCAAGACATATGGCATCAACGTCTCGGTCACCCAGGATCCAATTTACTTCATTCTCTAAAACAATCTAAATTTATTCATTGTAATAGCGTGAAACCTAATTTTTGTTAGTCATGTGTTTTTGGGAAACAAGTTAGACTACCTTTTGTTGATTCTTATAATACTACATTCATGTCATTTGATATTGTTCACAGTGACCTTTGGACCTCTCCAATTCTCAGTTGTGGAGGTCATCGATATTATTTTTCGTTTCTGGATGATTATAGCAATTTTCTTTGGACATACCCTCTTGCTAACAAATCACAAGTTTTCTCTACTTTCTCCACCTTTGCAAATCTCATTAACACTCAATTTAATCTTAAAATTAAACAATTTCAATGTGATAACGGACTCGAATATGCAAACTCTTCATTTCAACAATTTTGTAATCACAATGGCATGCACTTCTGTTTTTCGTGTCCTCATACTTCATCCCAAAATGGCAAAGCGGAACGGAAAATACGCACAATCAACAATCTTGTTCGCACCATCTTAGCTCAAGCGTCTCTTCCAAATACATATTGGCAACAGGCCTTAGAAGTTGCCATATATCTTCTCAATATCCTACCTAGCAAACTTCTTTGATACAACTCTCCTACTCAGCGCTTATATCTCACTCGTCCATCCTATGATCACCTACGCATATTTGGGTGTCTATGTTTTCCTCTCATACCCTCCACGACTATCCATAAATTGGATTATCGTTCTATGCCTTGCGTTTTTCTCGGGTATCCCCTAACCATCGTGGCTACAAGTGCCTTGACTTAGCTACACACAAAATTATTATTAGTCGCCACGTTATTTTTTATGAAACCACATTTCCTTATGCCAACCGCCCGTCATCAGGCCTTCAGTCGTATGATTTTCTTGACTCCTCTACACACCCACTATTATGGTCTACTGTTCCCACATCAATTCCCCAACCTTCCTCTACTACACCCACTAGCCCACATCCCTTCACACCCATCGACCCAACTGACCATCATAATACTCTCCATACCCCAACTCAAAGCCCACCCCAAAGCCCACTCTCTACTGCTCATAATACTAACCCACCCGATCCCACCCACCTTTTTACTCAGCCCGTTCACACACATCAATCGGCCCAATCTCCATCCCCTCATCTTTCGGCCCAATCTTCCTCCCCTCTTAATTTGGCCCAAACCGACTCCCCACCCTCAACAAATCCCACACATCAACAGGCCCAACCCGATCCCATACCTTCAGCGAATCAACCTGATCCTTCACACTCTCAACCTTCTCATCCTACTTCTACCCGTACTATGCGTACTCGCGCCATGGATGGTATTTCCAAGCCACGGCGGTTTCTTAATCTCCTTACTACATCCGTCACCTCTTTACCCAAAACACCAAAGGATTCCTTGTCTGTTCCGCAATGGTTTAACGCCATGACCCTTGAGTTTAATGCCCTTATTAAAAATAAGACGTGGGAACTTGTCCCCCGGCAACCCAACATGAATGTTCTACGTAGTTTGTGGTTGTTTCGTCATAAATACAGGTCAGATGGTACACTTGAATGGTACAAAGCACGGTTGGTTTGTGATGGTAGTAATCAACAAATTGGGGTGGACTGTGGAGATACTTTTAGTCCGGTTGTTAAATCGGCTACTATTAGTACCGTTTTATCTCTTGCCTTGTCTCAATCGTGGAAGATTCATCAATTGGATGTTACAAATGTGTTTCTACACGGTAATTTGCATGAGACCGTTTATATGTATCAGCCAATGGGCTTTAGGCATCGGCAGTTTCCTGATCACGTATGTCGTCTCAAGAAATCTCTTTACGGATTAAAACAGGCACTACGAGCATGGTACCAATGATTTACTGACTTCGTTCTTTCTATTGGGTTTCGCCAAAGTCGATGTGACAATTCTCTATTTGTTTATCATCATGGCACTGATGCGGCTTACCTGCTTATATACGTCGACGATATTATTCTTACAACCTCCACTGATCATCTCCAGGATCATCTTATGCGTCGATTGGGTGACGAATTTGCTATGAAAGACCTCGGCCCGCTCAGTCATTTTCTCGGTATTCATGTTACACGCACTGGCAATTCTATGTTTCTTTCTCAGCAGCAATATACTAATGACATAATTGAACGTGCTGGTATGACTTCATGTAACCCGGTTGCCACGCCTGTTGATTGCAACCCGGAGCTTAGTGCTACATCTAGTCCGGAGTATGATAATCCCACTCAGTATCGTAGTTTGGCAGGTGCACTTCAGTATTTGACATTTACCAGGCCTTACATTTGCTATGCGGTACAGCAGGTGTGTATGTACATGCACTCTCCTCGCATAGATCACTGGAATGCACTCAAACGTATTATTCGTTACTTAAAAGGCACGACTTCCTTTGGACTTACTTTGGGCTCCATTGCCGATTATTGTTTGCGTGCTTACACGGATGCTGACTGGTCCGGGTGTCCGGACACACGTAGATCTACGTCCGGGTACTGTGTTTATCTTGGTTCTAATCTGTTGTCGTGGTCTTCCAAGCGTCAAGCTGTGGTTTCTCGTTCCAGTGCCGAGGCTGAGTATCGGGGTGTTGCTAATGTGATTGCTGAATTGTCTTGGCTTCAAAATATATTATTGGATCTTAACAAACCAATGCTAAAGGCTAGCATCGTATTTTGTGACAATATCAGTGCGGTCTACCTTTTAGGAAATCTGGTTCAACGTCAACGTACTAAACATATCGAGTTAGACATACATTTTGTACGTGAGCTAGTTCAGCGTGGACAGGTCCGGGTGTTACATGTTCCTTCCAGATTTCAAATTGCAGACATCTTCACTAAAGGCTTGCCTCGCATTCTATTTGATGATTTTCGGTCCAGTCTCAACATTCGGCCACCTCTCGATTCGACTGCGGGGGGTGTAACAAAATGTACTTATATTAGGAATGTGAATATATTATATGTTGATGTAAATCTCTCCAATAGAATATGAGATATGTTATCTTGTATATATACGTTTGATAGATCAATGAAGGAGGCAAGGGTTTGTATTCTAACAGTCCTACATAATTACTAACTTATTATCACTAAAGATCAACTCTCCGGTGGATAATGGAAGTTGATGACAGGGCGACCAAACAAGGAGACCACTAAGTGGACCACCGTCGATGAGCTGGATAGACTCATCGTCAGGTCAACTGTCAAAAAAACACAAAACAACACAAAATTAACACACAAATCCGACTAACTTATTATCAATACTCTGTTTATAACATCATACAAAATTATCAATACTCTGTTTATAACTGAACCCTCTATTAACATCAAATGCGACCCTGTTTGAGCCCTCTATTAATATCAAATCCGACCCTGTTCGTATCAATCATACCTGAAATTCAACTGTGTTTGACCGATTCAAAGTGGGGAACCCTGATTAAGTAAGAATAACATACACTAGAACTATGATTATACCTGAGGTGTGCCTGATCAGACATCTGATCACCCAATATACAACCGGTATTGTGTTGATCGGAGAGGAGCAGGAAAGGTGTTGTTGGTTGATTTGGGTGTTGTGTTCGCCGAAGAGGAGAAGGAGAAAGGGGGAATTCTTTGGGGGGTAAGGTGGAAGTGATTTTTATAATATAGGGTGTTGTGTTGAGGAAGTCATCAAACTCAAGCGGAAAAGACTATATTACCATTTGACCTTTAATAAGTGATGTTAACTTTAAACAGATTTTAACACCGGGGGTAATAGTGTAGCGTTTTTCAATAGTTGAGGGGTAAGAGAGCAAGATTTTCGTTTTAGGCGGTAAGAATGCCAATCACATCTAACCAGACCCGGCTCTTGGGCCGGCCAAGCTGGGCAGGCGCCCAAGGCCCAAAGATGTTATAGGCCCAACATATATTATAAGTTCATTATGTTATGTATTTATAACATGCCTAAAATGCTGAACATTAAGACCCAAAGCTGAAGAAAAAGGCCCATTTTCCAAATGCAATTTATCCCTACGTGTGTGTGGGGCTGTGCGCTAAAAAAACAAACTTCCATACTGTTGTGTGATCGTAATTCGTACTACCGAAGACTTTAAGTTTTTCATCATTATCCGATCAGCTATATTCTATAAAACGATTAAACGTGTTTTTTTTTTCAATTTCAATTTTCAAGATTTCATCCTTGAGGTATGTAATTTTTAATTGTAAAATTGATTAGTAGAATGTTTTTTTTTAGATTTATATAATTAGTCAATTATATGAAACCTTGAATCTTTGTTGTTTAGATTTATTGATTTAGAACTAGATGAAACTATGAATCTTTGATGGTTGAAATTGAATGATTGAATCTTTGAGACTTTGATGTATAATCGTTTATTGTTTAGGTTTAAAGTAGATGAACCTTACTAGTTTTAAACTTTGATTTTTTTTCTAGAAATTATGCCACCCATTCCTAAATACAAATACTTATCTGGTAGTCAAAAACATAAAAAGAAGAAGCTAGAGGAAGAAAAAGCAAAGGCCGACAAAGGGCGTATACTCAAGTTTTTCTCAAAACTACCTCAAAGTTCTAGCTCTAATGTTAATGAAGATAATGTAGATGTTAATGTGGGTGTTAATGTGGATGAAGCTAATTTGGGTGAAGATGATGTTAATGTTAACGTGGATGAAGCTAATGCGAGTGAAGATGATGTTAATGTTAATGTTAATGTAGATGAGCAAAAAGTTGCAATCAAAGGATGTGGTTCTTGATGTTGCTATTGTTGAAGTGGACAAATTGATTAAATACTTCAAAAATTATAGAGAAGTGGGGTCTTCTAATGCGATTGATGAAGCTATAGATATTGCCAATGAATTAGGTATTAATGCGGAATTCCTTAAAAACGTGTGATACGTAGGAAAAAAAAAAACAGTTTGATGAGAACTCAAGTGTAGAAGAAGTTATATATTTTCACTAGATGATGATTTTAAAGTCAACTACTTTCTATGTATTGTTGATCAAGCTATAAGTTCTCTTGAAACAAGATTCGATTCCAAAAATTCGAAAAAATATTTGGGTTTTTGTTTCTTAAAAAGTTGAAGACACTTGATGAAAAAGATCTTAAGGCTCGTTGTTATCGTCTTCAAGATGCATTAAAATATAAAGAAGAATCGGATGTGTTGATGCTAAAGAACTTTATTTGGAGTTGAAGTTGATTAGGACCTTCTTACCGAATCACATTGTTAGCCCTATTGATGCTTTAAATGATATCATGTGGCTTGATCATTGTCCTAATGCTATAAATGCATATCATATGCTTTTGACACTTCCGGTAACGGTGGCGTCGACAGAGAGATGCTTTTCTAAATTAAAGTTGTTGAAGTCTTATTTGAGATCGTCAATGTCCCAAGAAAGACTTAATGGATTGGCGATGATATCTCTTGAAAACGAAATATTAGAATGTATGGAATATAAAGACTTGATTGAGAGCTTTGCTTCCAAAAACGCTAGGAGAGCCTCACAATTTGCTTAAGTAAGTTAGTTCGATCATTTAGCTACACTAGTATTGTTTTGTTTATTTTATAACAATTAATCAATTATTGTTGTATCGTGGTTTTTGGATATATAAAATAATAATTTTATATTATAGAAAAGGGGCCCAACTTTTTGTCTTGCACGAGGCCCAAAAGCTTTTTATTATTCTCGGGGGAGTTTTTTCCCATTAAGGTGTTGGTGGATAAAATATTTACAAAAATGGTGTTGTTGCAAAAGTATTTACCAAAATAGTGTTTTTGAAAATATATTTGTTTGTCACTCCTAATCTCATTAGATAATTCAAATTATATGAATAACTATTAATTTAAACATGGTATTATGTCTCTCACCTAACTTATTTTCTTTAAGAATCTTAAAAAAAGCCTATTATTTTATAAATCAAGTTTAGATTTTTTAGTCACTCAATTTTGTTGTTAATTTTTTTTAAAATCAAGTTTTAAGGTCTGAGTTACACAATATTTATTCCCTCTATTATTAAATTAAAATAAGATAAATAAAAGCTACAGTTTATGGTAAATAAAAATGCTTTTCTATATTTTTATTTTTATACAATGAAAAAGTTAGTTAATATTTTTTCTCAAGTTGGTGTGTTAACTATCCTACTAATATGGATGTGGATACCTATAATGTCGTAACTTGACAAAAAAAAATAATGCAACAAAATTATTGGGTTGTATAGAAGGAAAAAAGCAAGAATAATATTATGAAAATGAATTTTTAAAGTGTTTTTTTATACAAGTCATATAGAGTTTTTATGTAACATTTAGTTTTTTTATTAATTATATAATTATGAGAGTATAAATGTATACAGATAAAGTTCTTGAGATCACACGAAGGTCTTATTTTATATATAAGTAGGTTTGATAAAAAAAAGGCTTTTTAAGATTTAAAAAACAAATAAATTAAGTGAGAGGCACAATATCATGATTAAATTAATAGTTATTCAAATTATTAGAATTATTCAATGAGATTAGGAATGAGAAACAAAAGAATTTATCAAAAACACTATTTTGGTAAATATTTTTCCCCCAACACTATTTTGGTAAATAGTTTATCCACCAACACCATTATAAGAAAAAACTCATTTTCGGGGACGGCTCTGCATCTAACCCCGTAGCATAAAATTGCAGTTTACTCTAAATCATATTTTCAAATTCTCAAACAACCATAACATTTAAGATTTCGAAATTAATACCGTTATACCTTAACGAAATTCAAAATATTTGTATTCTTCCCAACGTTTATTTTGGAAACAATGTAATTAAAGAATGCAAATATATCCCCGTCAACTTTAACAGCAGGAGCCTCAAAATTCAAACGCTACTATAACGGCCATAATTTTTTCACATCATCCTCACGGACTCTCTCTCTCTCTCTCTCTCTCTCTCTCTCTTTCTCTCTCTATATTTTAACCTAATTACTTCACCATCTCTGTGAGAATCATCTCTCTCTACATTGAATCTACATTCACTCAACAGCAATTTGCAGCAGATTTCAGGTTTCTTCATGCTTTTCTTTCAAATTTTCACTTCAATTTGTTGTTTCATTCACCAATTCAGATCGAAAACTCTTTAATTGATGGGATTCGTTTATTTATTGGCAGTTTAAAGCCGATTTAAGGTTTATTCATAGTTGTTTGTTGTTTCATTCACTTAATCAGATCGAACATTCCTTCATTGATGAGATTTGTGTGTGTGTGTGTGTATATATATATATATATTCTCAATTTGAAGCCGATTGAAGGTTTCTTCATAGTTTTATTTGATAGTTTCAGTTTAATTTGTCGTTTCATTTATTTAATCAGATTGAACACTCTTTGATAGATGAAATTTGTAATTTTGTATATTTATATATATATCGGCAATTTTTGATGTTTTTCTTAATGTTTCTGTTTTGATCTGCATTTTGTATGATGTTTGAGTGAGAAACATCTGATTAATGATTGTGATTGCTATTGCTTACCTTACAAGGACAGTTCAGTGGTGACTAAGTTGACTCAGTGAGTCAAACAGTGAAACTCGCTCTATGTGCTCTAAATAATGGTTGTGATAGCAGATAGCTACTGCTTACCTTCCAAGGCTAGTTCAGTTATGACCGAGTTGTCTCAGTGAGTCAAACAGTGAAACTATAGGAGTGAATTTTCTCATTAATGCTTGTGATAGCCACTGCTTACCTTGCAAGGATAGGTCAGTTATGACCCAGTGAGTCAAACGGTGAAACTGTAGGAGTGTGTCGTTACTCCTACATTTTCTTAAATTTTTAAATTGTGTTTCGTGATCTGATCTGGAAGTAGACAATCTTAGATATTTGGATACTGGATATTTTAATTTATTAATTTTCTTCTTGAAAATTTGTATTTTAGATTAAGTTTTTTGTAAACCCTAGGTTTATTGATTGATTGAAATTTTCAGATTTGAAATTAGTCAACTGTGAAAAATTGGTGATTTGAAGACCTAATTGTAAAGTTATGGACAAGAAGGGAGGAAATGCGATACCGAGTTCACCTTCTCAGACTCCGAGATCAGTTGAGAAGTCAGCAAGAGATATTCGACATGTAGAAGGAAATATGAGTGGTAAACATGATAAAGAAAAAGGGGTAAATGTTCAGGTTGTTGTGAGATGCAGGTGTGTACTTTTTGTCTTCAGGCATATAAATATAATTTTAAATTCTGAATGTTGGTACACAAAAATTTAAAAAATGGTATTATTGTGTTGTAGACCACTGAATGCTGATGAGGAAAAACTACACACACCAGTGGTGGTTACATGTGCAGAAAACAAGAGGGAAGTATGTGCAGTTCAAAACATAGCTAACAAGCAGATTGATAGATCATTTGTGTTTGATAAGGTGTGTTTTTTTCTAATGCATTTATGTTTATCATCTTTATATACAAATGTAATATGTCTCCGAAGAGAAGAGAAATGAAACCAAAGGGTAAAGCTTCTCTTAAAGCAATCATAATCTTTATTTTTTGAAGAAACCAAAATTGAATTTGTGTTGTTTCATGTGCTAATCTGGTACAATATCCATAGGTATTTGGTCCAAAATCCCAACAAAGAGACTTGTATCATTCAGCAGTGTCTCCCATAGTTTTTGAAGTTCTCGAGGGCTACAACTGCACTATATTTGCATACGGCCAAACGGGAACCGGAAAAACATACACAATGGAAGGAGGAGGGAGGAAAAAGGTATACTTTCACCCCCAATGAAATGAACCCGTTTGTTTTTCGGCTTTTATTTTGGGCTATACAGTTAATATCGGCGATATATCACCGATATATCGGTCCCCATGTAAGATATGGGTGTCAAATATCAGTTAGAATATTGGTACCAATATTATCAGCGATATTGACCAATATTTGACCGATATATCACCGATTTTCCCGATACCAGTACCTTTCTTCTTAAATCTATCATTCATCTTTCTTCTTATTGCTATTACTAGTGTTTTAAGTCTTAATTGTTAATTGTTCGTGTAAAATGTTAGTGTTTTAAGCCTTCATCACTTGCTACAATTTAACTTTTGCAAGTTGGAAAAGGTTAATTCGTTAATGATAGGAGAGTATACTGAATTGTTAGTGTTAAATTGCTATATATATAAATAAATTCTGCATGATATTAAAATTACCAATGTCCCACCGCGATAACCCATATCTCAAATATCTGTCGTTGACCGATATCCGATTTTTTACCGCATTAACTGCATAGATTTTGGGTAATAACCAACATTTTTTTTGTTTCAGAATGGGGAATTCCCAAGTGATGCAGGTGTGATTCCGAGGGCCGTTAGGCAAATATTTGACATATTAGAAGCTCAAAATGCAGAATACAATATGAAAGTTACGTTTCTAGAGCTGTACAATGAGGAAATAACCGATCTTTTAGCTCCCGAAGAAGCTTCAAAGTTTCCAGAAGATAAGTCGAAGAAACCGATAGCGTTAATGGAAGATGGAAAGGGTGGTGTACTTGTTAGAGGCTTAGAAGAGGAGATAGTTTCTACTGCTGATGAAATATACAGAATATTGGAAAAAGGTTCTGCTAAAAGACGTACGGCAGAAACGCTTATGAATAAACAAAGTAGTCGTTCTCATTCGATATTTTCTATCACGATTCATATCAAGGAACGTACCCCTGAGGGTGAAGAAGTTATTAGATGCGGAAAACTTAACCTTGTTGATCTTGCTGGTTCGGAGAATATTTCAAGATCTGGTGCAAAAGAGGTATGAGAGTATTAATCATGTTTTGTTTAAGCCAATTCAAGCAATAAACTTGTAAAATGGGCCTGGAACTATATCAATATTTTTTGTCAATACATCTAGAGGTGATTCTTTTGAGTTGATTCAAGGGAATCTTTGTCATTTACAACTGGTGAATTTTTCCATTTTCATTTTCGTCCATGAGGTTTGGCCAGTTTTGCGACTTTCATCCAAAGGTTTGATTTTGCACATCCGGATCAAAGGGTTTGAAATCTTGCCATTTTTATCCGGCTCGTTAACTCTATCCATTTTCTCCGTAGAAGCGGTATTTTCATCTTTTTTGTTGACTTAAGAGTATTTTCATCTTATTTGAATACTTGTACATGCTAAATGCTTGTACATAAAATGAAAAGACTGAATTGCCCTTTAAGTTAACAAAAAGAAAACAATGGCAAGATGAAATTTTTTGTATCCAGATGTGGAAAAACAAACCTTTGGACGAAAGTGACATTTTACTCTGACACGAAATCAATACTTGGTTGACTTGTAACATTTTAAATACTTGGGTACCTAATCAATTGTTAATCAATTGTTACAGGGTAGAGCAAGAGAAGCCGGTGAGATAAACAAAAGCTTGCTTACACTTGGCAGAGTCATTAACACACTTGTTGAGCGTTCAGGACACATACCTTATAGGTAATATTCTACATACCGTCATATTATTATCACTTATTTTCTTAATTAATTTATTATTTACACAAATCTGGATGAACCATATAAACAGGGATAGTAAATTAACAAGATTGTTGAGAGATTCATTGGGAGGAAAAACAAAGACATGCATAATTGCTACAATCTCCCCTTCAATCCATTCTTTGGAAGAGACACTAAGTACTTTAGACTACGCTCATCGTGCAAAAAATATCAAGAACAAACCCGAGGTTAGTATTGACTAGATCAGTCTATTTAATAATTGACAAGCTTAGGGGTGCTAAACGGGTCGTGTCCGTGGGATGGCGGCGGGTTCACCTGAACTTCGTGGGATGGCAGGTTCAACCTGATGGAAAAATTTAGACAAACCTGAACACAACCCGAACCTGAAAATCATATCGTACATATGAACCCGAACACCCCCCGAATATTCGTGGGTTGACCCGAACACGACCCGTTCAACCCGATTTTTTTATTTTTGATATTTTTTTCGCAAAATAATATATTAAAATTAAAATTTTACAAAAAAAAAAAGACAAATGTACATAATACAACTACATTTTAATTATAAAATGTAAAGTCAATTTCCTTTTTTAAGTTAAAATTATGGCATCAAACACCAACCCAATTTAATTTATGACATAAAAAATATTGTAATATATATAATATAATGGGTTAAATGGGTCAAACTGCCAACCCGATCGGGTTGATACGAACATTACCTGTTTAGCTAAACGGGTTCGCGGGTTCAACCTGAAACTGACCCGAACCCATTTAGACTAAACCCAAATTCGTGAATTTTGTATTAGGTTCGTGCCGTGTCAGAAATTCACACCCATAGACAAGCTTCTGCCTTTTCAATCTCTGATTACTGGACTTTTTCTTTTTGTTGTTTTAGATCAATCAGAAGATGATGAAATCAGCAATGATGAAGGACCTGTATTCTGAAATTGAACGGCTTAAGCAAGGTTGTGAGATTACTTTATTACCCTTTGTTCATTAAACTTTCTCAGTAAGGTAGTCCATATTTAACAATCTGTATACTGTTTGTAACTATTGGTTGACCAGAGGTGTATGCTGCTCGAGAGAAAAATGGAATTTACATACCAAAAGACAGATATCTTCAGGAGGAAGAGGAGAAAAGGGTAATTTTTCATGAACTTGCCAGTGAAAAAACCAAACGTTCATGAATAATAAACGAACAAGCATGAACACAATTTTTTGTTCATTTAATTAAATGAACGGACATGAGCACACGTTTTGTTCGTTCATTTATGTTCATGAACGTGCGTTTATGTTCGTTGGTTAAGTTTGTTTGTTTATGTTTGTTTCAATTTAAATACATAAGTAGTTATATTTATATAAATATAACTAACTCATAAATGGGCTTTCCAATGGAATTTATCTTAATTAGTCACTAATTCTATGTTCGTTTATGTTTAGTCAATTATGTTCATTTGTGTTAATTTATGTTTGTTCAATTATGCTTATTTGTGTTCAGTGGCGGACCCAAGATTTTTTTTCATTGGGGTCCATTTTTTGTGTTAGAATTTTTCACAACCAAACATTAAAATTTTCGGGTCGGTAATCGTAGTCGGGTCGTGTCGGGGCTAGGAAATAATGTAGAAGCATTTAGTGGACATGAAACCACTACACTATTAAGAACCATTTTTAAGAATCAAGTTATCAAATTGTGGTGATTAATAAGTTGCTTAAAACCAATAGCTACCTAAACAACACAACTACTTCACATAACTTCAAAATTTTGTTTAAGCTTTTTTTTTTTAACGCCTCTATATGTTGAAAGTCTTATTTGGTAATCAAATGTGAAATAAATCATTCGGAGACATTAAATTTATCATTTTAAAAAAGCAAATTAGAGGATCAATGGGTAGTTGTGGTGTTTTAAAACACTAGTTTAAATTTGATGGAAAAAATAAACTAAAAAACAAGAGATGTAAGACTTGAACTTGAGACCTACTTGTTGGAACACAAGGAGATTTACCACCATACCATCTTTGCTTTTAATACTATGGGGTCCAACTAATTTATTTTATGGGGTCCTTGAAAAATTTAACATACCGGATCTACTATTTTTTTTAAAAACATTGGGGTCCGTGGACCCCGACCCGCATCATGTGGGTCCGCCCTTGTTTGTGATGTTTATTGTTTGTTAAATTATGTTTTTTTTTAAGTTTGCTTGTTTATGTTTGTTTAAGTTCAAGAGATGTAAGACTTGAACTTGAGACCTACTTGTTGGAACACAAGGAGATTTACCACCATACCATCTTTGCTTTTAATACTATGGGGTCCAACTAATTTATTTTATGGGGTCCTTGAAAAATTTAACATACCAGATCTACTATTTTTTTTTAAAACATTGGGGTCCGTGGACCCCGACCCGCATCATGTGGGTCCGCCCCTGTTTGTGTTGTTTATTGTTTGTTAAATTATGTTTTTTTTTAAGTTTGCTTGTTTATGTTCGTGAGCTGTTCGTTTAGGTTTTAAACGAACGAACATAAACGAACACGAACATGCCTCTGTGCGTGTTCGTTTGGTTCATTTACAAGCCTAAACTTTCAGTTAGCCTGATTGAAATTATTATCTTTCATTTTATTGAAATTTTAGTGATTTTTTTTGACAATTTAATCCAGGCAATGGCTGAAAAAATAGAACGCATGGAACTTGATAATGAATCTAGAGGAAAGGTATAATCAAGAGTCACGACATCAAATTTGTCAGTATATTCGGTTCTGTTTCCTTCTTAAATCTGTCATTGATATTGTTTTTTTTTCTGTTTGTGTAAAAAGCAAATGATGGAGCTACAGGAACTCTATAACTCTCAGCAGTTAATAACTGCAAATTTAACAGAGAAGCTTGAGAAGACAGAGGTATGCTCTTTGTTTTTTTTGTTTTTTTTATTAAGCGTAGCATTATGTTTTCATTTTCCTGACACTAAGAAGCATACTTCGTTTTCCTTCAGGTAAAACTCCAAGAAACTGAACGTTCATTGTTCGATCTTGAAGAAAAGCATAGACAAGCAAATGTAACGATTAAAGAGAAAGAATTTCTTATCTCCAACCTTTTAAAATCTGGTAAGTTAATCTATTTTCAATCCTTTTATAATCACAAGCAAAGTTACATGTGTTTTGACCCAACTTGTCTGTTCCAATGATCAAAAAGGTCCAACGTTGTCCAAAGTGTATTTTTACTTCATACTACCACCTAAACTGTTTTATTTAGTTGAAACTTTAATTGTTTATAATTTTAAACAAAGTTAAAAGAAAGTATTCCGTACAGAATATGGCTTGTGTCCAAAGTCAAACCTGTCTAATAACAATGGTCTTTTATAATTTCTACAGAAAAAGCACTTCTAGAGCGGGCATTTGACCTTCGTGGGGAGCTGGAGAATGCTGCATCAGACGTATCTCGTCTATACACCAAGATTGGTACGAACTTTATAAATATTCTTGCATAAAAGGTGCAAAGACTGGTATTTATTTCAGTACTATGTTTACTTTAACAGAACGCAAGGATAAAATTGAAGATGAAAACAGAATTCTTGTCCAGCAGTTCCAATCTCAGTTAACTATACAACTTGATACTTTGCATAAAACCATAGCGGCTTCTGTAACTCAACAAGAGCAACAGTTGAAAGGCATGGAGGAAGATATGCAATCCTTTGTATCAACCAAGGCCGAGGTATATTATTATTTTAGCCAGATAACGAGTTGGATAAACATTTAGAGAACTAGAGGACGCAAAATGGGTAGCTCAAAACAAGTTGGATAAACTCGAAACATGTTGGATTAACCCGCAACATTTTGTCTATAAGTTATAAAACTTTTATAAATATTTGGGGTCTCAAAAACCATTATATATTCTTGAGTAAACTGCCCAAATGGTCCCTGAGGTTTGGTTACTTTTGCCACTTTAGTCCAAAACTCAAACCTTTTGAGTCTGGGTCCATTGTGGTTTCAATTTTGTTGCCATTTTCATCCAAAAACAAAATCTGGTCAGATTTTTCAGTTAACATCCAGCTTTTTTTGTCTTTTTTCTCCCTTTTAATGAAGGGCAAATTGGTCTTTTAACGTTTTATTATAACAAATTAAAAAAATCTGATCATTTTGCCCTTCATTAAAAGGGAGAAAAAAGACAAAAAAGCTGAATGTTAACTGAAAAATCAGACCAGATTTTTGCTTAAATGGCGACAAAATTCAAAAGGTTTGAGTTTTGGACTAACGTGGCAAAAGTAACCAAACCTCAGGGACCATTTTGGCAGTTTACTCTATATTCTTTACTATATTATAATATATATTGGAAGGACAGAAAAGTAATTTCACTATAATGAAGAGTTTTACTTAAATACACGTTTTAAATCACAAGGTACAATCCTTTAAAACTAAAGGTTGTCAAAAACCCAACTATTTTCTAATTTTAAAAAATAGTAATAAGTGATTACGCGTTTTACCGGTGCCTGTGTTGTGTTACTGCCGCATCGTGCGGGCACCCCCTCTAGTAAATAGTATATAAGTATTAATGATGCACTTTGGGCAACTTGCGTCCTGTTTGAATTATACATTTAAGCTATTTTGTTTATGTTACCTTTTTAACCCATTAAAATGAATACATTGTGAATTTGTGGGGAGTGCAGGCAACTGAAGAACTTCGAGCTGCCCTAGAGAAATTAAAAACAATGTACGGTTCTGGAATCAAAGCTTTAGATGATATAGCTGATGAACTAGATGGGAATTCACAGTCAACGTTTGGACTTTTGAACTCTCAAGTCTCCAAAAATTCTTCTGCTCTTGGGGAGGTATGTATAATATATACAATTTTGATTATATAAATCAACAGTTATATTGATATGTCATAACTTAGCTTCTGTTTCATGTCCAGCTTTTCAAGGGTATTGCATCAGAAGCTGAAAAACTGCTGGGTGATCTTGAGAGCATTCTCTACAACCAAGAAAATAAACTAACTGCATTTGCACAACAACAACGAGAAGTAAGATATATAATATAATAAACAAGTTAAAAATTATACTTTTAGGAAGATTGTTAAAGTCACTGTTGACATGTGATATGCAGGCGCATTCTAGAGCTGTGGAAACATCAAGAGCAATATCTAAGACTACTATGAACTTTTTTGATACTTTAGACTTGCACGCAACGAAATTGATCAAAATTGTTGAAGAGGGTCAAACGCTCAATGACCAAAAACTTTCTGAACTTGAAAGAAAGTTTGAGGTAATAGAATTTGTCTTTTACTCATGGTTTGTTCTTGCTTGTTGAAACATGATTCGGTCTTCTCATTTTATTCTTTTTTAGGAATGTGCCGCGATTGAAGAAAAACAACTTCTCGAGAAAGTTGCAGAACTATTTGCAGTTTCAAATGCTAGGAAGAAAGAACTGGTATGATTAAAATGGGTCATGTTTTGGACATGGTCTACAAAAATTAGTTTACCAAATACGATAACAAAAATTATATTATTTCAATAATAATCTAATTTTTTTAATAAAGTGATTTTGCATGTTTGATGCATAAAAAGTTACACTCGGGCTACTTTAAATCCATTTGAGCTATTTACTTTTTCATCAAACTAGTGGGTTATCACCCGCGCTCCGCAACGGGTTCGAAACGTAGATAAAAATAAGCAGATCACGAGAGTTTAAGTTGTTTGATGTTTTAGTTAAGGGGCTAAACATGCAATTATTAAAGTTGGGGGGCTAAAGTTGTTTTAGTTAAGGAAGGGGCTAAACACATCATTATTAAAGTTGAGGGGCTAAACATGTCATTATTAAAGTTGAGGGGCTAAAGTTGTTTGTTGTTGACAAAATAGCATATTTACAGTATATATAATTTTAGTCAACTCTAGCCAACCTGGAATTTTGTATGCTGTTATCTTATCATAAACAATTAGCAATAAAAAAAACCTTTTTTACGAATTTATGCCAATCATATTATACAGGTTAGAACAGCAGTTGATGGTCTGCGAGAGACCGCAGCAAGTAAAGCTAAAAGATTTGACCAAGAAATGTCAACAATGAAAGATTCGAGCTCCTGCATAAGGAACAACTGGATAAACTATACGAAAGAGGCTGAAAGCCACTATCTTGAAGACACTGCTGCAGTTGAAATCGGAAAAGCAGACCTAGATGAGGTTCTTCAAAATTGGTACGCATTCAATATACAGTTTTATTATTCTTTCAAAACATACTGAATCATGGGATGATTTTCTTCAGTGGTGACTATTGTTGACTTTTGACTAATTGTTACAGTTTGCAAAAGACGAAAATGGGGTCACAACAATGGAAGAGCGCTCAGGAATCTTTGGTTAGTTTAGAGAAGAGCAATGTTGCATCTGTGGATGAAATAGTCAGGTAAAAGAAATTATATAGGTTTATTACTTTTGTGATTTCAGCCCATGTTAATGAAAAAGGTTAATTTGGAATGTGTCAACCAAGAAAATCTTAAAAGTATATTATATTAATAATATAGTCTAAGTTGTGGAATGATTATCTAAAGGCTTGCAAAGTCCTTAAAAGAAACTATATTGTTACGTTAATTATATAGGTTTACAAAATTCAGTGAATGAAAAGATGCTTACAGGTTGACCCAACCGGTCTTTGACCCTCACAGAAGATATACCTATTTTAGTCTAATAATGGGTTCAAGTTATTGAGGAAAAATAACTGTTTTATTTACCTTTTTTAGGGGAGGATTGGAAGCCAATCAAGTTTTGCGTGCACGGTATTCAGCTGCTGTGTCATCTGCACTCGACGACACAAATGTTGCAAGCAAAAACTTACTATCCTCAATTGACCGTGAGTATTTAATTTTGCTATGAATAAATAGATTTAAATTTGTTGTTTTTTTGACTTCATTTGTTTAAAAAAAACACAATTGCAGATTCATTACAACTGGACCATGATGCACGTGAAAATCTTGATTCCATCATTGTTCCATGTTGTGGAGAATTAAGGGAACTAAAGGGTGGACACTACCATAAGATCATTGAGATCACAGAAAATGCTGGAAAAACACTCTTAAATGACTACACGGTTAGTTTTCTCATTTTACCTCAACATGGTTTCGTAAAATTACTTTCTTGCCCGTTCTACGTCATATTCCAATCTCAGGGCTGTAAAATTACTTTCGTGTTCACCTTCGTTCGTTATGAAAATATGTTATTAAATAAACTAACATATATTAAAAGATATAAATTACTTGAAAAATAGCCTATTACAAAAAAAAAAAAATATTATAGTTAAAGTATATATAAATAGAGAAAGTTTAAAATACAAGACCACCTTATCGTGCGATGCGTACACGAGCATCTCAACATCACATCTAATCTAGTCTAGGCCTTCAATTGAACGCGGTGGCACAATAGTAATTAACTTTGCATAATTAGGCACGTTACAATACATAATTAGGCATGGGTTGGGTTAACCCTAATTACGCTCGTTATTCGCATAATTACGCACATTATATTGTGGTCGCGTACACAACGCACCACAAGGCCTTGTACGTTAACCGGCCTCTATATAAATATATATCTGTATGTTATTTGTAGTTTTGTACATAAGCAACACATAAAAAACAGTAATTGAACATTCATGAACTAAAAATGAACTTAAAATTCTGTTCATGTTTGTTTGATAAACAAGCATATTTCCAGCCAAACAGATCAACATCTGTTTGCTGAACGTTCAGTTCGTTTAGTACGGGACAAAAATGTGCCTTTACCAATCTACACTTTCTTAAAAAGGTCAAATGTTAAAGATTTCTTTAAAGATAGGGTGTAAATATGCATGGTTATAAAAAAAGAGTTTATATTTTTTACTAATCTGAATGGGTATTTTTTTTTTTTTAAAGGTTGATGAACCTACATGTTCAACACCAAAAAAGAGGGCATTCAATCTACCAAGCATGACATCGATTGAAGAACTACAGACCCCGTCATTTGAAGAACTACTGAAACAATTCTGGGATTCAAAATCTTCATTGAAGCCAAATGGAGAAGTGAAGCATTTGGAGTGTCAGTCTCCTAGAGATTCTAGACTTCCACTTGCTGCTATTAATTAATATGTGTACAGATCACCATTTTGTTTCTAGATTCAAATTTAGGCTTTTGAATCTGGAGTTTTCCATGCTGGATTATTATAATAAGAATCTGTAATTTGTAATGGTGTTGTTGACCAAAGGAGCTTTAAAACAATCTAAAAAATTGGGTTTTTAGATATTACATACGCGATTGGTAAATCATGTCCCATACCTGTCAAGTACTCGGTTGCTCATTATTACTTTAGTTGGTTAAAGAAAATACTCATCGGGGTTCTGAAATATATTTCTCACCATTCTAATTATTTAAAAAAAATTCAAGTTTTAACAAATACAACAAACTCAAAATCAGTGTTGCAAAAGTCGGATTCCTCGGCCGAGTACTCGGCGAGTACTCGGTCCTCGGACCTCCACCTTGGCGACTTCCTCCTAGGCGGTCTCAACTAGTCGGCCTCGGGAGTACTCGGTCCTAGTCGGCGCCTAGTCGGCCTAGTCGGAGCCTAGTCGGCCTAGTCGGTCTAGGCGGTCAACGTGGTTTGTTGACTTTTAATCGGTCAAACTCGGTCAAAATCGGCCTAATCGGCCTTGTACTCGGACTACTCGGCCTTGTACTCGGACTACTCGGCCTTGTACTCAGACTAGTCGGACTTGTATTCAGAATATTTGAACTTTAAACATGTTTCATTTTAAATTATACCCAGTTGACATGAATTATGCTTATTTAACACTCCCCGAGTACTCTCCGAGTACTCCGATTACTCCCAACTCCCCAGTCGGCCGACTAGGGACCGCCTAGCGACTTTTACAACACTGCTCAAAATATGATAAGTTATATGCATATCTTTTTTATAATGATATAAATTCAAAAAGAAATATGGGGAACATTGTTTTGCAGAATACAATGATTTCATACACTCATATTGTGAACTTATAGCAGCAGAAGTTAATGAAGCTGCAAGTTATATTCAAAAGACTATTGGTGATGATGCTAACAATCTAAAACTTCAAGTTTGGGAATCTGATGCAAATAAGATCGATGAGGTATATGTTAGTGGATATAAACTTAATTAAAATCAAGGAATTGCATTGAAGGGTTTTTATAACATTAAAAAATGAGGGAACGATCCGGCAATATCATTAAAAAAATTGGGAAATTTACTACTGATTTTTTCAAAAGTCAAACCAACCTTGAAGGTAGCAACATTCAGGTGGAAAGGTGTCATACTTATTGGCTAAAAACATTGATGTCAAGTATAAAAGGAAAAGCGTTAAAAATCGTGAAGCGGAAATGGAAAGATGCTTCAAAAGATGATGAATGATCTTGCAAGAATGCTTTTGAGAAGAAAGTATTGATACGAAGAGGGTGAAGAACTAAAGATGTAAGTAGTCATGTGGACTGAAATTGCAATAAATTGAAACGTTGGTGTGTAATTTGCAAGACTTTTCATATATGTAAAATATAGAAATTTGCTATAAACCACAGGGACCAAAACAAGAATTTACTCTTTATTTTGATTATAGCTATGGCGGCACTAACCAGGTTCATCTCAAAGGTGAGCTCTTTATATTGTAATTTGCTCTAACAATATATATAAAAGTCTCATTAATCAAAAAAAAAAAAAAATTGCCTAATAATGGACCGGTTTTGACATACTTGATGTACGCGGACTATTTATGGGGCGAGAGTAATATTTGTAATATCATTAGACTCGTGAGGTGTTTTTATCTCCTATCGTAACTGAAATTAAGCAACAAAAAATCAAGCTCGGAGTTGGGGAGGCATCGGTAACAACTATAGATTGGTCGGGCGAATATGAACCAAGTTAAGCATTGGAAGAGTGTGGTAGACGTCTTTAAAGCTCGTTTATCCAAATGGAAAGCATATCTTCGGGTGGTAGGTTGACATTGCTAAAATCCGTTTTGGATAGCTTACCACAATACTACTCCTCGCTCTACAAGGCTCCCAAAGGCAACTTGGAGACTTTGGAGGCCCTTAGGCGACGGTTCTTTTGGGGGTGATGTTGAGAAATCCAAACCACTTGGGTTTGTTAAGAAAGGGTTGTCGGGCCTATTGAAAAAGATGGCCTTGGGCTAGGTTTATTAAGGGATATGAACTATAGCCTCCTTTTGAACTGGTGGTGGAGGTATAAGGTTGAGGAAGGGAACCTATGGTGAAGTAATCTCGACTATCAGTTCACATGACATTTCATGGACTTACATCCCAATTAAAGCCGGAGTAGGGGGAGTTTGGAATGGTATCTATAAAGTGGAGAAAGAACTATGGGAGCTTAATGTGCATGCGGGTCACTTGATCAAGGATGAAGGGGAGTTTGGTTAGATAAATGGGCTGGGGAGACTGTTCTTAAAGACGAATTTGCTGCCCTATTCGCTTGTGGGCAGCTGAGGTTATCGACTGTGGAGCTTGACCAGCTGCAACATCTTTGTAATATACTTGCAGGGCTGAATCTAGGCGACCAAAACAATAGGTGGAAGTGGGTTGAAGGTTCAGATACGCACCGAAAAAGGTGAACATGTTCTGTTGGCATGCCGTGAAAGACCGTTTTGTTGATTATATCTTAAAAAATGGGCTACTATCATAGAACCCTAATCATGTTTATTCAAGCCTTACATAATTATAAACATGAAATTATAGGCACTTACTTGTGGGAATGATTATCTTCGTAGACGATGATGATGAAGCCATGATTCCCGTTATGATGCCTTAGTCTTGATGGGATGATGAGAGAAAGTGTAGTTCTGGTGTTCTTAAAAGAGTTCTTTATATAACTATTTATAAACCATGACAACTATCACTAATGATCTATATTTATGATCATAAATCATGGTTGGTTATAAACTCTTGGTATTCTCTCTATTAAAGGCATCTAAAGGGAAATCGTAAAGTCCCTTTAACTTATAACAATTACTTCCATCAAGTAAAGGTTAGGAACTTGTAATTGTGTCATATTGGCAACGTTACTCAAATGATCCGTTTGGCCACATGAACTGGTTATTTCTAACATTCTCCCACTTGGCCGAGTGATCATTTATGATAAGCATAAGTAAGTTTGGCCAAGTTATAACATTAAGTAATGTTTCAAATTGAAAATGTAACAGAAAAATACAGTCATTGAGTTATTGTCAACCCAAGACCCCCATTAATTATATTACAAACCCAAATCAAAACATACGTAAATTTAAGACCAAAATGACTGAGGTACGCCCTTTGAAATTAATTTGTATAATTCTTGTCTATACGTCATTAGGTGCACATACGTATTTATAGACAAACAAATTGTATAATTGAGGAAAAAATAACTAATCATTCATATGTACGATATGCTATTATGTAAGGCCTTTAGTAAAACTCGTCTTTATTATGAGCTCTTAAAAAGACTTTGGGTGTAGACCTTTGTTATCGGATCCGCAAACATATCATGAATGTAAATGTATTCGATACAAATATTTAGTTTCCTTTTCTTGTTCATAAACGAACAATAATTTTGTATCGAAATTTAATGCAGCACTTCTCGAACTGTTACTGTTCGAGGAAATAAGGTAGCAGACTTTTCTCAGTAAGTCTTCAATATAGTATTTATATGGAGGTAATAAGTTTATGAGTCCACTGATAAAATTTTAACAACATTTAGTGACAATTGCGTTGTTAATTAACAACATATTATGTCATTATAATTTAGGTTGTTGTTAACAGTTTCTTATGACTCCTCCATGAGATAGATTTGTCCGCAGACATAAGGATTACCCCAAATTGACTTTTAGTTTCTTTTGAATATTACAAAATCAAGGTAAGAATAATCAACCTCTTCTTATAGTCTTTCTTGTTTCTTAAAGATATTGTAAGATGCTTCACAATAATCTAGAGTGGTCTAATGTTCATCAATGTGAGCAATATCTAAACGAGTATAGACTTAAACCTTCATAAGGATTCTAATTAATGAAGCATAAGGAGGTAATCTCATTTATCATTTTATCCTCTAAAGGAGAGCTATATTGTTTGTTACACATGTAAGAGTCTGCTTTAGAGTAAAGCTTATGGGACGAAACTAATGTCCTGTTGAGTCTATCTCGGTATATTTTGATATCTCTCACGTAAGTGGTATCTCCGAGATTCATTATATCAAAATATGTGTGAGAAATTATTTGACTTGTGTAACATATACTTATCCAAAAAGTGCTATCTATATAAGAACAAGTTTACATTAGTTGCTCTCACTCATCTTGAGGTAGGTACATAAATCCACTTAATTCTTGATGAAAAGAATGCATTAAGATTTCATCACATTTTGATGTTTGCCTTAAACCCATGCATGGAATTAATTGACTTACAAAGTAAGTGTTCTTGACCTTCAGTTTAGAACTTTCAGGTTATTTTATGAACATGTAAGTCTTTGTTTAAGGAAAGTTGTTTTAATGTTCATATAATGTAGCTCTAAATGATTATAAGCCACTAGAACAACAATGATCCTCAAAGAAACATTTTGTAAGAAAGGTAAGATGATTCTTTGATAAATAATTCTCTTCTGAGCATAACCTTTAACAATCAATCATACTTTTAGCATCTTAACGTTTGCATTCAGATTTTGTTTAGTGATGCACACCCTTCGGTAATTCAACCAAATCCCAAACGTTAAAATCAAATTTTCTAATAACAATTCTTATTCCATTTAGAAAATTGATTAATACTAATGGCTTAATTAGAGGAAGTAGGACCAATAAACTTTCCAATATCCATTTCAACTTCAGTCAAGGAGGATACATAATCATCAAAGTTAAACCTAGATGGCCTCCGTAGTTGATTATTGGGTTGTATTATGAGTTTCAGTTTTATGGATTAACTCTTGATTAAGTTGCTATCACTTTCAAGATTCTAAGTGTGTAAGAGTTGGTGGAGTGTGGTGTACAAGAGGTATAATCGGAGTAAAATTTAATAAGTCTCTTCCCCCTGCCTCTTGTACTTCTTGCAAGTCATGATAAGGACTTTTACTACTCCCACTAATTTTAGAAATCATTAGAAATTTAGCATGCTTATGGTAAACAATAGAAGGCCAATAGATTCAATAGAGAAACAAGTTAATGATGTAACTCATTGTAGTTTCTCTGTTTGAGGATTATAATTTTGGTAAGAAATCTGAGTGTGCCCACGTTTAAGCAACAATGAAACTTTTGTTAGAGTAGCAGTAGATTCTTAAAGAGAAAATTTGTGAAGGAGCAATGTCTTGTACAAGAGGTGTAAATTGAGATAATAACAAGTTTTCTCTCCTACCTCTTGCAACTCTCGCAAGTTAATATTAAGACACTTAAGGCTCCCACTAACCTTTTAGATCTCTAGGAATGCTACAAGATAAGTTTCAATGATGTACGTGTTGTGGGAACATGTCATATATGTTAGAGTTGATTTCCTTAATGTCCAGATGTTTAAAAAAATGAGGGACATATTTAGAAGGACTCATAGTATATATGAATTAATTTCTTTAACAAATTGATCCATAGGATACATATTAGATACAAGTAAATATTATTTGAAACGATAAATGAATTATGTCTGAATATTCCATTTTGGGATAAGTTCCAATGAAATATAATTTCTGATGGAACTTGATTTATTCCCTTAGCCATTTAATTATTAAGACTTTTAACACATGCTCGTAAGTCACTAATAATGAGATTTGATAATATTTCATCCTTCATTAACCTAGTCATGATTTCTCATGAAATTTGGTCTTAGTGGATGAAGTTTGCAGGTCTCATTTTTCTTTTGTTAAATTTTCATTTTCATGATAACAAAAGGTTGTGAAAAAGTGTAGCATTATCTAGTTCTATCTTATAAGGTTTCTATCCAGATTGAGATGACAAATAATATGAGAGTTTAAGGTAAGAGTGACTTTGTTTTAACCATGCAAACCTCACAACTGTCATAATGTAGCTTTTATATTGATACTAAATTCTGAATAATCTACAAAATATATAAGGTATCATAAAGCCCAATTATAAAACAGTTTATTATGGTTCTTATAGTCTTAACATAAAATTTTACCACTAATTCTCATATTAATTATTTGTTGATTTCTGGTAAGTAAACGTATAGAACTAGACTCAACCCGTGATGTGTTAATTGGAATATTATCATTAGCAGACTCAAATATCACAAATATCTAACTAATTATCTTAGCCAGCTGTCTCATTGAATTATGGATAGTCTCGATGCTCATGCCTAGTTAATGGCAAAAATTTGCAGTGAGACTTTCCTTTGAAGAAACTTATAGCTGGAAGTAGTACTTGTACACTATCTCTGAATCTTAAAAGTATCCTCCTTTTAGGTTTAGTGGCGGTGAGATGAACAACATCTAATTTCCAGCTGGAAGTAGTACTTGTACATATGTTGCTAATCGACACACTCATTTTCCTTTAGTACTCTTGAGTGGTATAGTTGATTCCTAAGGCAACTTATGGTATTGGTGGAAAAGTTATATGTAATGCATCGGAAAAGTGTACTGATTTCCATGTGTAAACCTTTAAGTAATGGGTCATGGTATTGTACATCATGATGTATTCACATATACCACTAACTTTATAGTAAGAAACTAGAGTAATGCATGCGTTTTAGGAGTTATTTTGATTCTTCCAAAGAAAACAGATTAGTCTTGGGAAATTTAGAATCTGGAATAGCTCCCATGATAGCAATAATGAAATGAGTTCTTGATTATCATAAAAGATATAATGGTTGACTTATCCCACTAGTCATGATCTAGTTTTCTTCTGTAATACTTTTATCAGAAAAGAGCAGTAGGATTATCATATCTTAAGAAATAATCATCAATCCAACAAGATAAAATTTTGTAGAAACTCTTTAGTAAGCAAAACATTTTAGGTTTTGAAATTGGAGTGAATAAAATAGATGAGATTCAAACTTAAGAAGAAACTTGGAGTGATTTACATTATGGGGTAATCAAGTAAGGCAGACACAAATTATTATATTGAAGATATAGTCTACTATAACACCAAAATAACAGACTAGTTTAGGGTTCTACCTGAATTTTGGCTTCGCTTTGGCTTTGACCAAAATTCAGACATTATGAACGTACATAAATAAACTGACTTATTGTTCAACATGAAATTTGGCTTCGCTTTGGCTTTGACCAAATTTCATGTATTATGAACATAAATAAATAAAACCAACTTAATGTTCTGCCTGAATTTTGGCTTCGCTTTGGCTTTGACCAAAATTCACGCATTATGAACGATATAAATAATAAACCTCGGCTTAATGTTCTACCTAAATTTTGGCTTTGCTTTGGCTTTGACCAAAATTTAGCATTATGAACGATATAAATAATAGACCGTCTTTAGTGTTCTACATGAACTCTGGCTTCGCTTTGACCAAAATTCACATATTATGAACACACATAAATATAGACTGTCTCAATGTTCTACATGAACTCTGGCTTCGCTTTGACCAAAATTCATATATCATGATGAACATACATAAATAATAAGATAAAACACATAAATATAACATAACACATTTGGGCTAGAAATGAAATATTTATATAAATTAGGAAAATACAGATAATTACATAAGATGGCATAACTTAAGCTTCAATGTTTAATCAAATGATATCCCATTGGTTCAATCATCGATCATTAAAGTTCGCCATTTAACTTGCATACTTAAGTTGGGCCATTCACAAGTTAGTCCCATATTAGAGCAAAAATAAGTAAATAAATAACTAAGGCTTGCAAACCGATTTTGACATCTTTGCAAAACAATTTCATAATTTGTAAGATAATTTTACCAAAATAATTCACTAATTAGCCGATTTCAGTACTTTTCATCTATACCAAATTAAATCACCATTAATAGGTTTGTTGGTGTGTGATTGAAATAAGTCACCAGCATTTAGAATAAATTGATTTAATCGATCATCAATAGATTTATAAAAAATACTGCTAATTTAGTGATTTGCAAATTATGTATGTTTAAGATTCATGAAAACCGATTGGCATATAAACGATATGCAAAAAAATTAAATCGATTGTAAAATAAAATATCTCAATAAAAAATTGATTCACTTCATTTGGCACATATAAACGTGCCGGCATCAGAAGTAAATCGTTAACACATATCATCATAATTTCCATTATCCATTATACACAACATGATGTCTCTTTTATTCAAAAAGTTCATATGGAATAAAATATATCTATTTAATAGATTTAGAGTATATATCCATTAGAAAACTTAAAGACTTTCGTGAGTCATGTGCAAGTTTCAATGTATATGAAAAGTCCACATGATTCGATAGACTAATGAATTAATTTGTGGGTTTCTTTCTTAAAAATCAATATTCCACAAATGTTTCTATATGATAATATATTTATTGAAAAGAAACTTTCTGTAAACAATGGATTATGAAGGAAACAAATAGATTTTCAGGATTGAATTGATATAATCAACATCGCTCTGATACCACATGTTGATTATATCTTTAAACATGGGCTACTATCATAGAACCCTAATCATGTTTATTCAAGCCTTACATAATTATAAACATGAAATTATAGGCACTTACTTGTGGGAATGATTATCTTCGTAGACGATGATGATGAAACCATGATTCCCATTATGATGCCTTAGTCTTGATGGGATGATGAGAGAAAGTGTAGTTCTGGTGTTCTTAAAAGAGTTCTTTATATAACTATTTATAAACCATGACTACTATCACTAATGATCTATAATTATGATCATAAATCATGGTTGGTTATAAACTCTTGGTATTCTCTCTATTAAAGGCATCTAAAGGGAAATCGTAAAGTCCCTTTAACTTATAACAATTACTTCCATCAAGTAAAGGTTAGGAACTTGTAATTGTGTCATATTGGCAACGTTACTCAAATGATCCGTTTGGCCACATGAACGGGTTATTTCTAACACGTTTGGCTACCCCAAACGGCTTCACAGTCCAACGTTGTTGGTGACCATGAGGAGGATGCGAATCACTTGTTTGTGTGTTGCAACATTGGTATGGCAAAAGGTATGCTCAAGGTGTAATACTCCGGTCCTGCATTCACTATGAAAGACCTCTTTGAAAGTCACAGACATATGATTGGCTCGGGGTATAGAAATTATTTTGGCGACCTGTTCAGTTGTCTTTTCTTGGGAACGAGTTAGAGTTGGCGGTGAAGCTCAAGCGCTGACCTACATATGGGTCAAGAACAGGGTGAACGGCAGAAATATGGAAGGGTGAAATTTCTAAGAAATAGATGTGCTATTGATTTCTTTTTTTATCTTTGTAAGGTGATGGGCTTGCTGTTTGGGTCTACTAAAAATAAAGTCGTGGTTTGCTGTTCAAAAAATATATATTTTGTTATTTAATTTAATAGAAAACTTGGTTTATTTCCAAACAATTTGTGACAACCAGAAGAAAAAAAAAGTGCAGAAACTACATGGCTTAATTTAGCCAATGGACACTATTAAAAAATAGTATTTTATGTTGAATACAAAATATTACAAGTTATTACAGAAAAAAAAAGTAAAACTGTATTTTAATTGAAAGTTAGAAAATAAAATGTTATAGTTGAAATTTGGTGGAGTTTTATAAACCCTCTGGTAGACTACAAATTTTTACACATAACAACAATAACAACCGTATCCAGTAAATCCTATTAATGGTAAAGTGATTCGTAGGGTCTAGGGAGGGTGAGATGTAGACAAACCTTACCTCTATCCGTGTGGATAGAGAGGCTGCTTCCAGAGAGACCTCCGGCTCGAAAACAGACAATATGCAAACAAACCGAACTAAAGATATAACCATGGCACATAAACATAAGAGATGGTGACAGAATAACATACTAAAATGGAAATAGATATAAATCATAGTGCATAACAAAATATAAACAGATATAACATCAAAACATCTATATTGATACCATGAGTAAATCGCATGGAATGACCACCTAATTTTAGGAAAATCTAAACCCCTAAGACAAAGCTAAGACCCACCTGTTCTCTTCCTGAAAGGTCTTTAACCTTAACCCTATGTCTTCACAAACTCCTTTTTTGAGCCATGTCCTTAGAAAGGTGCAAATCTAACAAATCTTGCCTAGTTCGTTCATTCCAAATCAATTTAGGTCTTCCTCTAATCCTCTTTCCCTCTACAACAAGGGTTTCCACTGCTCTAACTGGCGCCGTTGTCAACCTCCTTTTCACATGCCCAAACCATCTCAATCTCCCCTCCTTTATCTTAGTCAATATACTAGCCACCCTTAGTCTTTCCCTAAAAACCTCATTTCTTATCATAACTACCCTTGTGAGCCCACACATCCATCTCAACATCCTCATCTCTACCACCTCCATCTTGCGTGCTTGTGTCTTCTTAATAGCCCAACAATCTGTTCTATATAACATATCAGGTCTAACTGCAACCAGGGGCGGACCTACCCTTTGACCTGGGTGGGCGAGCACACCCCTTAAACTAAAAAAATTTAGTGTATTTTTAGGCGAAAATCTGATCACACCCCTTGAAATTTCGGTTAAGCACCCCAGTTGCCCCCCATAAATTGTCGGATCCC